>CM055744.1:14842566-15527566 GCA_029465975.1 Dallia pectoralis
TGTCTTACTGTCTCTCCAACACAACACCTACCTGTGTCTTAATGTCTCTCCAACACAACACCTACCTGTGTCTTAATGTGTCATAACCAAAAATGGGACAAGATTTCCCCAACAACCAGTTTTTTTGTCCGTCTACGACAACGTTCATCAGATAATCGTTAGGCGACACCAGTGTGTTAAAAATGCTAACTGCTTACATTACTACTAACTAATGATATAATATTGAATCAAAAATCCTGACTTAGTTAAATGATTAGGAATTGAGTTTATCTGGAAATAACTGACTATGAGGAAAAAGTAAAAGAAACACAGACAAACTCAGACACATCAACCTCTGTTGCATAATCTTTCTTTGAGAAGAAAAGAAGTGCAATTTCTCACCGCCACCATTGTATTTATTTTCCATTATAGAAATGGCCCCTAAGCGTGGCCTTTTCCACAAACACTACCTATTCCAAACGTGGCTTCTCTGTGTCAGTAATTAGACGTCGGTGTAAGAGGGAGCTTGTTCCCCCATGTTCCCCTACTATTGCATGTTTTTCAAACTACTTCTAAGCACTATACGAGGAAGCGACGAGAGCTTTTGCTAAAGTTGCACATTCATGCATGGCCCAAAGGCGTTCTTTTAACCAAGAGACATAATCACGCTTCCAGTACACTGTACCCCGGACACGGAGGAGAGAGGCTCTTGTTCTATTGAATTTGTGCCAGAAAGTGCTCTGACGTTAAAACCATAGCAGAGAGAACATTACTTTAAGAACCGCCCTGTAGCCAGGAAATTAAACCCAATTCTCTCAAACCTAGTGACGCACAACAGGTTGCCGCAACTCGTTGGCCCTAAAACATTAGATTGAATACAATCTACTGGGTGTTGATAAATAGGCAGATTTGTTTCGGTCAGGCTGGCTGGTGTTGAAGGCACAGAAGCCCTAGTTATGATGAGTGGTTGGCCTTATGGGTCATCTGAAAGCCCATGTGACCTGACATTTGACTCATAACCTTACAGCTGAGATCCAGACGCAGCTGGTAACCCATATACTGTTTCCTCTGGTCGAGATCATCAAAAGAGTGTGGGCGAATGCGAGGCAACAAGTTGCCCAAAAGGCATGTTAACTTTCAAACTCGTGTTAATGATGGCTGCACGAACACCGAGTTGGCTGCACGAACGCCGAGTTGGCTGCACGAACGCCGAGTTGGCTGCACGAACGCCGAGTTGGCTGCACGAACGCCGAGTTGGCTGCACGAACGCTGAGTTGGCTGCACATACGCTGTTGCAGTGTCATTTTTGTCCCTGTGTGACATGCAGCTACACCTGAGTTCATCAAAGGTGCAAAACAAGATCATTCTATCGTATGCACACTGTATATTGTACCTTCTGAAGCACCACATTGGTGGTGTCTTTTAAACTAATCAACCAAACGCTTGAGATTCCCCCGTATGATGAATGCTGCCATCTCTATCCAAAGAAGAACAGAGGAGGTCGTTTGTATCATCCCCTGGTTGTGTAGCGAGAAGTAAAAAAACAACAAAGGAGATTAAAAGGCACACACTATAAAAGGAAGTGGCATCGTTTGAAGGTCTAAGTATCTGTAAATGAAGAGTTTTGTGTCCAGGACATTTTCAGAATGTGCAAATTGTCTATCAAGACCCGGATTTGACTGTCAAAGCTTCTCTCGTCTTGCTGGTGGACATTTTTTTTACAACTTCACAGTGACAGGGTACAATGTAGGCAAGGCCGCAAGAGAGGTGTTTCTACACGTATTCATTAAGAGAGATGTTAATTACCGTTCTCAATAGCAAAGTTATGTCACGAATCCTCGAGGCGGTCGCCGGCTGGATGTGGTAAAAACAGGTTACGGTGTAGTGCAGGAGTAAGTCAGGCAGAGCAAGTACTCCCGATCATGGTGTTTGTATTAAAAATGATAAAACAAACACGTAACAACAAACGGTGAAAACCCTAAACTGTGAATGAAATTAAAAGACTGCAAACTTGCGACTCCCAGAACAAATATCTAATCACAGCCAATCCCAAATATAAACCCAACCAACACTCACCTACAGACAAAACACAGGAAGTGTTATGGAATTATTTCTAATACCACGTAATTAATGTTACTATACCTATGTCTCTAGAATAACATTAAGCAAATACACACTGAACTCAGACTCGAAATAAGAACAGACAAGAGTATCTCTCAAGTTAACTCTAACAGTTTAATTGATAGATGAGGAAAACCTTAACACACGCGCTCACGGTAACAATGCGGTGGCAGGTTATTTCCTACCAAGGCATACAATACACTCAGTTTATATAGGCCATAGAGCAGGAAAGCATACATGGGGTAAACCTTATAAGGTTAGGAATCATATGGAGAAGCTAAGTTGGGCCCAAGAGAATGACATCACAGCAGAGAAAACAGATGTAAAAGGTATGGAAAATTGTACATACAGTATACATATCCTTTTATGGCGAAACACATGTAAAACCATACAGTTGCTTTGAATCAAGACATCTATTTCTAGCATTGGGCCCCTCTTAAGACATACAGATGTCATCCCTGTTCCTCCCCAGGCCTCACTAATATACACATCTTCTATCACATGTTTATCTACACTATTTTCTGAACTTCACAGCTGACATGTAGAATAATCCACAACAATCCACCCTAAGTTCAGAAAAAGTGGGATAAGAAAAAGTACAGTTCTTTATTATCAAAATAAGCATGCTATGACTTTTAATAACACTCAATAGAATGGATTTCCCGGAAGCTCATTCATCCAGTTTGACACCTTGGCATCAGGCACTTGAACAAGGACCTGAGCCGCCACCCTGGAGGCACACATCTTTATCAAACATGAGATTAACATAAAACCAACAATCAGAAATGTAACAAAGGCTAATACATATGCTAATATTCTAAAAATTGACCATCCATATGGTCCTAATGCAGAACTCAATCCATCAACTGGGTCCCATCCATGAACCTCATGGAGCTCCTTCACTCCAATTTTAGTTTCTTTCACCAAGTCAACGACCTCTTGCGATGCATCAGAAATGAAGGTACAACATTCCGACTTTACAATTTTACACACTCCTCCTTGAGATGCCAAGATCATATCTAGGGCCAATCGGTTCTGTAAGGCGACTGCACGGGTCTCATCTAACTCTTTACCTAATGCCACAATGGCTTTAGCTGTAGTGTTCATGTGTTTCTCTAGTACTGAGGACAGAGCTGTTATTTCCTGCTGTGAAGAATACACTCCATAGCCTGGAAATAGCACACTGAATATACGCTGTGATAGTGTCAGAGTTCGTCTAACGCGATGTGGATGCTGGTACAGTTTCCCCATTTCAGTCTGGTTTACCCTTCGTATTAACGGTACCAGGTATGCCATATAGCATGTTCCTTCCGCATTAGGTGGAATGCAACTATATGCATTATCCCCGCAGACAAGATACACATGCTCGGGAAGGTCGCCAAAGGCCGTGAAGTTTTTGAAACTTACTTCAGAACAATCACTTGTCCCCAACTGTAACTTGGCCTTTTCCACCCTATTGGAAATACACAGGGACACATTCCTTAGCCCATAGGTTGGAATTGTTGGCCAATATTGAGTGCAGTTACGCAAACGGTGACTTTTTGATGCTGGGCAGTCGATCGTTTCATGACTTAGAGAGAGAATATGTATCATACGGAATTGCGGTCGCCATTCAGCTCGTGCATACACAATAACAGTGGGTGTAAACGGTATAGGTTTACAAAGTGGTGATAGGGGCACTACTCTACCTGCCGTTTCATACGAACAATTCGTTTGAACCAGAGTCATCTGTATGTCCAGCTCTTCCCAAAAACGATGGACCTTCCGGTCATATCTCAATCTAAACAGAACAGTGCTACTGATACTAGGGTCCTTAAAGCTCTGATCAAATGTCTTTATTATGTGCCATAATACTTCCTGCCTGTCTTCTCCTGCCCCTCATCTGTGAAAACAGTCGTGGGGTTGGTAAAACAGTCCTCATCTTTTTCAGTGGGTGTTGGCGACCAGCCATATTCTTCCCAATCTGCTTTAGAGAAGGGAACTGAAGTTAACATAGGAGAGCGTGATGAGGTTGGTATATGTTGGCAGATCCAACAGTTACTCATGTTAACATGTGATGCATAGTCAACCATCATCCTAAGGGCGATGTTCTCAGGTTCTATCAGCCCTCTCCTCCTCCGTTTCTCAGTCGGTGGGCATTCCCTAGCAGGTCTATCTTTTGGATGATCTGGCGGTCTACAAGGAGTGTGGAATTCACTGTTGTTACTGTTGAAACACCAATAATCTTTGTTTAAATCAAGATCATCAGAAACATTCACATGACAGATCATTGAGTCATTATTGCAAACACATTCAGTACCGTTTATAAGTGAAGAAACATCAGTCCATAACTTCCTTGAAAAGTGTACAATAACATTCACACAATTTTGTAATTGCCTCCTTTGTGGTCTGGATGACAAGTTTTTCATGTCCTTGTTTCTGGTTTGACCTCCTCTGTGGTCTGTACCTAAAATGATTTAGTTAGCTTCTGATATATGTGTGTGTGTGTGGTAGGGCTCAGATGCTCTGCTCCAGTTGTTCATGGTCCAACCTGTTGATTTTTAATGCAACACAAACTTTGCAAAACAGTTATTGCATTACATGTGTCAGTTAACATTTCTTACAATAGAATTTCATTGTGTTTACTGTTCAGCTTTAATTTTGCTAAGCCAAATACATTTGTAATAGCTATTCCCCTCAATCATTCAAATGTTTATACATTCTATCAAATTAGACACTTCAATTGCCTGAAATCCAAATTTAACAAATGCTATATTCCTGAATATATTTATTACGTCACATCCCCTCTTGGTTTCTCCTTAAGTTCATCAACAATGGAGAAAACAAACTGTCATAGACAAACTTGTTAAATTTATCTAAGATAAAACACATAACTAAAATATGGTTTATGACCAGCCATCTGTTAGCTCTGGGCTGAGCCACCTCACAATCACACAGTAAACCAGCCCCCCCTCTAAATAAACAAGTTGGGTGTGCCCCCTCTTTTGACCCAGAGAAGCACCCCAGGGAGGGTCAGAGAAAAGTTCATAAACACCCCTAAATTAACAGAAACCATCTCTAGACAGGCAGATAAAGAGTTACAATTAACTTTCTGCCCTTTTAACAGTGAAGAACTCAGAATGTCCTAAACATGTTACTCAAATATAGTCAAAAGCCAATAATAAAGATAAAATAGTGTATCAGAAATACACTTAACCCATATGGTGATTATTTTATCACGCCAATATTCATAGGAACAAATCCAAAATGTCCTTAATCAATTATTAAGAAAAACAAAATCACAACAAAAACTAAAATTTAGTCTTCCTACATAACATAGTATTTCAAGTAAAAACATGCCGAGTTATAAACGGAAATACTCTTAATTATGCCATTAGCGCAAATTTTACATAAGGCCTAAAAACAAACAATAATATAAAATAGGAATTCCTCGTGCACAGGAAAACCTGAAAATAAATTTGTCGACAAAACTTTGGCCTGGGACCCCTGTCCCAACTTCATGAAGCTTTACCCAAGATCATGCATGAATCACACCTATAGGTCATTTTAATATGATATTTGCGTACGCGTACGAACGACCCTGGACAGCAAAAATAAGATCTTTCATTAACAATGAGTTGATGTCTAGCAAGACTTAAACCTGTTAGCAGCTATGCAGTCCCCTGGTCGACACAGGGAACAGACAAGCACACCAACATAATTCAACTCCAAATACCAGCATAATCAACTAATTACATAATGGATTGATCTCACAAATTAATGTATTATATCTACAATCCCCCTTTTTGACACATGAACATCTCCATGTGACAAAAACTAAAATAAACCTTTTGATAAACAAAACATTATCATAATCTCCTCTAAATGTTTGTAACAATATCGTGTGCGACGAGGTATGTGATGGAATTCTCTCACCCAGTAATGATGACGACTCCGGATTGGTCGTTCCCTCCTTCCGTACAACTCCACCCCACGCATCCGCATCACCACAAACGCCTCTGGGATGGTTCACGTAGGTCCACCACGGTTGTCAGTCATCACAACGTGAATTTTCCATTTGTCCATTGAAATAATGTCTCAAGTCCGGTTCGGGGCAAGCCCGTACCCAGTGGTCAACTGAAGCACAACGTAAACACGCATTGCTTTTAGGGGGCCGGGTGGAGTTATGCTGTCCCCGAGATTGATTCTGGTCGATGCCTCGTCTCACTCCACATCCCCTTCTTTCACCGTTTCCATCTTTTCTGTTCCCATGGTAATAGTCTCTAGTGTCCAGCACAGTGCAGTGACGAGCCCAGTGTCCAAAAGCACCACAGTTGAAACAGCTATCAGAGTTGGGACTTTGGCTGGAGTTATTATCACCCTGGTGTCTGTAGGTATCACCCTGGTGTCTGTAGGTATCACCCTGGTGTCTGTAGGTATCACCCTGGTGTCTGTAGGTACCACCCTGGTGTCTGTATTGTCCTCTCCTGCCTGCTCTCTGTCTCCTCCTCCCTCCAGAATAGTCTCTGCTGTAGAAGTCCAGTTGGGCCATCTGAATTTGCGTTTCACGCTCCCGTCTTTCTTCGGTCTGTTTGTACAGCTGGTCGTCGTAGACTCTTTCAGCGTGTTGAATGTGTGGCCAAACAGTGGTCATTCTTCCATCGTCTAGAGACACACAAAGTGTGCGGAAATGACGTTCAATGTCCAGTAGAAGTCCTGTGACGACTCTCATATTGTCCTGGTGTCCCCAGGCTGAATCACAGTCTTTCTTTCTCATTTCACCATGTAGCTCAGACTCTGAAGTCTTTCTGAAGTCTGCAACACGTCCACCTTTTCCCTGTTCACATTCCGATCTTTCTTTTCCGTTTGCATTTGGGACAAATGGTTGTGTCGCGCGTTCCTCTCGGGCTGGACCCACGGTGTCAGCTGATGATGCGGGGCGATAGGTTGTTGGACGGCCGGATGGAACTCCCAAATCCTCATTATGCCTGTTAACACATGCTAAAACACACTGATTAGCAGACTTTTCTCCATTCTGTCTCTCTCTAAGCGACATTTCCCCTTTCTACAAATTAAATTCGTTACTAGTTTTTAGTAGTTTGCTTTCTAACACGCGTATTTGTCAAGGACTGAAACTCCCATCATCTGGGAAACCTAATACGTTTAATTGATTACAAGTCCATATTTAGGTCATATATTTAAGTCATATAAGTCATATTTCTCGAACATTATTTTTGCGGGACCCTCCCTCGGGCGAGGAACCGCATTGGATTTACTATAAGACTTTCCCATGGTTAAGGAAAATTAAAACCTTAAAAATAAATTTTGGTAAAAAGCAATGATCTGTCCAACAAGATCTGTAATTAAAAGCGTAAATTAATTACTACCACCTGGTGGTACCTATCAAATAGGATTTAAGTCTCAATCAAATGAAGAAAGAGAATGATCTGTCCAACAGAATCTGTAATTAATGAACGCAACCACCTAGTGGTACCTATCAAATAGGTTTTTTAGTCTCAATCAAATCAGCCCAGCGCTGTTTGACAAACTCGTCAGTTTCTTAGTGAGACCGGTCTCTGAGACCTTTGAAAAATCCACCTAGTAGATTTGGTGACCTGTAGAACAGATCAAAAATTAGTAACGACCTGCCTAGCAGATCTGTAATTAACAAGTTTATATTATGCCAATTACAACCACCTAGTGGATTTTTGTGATCTGTAGAACAGACCAAAAATTAGTAATGACCTGCCTAGCAGATCTGTAATTAACAAGTTTATATTATGAATTACAACCACCTGTGGATTTTTGTGATCTGTAGAACAGACCAAAAATTAGTAATGACCTGCCTAGCAGATCTGTAATTAACAAGTTTATATTATGCCAATTACAACCACCTAGTGGATTTTTGTGATCTGTAGAACAGACCAAAAATTAGTAATGACCTGCCTAGCAGATCTGTAATTAACAAGTTTATATTATGCCAATTACAACCACCTAGTGGATTTTTGTGATCTGTAGAACAGATCAAAAATTAGTAATGACCTGCCTAGCAGATCTGTAATTAACAAGTTTATATTATGCCAATTACACCCACCTAGTGGATTTTTTATTTTTGATCTATAGAACAGATCAGATTATGGGCCTGGCCCTTTTAATCTATCAAAATTGTATACAAACTGTTCACGTTCTTACCGTCTGAAATTCAGTATGTATTTGGTCCTCTAGGTTCAAATTCTGTCCTGAATCACTTATCCTCTTTAAAAGATGGTCCTGGAAGTAGCCTTCTCTGGAGAAAATATGGATTACTTAAGAACGACGGACGAGCCCCCAAGTGTTATGGAATTATTTCTAATACCACGTAATTAATGTTACTATACCTATGTCTCTAGAATAACATTAAGCAAATACACACTGAACTCAGACTCGAAATAAGAACAGACAAGAGTATCTCTCAAGTTAACTCTAACAGTTTAATTGATAGATGAGGAAAACCTTAACACACGCGCTCACGGTAACAATGCGGTGGCAGGTTATTTCCTACCAAGGCATACAATACACTCAGTTTATATAGGCCATAGAGCAGGAAAGCATACATGGGGTAAACCTTATAAGGTTAGGAATCATATGGAGAAGCTAAGTTGGGCCCAAGAGAATGACATCACAGCAGAGAAAACAGATGTAAAAGGTATGGAAAATTGTACATACAGTATACATATCCTTTTATGGCGAAACACATGTAAAATACAGTTGCTTTGAATCAAGACATCTATTTCTAGCATTGGGCCCCTCTTAAGACATACAGATGTCATCCCTGTTCCTCCCCAGGCCTCACTAATATACACATCTTCTATCACATGTTTATCTACACTATTTTCTGAACTTCACAGCTGACATGTAGAATAATCCACAACATCTTGCGATGCATCAGAAATGAAGGTACAACATTCCGACTTTACAATTTTACACACTCCTCCTTGAGATGCCAAGATCATATCTAGGGCCAATCGGTTCTGTAAGGCGACTGCACGGGTCTCATCTAACTCTTTACCTAATGCCACAATGGCTTTAGCTGTAGTGTTCATGTGTTTCTCTAGTACTGAGGACAGAGCTGTTATTTCCTGCTGTGAAGAATACACTCCATAGCCTGGAAATAGCACACTGAATATACGCTGTGATAGAGTCAGAGTTCGTCTAATGCGATGTGGATGCTGGTACAGTTTCCCCATTTCAGTCTGGTTTACCCTTCGTATTAACGGTACCAGGTATGCCATATAGCATGTTCCTTCCGCATTAGGTGGAATGCAACTATATGCATTATCCCCGCAGACAAGATACACATGCTCGGGAAGGTCGCCAAAGGCCGTGAAGTTGGCGAAACTTACTTCAGAACAATCACTTGTCCCCAACTGTAACTTGGCCTTTTCCACCCTATTGGAAATACACAGGGACACATTCCTTAGCCCATAGGTTGGAATTGTTGGCCAATATTGAGTACAGTTACGCAAACGGTGACTTTTTGATGCTGGGCAATCGATCGTTTCATGACTTAGAGAGAGAATATGTATCATACGGAATTGCGGTCGCCATTCAGCTCGTGCATACACAATAACAGTGGGTGTAAACGGTATAGGTTTACAAAGTGGTGATAGGGGCACTACTCTACCTGCCGTTTCATACGAACAATTCGTTTGAACCAGAGTCATCTGTATGTCCAGCTCTTCCCAAAAACGATGGACCTTCCGGTCATATCTCAATCTAAACAGAACAGTGCTACTGATACTAGGGTCCCTAAAGCTCTGATCAAATGTCTTTATTATGCGCCATAATACTTCCTGCTTGTCACTTTCCTGCCCCTCATCTGTGAAAACAGTCGTGGGGTTGGTAAAACAGTCCTCATCTTTTTCAGTGGGTGTTGGCGACCAGCCATATTCTTCCCAATCTGCTTTAGAGAAGGGAACTGAAGTTAACATAGGAGAGCGCGATGAGGTTGGTATATGTTGGCAGATCCAACAGTTACTCATGTTAACATGTGATCCATAGTCAACCATCATCCTAAGGGCGATGTTCTCAGGTTCTATCAGCCCTCTCCTCCTCCGTTTCTCAGTCTGTGGGCATTCCCTAGCAGGTCTATCTTTTGGATGATCTGGCGGTCTACAAGGAGTGTGGAATTCACTGTTGTTACTGTCGAAACACCAATAATCTTTGTTTAAATCAAGATCATCAGAAACATTCACATGACAGATCATTGAGTCATTATTGCAAACACATTTAGTACCGTTTATAAGTGAAGAAACATCAGTCCATAACTTCCTTGAAAAGTGTACAATAACATTCACGCAATTTTGTAATTGCCTCCTTTGTGGTCTGGATGACAAGTTTTTCATGTCCTTGTTTCTGGTTTGACCTCCTCTGTGGTCTGTACCTAAAATGATTTAGTTAGCTTCTGATATATGTGTGTGTGTGTGGTAGGGCTCAGATGCTCTGCTCCAGTTGTTCATGGTCCAACCTGTTGATTTTTAATGCAACACAAACTTTGCAAAACAGTTATTGCATTACATGTGTCAGTTAACATTTCTTACAATAGAATTTCATTGTGTTTACTGTTCAGCTTTAATTTTGCTAAGCCAAATACATTTGTAATAGCTATTCCCCTCAATCATTCAAATGTTTATACATTCTATCAAATTAGACACTTCAATTGCCTGAAATCCAAATTTAACAAATGCTATATTCCTGAATATATTTATTACGTCACATCCCCTCTTGGTTTCTCCTTAAGTTCATCAACAATGGAGAAAACAAACTGTCATAGACAAACTTGTTAAATTTATCTAAGATAAAACACATAACTAAAATATGGTTTATGACCAGCCATCTGTTAGCTCTGGGCTGAGCCACCTCACAATCACACAGTAAACCAGCCCCCCCTCTAAATAAACAAGTTGGGTGTACCCCCTCTTTTTGAGCCAGAGAAGCACCCCAGGGAGGGTCAGAGAAAAGTTCATAAACACCCCTAAATTAACAGAAACCATCTCTAGACCGGGAGATAAAGAGTTACAATTAACTTTCTGCCCTTTTAACAATCAAGAACTCAGAATGTCTTAAACATGTTACTCAAAATAGCCAAAAGCCAATAATAAAAAATAAAAGGGTGTATCAGAAATACACTTAACCCACATGGTCATTCATTATATCATCATGCCAACATTTATAGGAACAAATCCAAATGTCCTTATTCAACTTCACAAAACGAATAACCATAGCATATAACTAGAATATAATCTCCCTATAACCTAGAATGTAGTTCTCCTACCAAACAAACAAAATGGAACATATAGTGTTCCAGTTAAAAACATGCAGAGTTATAGTCGGATATACTCTTAATTATGTCATTAGCGCAGATGTTACATAATGCCTAAGACAAATAATACAATAAAATAGGAATTCCTCGTGCACAGGAAAACCTGAAAATAAATGTGTCGACAAAACTTTGGCCTGGGACCCCTGTCCCAACTTCATGAAGCTTTACCCAAGATCATGCATGAATCACACCTATAGGTCATTTTAATATGATATTTGCGTACGCGTACGAACGACCCTGGACAGCAAAAATAAGATCTTTCATTAACAATGAGTTGATGTCTAGCAAGACTTAAACCTGTTAGCAGCTATGCAGTCCCCTGGTCGACACAGGGAACAGACAAGCACACCAACATAATTCAACTCCAAATACCAGCATAATCAACTAATTACATAATGGATTGATCTCACAAATTAATGTATTATATCTACAATCCCCCCTTTTTGACACATGAACATCTCCATGTGACAAAAACTAAAATAAACCTTTTGATAAACAAAACATTATCATAATCTCCTCTAAATGTTTGTAACAATATCGTGTGCGACGAGGTATGTGATGGAATTCTCTCACCCAGTAATGATGACGACTCCGGATTGGTCGTTCCCTCCTTCCGTACAACTCCACCCCACGCATCCGCATCACCACAAACGCCTCTGGGATGGTTCACGTAGGTCCACCACGGTTGTCAGTCATCACAACGTGAATTTTCCATTTGTCCATTGAAATAATGTCTCAAGTCCGGTTCGGGGCAAGCCCGTACCCAGTGGTCAACTGAAGCACAACGTAAACACGCATTGCTTTTAGGGGGCCGGGTGGAGTTATGCTGTCCCCGAGATTGATTCTGGTCGATGCCTCGTCTCACTCCACATCCCCTTCTTTCACCGTTTCCATCTTTTCTGTTCCCATGGTAATAGTCTCTAGTGTCCAGCACAGTGCAGTGACGAGCCCAGTGTCCAAAAGCACCACAGTTGAAACAGCTATCAGAGTTGGGACTTTGGCTGGAGTTATTATCACCCTGGTGTCTGTAGGTATCACCCTGGTGTCTGTAGGTATCACCCTGGTGTCTGTAGGTATCACCCTGGTGTCTGTAGGTACCACCCTGGTGTCTGTATTGTCCTCTCCTGCCTGCTCTCTGTCTCCTCCTCCCTCCAGAATAGTCTCTGCTGTAGAAGTCCAGTTGGGCCATCTGAATTTGCGTTTCACGCTCCCGTCTTTCTTCGGTCTGTTTGTACAGCTGGTCGTCGTAGACTCTTTCAGCGTGTTGAATGTGTGGCCAAACAGTGGTCATTCTTCCATCGTCTAGAGACACACAAAGTGTGCGGAAATGACGTTCAATGTCCAGTAGAAGTCCTGTGACGACTCTCATATTGTCCTGGTGTCCCCAGGCTGAATCACAGTCTTTCTTTCTCATTTCACCATGTAGCTCAGACTCTGAAGTCTTTCTGAAGTCTGCAACACGTCCACCTTTTCCCTGTTCACATTCCGATCTTTCTTTTCCGTTTGCATTTGGGACAGATGGTTGTGTCGCGCGTTCCTCTCGGGCCGGACCCACGGTGTCAGCTGATGATGCGGGGCGATAGGTTGTTGGACGGCCGGATGGAACTCCCAAATCCTCATTATGCCTGTTAACACATGCTAAAACACACTGATTAGCAGACTTTTCTCCATTCTGTCTCTCTCTAAGCGACATTTCCCCTTTCTACAAATTAAATTCGTTACTAGTTTTTAGTAGTTTGCTTTCTAACACGCGTATTTGTCAAGGACTGAAACTCCCATCATCTGGGAAACCTAATACGTTTATTACAAGTCCATATTTAGGTCATATATTTAAGTCATATAAGTCATATTTCTCGAACATTATTTTTGCGGGACCCTCCCTCGGGCGAGGAACCGCATTGGATTTACTATAAGACTTTCCCATGGTTAAGGAAAATTAAAACCTTAAAAATACATTTTGGTAAAAAGCAATGATCTGTCCAACAAGATCTGTAATTAAAAGCGTAAATTAATTACTACCACCTGGTGGTACCTATCAAATAGGATTTAAGTCTCAATCAAATGAAGAAAGAGAATGATCTGTCCAACAGAATCTGTAATTAATGAACGCAACCACCTAGTGGTACCTATCAAATAGGTTTTTTAGTCTCAATCAAATCAGCCCAGCGCTGTTTGACAAACTCGTCAGTTTCTTAGTGAGACCGGTCTCTGAGACCTTTGAAAAATCCACCTAGTAGATTTGGTGACCTGTAGAACAGATCAAAAATTAGTAACGACCTGCCTAGCAGATCTGTAATTAACAAGTTTATATTATGCCAATTACAACCACCTAGTGGATTTTTGTGATCTGTAGAACAGACCAAAAATTAGTAATGACCTGCCTAGCAGATCTGTAATTAACAAGTTTATATTATGCCAATTACAACCACCTAGTGGATTTTTGTGATCTGTAGAACAGATCAAAAATTAGTAATGACCTGCCTAGCAGATCTGTAATTAACAAGTTTATATTATGCCAATTACAACCACCTAGTGGATTTTTGTGATCTGTAGAACAGATCAAAAATTAGTAATGACCTGCCTAGCAGATCTGTAATTAACAAGTTTATATTATGCCAATTACAACCACCTAGTGGATTTTTGTGATCTGTAGAACAGATCAAAAATTAGTAATGACCTGCCTAGCAGATCTGTAATTAACAAGTTTATATTATGCCAATTACAACCACCTAGTGGATTTTTTTATTTTTGATCTATAGAACAGATCAGATTATGGGCCTGGCCCTTTTAATCTATCAAAATTGTATACAAACTGTTCACGTTCTTACCGTCTGAAATTCAGTATGTATTTGGTCCTCTAGGTTCAAATTCTGTCCTGAATCACTTATCCTCTTTAAAAGATGGTCCTGGAAGTAGCCTTCTCTGGAGAAAATATGGATTACTTAAGAACGACGGACGAGCCCCCAAGTGTTATGGAATTATTTCTAATACCACGTAATTAATGTTACTATACCTATGTCTCTAGAATAACATTAAGCAAATACACACTGAACTCAGACTCGAAATAAGAACAGACAAGAGTATCTCTCAAGTTAACTCTAACAGTTTAATTGATAGATGAGGAAAACCTTAACACACGCGCTCACGGTAACAATGCGGTGGCAGGTTATTTCCTAACTAATATGAAGACCAGTGCGGTTTATATATGCTTGATAACGTACACACTTCCATGCAAACTTAAACAATACTTGAAGGAGAACAGATGGGGCCGTCAGATAATCTCAACAAACTATACAGTATGATATGGGTGACGTATAGAGCTGTCATAAAACCCGAGGTTCACTCCCCAGTCAAGCACAGGGAAGGCCTGGTACATATCCATTTATGGTGAAACCCATACAGTTGCTTTGACAGTCCATCACAGATAAGGTAATCAGGACATCCATTTCTAGCATTGGGCCCCTCTTAAGACATACAGATGTCATCCCTATTTCCTCCCCAGGCCTCACTAACATACACATCTTCTATCACATGTTTATCTACACTATTTTCTGAACTTTACAGCTGACATGTAGAATAATCCACAACAATGTCTACTATATTTACTGTTTATACAAAATGAAAGTATGTCACATAGGTTATACGACAGACATTTACAAACAATCCAAATTCCATTCACAGGCTCAGACAAAAGATAAAGGCATAATATTACTACTATAAGAGCATACAACAGACCTGTGGAATCTGGCCAATCAAAAAGTGCAAAGACAGAGTGTGGAACTGGAGGAGATCAATATCTTTAACAGTGAGGATAGAGCACCAAGACATTAACTGTCTGCGTTCACGTTTGTTTGGATCCGATGATCCTAGGCCCTCGACAGCATTTAAGAGAGTCTGAAGATGTGTTGCAGTATCAGGCACCAAGACATTAGCTGCCGATCCTTTAAGCCCTGTAAGATCCAATGTTGGTCTTTCATGGGTAGACTTCTTTCCCCAGCACATCCCACAGATGCTCAATTGGATTGAGATCTGGATAATAATATATAGATTAATCCTGGAACATTCGCCGATGCATCTGTTGGCAGAATGAGGACCCTTGACCCATCATCGCTCGTGCTCCTTACGTACTGTGACGACACAATTGCCTCACCTGTTTCACATCACCTTCTTTTCAACTTGTCACATCGATATCAGTCCCAAATGGCTCCTGTCATCCCAAATCCATTCTGTTTCCTAACACGCTGCTGGCTGAATCAGGCAGACTGGATTGAGCTCACACTGAGCACACACTCCTGAACACCTATAGGGCAAGCCAATTGTACCGCCCTCTGCAAGGGCCCAAATCATACTGACATTTAAAAATGCTTCATCCAATTGAATAAAAACAGTTTCAAAAGTAAAGCTGACAGTGTCCTTGTCCAATTATTTTTTTAAGTTATATATAGATAACAGGTGGCCCCCAGACGGAGCTATGTTAGACACCTTAAATTGTGTCAGGGTTGGATTTAGAATTCATGATCCTTCCAAAAGTAAGAACACATGAAAAAAGTTCAGAAGCTTGGTTTTATTTTCATCCGGAAACACAGACATCAGAGTAATCACAAAGATTATTGGCGAAACTGATGTTGACCATACTTTGTGTGTACATTTCAGAGACAGCTACTGTTGTAGGTAAAACGTAGGTCACAATATATAGTTGTTTGGCCAGTTTCTGTGCTATATAAAGACTTGTATCTTGTGGTACAACAGCAACATGTCAGTATGGTGGTCAGGACTGTAAGAGGTGTGTGTGGGGGGGGGGGTATGATTGACACTGCTGATCCATCCATCACGTTCCTAGGTTTCTGACAGAGACTGGCCCGCTCTGCCTACTGGGGCTGGCAAATGAGGAGAATGCATTCTGTTAGGCCTATGCCAGTTTTTCATCTGGAAGAAAACTTTATTCCCTGCAGAGATCCAGCCTGCATCTTTTATGCTAGCGATGAATAATTTACACATGATTTTGAAAGGCGAGCAGAAAAACCAAAGCTCTTCTCTCCAGACCATGTTGACAGCAGAGGGGAGATTCTCTCAGACATGCCGATATTGGTCCGATGTCTGGAACGATGGTGACGTTAAAAGCTATTGATTTCACAGCTACTTCCCTGAGTTATTTCATCCATTCAGTAAGAGGTCACGATGTGATTCTTTGGGAACACCTTGCATGTTTTCAGAGAGAATTGGTGGTAAAACTATTCACAGGGCAAACGATATGTTTAATATTGTTTGTTTGTAAATGTTGCACTTTGGTGAAAATGAAAAAATAAGTGGTTTCGGTGAGAAGAAACGGTTTGTTTTCCGTGTTTGCATAGCTCAAAGTTAACATTTGTTTCAGCTTTGGTTTTTGATCAAAATGTGTGCCATGTTAATTGCAACGTTGCTATTATTTTTGTTTTCCCCCTCAAAGATTTCTGTTTGTTTTCAATTGAATTGTTAACTTTATAGGTCACATTAAAGGTGGGAAAAGCTCTGACATGATTTATCTTTCTCGCATTTTTTCACATCACAAAACCGGGGGGTGTAGACTTTTTATATCCACTGTATGCGCAAGTAAATTTGTGTTTTTTTAGCCTGCCAGACACCTGCTGAAGAAGCTCCAAATATTTCATATATACATCAACAGGTGTCTAGGTGGTTCTGACCCATCTCTGCTCTGTTTATACCAGTTAGAGGACATTTGGGATTTCTAGGTCCAAATCAAAGATGTAAGAGAGGGCTAATAATTTTCCTGCCCAGATCCATATTCATCAAGCTACTCCCTGGATCCAGTAAATGCTGAACAAAAAGATTTTATTCTGGCCCATTCTCACCTCTGGTAATAGTTCTGAATGGGTTGTGCTAAAACACTGAGGTGTTTGACTCACTGCTAAAGGGTTTTAGCTCCCAGGTGTCAAAGGGGCATTACTGCACACGGCAAGACATGCATTTACTGACCCTAGATTCAGGATTTAGTGACAGGATACACAAAATAGAAAGACTATTAAAGGGCCATTACTTTTTCACCACAATAATCCATCATCATAAGAATTGCTTGATACACCTCTTTTCACATTGAATGCTAATAGGCTACACTGACTCAAGTCATGGTTGAAATATTTTCTGCTTGAAATTGATGCGTTAACATAATATTCACTGGTACACATTACTCATTTAATACAATCATGTGTTATTCTCAATAAATAATGTTTATTTTGCACATCTGTGCCAACAAAAGAGTTAAGTAAATGCCTGTCCATTTCCATCACATGCATAGCGCAGGTTTGGTTGTCCTGATACCATAAAGTAACAGAAAATGCGTGACAGCGTACAATTTCGTAATTGTGGCATTTGTCCACAATGAAAACTGAGCGGATCTTGTTCAGACCTGGAACTCTCCGACCACTCCAGCTAGTTGCTGTATTCCTCATTGGCGATCTTGATGCTAGCAACACCCTATTGCCGATGTAGTAATTCCTCTCCGCAGAACTCAACCGGTGCAAGATGGCGCTGGGGCGCAGCATCTGGTCATGGGCAGAGCGCTGTGAGAGAACAGCCCGCACCTAAACATCGGAGCCGTTGCCCTTCACCAAAAACAGGATCGGTGTCAAGGTGAAGCGTAGCTTGAGATCTGCGAATGGGTGACCAGATGAACCGGAGATGAATCGGACCGGAGGTGAACCGGAGATGAACCGGACCGGAGGCGAGTGCTGTGAGGAGCGATACCAGGTTGCAGTATCCACGGATAAACCGGCGGTAGCAACTCACTCAGTACGCTGTTGAAGATGCCCCGGAGTACATCGATGACCGATAACTGGACAAACACTGGGCGGTTGGACAGGCCAAACGGCATCATCCGGTACCCAAAATGGCCGCTGGCAGTGTTGAGCGCAGTCTTCCATTCATCTCTCTCACGAACCTGAACTAAGTGGTTTGCATTCCATTATAAACATAATATTTTCCCGTCTGCATTTCTATACAATTAGATAACTAAGACTTGTAAGTGTCACGATTAAGGGGTGCAGTGTGGAGGAACCAGATGCAGACAATACAGCACCTCCCCCACCTTCATTCACCAGCCATGGGGGTGGAGCAGCTGGGACCCACCGATCGGGCGGCTCGAGGACCGGAGGCGGCACTGCGGCTTCAGGCAGCAACTTGGGTGCTGGCAGGGTCTGCTAACTGCTGCTCCTCGGCAGCAGGGGGCGCTGGCAGTGACTTGTGGCTTGCAGGGGAAGTACAACAAAAGCTACATGCAACCGCACTCACCTATAGGGAAACACAACATTCCACAATGAAGCACAAAGAAAAGGGGAAGTGAGAAAACACTATAAGAGAAGTTAAAGACAAGCCAACAATCACTTTTAAGAAGCTACATGGTTTTTAGATGCTGGAAGTGAATTAATGGCACACTGATTATTTATAGAAAAATCCCTGCACTTTCTATATAATTTCATAAAATTGGCCGTTAATTTTCAAAATGGACCATCTGAAAGCATGTAAATCACCTTGCTGCAATGTGTGAAAAGGTTTTGTGTTTAGATGAGACCATTGACCGTTTTTTTTGGCCAAAACTCAGAGCATTATGAATAGCACAAACCTAAAAGTGCCCACGCCTCAGAACACATAAACCCTACAGTAAAGTGTGCTGTGGGGATGCGTCTCACCAAAATCTATGGAAGAATATCCGGAGCAAAATACTTGGAAATACTGCAAGAGAACTTGCTTGCGTCTGCTTAAACAATTGGTATACTGTATAGAGTGAAACACAGTTAAAGTAAATACTGCTTATGGATTGCTACGAAATGAAAAATTACAGTCTGCACTTTCACATATTAATCAATGTTTCATTTCAATTCAAGAAATAACAAGAGCATCTCAGAAACTGTGTGTTGCTATTATTTACACAATTACAAATTATTAACAAAAACTGAATGGAATCGAGTTAATTTAATTCAATGGGAACTATTAACTGGCCATTCTCGATGGTAACAACCTGCCAGGAAGATGAACAAAAGTAGGAGCGGAGGTAATGTAATTACCCCAGGAACACATTTGGAAAATTGCAACGGCAGGTTATTAATTATTATAGAAACTGCAATTGTTATGACACCTCCTCACAGTCCATTACAGTAGGCAAATAGACAACACAATGTGTGAATACATCCATTTTCCCTTCACATTGAATCACTACCAAAAGTGATATGCTAATTGTTTACATTGAGTAGCAGACACTCTTCTGTTGTTCTCACGCTAAGGGTTTATTAAGAAGATCTGAACGTGACCTTAGATTGAACCTCTATCTCATCACACTGAATCTGAGTGACCCCCGGGGGAAAATAAAGCAATGGAATTCAAATGTATTCAGCCATTAGACTGGATTGTTTCAGATCTTTCTTTCAGGCATTGGCTAATTTCTTTTTAGTCCCGGTGCCTGTAGGAATATTGCTTGAAATGTAAAGCCGGAGTTTGCACTGCTGCTCACTGTTTTTCTGTAATCAGAAGAACTAGTGTGTCTGCATTTCAGAGTTAGACAGAGAGGCAAAAGACATTAGAGCGATTATCTGAACAATTGCTGGATTTTCCCATTCGAGTTTGAAAATATCATTTAACGCCACCACTTATCGTGGCATATGTCGATTTGTTCCGCAGAGATAGCTGGCTAACCGTGTGAGGATAAGTGACATAAATCATGGCCTCCAGGGGACCGCATCTATCTAAGACTATCGATGACCGTATAGGGAACAGACGGAGACGGGCAAAGATACCGCCACTTATTTTACAGTGTTACAGCAACAACGTTTTTTTTTATTCACGGTATCTGGCCTTGCTGCGGTTCGTGCTCATCAAGTGTTTCAGGCCTCTGACAGCTTGTGGGCATGCGGAAGGATGAGAGCACTTACCGGTGTTACGTGCAAATTGAATTGGCACCGCTGCCTACTGGCCCCTCAACCATCTGTGGAACATCCGAGCGGTTTAGGTGACCGTTACGTAAGACGGCCTAAACTGTCCCCCCGCGTTCACTTTCTTAAAACAAATGTGTGTTTATGAACTAGTTTATGTTTTTAATGTGGTCCTCGTTAAGTTGCACTTGACATCTTGGTGATTGCCCCGTTAGTGTTGGGTGAAATTGGGTGTGTTTTACGGTTACCATTATAAAATACGATATGTATATTTTACCTGGGTATACAAATATTTGGCCCTACAAAACCTTGTCTCCACATTCATTTTTTCTCAAACATCCATTGATATACCAGGGAGGTAAAAATGGACATTGAAATCCACAAAATCAGTTTTGCTGCCAAAGTATTAATCATGTGAAATTACAATCCCTTGTCTGTGTCTTTGTTAATCTGTTGTAATATTATCTCTTTATGTATAACAATCACTGTGTGTTTTCTGATTAAAATATCTACAAAATATACAGTATACATGTGTTGTATTTCAATTAGTTTTCACTCTAGTCTTGTGGGTATTACTAAACTAATTTAAAGACATTTAAACAAAAAACTGCCCTGATAGGTTAACTGGTGGTTCGGCTAAAAAAGGTTGTATACAGTGTAACATAAGAGACATGGTCCTGGCTTTCAATACAAGCTGTGTTTCACATTTTAAGTACAGCAAACTTGTCCCAAACACACACTCAGCCCTTTGATATTGCAGAAGATAATTAAAACCTGCTGATTCCTGACCCTAGCAATAACAATAAACGTAAAACTCAAATATTCAATACTCAAATATAGTCTTCCCACAGGGTGGGAGGACTGCAAAGCACACCCGTCTGCAAAAATCACCATTATTTAGCAATATTGAACTTGCTACTCAATAGTGTACAAAGGTATTCATTAATCTTTGTTTAATATAGCTGAAAGGCACATACTACACCAGCCCCAGGTCTTAATAATCACTCATTTCAGTCTGTGTGGTCAATAAAAGAGCACGGGATGCCATATATAGCAAGACAACCACTTGTTGTAATGAAAGTAATGCCAGAACAGTGGGCGGAAACTGCCGAGCAATTTGCCACAATGATTTAATCAGTAGTCTAAGCAGGGCATGCATATTCAGGACAAAGATATGTTTTAAGCAAAACTGTTTAACACACTCAGCCCTGAAAAGATATCCATCATGTGGTAATTATATATCCCTTGCCCCCCCCCCACCCCCACGTTTACTGCAGAGGACAGTTAGGTGGTTAGACCATCTGACTGATATCCAGAAGGTTGCTAGACCAGATCTCTGATAATTCAGTTGCATAGTCCTATAAAGCAAATCAGTAAACCTTTAATACTCATGTACTTTCATTTTTGCATTAGAGTGTCTGCTAAAGGACAAAAACAATTGTTATAATTTTTTTTATCAGCGTACAAAGATAAAATAATAACAATTAGGAACGTTTATCTAATGTCAGGCATTGAACAATACAACGGGGTTCCTACAAACACGTCGTGCATTATATAAAAACAAGTATAATAAATTGAGATCACGTCAGTTTAAACATGAAGGCATGATGTGATACCGTGTGACCGCCAATTAAAGCCGGAATGTTGAAGATCCCCTGGGAGCCATGTTGTAATAAGCCTCTCTCTAACTGCCTCCACTCTGAGATCAATGTCCCAGTCTCCAGTGACACCTCTCTCCAAGCACAATCTTATCTCACAGCACACTGAAAATCTTCTTTCAATTTCCCTCAAAAATGGAAAGAGAGGAGTTTACGAGGTTCCATCATCTATCCTAAAGTAGGTTTGCTACCTCAGTGGCTTGCATCTGAGCAAAGTGTGATAAGTCTCCTCCGCTCACACTTGTTAAGTTCAAAACGCTGAGTCATTTTGCATAAGGGAAGTGATTATCTGGAAGCTATACAATTGTTTTGTTTTTATTCACAGATATTGTTTCAGTGTAACAAAGAAATGAGATGGAACACAATGTACTACAGTCCTGAATGCTTTCTGGAAGTGAACTGACATTTGAAAGAACTTGCAGTCTCGGTTTTGTCTTTATGATACTGAGCCAATAAATGTCACAGAAGGATTGTTCACTGTTTGTGTTATTGTAAATTTTTCTCTGTTTCGTTCGATTTGTTAAATAATATTGCTATTTAAAATTATACTTGAGAATCAGTAATTTGGCAGTTGTTAGTTACTACCATTCTAGACAATTGACTTTAATATTTACCTACAATGCTATTTACATTAATAAATCGTATTCCGAATAAACATGAATACATAAAGATGATCACTGTTAACTTTACCTACAATAGGCCTTCAAACGTATTGAGGACTTACAATTCTCTCAACTCTGACAGATTTAGCACCAAATAAGGAAAAAACATTGCCCTCCAATTTTAAATACGTTTAGATTTTAGCGGCAGTGGTAACATCAAACAGACGCGCTTTGAGGACTGCCTTCATATCATCGCATTCATGGCAGTTTTGGACATTGAGACTTGCCTACACCATCGGAGCACATGGAGTGACCAACCCAGCATCTGTCTTTCACAGAGATAAATGAAGCCAAGGCTGTCCCTCAGGCCTATGGGACCTGACATCACTCACAAGGTTCTATCTGCCTTAGCCCGCAGCCTCCAGGGAATCGCAGCGCTGAACTGCAATGGAATTCAATTGCTGCACAAAATAGGAAGGCTCCCTTTGGCACTGTCGGTCAATAAAGAGAATACAGTAGACATGTTCCAGTCCAGGATTCTCTATCATGATTTGTCACGCCATCATAGGTTTGGTTTGGGCATGTGGTCATTAATGCTTCATCTCTGAAAGGTTCCGTGGCTAGGGAACTAAAAAATCAAGTCTGGTACTGGCGTGCTGTCAGGAGACGAGCCCTGCTCTGGTCTCAAATAAACAGGACACTTGTTTATTTGAAGCCAACCTCAACCGATGAGTGTGTGTCACTGTGCTAAAAAAGCTGATGCTGGTCCCTTCTCGTTGGGCTTAAACCGAGCTTTTGCAGTAAACCACAACAACTATTTATCAATAGGTTGAGTGACGTGCATTTTCAACTACTATCTATGGCGTAATGAGTTCATACACAGCATGTGTCAATTGTTTACATGTACTTGTTTCATCCAGCACCTCTGTATTTGCGACAAGAGAAGTAAACAGTAATGCAAATGATTACATGAGATTAGAGCGCAGCCACAGACCACACCACATCTTTTTGATGCTGACGTTTGTGTAACGTAGATGAAAATGTACTCACTCATTCAAAAATACATTTAAATGTGTTATTTTTAAAGCCATTTCAAATATATTTGATTGTTTACTTTACCACCCACATGTCCATCAGAGCACCCAAGCAAAATCTCCCATTTCCTTCTGGTCAAAAATCTACACAGTTCACAATTTCTGTTCAATCGAAATTTGAATCACTCTTTTTAAAACCTTTTCACGAAGCGGCCAGGTAGGGGTGTAGATTTTGGGCATTGCCTGAAGGCACGGAGGAGAAGCAATCACTTAGCCCTATAGCGTATGAGAGCTTCAAACGAAAGCCATTGCAGTGGGTAACGAAACAGGGTGAAATGAGAGAATTTGAAAGGCAGAACACTAGGAAAACCACTGCATTCTGAATAAGTTGCAGGGGTTTGGTGCCACATGCTGGTAGCCTGACTGTTTGTGATTTGGAAAGGCACCCAGAGTTGACAATGAATGTCTGTGCCAAAACCAAGCCATGTGGTTGAAGGACTTATTTATAGAGCTCCGAGACAGGAGTGAGTTGAGGCAGCTCCGGGGAAGGTTGCTAAAACATTTAATCAACATTGACGGTTCTCCAGAAGCACGGTGGCCACAATCACTGTTGAAATGAAAAAGTCTGGAACCAACAACACTTCCTAGAATTGGCCGACCTGACCATTCGGAGTAAGGGACCTGGCAAATACATTTCGAATCTGAAGCTGTTCCTTAATGCATAATCTGTCCACAACCTAGTCATAGCCACTGGTTTTATTGGGATTAAAGACCAGATATTGAGAGGGCATTTGCAAAAAGTTGATTTCGGCTAATTTGTGGATTTCTTGCAGCAAGTTAAAACATATAATGGTAAGGTAAAAACCTAAATGTCAAATTAAAATCTGAAAATGTTTAGAAAGGTTCAAAAATGGATTCTTCCTATAATTATTTAGTTGTCCTTTTTTACTACATTTGCATTTTTTATTTATATTTCTGTATAGAAATTGCCTCAAAATGTACTCTCAGAGGCAAAGACCAGTAGAGCCACTCAACAACCCCATAAGAGCCAACTCAGCTGCACTCGCGTGCCATTAAATCAGAATAATAACAATGTAATAAAACAATATACTGGTAAACAGTTTGTAAACGGTATGTGTCTATTTAGGATATATAGCTTGGTTGGATGTCTGCTGTGCCGATCCATCAATCTTTTGGCTAACTCTTACATTTTACTGTACTATTTCTGGCTATATATTTGTCCCAGGAAATCTAATTGTTATGTGGTAAAGTTCTTGTCATTCAGATTCATTATCTTTATTCTATATTTTTTGCATGTTTAAACCATAGTTGTTGTCTGAAAAGTTGAAATAAAAAGCAGCAGTCTACAATTGGAAATATAAATAAATGAATAATTAATATTTGTCTATTCATTGTTGAAGAATATAAGGACACACAAACAAATGCATGGAACACACTTAGTAAACCAAAAACAAGAAAAAACGAATTAGCAACACAACACACCACCGCAACAAAGACCCACATCCCTACCTAAACAGAGTGAACTTAAATTGGGCTCCCAATTAGTGCAACTGCCACTAAATTGGAGCCACCAAAACATAGAAACCCATAGAAAACCGCATAGCCCCATTTTCACTTGAATAATGCACATGCATAAAAATACATGAAATCATTCCTTTAATATTATTTTTAATTATGATTCCCTTTCAAACTGGCACAAATCCCCTTCCATAAATGCGTTCACATAAAAAAATGGCAGATTATTAATGAGTTTGTTACAGCTCCAAACAGTTAACCACTACCGTTTACTGGTACCCTTGTGTATAGAAAGACCCCTACGGGCGGTGTTACTCATACCGATTCACTCTGCTCATCCGCTACAATGTCTAAATATGTCTGGGGTATCATATTGTACTCATACACTGTATAATGACTCTCAATTAGAATACATTCATGTTTTCTGTGCGCCCTTGCTCATTGTTCACTGTTTAGACATTAATGACAGATTCATTCCAAGTAGCCTGTAACGCTGTACCTTTAGCCTTAGTATTGAATAAGGGGTGGCGAAAAACCTATAATTGGGATGTCTTTCAGGCAAGAGAAATGATTATGGAGCTCTAGATCTACTTAATTAGTAATGGATTGAGTGCAAACCAAATTATAGTCACGACATACTCACTGACAGGGTAGCGAGGTTGGTAGTAATCCGATTTTGGACGGGTGCAGCACCTCCAGGCAAACAGAATGTAGGTTGATGTGGAATTCTCTAAGGCTGTCGCTTTGGTGCAATTCTGTTGTCATGAGTCCCTTGTTAGATGCTGTACTGGGCAAGAGCAGGGCAAGCCCATAAAATAGCAGGGCCCTAATGAAATCCTTCATGCTCAAACATTCCATTAGTCGCAGACTAGGTGTGAAGGGAAAAACATCTGACCTGCCTGTTGTCGCACGGTGTTTGGGGCGATAACAATGATGTATGTACGTGACGTGGGATATGCCTCTGGAGATTTTGGCAATCTAAGCAGCAGCAGATAAATGAAGCCTTCCACTGATTAAACATTCATCGATCAGGACCAAACTAAAATGGCGCAAGCAGTTGTCCTCTCGCATCTGGTTGATTAATAAACAGACCTAGGTTCAGTAGTCTTGAGAAAGCAACTGACAACTCAAGCAGCACAATCAAATATTCTACGGATAGACTTAGGAGGTTCTCTTATATACGGTATGACAATGTTTGAAAGCAGAACTAAAGAGCCTGGATGCTGTATGAAGTACCGTTTCGCATGTATTCAGCGAGTCTAACTGAAAGTGAAAAAATAGGCAACAACTGGGTCCATGCGACAGAGTTTTCCCACAGGAACTGAGTGTAGAGTGGCTTTACAGTAAATGTCCTTGATTCTGTAAATCTATTACACGGTTTCAGCCTCCACTTCGCAGCTTGATTTGTTTGTCTCCCAACATGCCCTTATTGTGGTGTGCTTGTTGCCAAGGTAACTGCTATTTTCACAAAAAACGTGCATACGTACGCAAACGTTGAAAAGTTTGAGGTCAATTAGACATTTTCTTCTTTTCCTCGAAAACATACATGAAATGGGTTTGCAAAGGAAATATAAACTAAATGAATAGGATACGCAGTCACTGACGATGTTAGAAATAACGACATAATTTAAATCAAAATTGTGTCCTTGAAACTTTGCTTTTGTCAAAGAATCCTCCATTTGCAGCAATTACATCCTTGCAGACCTTTGGCATTCTAGTTGTCGATATGTTGAGGTGATCTGAAGAGATTTCACCCCATGCTTTCTGAAGCACCTCCCACAAACTGGATTGGCTTGATGGTTGAAATGGCCACTCCATCGGAAACAGAATCCCAGCTCACCAATTCCACCCACATGGTATGCCATGGAGTAGAAAAATGCATTCCATTCTTCAAGATCCCTTTCACTCTGTAAAAATCCTCCACTTAACCACCAACAAAGCACTGCCAGACCATCACATTGCATCCACCATGCTTGACAGGTGTCGTCAAGCACACCCCTCCAGCATATTTTCATTTAATCTGCATCTCACAAATGTTATTCTTTGTGATCCAAACACCTCAAACGTTGATTTTTTTTGTTATTTTTTGTTTTTCAAGCCTAAAAGCTCTTTTGCCCACCGTAATCTACATATTACCTCTTAATCTATTGTTTTTATTGGCCATTGTGAAATTTGGATTTTTATTTGCAAGTCTGCCTACTGTCAAGGTCAAAGTCATTTAAGGTCAAATGTGAATATTAAATAGCATAGCGTCATTCTGAACAATACAATTCTTATAACAAGACACAACATTTCTACGCAGATATGAAGATATATAGCAAGAATAATAATATAAAAAAAATATATGCATATACAATACAAAAAATAAAAATGTAGACAATATGAATAGAATTTTTATGAATACAAGGGTAACAGTGCATATAAATGAGTACACAAAAATATACAAATGTGCATTGATTGGCATGAAAACCGTTAGTGAATATGATCAGCAAATTAGGAGATTTCCAGGAGATTAATGTTTGAGAGGTTTTAGAGCCTGGGGGTAAAAACTGTTTGTGAGCCCTGGTATGGTGTGTCCTGATGCTCCTGTAACATCTACCTGACGCCCTGACGCCAGCAGTAAGAACAGACTGTAGCCTGGGTGGCTGTAATCTGTTATGATGTTCCACACTATCTTGCATCAGTGCTTTTGAGGACTGGATAATGCGTGCCCATTGGCTCACGAAACCTGCATCTCGTTAGCATGTTTTTTGAAAGAATTGCTACAATTTGGATATTGCACATGTCAGGATTGCAATTTTGAATATATTCGATGAATCGTTCGAATTAAATGCAAAAAGCTGAAATACAATGCAAATTGGAGTACATTTTTACAGTTTCACAAATGTGAAGATGGGAAGTAACGTAATCACTTGCTTTCTCAAGCATCTGTGTACTGCCTCCATAATGCATCAGGTTGTTCCATGACTAACTTCTATAGTGAATGCAGAGATCAGGCAGCCCAAGTCCCAAAGAGAGCACCTGCCCATCTCTTTAAATAAAGACTACTAAGCATTTAAAGCTTCCCCATCCCCTCAACTATGTCCTGCCCAGGGGAAGTACGAGGAGGTACGCCCACTTGCCCATTCATTTTTAAACTGACCTGAATGAGTTGAATAATTAAACGAATCACAGTTCTTTTATCGGCAAGGAGTACTTTGCCATTGGCTTCATCCTCAGGCCATACTCTATGACACTCCCATTCCCAGCACTTATGCAGATGGAAGATGTTGCTGGACAGGAATGGCGGCTCCAACAATTGAGGAATTTTCTGACAACCTGCCAATATCTTCTCTGTTCACATCCTCCTGGATCTATCTGCTGCTTTAAATACCAAACAGTACTACTCTCATATTCCTATCAGTTGGCCCGAAGAAGATCAGCATCTGTTCCAAGTACAATCACTTCTGGCGTCCCCCAAGGTTTGGTTTTAGGCCCCTTTTCTCCAAAAATAAGGTTATTTGGTTTTGGCATATCCTCATGGTCTCCTATATCACTGCTACACTAGACCTACCACTTAACTAGGTGTCAGAAAGTGGTAATGTTAAGTGCCTGGTACCTAGTTGAGTGCCTCGTTCAGATTAACAGTTGAATAAAAAAACGCTACTTTCTCATTTGTGGCAGCCAATCAACGAACTACTACTGAAAATAAGCAGTTGGTGTAATTTTAAGTATTGAATGAATAAACCTAACCAAAATGTATAACCAATAATATAATACATAATAGTATTACCATGTATTTTGTCAATATAAACAATATATATATATATATATATATATAATATATATATATATATAGCAAAGATAATCACATCTCACAAAATATTTTGCGAAGAATAGCCTTTTTTGTGTCAGTGTAGATATCAAAAACATTGCTCCTCTTGCTATTAAAAGCATTCCTAATGCAGACGGCATGACGTTCATTCATAAGTGCATGAGCTTTGCCACTTATGTTGTAATTTAAATGTCTTATTGGGCATTCTTAATTTCATCTGGCTATTTGCACCTAAAAACTGTCACGCCGCCAAGAAGGGCACTGACTGAGTTTGAGATTGGCACATTAATTACACTTTGGAAAACGTCTGCCTGCCAAAAGCTAGTTGCTGTTGGATTCATTTAACCCACTAAAACCTTCAACATAGTTGGCAAATTTTTAAAGAATATTGTGGAAATGTTAACCTTTAAGAGTGAATTAAGAGTGACACTTAGCATTAATTACGCCAGTTTTTGTAGCTAAACAGATTGTTTTGTTTTATTTCCATACCCAGGTGAAGTTGAAGGGACAAGACAATTGAACGATTAGTTACACGATTGTGGATATGCCAGGAAGTTGAAGCCTTGAATAGCAAAATAAAGAAAGCCCTGTTTATGAATGTGTTGCTGTATCTCCTGTAAAATAATGAGTTGGGGATACCTTGGGCAATACCTCAGGCTCTAAAACAGGGAAGTAAGGCCGCATCATGGGTTGGCCCCTGGGAGTCTGGCCAGCGTAGCCACCGTAGCTCACTCACCATCTAAATGTAATATATAAATATTGAGTATTTATTGAGAATATTTAATGGCAAGCCAACAGAAATACACATTAAGCTGCTGAAAGAGTGGAAAGATTGAGTTACTGACCAATAAAACAGAATATTTTTGTGAAGTGCACAAGTCAGACAGGTTTGATCTGAGCAAATCATCAAGCTCTCGATTAGTAAAAAAGGCAATAATGGCAGTAACTCCGGGGAATCGGGATACAGAGGATCCATATTGGATCTTCCTCAATGACATCACATGGTTGCACATTCCTTGATGCTTAACTGTCGATAGCCTGGGGTCAGTTTAGGTGGGAGGTTAATGTAAATATGAATTTAAATGTAGTTCTATGTCATTCAGCTTTAAGCTCTCACTTACAGAGTGCCCGAATGTGTATTGACTCATGTGGCTCAAGTGCCGTGTCTTGTTAGTGTAAGAAAAAACATGCACCCATCTAGCTACTGATTGCAAAACAAATGACTTGCTTTTCCATTTGCCCCAATATTCCAGCTGGTGCATGCTGGTGAATTGATGACACTAAAAAGGTACAAACAACTAAAACCTGGATGTGCTAGGTCCCATCTAGATAAAAAGAAGTACGAAACCTTCATGATTTTCTCTATTTTTACATATTTTCATTCTGAATGTTTTTATACAAAATGTATTATAACAATAGAGACAAAGGCAATTTGAGTAAACCAACAAAATGTGTTCGATGGTGATAGTTTGATCTGGAATGTGGATAACAGAGCCAACCGAAGAAACAAATGCTTACTGTCTTCGTTAAAACAGCAGGCACAGTAATTCTCATTCTTCCTCAACTACGCCACAACAACAAAAAGTAATTAAATACATTCACGGTGAGTTGGTTCACTATGAAAAACATTGTTTACGGCAAACATTCAAATCTTGTCAGGAAAATCATTCTCAAACATTTTGCGACATTAACCAAACCCTCTAGGGTCTTGACGTCCACACAGATTAGAGATTAAGCATTAGAGTAAATGTATACTCAGTGCCTTCCCATGTTGCAAGAAGAGAATAGATGGTAATTGAACAAGACATCATCAGATGAGAACCAATAAAAACATGACATTCCCCTTTTCCTACCAGAAACCAATTCATACTATATACTCCCCCGATCTTTTGTTGTATCTTATTAAATCAAATGGCAATGGATGAATTATTAATATTGGGAATAAATGGCATCGAACACTGTACAGCTAACGGATATGTGCATGGGAAGTCCAACGGGCAATGCAAGTGGGTTGCATTTCCCATTCAGCCAAAATCGAGAAATTTGTCTCACTAAAGGAGCTTGTCAGACATGCCCTCACACACATTGACCCACATCACTTCCAGCTTTGATAGGCTGTGCAAACATCAGCAGGGCTAGATGCATATGAGGACGACACACTGTGATAATCACAGATCTACTGGAAGCGGTTGCTATAAGGCAGGGCTGTAGATACAAATATTCTATAACACAAAGTTGTGGAGAGATTTGCTAATATAACGTTTTTTGTCATACATAAATATTTTTTTAAAACAAATGTCCATTAATTTTCCTAATGTATTGCTAAAGTATTTCCTACTACAATAAATATTGAGTTGCTCTCAGTCCAGATAGATTTTATTGAGCACCTTCTTCCTTGTATTCCTGCCTCTTCTCCCAAATGGGCTGGAAACTGCTGAGGCAGGTAATGAGCCCCTCACCCAGGAGGCACACTCTCTGTGGGATCCAGACAACACACTGATCTTGGACTTCCTTAGGACCACTATCTCCATCTCTGCCTGGAGCCGCTCGGGGAAGCTGCTGATCATAGAGGAACTGCCACATGGGACATCGTTTGCCTGGGTCGAATATTAAAGCCACATTCTGATTGAAGTCTTCATTGATATCCACTGCAGTCATTCTCGGAAAACGTCTGTATTTCGATTGAACACTAAACGTTGCCGTTCCTTTTATTCCATTAGTTGTCAAGCACGTCTGCGACAAGGAACTGTTTTGACTATTAATTAGAATGACTGCTTCATAACCTTAAACGCTTCCGACACAAAACCTGTGATATCGCCATGACATCAATGGCCTTGTAGCAACAACACAGTGCTCCAGACTGGGTTGCCATGGAAACAGAAGATTACAGGGTTAATTCTCAATTTGCGGAAATTATGGGCAGAATTGTCACACACACACACATATTTTTGTTCATACTGCCATTAGGATATATGCCATTGATGTGAGGAGAAGCTGCCTGGTCTGCATCTATGTTTAGGTTGTGTTTCTAAGATGGATATAACAGGATAAAATGCTATTATTCCAGAAGTTTGCCAATGATTACCTAAGCCTCTTCAACATCTATAACGGGAGAGAGGATGAATGTTCCCATCTAAACTAACCACTTACATGACATTTGACGACCAGCACAAACACTGAACTGCTGTTGACCTCGAGGCAGACTTTTTTCATCCACTACACTGCATCCTTGACTTTCTGATTAAGGTAAAGATGAACAACAGAGATTTCATTCGCTTCCAGATTAAACTGGATCGGCCCATGAGATAAGCATGACACGAAGAGTGGTGACGATTCGGGTCAATATTTTGTATTTTATTACAATTAAACAGGGAAAATGTACAGTAAGGTCCACGTTTAGTTACCAGATTTAATCCATCCGAATGGCTAAAAGCACAACACATCAGCATGTGGTTAACTGCAAAATCCAGTGTCTCTAATCTAATTACACACACTCATACATCACACACACACACACTCATACATCACACACACACATACATCACACACACACACTCATACATCACATAGGATCCTTCCTGTCACGTTAATCTACAGATGTTACCCCTGAGGAATCAGGTATCTGTCGCTAACGCAAGAAAAAAATTTTTGTCTTCCTCTGGGGTACAGAAATTTTGGTTCAAGGCGTCAACAGTTCAAAATGTGAGTTAAAACCGGATAATCAAACTCTCAGATCGACTATGTCACTTATACAGATGCCACCCTACAAACACATCTTTAATGGTTTTATCTAACAAACATGGACGCTTTATCTCCCCCATTGACACAGAGCACACAGCAATGCAGTACTTACTATCAAATAAAAGACATTACACAGGTATACATCACCGATAGAATCCACATCAATCAGGCCCAATGGCAGTTAAGCCCGCCCACCGTCTGTCAGTGGGGCAGTTTCATAGATGGCTGACACTTTATTGAGAATGTTGAATTTAAAGAGCGGAATCAAAAAGGACGTCGCCATCCCTCTCAGCTCCGTAAAACTGATTATGTTCAACCAAATAAGCGTGTTTGTAACGAACAACAAAATGATTGAGCTTCCAGGCCTGCACAATGACATTACGCCAAGTGTCAGAACTCTTACACTACTGAATTTAAATCTCCAACAGTCTGTTGTCTGACAGGTATATTGGTACAAGCTGCCAGAATCCTTTGCACTACTTCAGATATACTGCAACACGTCACTTTATCTAGCTTTTAAGGTTTTACACTAAATATCCGTGGTCAGTGTGTGCAACCACGATACTGATTGAATTAAACAATTATAAAAATGACTAGCGTAAAAATAGAACTAGGCCAACAATGTCAAAGACAATTAACTGTAACATTTTATGTTACATATTTAAGGACATTTAGCAAAGTCGCACTCACTGTTTTAAGGATTGGCCGAGTTGACTCACAAGGCTGCAGGAAGATTTAATTGGACAGAGTTATGAGAGAGTAATTATTACATATAATCACTGCAGTAAATAATGCTACTACTGAAGTCTAGCTCAAGTAATGGCGATACAGATTTATGAATTCAGATGTGGTAGTCTTCAGAGGTGGGAATTCCTGGTCAAAGCTGAAAGCTCCAAAAGATCTGAACATTTTAAAAAAAAGTGTATTATCAGACAATTTTGTCCACAAGCTTAGCTCCAGCCATGCTACGACACTTTCCAGCCACCAACTTCCACAGCCCAGAAGCCCAAAAAATTTATTAAGTGACCAACCCCTGAAGGTGGCTGGGAGGTGGTGGAGGGTATGGCTGGAGCTTCTAGAGCCAGCCCCTGGCTGCAGCGTGCCTGTGCTGTCCCCTCCGCCTGAATCCACGGAGGAGTGTCCCCTTTCCACAGGGACAAAAAACTAAAGCCGCTTCTGTGGCGAAGATCACAGCTGGTGAGACCCCCATCTGAACCACCTCCTTGAGGTTGCCCTGTCATGTAGTGTTGCACAGCTGTTTTCAGTCAGCATCTAGCAAAGGGCTATTTAGGTCACTTGGGGTGATCGCTCTTTGCTGGATATTGTTTGAAGTCACGTCCGTATCGCTAGTGAGTGTAGTTGGTTTAATAGGTCATAGCTGTTTTAATGTTGTTTGTCAGAAATCGCCGTTGCACTCTGCATCTGGCTTCCTTATCGTGCATGTCACCCTAAGGAATCGTGACACGTCTGTGACACCCAAAGGTCTTCCAATCTCTCTAGGGAATGGCCATAAAAACAGGGACAAGACAACCTTAAGCAGTTTCCCCAAAAAACATCTGTTGCTGCTCAAAATGACTGAGAGACTTGTGAAGAATGTGGCAGGCAAATCCAAGTGTTTACAGTAAAACTGTATCATTGTAGTCTCCAAACGCAGTTAAGCTCAACAGCTACATCCTATAATATTTCCGACAGTGAAATAAAAACAAAATTCATTTTGTTTCTATTCTAATTAATTTCTGCAAGTATATAAAGACACACGGGTGTGGAGTGGTGTGTGCCCGTTTTATTCTTTTAAAAAATGCATTAGCAGAGGGACCCGGCTTTTAAGAGAACCACTAAAGTCGGTGTGAAGTTGAGTCCCTGCCAAGTCCCACCCTACAGCGGGTCCCACCTCCCCAGAGTCTGCTCCCACATCGCCTTACTAATCTCAGCACCAGTGTCCAGATGGGGGCGATGTGTCTGACAGTCAGGGGTTTGTCATCTGGGTTCCTCTAAGTGGGCTGCGTGAAGTGTGGTGCCTGATGCTCCATTGCTGCCATCTGTGTACCCTCGGGCAAAGAGCACATCAGCTGAGTGGAATTCAGTGCCCGCCCGTCCGTCAGTCCTCCCCCGCCCGTCCGTCAGTCAGTCCTCCCGCCCGTCCGTCAGTCAGTCCTCCCGCCCGTCCGTCAGTCCTCCCGCCGGTCCGTCCGCCCGCCTGTCTGTCTGTCCGTCCACCTGCCTGTCTTTCTGCCTGTGTGTCGGTTCTCCTGCCTGTCTGTCCCCACAACAGGAAGACTCAAAACAAATATACCAGAAATTGATTTAGACGTAAGAGCTGTCATTGAATAGGGGGGCAGTGGCTCAGTGGGTTGAGTCGGTTGTCTATCAATCGGAAGGTTGGTGGTTCAATCCCGGTTCCTCCTGGGAAATTGTCGAGGTGTCCATGAGCAAGACACCTAACCCCAGCTGCTCCTGGCGAGCCTGCAGGCGCCTTTCATGGTAGACGCGGTCGTCAGTGTATGAATGAGTGAATGAATGGGTGAATGTGACGCAGGATCTGTAAAGCGCTTTGGATAAAAGCGCTATATAAAAGCGCAGCATTTATTGAATAAATTCTACATCATGCAGATGTATTGTAGCTATGAAATATAGCATAAATTAAATAATATCCTGATGTAATAAGATCTTAAAACTATTATCATCATCTATATGATTAAGAGCCCTCATGACTGATGGTTTCCTTGACAACTCATCCCAAGGCATTGTCATCAAAAAGGCACAAAATAATAAATATATTTAATATGTTACAGTAAGGACTCACCAGAGCAACCCACATTACTTCTGCACAATGCCAGGGCTTCAATCAAAATGCAGACGAGTATGTCATTTTGAAGCAATTGCTCTTTATCGTTTCCTGGTATTATATCATAAATTACTGGTTTCTCAGCTAAAGAACATCAGTGGTGTCTGATTTCAACTGTCCAAAAAGGTGTAATTTGATTAATAACTTGCAATTATAGAAAACATATTTGCGATGTGCCTATTTAAGGGCGATGCAGATCTGTTAACATCATATACATTAACCCTTCACCCATTTAACAGACTCCCCTATTCACAGCAGATTATAGTGAGTGCATTTATTTTAAGACAAGACGGGACGACCATCTGCAATTTTAGGACAATGATCAGTGATCCTTGCTGTCCAAGCTTCAACTAATAGCCTGTGGAATGCCTGGAGAGGTGAGATACCATGGACACAAGACTGGCTGCAGGGTGAACCGATAAGCTGCAGGTGTTTAATGTCTCTAGCAACAGAATGTTTCAGTAGTCCCGATGTGAGATGACCAGCGGTTGGATTAAGACATGTGCCGCTTCCTCTGCGCTTCGCGTTAAATTACCCAACAGTCGAATTGTTTCAGATAACATCACTGTGCACTGCATCAGAACGTACGCCTTGACGTTGCAAGTGTTTTTCTAGTTAAGGCAGAAATGCCCACCATACAACACTTCTCTGCTGATGTACAGACGTACAAACTATGAAACAAGGTATCAGGGATAATTAACTCTAGAGATACCTGCAAGCGCCACATAGTCATGTAGACACCATTTAAAAGGATAGAACAAGATATTTGTAGGGTTTTCAACGGATACAATATTTTGTTTAATAAATGTGTCGATGCGAGGCTCATCTGCAAGCAACAGAGACCTTTGGTCTCAGCATGGCTTCCCCTAATGAAACACAGGTTCAATAGAATGTAAAAACAAATGTCTGCTCCGGTAGAGTCTGTCCCATCTGTCTGACGGCAGGCAAGTGAACGGCACACGGCTGGGGTATGGCGGGGGCGCATGCTTTTGTTTTGGAGGGATGTCTAGGAGGGACGGTAGTACAAGCCCGGTGACCCGCTGGGCATGTCCACCCCATGGGGGAGAGCCCCGGAGTCGTGTGACGAGCAGTTCCCGTATCAGGCTGTGATGCAGCCGGTCAGGATGTTCTCCACGGTGCAGCCGGGGTTAGGGCGCCGTGCCAAATGTGTTTAGTCAGCTTGGGGAGTTGAGTCATTGGCTGGCTCTCCTGAAAAACCCTGGTGGTGTGGTTGGATCCTGATGAGTCCAGAGTGGAGCAGAGGGCTAAAGACACACCCCTGGGGGGGCCCCCCCCAGGAATTAAGAGTCAGTAAGGAGGCGTTATCCCTCACATCAGAAAATACAATATCCACTTGAACAGGGTGGGGTCCAGACCCAGGGCTCAGAAGTTTTGTAGGAACAAGACTGTTAAATGCTGAACGACAGTCAGTGAACACCATTTTAACCAACATGTTCCTCTTCTCCCGAGTGTGACACTGCCATGTAAATAGCAATAAAAAAATCTTCCATCTTGGATCTGTTGTGCTGGTAGGCAAATTAGAATGGGCCTACCGATACTGGCAGACCATCTTTAGCGTGGGTCGGGCCTTGACAAGCCATTTGACGCATTTGATGATAGGGGTGAATGTGACATTTCATACTAATTAAAACATGTCAGGGTTGTTGTAGACATATTGGATATGACTGTCGCAATGACTGGGATAACTGTGGTCTCCTTGAAGCAAGGGAGAAACTACAGACTGTGACAAGAACATGTTGAAGATGTCTGAAAAAGATTCCAGCCAGCTGGTTGGCACAAGGATGTGACCAGTGATGCCATCTGCACCCTGCGCCTTGTGGGACTTTACTCTCTTTAAACAACAATCAGCTTTAAAGTAGAGGAGGAACCCGTATTTCCAGCAGAAAAGTTGAAATGCAGATTGTTTTCAGCAGGCTGAAGAAGACTCATTCTTATCAGACCTTTTCCGTTTTGGCTCACTTAATAATCTGTTCTTGACATCTCTAGTTTGAAGGTAGTAAACATTGTTATCAGTAACTAACTTAACTATATTTTTAAGCATTGATATAGTTCCATGTGAAAGAATGTGTAGCTTCATATAAAAGGTATTTCAATTGTAGCTTCCCGAACACTGACAAATATGTAGAAGACTTGGAGTACATTTGAGAGATTCATATAACATTAAGGTCTCAATCCTTATCGCTTCTCGATATCACCCTTCCCCTATCAAAATGAAGCTCTAAAACAATGTGTAAAACAAGCGGCTGGGGAAAAAACAACATACTTGAATCCAAAAAGTTTAATAAAGTAGTACACTTCTAATAATCTCAAAATGATGATCGTTGAATCAAAAAAGTAGAAACACTGTTGTTGCCATGGAAAGGGAAGTTTGGGGTCCCCTGCTAGTGCTGCTACCCCCGCGACCCGACCCCGGATAAGCGGTTGAAGATGAGATTTCATCAGCACGCTTTGGACTAGCTAATGTAAGAAACCCATATGACTTAACTTCTGGTAGCTACTCACCCACAGAGTAATAGTAGTTTTAGCATGGAATCCAATGGGCCATACGGCACAAATTGGAAAGTGGCTGCAGCTGCTACCTTCTCTACAGCAGGCAGAGATGCAGATTCTTTGCTTTTCCAGCTGTTCCTGCGTTCCAAAACTTGTACAATAGGGAGAAATAATTTAAACTTCAAGAAGTAATCGACCCAATAACACACGTTCCTTTGATATAAAATGTTAAATAATGCCAATATATATGTTGCGACATTGTGAAATTCATTGTTATAATCATTTACAAGTTCCCTGATAAAATCTATTTAGACAATCATTTGTTTTTAGTTTCAATTACATTTTAAATCAGCATGTGGTATAAGTATCTATTTAGAACATGTGTTTTACAAACCACTATGAATGAAATTTAAAACATGTGTTTTTACCAGTGTTATTCAGGTAGCTGTGCAATGCCAAATTAGGGCTGCCATCTTTCCAGCATAATGAACAAATAAAACCTGCCCAGAAGGCCTAAATAAGAAGGCCAATTTGTTGCTAAATTGTAGTCATGGGAACACTGAGGCAAAGAGACTGTAACGAATTGGCAGGTTTCAGACACAACCACAGAGATTCTTAAGTAGTACAAATAGTTTCTTTCTCATAACAGGCAAGACAGGCACTGTGAACCGAGAACTGTGAACAACAAAACATAGTATCAATAAACAGAAACCAAAACCCCATAAACTAAACACACAAACAAGTAATAAGGACAACCGGCGCAACAAACGTACCAGTGAACAATGCCCCGACACTGACCAACAGAAAACCACAGAGATAAATACACTTACTAACGAATGAAAACGAAAACAGGTGCGGGCAAAACACAGGTGAATTATATGTCCTTGATTACCTCCCTCTCTCCGCTGGCAGGGGGAGTGCCAGGACAAACATAGAGACGGACAGATGGCTGTTCCTTACAGAGGCGGAATGAGTAACGAGCACGCAGCTTTCTTAATGTGGGGCATCAAGTATATTAGTCTGTTTATTAGTCTGTATATAAGTCTGTATATAAGTCTGTATATTAGTCTGTATATTAGTCTGTATATAAGCGTGCATATTAGTCTGTGTATTAGGCTGTGTATTAGTCTGCACATTAGTCTGCATATTAGTCTGCGTATTAGTCTGCGTATTAGTCTGTATATTAGTCTGCATATTAGTCTGCATATTAGTCTGTATATTAGTCTGCACATTAGTCTGCATATTAGTCTGCGTATTAGTCTGTATATTAGTCTGCATATTAGTCTGTATATTAGTCTGCATATTAGTCTGTATATTAGTCTGTATATTAGTCTGCGTATTAGTCTGCATATTAGTCTGTATATTAGTCTGTATATTAGTCTGCGTATTAGTCTGCATATTAGTCTGTATATTAGTCTGTATATTGGTCTGTATTAAGATAACCCTTTACTGAAACTAAAAGGCCTAGCCCGAACCCAGGAACACACACACTCTAGGCCAGTGGTCGCCCACCTGTACCACTGACAGAATTTGTGTCTGCACGTAGCTCCTCTGAAGTCCCCCCTCAAATTAAGGCTATGGTGTCATGAGTGTTTTCAAGTTCGGCCTACGGAGAGGCCAAGTACCCCCTGGAGTCCTAGTACAACTGGTTTGGGAACTGCTGCTCTAGACATTAGAGTGTCTAGTTTGAGAAACAGACGCCTCACATGTCCTCAACTGGCTGCTTCATTAAATAGTACCCACAGGACACCAGTCTCAATGTCAAAAGTGAAGAGACAACTCCGGGACTCAAGGCAGAGTTGCAATGAAGAAGCCATATTTAAGATTGGCCAATAAAGAGAAAAGATTAGGATGGGCGAAAGAGCATTGACACTGGACGAAGGAAGATTGGAAACCAGTGTTAATCTATGTTTGAGGTGTTCAAATCACTAAGAACATTACATCAAGCATGGTGCAGGCAATTGGTGGTGGTAAAAACAGGAAAAAAGGGATCTTGAAGAAGGAAGACCATCACTCTGTTTTGCAACTCCATGCCATGCCCTGTGAACGCCCCCCAATTTCCTCATACAACAAGACAATCCCCTGAAACAGAGCTCTAAACTATGCAAGAACTATCTAGGGAAGAAGCAGTCAGCGTGTATTCCGTCTATAATGGAGTGGGCCGGCACAGTCACTGGTGCACAAGTGCCCATCAAGCCAATCCAACTTGTAGGAGGTGCTTCAGAAGGCATGGGGTGAGATCTCTTCAGATTACTGTGTTGGAAAATTAATAACCACTTTAGTACTCTTGCGGTTAGAATTCAAGAGACAACAATTCCCTTCCACAATTCTGTTTTTTTATAGAATCTTACTGAACATTATGTCTCCTATATGACTTAGAAATCCACATCCAGTCTATTCGACCAGACATGAACCTCTGACCAGAATCCTATAGTTGGTCAGTTTTCATGAAAAAACAAGAACACTATCTAAGAGATCTTAAACGTTTGAATGGTAGTGTACAACTGAGCTATGATTATACAGTGATAACCAGACAACAATAGATGCAAGAAATGAACAACGCAAAAACACACACTGCAAAGAAAGTCAGTTCTAGTGTGTTTTCATTTTGTACATGTTATCTGGTCTAGTTTCATCAATGTGTTTTCAGTTTGATAATGACAAGAGCCTCCAGTTCAATAACACCAATAAATCAATGATAATTTACTGGCAAAACCAAAGCTCATGGGGGCATACTAAGATAACCGAGAAACATAACCTACATACATACAAGTCCCTCAGACCACGGGGGTCAGAAAGGTTCTGCACAAAGCTCCCACAGACAGTTACACCCACTCACACTCATCTGAACCACAAAAGACAGTCCCAGAGGGAACTACTGTACTTTGTTCTGATGGAGAGAAGATCATTAGAGGAAGATGAGTGCATCCAGGCTGGAGCCAGACCTGTATGCTCGTACTACATATGTGAGAATGACATGTCTCAACAAGCCACTATGTATTTTACCACAGACCTTATTTCACCATAGACCTTACAGTTAACTGGCCTCTGACCAAATAGCTGTCTTAGAGCTTTGTATCCAACATATTCTTCTATCTATAAGCAGCTAGCAGACTGCTGGAAAAATTGATGCATTTAAGACCCCAGACGCAAAATAGATTGGCCCTGCTGTGAACTGTTAGAATAGAATATCACCTATATCCTGCTTGCTGCCTTTTGATTTTCCCAGAATATACAGTGTATCGTGTTAAAGAAACAATGTCCAACTGATGCATTTCACATCAGGTAATATTCTTTGCCAGGTTATTTACACGAACCGAGTCAACATTCAAGTGAATGGGTAAGTGTCCAATCTTTTGACTGGTATGAATTAATCCGTTTTTGCATTGACTGTGAAGGCGTTTAGTCTGTCAGCTCAAAGATTGCCCATCTGTGCGAGCACACACGCACACACACGCACACACACGCACACACACGCACACACACACACACACACACACACACACACATCCTGCCATGCAAGCATCCCTGACTAAACTCATGAACCACTGAGAACACGAAGGGTCCTGGTTGTTTACCGGAAGCTTGCTGGTGCTGGTAGAACTGGCACATCCCTGGGGAGGAATGACGTCAGTAGCACCCTGCAGGTACCTGTTGGACACGTTCCCCATTGGCAGACAGCAGGCATTCTGGCCATAACACACTCGCTCTGGCCGGGAGGATTCAGAGGGGGGGAAAATCAGGATGAACGTTTGTCAGGTGTTGCGTTTGAAAGCGTTCCAGGCCGGTGACTCAATCGGTGAAAAAGCTGTCTGTTTGTGATTTCGCTTCTGCACGGAAATAAAATCCAATCTAATTTCTGATTCAAAGGTGGACATTTTTTAATATTCAAATAAATAAAACCGTTCGGCCAAACAGAAGCGCATAATATTTTGTGCCACGCGGTCCACCTGTCCCATAGGCTTTGCATTTAGTCCTGTTTAACACTGCTCAGGATGTTCAGATTAACTAATTGCATTCCCTACATGCTACATACCACCATTCATAATGCACGCTGTCTAGACGAGAGATGTTACAACCGTTCATAATGCACGCTGTCTAGACGAGAGATGTTACAACCGTTCATAATGCACGCTGTCTAGACGAGAGATGTTACAACCGTTCATAATGCACGCTGTCTAAACGAGAGATGTCACAACCGTTCATAATGCACGCTGTCTAGACGAGAGATGTCACAACCATTCATAATGCACGCTGTCTAGACGAGAGATGTTACAACCGTTCATAATGCACGCTGTCTAAACGAGAGATGTCACAACCGTTCATAATGCACGCTGTCTAAACGAGAGATGTCACAACCATTCATAATGCACGCTGTCTAGACGAGAGATGTTACAACTCTTCATAATGCACGCTGTCTTGACGAGAGCTGTTACAACCGTTCATAATGCACGCTGTCTAGACGAGAGCTGTTACAATCATTCATAATGCACGCTGTCTAGACGAGAGCTGTTACAATCATTCATAATGCACGCTGTCTAGATGAGAGATGTTACAACCATTGATAATGCACGCTGTCTAGACGAGAGATGTTACAACCGTTCATAATGCACGCTGTCTAGACGAGAGCTGTGACAATCATTCATAATGCACGCTGTCTAGACTAGAGCTGTTACAATCATTCATAATGCACGCTGTCTAGATGAGAGATGTTACAACCATTCATAATGCACGCTGTCTAAACGAGAGATGTTACAACCGTTCATAATGCACGCTGTCTAAACGAGAGATGTTACAACCGTTCATAATGCACGCTGTCTAAACGAGAGATGTTACAACCGTTCATAATGCACGCTGTCTAAACGAGAGATGTTACAACCGTTCATAATGCACGTTGTCTAGACGAGAGATGTTACAACCGTTCATAATGCACGCCGTACTCTATATCACAAATAATCCAGTCCATGTACAGCATAACATAAATAATCCAGTCACTGTACAGCATATCATAGATAATCCAGGCATGTGTCTGACCCGAGCGTTCAGAAATTAGACTTCATATGCTGTCGGCATGTTAATTGAAGGTTTAGCTTTTTCTCCAGAATAAACACCTTGTGAATTGATTTAGTGCTATTTTAGACATGTAATACAAACGAACGAGAACCAATCTATAATTAATGCCAAATGCAGCCTGAAGTTTTAATACCCAAGAATAACCGGCGACTTGTTTCGAATGTGACAGAACAAGACTGTAGGGATAAAGATTAGGATTTGAGCATTTGTCTGGCTATGCGGCAGAATTTAAAAAGACAGGCCTGTTTGATAAGACATTTAAAACCATATTTTTGTATCTCTGGGAGACATCTGAACCTTCATGGGGTTGCCAAATACTACAGAGGGCACATCAACCATAATTACATCAAGTTCTGACATTACTAATGAGTTGTCAACCACTCGCCATGATTTATGACCTATGGAAAGACATTCATTGTTTGTTAGTGTCAAATAAACAGTACATTGGAGCGTCACCCTTGAAAACACAGAAATGCCAAACAGTTATAAATTGAGACAAAAGAAATGGCAAGCACAAGTTCATTGCTTGAGGTGAAAACAGAGAGAGTGAGCTTCCGATTTGTCCCAGAGGACATCTTTGTTGCCAGACGGGGTATCGGGGGTTAAAATGTTGACAGTTCCTTGAGGATCAGCTTAATTTGATCTAAGCACCGTCAGCTATCTAAAAGCCCTAATGTTGTTAACAGTTGAATGTTATGAAGACCCCCAACAAGTAACACAGCTTTCGGAGGTAACACATGACACAAACAGAAGGCAAGTGGATGCACCTCCAGGCCTCATAATAATACCAGCAATATATATAATAATACCAGCAATATACCCAGGAATGGAAGCTCACGCCTGGACGTATGTACGCTATAAGACCTGGGTTGAAATACTACTTTAAGTATTGTAAATATATTCAAGTACCATTTAAGTATAACAAGGTAAAATATTTCAACATGTAAATTGTAGAATGAAGGAATGCATTGTTGAAAATACTCAGGTTAAAAAACACTCCCATGCATTTACAAGAGGAAATGGAAATGTTAGCATGTATTTTCAATCGCAGATGTTCAAACACACGAGTATTTTAACCCAAGTCTGTAATCTACGGGAACTCAACATATCCCCTTTTCACTGTATTTCACTGTTCTGTCATCTGTGATTTGGTGAAAAAATAATACGCGCGATAAAAAACAGTAAAGCGCAAGACGAGAGTCAACGAGTTGCGATACGTAAATAGATATCGAGCCGCGAGAGAATTGACCGCAGGGTGATGGTTTTGATCAGCATCGTTTGGATGCTAAAGTTTAAATGTGAATATTAGCTAACAGCCTGCTTGCTGCCCCCCACACACTGTCTGCATCATAGGCAGATGGTGGATGGTTAGATTCCATTGAAGTCTGTTCGTGGGCAGATCGTCTGTAGGTTTTTTTGGTCCCAAAAGAGATGAGAGCCTCTCCATTGACTGGGAAGACGGCATGCATTCATACTGCCAAAAGTCACACGTGAACATCGCTGATGGAAGTATATCTGTTGTTGTTGTTTTTTTAATCGCACAATTAACCCCGACTGAATGACTGCACTGTGTTGCCATAGTTATGGGAAGGCAATGGAGAAACGCGACTAAATTAGGACATTTGAAATAAACGAACAGACAACGCTCCTAAATGGAGTAAGTCTATTGACATGTTCTGCATGTTCAGTATGAAGATAATAAACCTGGCTTCAAAATTACGCAGCTCCCTGGTTGGCTTGTGCTTCTGGATGGAGTCCATTTTGGGCTTCATTAAAAGACCAGTGTATTTTTGGATGAAGATATGGTGTACTTTAACCAGGGAAAATATCTCTTGATTACATCTGTTCATTAACATTTTAGAACATTGTCTACTGTGTCTTGAATCCAACATCCTTCCCAGGCGGTGTCAAAAACCAATACATTTGTCAAAAACCAATACATTTTTCCTTTCTCAAAAACTTCATTAAAGAAACACATTACCACGTAGCACATTCAATTTATTAGAGTAGTAGAGTACTGGAACCATTGGTTTTGTTCTTAGATTCGGCAAAAGCCCTACGTTTCTGGACAACTAAAAATAACTTTACGGAAACAAAATGTCATGCAGACTTCTATCAAAAAATCTGAACATCTAATGTCTTAAGATATCATTGGTTTAACAAAATAAACCACAGACTCTATCTCACTGAAACAGGCAGCAGTACACCCCCCACACCAAACGACCTGCTGGACTCCTAAACGTCATATTGATTGCTAATATATTTGGAGGTAATATGTGTGAGTAATACGGTCTTTCCTCTAAGAGGTGCTTAGCCCTGCCATGCTACCGAAAGTCCTGCACAACAAATATGAGGCCGTGCACCTTTCAAAAGAGTGGGTCACAAGGCAGCCGAGGGGAAACGCTTTCAATGGCAGCTTCAGACTGGCTGCAATGGGTGACCAATGAGATGTTGTTTAGTTGTGTCTTCTGTAATGACACTTCCTGAGCATATTGCCTGTAGCCTAATATTGCCAGTTTGACGCACAATCGAATCTCCGCTTCTCGGCATCCTGTTTCATTAAAACCTTGCTAAGAAATATGGCAAAACGCTAAAGTGTATCCAAAAGTGGTTCACCCATGTTCGTTAAAAAAAAAATATATGTATATTTCTGTTGAAATGGCGTTAGGTATTTACTTTGGGATACAAACGTGTGTGTTGGAGAAGGAATGTACCTCCTACCCTATTAGAACAGAACCAGAGTCTCCAATTCAATCAAAATAGGCCCCACCTCTTCCTCACTCAGGCAATGTTTGTGGTCAGGTGAAATACCTAAAATGGACTAAAATGGGAAAACAATTGATCTAACCTACAAATATATTATTGTGATAGGTGAAAGAGCAATGTGTGCAACCAAAATCATAATTGCCTGCATTTGTTGGACTGCAATATGACTACTTATTGCATTCAACCTATTAGTATTTGTATTCCTCAAATTCGATAGTTGTGGGCTAAATAAGTGGTATCCATTTGACGCAAGTATTCTACTTCGCTTCATTTATGCCCCCACTCGCGCGTCTCTTTCTCCTGACCGTGTGTATACGGTAATTCTGCGTCTGATCGTGCGTACATACGGTAATTCTGCGCCTGTTCGTGCGTATATACGGTAATTCTGCGCCTGCTCGTGCGTATATACGGTAATTCTGCCCCTGGTTCACTCATCGAGCTGCGTGATACACAACAGATGGTAGAAATCCATCAGTTCTGGAATTTAACTTAAAAAGTAATTTGTTTAAAACCTAAGTCATTTGATTGTGATATTTGCACCAATACACCCAGAAGACAGAGGACATTGAATAAAGAATATCTGTGGATTCTACGTAGTTGACACATTTGCTGATAAGGTAAGTTCTCGACATTTCAGTTGCACCTAAGTGTTAAATTATAAGCTCAATGTATTTTATAATTCGTTTAGCTCGGAAGTGAATAAATAACAGTTCACTCTTCCATAAACTTTTCTCACTTTTCTTTGTAGATAAACTATGATTTTGCTTATAAGAGTATAATTTTACTAAGTTACTGAGACTGCCCGAGTGTTAATGTATTTACCATGCATCATCATGTTATGGAGAACATAGGCTATTTAATATATATACTTTTTGTAGCGGTGTCTTATTCCACGCAAAAGAGCCTGGGCATAACATTAACCAGTGAACCTCCTTGTGGTGCTGATGCTGCAGACTGTGTAGAAGGATGGCACACGCATATATAGCCCTAGTAAAAAAAAGATTATTACGGTGGGTTCTTTCATAGTTTTTTGTTGTAAGGTGAATGATTGTATTTTCTTGTTGTACAATTTGTATTATCTCAATTTGATTTTATATCGGAGCAAAACCTTAACAATGACCACACTTTTATTAACTTAATGCATTACCATAGCCATGATAATATATCCAAAATCTCGAATTTGAACATTGTGGTTGTGGGACTTGTCTTTTTGTGGCTCCAGAATCTAGTGGAAAGCAACTCACAAGACATATTGACACTTTAGGACGAATGTCATAGAATGTTGATGCAATTTAGGGTGCCTATAAACCATGCCATGCTGAATGTTGATTGGTTGATAGCTGTGGTGTATGAGATCATAAACCACATGTCTGTTTTTTTAAGAAGTTGGCTAATCACGCTTTTAAATAGTATGTGATGTAAACATATCAATACAGCAACACAGAGCACATAGACATTTCAATTTTTATGAAGGAACTGCAATTTTTTGCTCATTAAAGGAACATAAAATTGATGAAAATTCAGTGTAGACATTGTTATTGTTTTAAATGACTATTTGGCACATGCGTAAAGAGGCTGATTTTCAGAAACTATCACTCTTGTGTTTCAAAGGCACACTGTCTTTGCTAATCCACGTTTATCATTTTAAAAATCGAATTGATCATTAAAAAATCAAATTGTGATTATGGTAGCACAGCTGAAATTGTTTGTGCTGATTAAAGAAGTAATGAAAGTGTCCTTTAGGTTAGTTTAGTATTTGGAGCATCAGTGTTTATGGGTTTGACTACAGACTCAAAATGTGCTGAAACAAATAACTTTATTTTGTAACTGATCATTCTTGTTCTGAGAAATGAAGACTATTCAATTTGAGATAAAATGTACAGTAGCGGGTCCACTTTGTATTTGTTGGGTAAAAATAAAATCCGATCATGAGGCTGAGAGAAAATTGTGGTTTAAACTTTTATAATGTACCTCATTTTGCCGTGACTTTGCTGCATTCCTATGCTGACTGACTCAAAACGAATACAAAAGTCAACGGCACTTGACAAGTTTATATTCTTCCTAACTGTCTAATTGTTAGTGTAGAATTCATATCCTTTAGTTTTCTTTAGTTCTGAAATAAATCAGAATCGTATTTTTAACAGAATATGTCCTTACAATCCTCCAAAAATATGAGTGGGAAATAAGCATATTTTTTCCGAATTGAGGTGGGTTAGTATTTGGCAGCACTGGTGAGTTAAAGTATTCAGTGCTCTAGTAATTTCCATATGGTGAGTCTCTAGTGAATTGACTGCTGGGGCTTTTAAGAGAGAGCGTAGTGTGTGCATAGCCCTAATAGGGTTGGTGAATAGCAGCATGGGATGCGTGCCTCGGGAGGAACCAGAAGGTGTATAGATCCAGACCCCTGGTGGCCCTGAAAAGCAGAAGCATCTGCTGGGTATAAGAACAGACTACCAAATAACTTCAGAGATTTTACCCAGGGAACGTCTATCTCTGTTTTTTAAGAGGTATTTTGGTTCGTAACATGATATGTATTAATTCTTTCCAGTTACCTTAAGTTGGGAAGCATCACCCAGACAGAATTGGTTTGTGACAGAAGTTCCACATTAAAACGTTATTTTGTTGTTGGAATAAATGCTACAAATCCAGAACACAGCATAATAAATTCTACACATCTCTCAAAATATCCTGCTCATGTCAAAGCAAAACACTTTGCTGTTCACACAATTTCCATCATTAATGTGAATCACACACACATTGTTCAATTCCTGCTTTTCCCTTTTTTCAGAACAAACTTCTAAATCCGACCGACACGCACACCTAAAATTCCACAGACATACGCAAATAGTGTTGACACCACTTTCTAGACGATAGTCCATATTTCAGTGCCTGTAGACTTGCAAGATGTTTTGTTGGTCAGTGGAGCATGACTGATAGGGTTGGGTACTGCTGGTATTTAAACCAGAACCTGGAATTTGGTACTGGTACTTGCCTTTCCACCTTCACTTTCAATATTGTTATTTATTAGGAACATTGTTAAACAAATATACAAAGGACAGGGTAAAACAATTAATTTTTTTTTTTAAATAGATATATTGTATTTTTATACAGCATAAACATATTGTATTTTCAGACAATTTGACTTATAAAGCAAACGACTCTAGCAGGGAACAACTCTGAACTACTACTACTAAATTAACTAGTCTACTCTAGCAGTTCTTTTAAAGAAATATTAGCTGTGGATTGCTGCGGACGACTTAACTTTCATTCTATTGAGTACGGTACACGCTCTCGTAATCCCGCTCTCGTAGTCCCGATCTCGTAGTCCCGATCTCGTAGTCTCGCTCTCGTAGTCTCTTTTCAATGTACGCATCTTGCTAGATCAGTCTTCAAGCAACTCATATGTAAAAGTGTTTCCAGTATGCGCTGTAGGATTCCTTGTTTTTGGGTCAATTTATTTCTGTGTGAATGTGTTCATTTAAATTGCTTCTAATGGCTAATGTTTATATTTTCTATGTCATTTTGTGTTCCTTGATTGTTTTGTTCAGTGGTGTAACTGGTGTAATTTCTCCCTGGGCACCTATGTGAATGAGACCTAGCTGTCAATATGTCTCCCAAATTAAAAGTTTAGTTAAAGTTTAGGTAAATAAAGCATTTAGCATGACAAATGCAGAATTCAAATCATAATATCGTTCCCAGCATTGATGACATCTTAGAACTGTAATATTCTTAACAAGACTTGTTTGTTCATTAGGTTTTTTTCTGCATCCCCCAGATTTTTAGCAGCGCACATTCACTTTGTCAAATAGGAACTCCGCCCTGTGGCACCAAAATGCTTGGTTTCAATCAGAAGGTGTTAGTTTGCCTTCCATCCTACAATATTTTCCTCAAGGACATTGACCGTTGTCTGGACTCAATACAGTAATGTTGTTATCATCAGGTTATGCCTGATATATTATGACACAAGCAATTTGTGCTTTCATGTTAGCACCTGATTTAGCAGCTAGGTTTCTTGCCGTGAGTAACCATAGGCACCTCCTCCACTGGTGTTCCCATTACAATCCATTCCAATGCCTCCTATACACACGGACACCTCCCCCAGACAATACCACTTTGACTGCCATTCTGCTGCTGTAGCTCCACAAAACGCATAACCTCGTTCAGACTCTTCAGAGTTAAAATCCGCACTGCGAGCTTTGGGCTCCTGGCGTCTGATTTCTGTAATTTCTACTGAATGAGTGCTGAATGTAGACATGTACAAACAGTTTTTTAGCTACATGTCACACTCTGTGTCTTCTACTTCCTGCTGTCGGTGTAGCCATTAAGAAACCAACCTTGTGGTCTCATTCCAGCTCCTTCTTCACTCGGGCACAAATGTGTCGCCTGACAACTGTTTCCAGGTTACACGCTGTGGTGTTAACCTGACGAGACTCGACTTCTACATCGGACATTTTCACCGCTCTGGGCTTTACAGAGACCCTGCTCGTCACCTTATCATGTCAACACAGATGGCCTGTACTGTTTGATGGTTTTAGCTATATACCAGCCTTCACGCACCAGCCTCTGATCAGCTGCCAGCTGAGCTTTGCCACCTTCTGCCTCACTGCCCACTGATGGCTCCTGGTGGCATGCTAGCCGTCTACAGAAGGTGCCAACATTCCTGTTGCAATCCTGCTCAACCTAACACAACCGAAGTGGGGACTGAGGGGTTGGAATACGAAAGGAGTTTAACCAACTCAAATTTCACTCAGGGTTTAAAAGGAAAGTCAGAGTTGATACCCAATGATTGACTGAATTGATGTTAAATGGAACTATGACAGTGATTAAGATGTCGGTTAATTGATTCATGTTTACGAGAAGTCCACAGGAGGGTTAACGGCTAAATGATGATGATGAGTTAGTGTCCTTTTGTTTTTTTCCACTCAGACAAAATGCTGCACAATTCTTAGTGAAATTGATAGATCTTTAATGTCACTATGGCTTTGCCTGTGCTCTTTCCTAGCTTTGATTTTTTTAAAGAATTGTTAGATTTGATAATTTTTAGGCAAAAGCTAAGATCTTTGCACATTCATGCTTTGATTTGAATGAGGATAGGGCCTCCTCAATATCAACATTTACACCTGTCACCATGTTTGGTACAGTTTAACAACTTGCTCGCTGCTATTGTGCCGGTATTCAGCGCCCCTGCTGGTCAAAACGTGAATCGCGGTTTGTTTAACATCTCCACCGACTTGAACCGTTACAATTGGTCATCGATTTTTCAACTGACTCGGACTGCATCGTTACATTCCTACTTACTGGTATTGCAATAAGATTGTATTGAACGCTGTTGTATTAAGAACTTAATTCATCACAATCATTTCAGCTGCAACCCCAGTGGAAAGCACACCTGGCAGCAGGTCAGGATCAAGAGGTCTGAGTTAATAGTTCTTATCATAAATACACAGTGCAGATGTGTTGTCACGTAAGTGGCGAGTTGTGTTCTACACAGTGGCTTTAGGGTGATGCACTTCCTGTTTAAGTTCCTGTTTTGGTCTTGTTTTGCTAATGCTCACGGCTGGGGTGAATTAGCAATTAGTTGGGTATTGAACGGAGTGTCACTTGGTTGTCGGTTATTATTGCAATGTCACAGAGTTCTGGTGAGTGTTTTCATGATTGTTGCTGCATAGTATTATGTTTGTTAGAAAGTCGCTTTGTGTAAGCGCATTTAATTTCATTAAGTGTATGTTTATTCCGTTTGTTGTGTTTGTTGGTTTTAATGTGATATTAAACCTCCACGAACGTGATCATGCGGCTCTGCATTTGGCTTTCCCAGCGCTACACCTTGGATTAATCGTGACATGTGTCTTAAATATAAGTAGACGTTTTAAGGATAAAAGAAAATGTTAGATGAAATACCTGAAGATTTTTCAATTGACTTCCTATTCACATAACCCCCATCATGTTCTCCCAGGGGTGCTATTGGAGATAAGCAGACAGTCCCAATTATCCTCTGAATTCATATTCCTATTTTTGTGACATGGAATGCAAAATATATGCAAGTAATCATTTAAGAAAAAAATAAGAATAATAAAAAATATGGCCCCAATAAAAACCAATTGCAATTGTAGCATGTGTCGAAATAGGAAATATGAACAATTGCATCCAGCGGTTTAGTGAAAGCAAATACCAGTGTGCAAACTGCACAGCATACAGGGTTTGTGCTAGGATATTCACGACCACAGATGGAATACACAAAGGGTCCACTGGCAAAATATTGTAATGCAAGGCCCCCGCTCTGTTCAAAATTGAGGACATTACTCTGACGAGTATCATTGGAGATTGGTTTGGCCCGTAGAAGCCTGCAAAGATAATGGCTCTCGCTGTGGTTCGCTGGGGTCCCAAAGCTTTATAAATGGCTCTATAACCTTTTCCACACTGATAGATCTCAATTACTTTCTTTCTCATTTGTTCCTCAATTCCTTGGGATTTCGGCATGTCTATCTTTTGAGAATCTTTTGTCCTACTTGACTTTGTCAGGCAGGTCCTATTTAAGTGATTTATTGATTGAGAACAGTAATCAGCCTTGGGTGTGTCTAGAGAAATTAAACTTGGATGATAAACCACAGTTAAGATATGAATAACATATCTTAACTGAAATCACTTATTCACAAAGTGCCATGTAGATCTTGATTTAGTATTTTTTTTATTAATAACAACCTTCATTTTCTGTTTACTTGTGTTGTCTTTGACTAATGTTTACATTTGTTTGATGTGAAACATTTAAGTGTGACAAACAAGCAATGAAATGAGAAATCAGGAAGGGGTAAACACTTTTTCACACCACTGTTTATCACACATCCTATATTTATCCATATGCCACTAGGCAGGGTCTCTGGTCCAACTGTTCGTGTTGTGTGTGTTTTTGCTGTATTTGCACTTTTCATTTACGTTCTAAATGCTGCAGCTATCGGTCAGAACATATTCCATGTATGTGTAATAAGACTTGGCAATAAACCTGATTCTGATTCTGATATATTAGGAGACAATTGATTGTGTTGTTCTTTAACATCACTCAAGGCTGATTAGAAGACACGCAGTTCACTAGATTCTGCCTAGATCATTCCATAAACAACAACCGCTCTGTGGGCTAAATGGCAAATGTGTTTCATGACAAACATGCATAATTGTTTTCTAGCAATACATTTCTTTGGACTGCAAATGTTTACGTCCAATGTGTTTCGTTTTGACGTTATAATTACTCGCGGTACGTTTGCTTCCGTCGTCGTTTTTTTGTCGAGCAACTTTGCTGAACGAAGCAACTCTCCATCTTTGGGAGCACAGTGGATTTTATAGGTCAACACCCAGCAGTCGCAGCTTCAAAGCTACATAAAAGAGCAAAGCTGAACCTGTTCTGCCGCAGCTAGCCGGCTCAGCACACCAACAGTAAGACTATGCAAGTAGGTAACTGGGGATGCTGCCTAGAGAGACTTATTGAGATGCACGTCTCGTATCGCATTGAAGGACCCTGGCTATTAGAATTAAGTTAGAGGCTAGTGTTTAATGGAGACTTATCGCTGCAGGAACCCTCCTTATATACGAATTCTCGTTCAGTTCTCATTATACATTTTCTTCACAAACTTTTGACTGGTAGTGAGACGACCTCATTTGCAAAAAAGAAGCATAAGAGACGGTCGGCGATGAAGGATGCTGTGAGCGCGGTCACTACATGAGACCAATCACACACTTGATTGGTTTTATTTTGATTGAAGACGTCATTGGTTATACCGTGCCTGTAAAGTTGACCGACAACCGAAAACAATTGCGAATCAATGTCGCCTGTTTTGGGGCAAATGAGTGACAACCAGTGCACTGGAGAGGCAACAGCAAGACAACCACCGAAACTGGACAGGTTTTACAGGTTACAGGTTGTGGCCACAGACAACCACCAACAGGTTTTACAGGTTGTGGCCACAGACAACCACCAACAGGTTTTGCAGGTTGTGGCCACAGACAACCACCAACAGGTTTTACAAGTTGTGGCCACAGACAACCACCAACAGGTTTTACAGGTTGTGGCCACAGACAACCACCAACAGGTTTTACAGGTTGTGGCCACAGACAACCACCAACAGGTTTTACAGGTTGTGGCCACAGACAACCACCAACAGGTTTTGCAGGTTGTGGCCACAGACAACCACCAACAGGTTTTGCAGGTTGTGGCCACAGACAACCACCAACAGGTTTTGCAGGTTGTGGCCACAGACAACCACCAACAGGTTTTGCAGGTTGTGGCCACAGACAACCACCAACAGGTTTTGCAGGTTGTGGCCACAGACAACCCCCAACAGGTTTTGCAGGTTGTGGCCACAGACGACCACCAACAGGTTTTGCAGGTTGTGGCCACAGACGACCACCAACAGGTTTTGCAGGTTGTGGCCACAGACAACCACCAACAGGTTTTGCAGGTTGTGGCCACAGACAACCACCAACAGGTTTTGCAGGTTGTGGCCACAGACAACCACCAACAGGTTTTGCAGGTTGTGGCCACAGACAACCACCAACAGGTTTTGCAGGTTGTGGCCACAGACAACCACCAACAGGTTTTGCAGGTTGTGGCCACAGACGACCACCAACAGGTTTTTGCAGGTTGTATCCGTCTCCGTATCCTTCGTGACTCGTTCTCCTTTAGGTTGGCATTTTGCTGGTGTGTATATTGTTATTGTCCACTTCACTGTAACCACTTGTCCATTGATCCAATTCCATTATAGAGATAAATATGTTTGCTTCTAAGTGCCCATCAGCGCACATGGATACAATGTAATCTTGATGTGCTACTTAATTATTTACCAAATGAGTATCTCAATGCCTTCTGGGTCACATACAGCACCTCCTGTTTACTGTATATTGTTCTGATACACTATTGCTGTACTACCAAGAATTTGCAGATTTTCTCATTTGATTTGTTTTCTAGAGCTGTTCGTGACCTGAGGCATTCCTCGGTTCGTGTGCCGCGTCAGTAAAACCCTTTTCTGTGCTCTTCACCTCTGGTCGACGTAACGTTTAGCTTTCTTTTACCGGCTATCTGCATATGGTGGGATTAAGGATGTGGCACATGTTTGCAGGTCACCATGGTCACAGTTCAGCTAGAGCGAGTTCAGAGAAGCTGTGGGTGGATACAGATTGATGTACAGACACGCTAGGGTAAAGGAGCACCACTGACACAGCGTGGCTCCAATTCCTCTGCTCCTTGTAAGAGAGAGTGGCATCCTCGGTTTCAAAGACATAATATATCCTTTAGCAGGACACGGGACAATGGAGAGGCAGCGGAGGAGACTTGTGAATTGGAAGACGTACTACCAGACAACATGTTTGCTCTGAGAGCTGTTCTTCACTGAAAGGGTTAGTCGTGACGCGATTGTGCATCAAAGAGACACCCTAGCAAGCATCTACAAATAGCACATTTAAAGGGGAATTTTAAATGGATATGGATTAATATTTCACCTCGGCATTGATTCTTCCTGCCACTGTAGACATGTTCCTCTTCCATTGAGCTGCAGAGCAGTGACGCCGTTACCTGGCTGATCTGCTATATCTTGTTCTCGCCACTGAAAAATGATGTGAACCAACTAGCCCTCCTCAACAGTTTTCTCATTCAAAACAAGGTTGGAACTGAAAATTGTTGACTTGTAAAACAACCGTGAGATGTTAGTGGCTTTCTTTAGTCGAAAGAAGGGACCGTTTTCTGTTAATGGCCAAAGGGTCGTTCAGGTAAATTCTTAACCTCTCTGTTGTCTACTTTTTGGAGAGAGAGATGGGATGAATCTTGAATTTCTGGTGACTTCCAATCCACCCCTGTAATTATGTCTTTTTTACACCATGTTGAATGCTTACTTCTTATATGAGAGCGACTGTCTAGCAACACATAAACATGTCTTCATAAATTTATGTCATTCTCCATCAGGGTTTTGGAGGGAAAATCCTGTCCTCGATTGGATGATTACGTTTTGACTGAATTTGACCAACTGGGAGGCATTTCTTGAAGCTCTGGATGCATTTTCTCTGGGGGAAGGACAGGAAAATCAATTTATATTAAGATTGCTTTGACAGGCTCTGACAGCACTCCATAAAACATTGATTTGTACTAAGAGATGGAGAGAGATCTGCTCTGCTCAGGTGGTTTGTCACCTTTCTGACAGGAGGCACAGGCATGCCCTGAGCTAACTTGTGAGAGTGGTTACAGTTCCTCCCGTGTCAGCATTATGATGATGGAGTGGGACCATTTTAACTGCTAGGGTGCATCTCAATAGCCTGGCAAGGGTTTTAATTTTGGTTCAGGCATTCTTGCACAGCTGGACATCAAGCCTGACAGCTATAGAATTACTGTACACCTAGCCTGACCGCTATAGAATTACTGTACACCTAGCCTGACCGCTATAGAATTACTGTACACCTAGCCTGACTGCTATAGAATTACTGTACACCTAGCCTGACCGCTATAGAATTACTGTACACCTAGCCTGACTGCTATAGAATTACTGTACACCTAGCCTGACTGCTATAGAATTACTGTACACCTAGCCTGACTGCTATAGAATTACTGTACACCTAGCCTGACCGCTATAGAATTACTGTACACCTAGCCTGACTGCTATAGAATTACTGTACACCTAGCCTGACTGCTATAGAATTACTGTACACCTAGCCTGACCGCTATAGAATTACTGTACACCTAGCCTGACCGCTATAGAATTACTGTACACCTAGCCTGACTGCTATAGAATTACTGTACACCTAGCCTGACCGCTATAGAATTACTGTACACCTAGCCTGACTGCTATAGAATTACTGTACACCTAGCCTGACTGCTATAGAATTACTGTACACCTAGCCTGACTGCTATAGAATTACTGTACACCTAGCCTGACTGCTATAGAATTACTGTACACCTAGCCTGACTGCTATAGAATTACTGTACACCTAGCCTGACTGCTATAGAATTACTGTACACCTAGCCTGACTGCTATAGAATTACTGTACACCTAGCCTGACCGCTATAGAATTACTGTACACCTAGCCTGACTGATATAGAATTACTGTACACCTAGCCTGACTGATATTGAAATACCGTTCACCTAGTATGACTGTTATAGGAATATTGAACATTTGAAACTTTTCTGACTGATTTTGCCCTTATGCCGGTGTGTATCAAAGGCAAGCATTTGACTGCTGAATTTAGTTACAAGGTCGAACTGCAGTCATGTCATGATCGCAGGAGCATTGATAGAGAGGATGAATGAAGCTGTTTGATATGGATCCCTACCTGGCTGCACTCTGTTTGAAGTGCAATTCTGTATTTTCTTAAGGAGTTCAACACTGTGTGCTGGGTGGATTAGGTATTGAGGGGCTGTTGAGACTTAGTTTTCAGTTTGAGACTCTTGGTTTTGATTCCAAAAAGATCACAATTCTGACTCCACTCAGTAAAGACGATTTAGCATTCAGCGTTGGTAGAGAACTGATTTAAACAAAACTATTATTTATTCCAAATAGCTGTAACTATAGCAGCAAAGTTTGGCGTATGATTGCGTTCTCCCAAGTGTTGCTAAATCTCCTCCACCTCAATTTGCAAATCAATTCAAACTGAACCCTTTGCCTCCAGATCCATGTGTTACATATAAATGTTCTAGTTCTACTGGCTGCAGAACAAACCACTACATTTTCCTCCAGCCAATTCAATGCGACGAAGAGCGAGCTGCTCCTAAATTTAGCCCCATACAGTAATAACATTGAGTACATCCTCTACTCCTCCAAACCAAGTGACGCTGCCGTCTGCATTCAGTAGGAACTCTCAACAGTACTATGATGCCATTGAAGGACTTTGTTGCCAAGGCAACGGGCAACATGCACACGGAACGATAAGATTACCCGTTGAAGTGTAAAGAATGAAAGCATTTTTTCATTTGCATTTAAGCAGCTATGGTCAATGGGTTAGAATTGTGACTATTCACACCAAAGTGTAAAACGCTGACCTTGCACGGTATGAACTCTCTGACCTTGAACACCTCCTTCGTGTCTGGAATATTCCAAAGATCAGAATTGATCTTATGTCGTTATGCCTAGATTGTCGTTATGCCTAGATGATGATGATGATAATAATCTTTTGATGTCTTGACGGGCATAGTTGGATGGAATCCTCCATTAACATCAGTGGGGATTCACACTGCAGTTTTTAGCATCTCTTTCAACCGCATGTTCCTCTGTCACCTTTTACCCCAGTCAAATGCTCCTACCAGTCTGACCCCTGCCACATGCTCCTCCCAGGCTGACCCCTTTCACATGCTCCTACCAGGCTGACCCCTTTCACATGCTCCTACCAGTCTGACCCCTGTCACATTCTCCTACCAGGCTGACCCCAGTCACATGCTCCTACCAGTCTGACCCCAGTCACATGCTCCTACCAGTCTGACCCCTGCCACATGCTCCTCCCAGGCTGACCCCTTTCACATGCTCCTACCAGGCTGACCCCTTTCACATGCTCCTACCAGTCTGACCCCTGTCACATGCTCTTACCAGTCTGACCCCTGTCACATGCTCCTACCATGCTGACCCCTGCCACATGCTCCTACCAGGCTGACCCCTGTCACATGCTCCTACCAGGCTGACCCCTGTCACATGCTCCTACCAAACTGACCCGTCACCTGCTCTGACCACACTGTCACCAGCTCCTTTTCTGCTAACCCCATCACAATCTGCGCTGTCTTTAGCTGGCCCCTGTGTTACTTGAGTCTTGCACTTCTCCTAAACTGTGTATAAGCCTTTAGACAGAACGAAACAAACAAACCAAAGATATATTTTTAGACTGCTAGAATAAATGGCCAGAGAGTTGAGCTTTGCCATCCATATGGGAATAAATAAGCATTGTGTTAGCCTTGTGGTGGATAGTACGCTTTGTAGATCATTGCAATGAGACTACTCTCCCTGCTCCATTAGCATACATTGTAAAGGGCAACTGTGATGTTTCGGAACACTGTCCCCAGGGCTTTCAGTTCTCTGGCCTCACTTTACTCAGATCACATATGAAGCTGGGCAATTCATCTGCTGTGGTTGGAACATTTTGTTTTCTCTAGACAAAAAAACATTTAAATATGTTGTGCCTGCAGTGCCAGTTCCTCGTTAGAATGGTAAACCTACTTAATGTATGCAGTAGATGAGATGGCTCTGCAGCTTGAGATGGCTCTGCAGCTTGAGATGGCTCTGCAACTTCAGACGGGTTTGCAGCTTGAGATTCCTCTGCAGCTTGAGATGGCTCTGCAGTTTGAGATGGCTCTACAGTTTGAGATGGCTCTGCAACTTGGGATGGCTCTGCAACTTGGGATGGCTCTGCAGCTTGAGATGGCTCTGCAACTTGGGATGGCTCTGCAACTTGGGATGGCTCTGCAGCTTCAGACGGGTTTGCAGCTTGAGATTCCTCTGCAACTTGAGATGACTCTGCAGCTTGAGATGGCTCTGCAGCTTGAGATGTCTCTGCAGCTTGAGATGGCTCTGCAGCTTGAGATGGCTCTGCAGCTTGAGATGGCTCTGCAGCTTGAGATGCCTCTGCAGCTTGAGATGGCTCTGCAGCTTGAGATGGCTCTGCAGCTTGAGATGGCTCTGCAGCTTGAGATGGCTCTGCAGCTTGAGATGCCTCTGCAGCTTGAGATGGCTCTGCAGCTTGAGATGGCTCTGCAGCTTGAGATGGCTCTGCAGCTTGAGATGGCTCTGCAGCTTGAGATGTCCCTGCAGCTTGGCATGGCTCTGCAACTTGAGATGGCTCTGCAGCTTGAGATGGCTCTGCAGCTTGAGATGGCTCTGCAGCTTGAGATGTCCCTGCAGCTTGACATGGCTCTGCAACTTGAGATGTCCCTGCAGCTTGGCATGGCTCTGCAACTTGAGATGGCTCTGCAGCTTGAGATGGCTCTGCAGCTTTAGATGGCTCTGCAACCTGAGATGGCTCTGCAACTTGATAAGATTACACAATAAAAATGGTTTTGCTTTGCCATTATGTATGGTGTATTGACTGAAAAGAGTTTTGCAAAGTTTGAGGTTTGTGAGTGCTTTCTAATGGCACTGTGAATAGTTGCTGGTGCTGTTTAGCTAAGTGATTAAGTAATGTAATGTTTATTTGATACTTTTTTATGAATGGCAACATGGTGGGTGTTGCCTACTCTTGAACAGTTCTCCTTTTGTAGCTATATGTTTGCCTTGTCTGTCCACAAAACTACCACTGTCACACTTACAGTCAAGAATTACATTTATTATTGTTATTTATTGTACACTTAGTGGCCACTTTATTAGGTACATATACAATCAAGTTTTCAAAACTGCCTAAAATCATTGTGGCATAGGTACAACAAGATGCTGGAAACATCCCTCTGATATTTGGCTCCATATTGACGTTAGAGCATCACACATTTGCTGCAGATTTGTCGGCTGCACATCCATGATGCAAATCTCCCGTTCCACCACATCCCAACAGTGCTCTATTGGATTGAGATCTGGTGACTGTGGAGGCCACCTGAGTACAGTGAACTCATTGTCATGTTCTAGAACCCAGTTTTCAGGTGACATGAGCTTTGTGACATGGCGCGTTATCCTGCTGGAAGTAGCCATTAGAAGATGGTTACACTGTGGTCATAAAGGGACGAACAGGGTCAGAAACAATACCCAGGTAGGTTGTGGCATTAAAACGATGCTCAGTTGGGCACTAAGTAACCTAATGTCTGCCAAGAAAATATCCCCCACACAATTACAGCACCAGCCTGAACCGTTGAAACAAGGCGGGATGGATCCATGTTGTTTCTGCCAAATTATGACCCGACCATCTGAATGTCGCAACAGAAAATGAGACTCATCAGGCCAGGCAATGTTTTTCCAGTCTTCTGACGTCCAATTCTGGGGGGCTCGTGCAAATTGTAGCATCAGCTTCCCGTTCTTAGCTGAAATGAGTGGCACCCGGTGTGGTCATCTGCTGCTACAGCCCATCTGCTTCAAGGTCTCTCATGTTGTGAACAAGAGATGATTTCCACCGTGTGATTAAATGGCGCGTTCCGAGTTCCGAATAAGCGTCGGTAAATCACACGATATTCTCAAATAATTTTCTATGTCGTCGTGACAAGTGAGCCCCCTGATGTTTGTCTCCTGGGATCGGAACAAATGTGATCACACTGTGTGTGCGTGTGTGTGTGTGTGTGTGTGTGAGACGCGCATCGTCGCCTGTAATGATGTAAATGGCGATTTGCGTGTCGAACAAAATCCACACCGCGTGTGCGTGCGTGCGTGTACGTGTGACTAAGTGTATTAGTCAGGGAGTGTGGCCAGCACGGGGACAGGTTTTGGTTGGCTCTGAAGGAGAGCAGCTGGCCAGCGGGAGTCAGCGCCATGACTCCTCCAGGACTCGGGGCCTCATATGCAGAGCAGCTCTCGACACACCAGCTTCTTTGTGCCTTCTCCCCCCGGCCCCGGGGCTTAGCACATATACCATCTACAACCCGGTTGCCTTGGTTACACCTGTTTTTTGTTGTTGTTGTCGTTCGAAACACTGTGCGTATTGAAGTCAAATGAAAACATCGCTTTGCGACTATCATTTAAGCGGTGTTTACTCTGCGCCGTTTATTTCATGTAAAGGCGTCGAAATGCACATTTGCCTTCAATTCATTCCTACAATAAAGTAGCTTTACGTTTTAATGCCTTTAACTGGTTTTATAGACCTTTTGGATTGCACTCTAATCACTGTGTTTATTCACTCTAAGCCCACTGCACTTTCCCCGAAGGAATTCCTTATAGAAACTGGATGCGGTTTAGATTGTCATCTTAAGTGCCAGTGCAATTTACCATAGCTGTCCCCTCGGCCCCTTGATTTAGCTTCTCAAAACGCAGCTAACTTGTGGTGTTAGTCTCATTCACAATTCAATGGGGTACCGTGTCGAATATTACCAACACAACTACATATCGGAGTGAAGTATGATCATGTTAAACCAACGTACGACCAAGGGAACAACTTGGATAACTTCTAGAGTTGTCTGAGGTGAAAAAGCACTCTGTGGTTGGTAAAAAAACCGATGAGATGGTCTAAGCGATGTCTGTTTAAACAGAGCCCATGTATCTTGTTTCTGTATTAAGTGTTGGCTGAGAGCACAACACATACTAGCAAAGATATATCACCAGGGGAGGAACATTTTTAAAAGCCTACATGTAATACCTTATAGCTTTGTTTCAGCTTCAATGCTGTGCCCAGTTTCCACCAGTTTAGTGAGAAATACATCGCGCTTACTCTTAATAAATCTCTTCATGGTCCTCCAGGCCTCTCACATGCAGCGTTGAGGACCACTGATCTTGCCAATTGAAAAATTATTCAAATGCACACTTTCAGGCTTTCAAGATTGAGGTAGAAATGTGTCACGATTGGTGTGGTGGCGTTGCTACACGGACATATTTCGGTGATGCACTTCCTTGTTTCACTTCCGTGTTTACGTTTGTCTCACGGCTGTTTGCACTTGTAATCAATGGGATATAAGAGGGTCGCGAGCAGTGCACTCGTTGCTTCGCATTATTCAATGTCACACGTAGTATTTAGAGGTGAGTGTTTCCACGTATATCAATTAGTTGTTGTCTGTATGAGTGTTTTAAGTCGCTATATGCGCACCTTTGATTTCAGCCAACTAGTACGTGTTTTGTCGCCGTTTACGGTTTGTTTTATGTTTTATCATTAATAAACCTGACCCAAACGGATTACCTTGGCTCCTGCACATGGCTTACTGCACTACACCTTACAGCGGTCGTGACAGAATGCGAAGCCAACAAAGAAGCCAGCAGAGCCAGCAGACGGTGAGTGGATTCCACGGGGGGGCAAGCTATAGCGCCCCGTCGGATGAAACTCGCCGTCGCCCCACGGAGCGGTGGGAGTGGAATCGGCCGGAGACACCACAGGAGCGGTGGCTACGTCTCCGGCCGTATGCTACGGTGGAACCACCGAAGCGGCATTCAGGGCCAGTTCTGATGGGTCCGCGGGCCTTCTATGAAGGAAGAATGAGGGCATCCCGGAAGCGCCCCAAAGAGATTTTTGGGGGGGAGCTAACGGGGTGTTCAGGAAGGTCCGCGGAGAGAACACCCACGGTCCTGGTGCTGCAGGAACGGCCACCCACTGCTCCGGGGCTGCAGACAGGGAGAGGAAAACCCCTGGAGCTACAGCCACTACCCCCGCCGTGGGAAGACCCTTTTCTGCCGCCGACGACAGGGACAGAAAAACCCCCGGAGGGGTTGGATGACCAGCCCACGGCCATTATTAGGACGTGGTGGAGGACATGGCTGGATTTACAGGAGCCAGCGCCTGAGATGGTCGCCACCACGCTTGCGCCTGAGATGGTCGCCGTCACGCCAGCGTCCACGATGGTTCCTGCCGTCCCGCCAGCGCCCAAGATGGCTACCGTCGTCCCGCCAGCGCTCAAGATGGCTGCCGTCGTCCCGCCGGCGCTCAAGATGGCTGTTGCCGTCACGCCAGCGCCCACGATGGCTCCCGCCGTCACGCCAGCGCTCAAGATGGCTGTTGCCGTCCCGCCAGCGCCCAAGATGGCTGCTGCCGTCACGCCAGCGCTCAAGATGGCTGCCGTCGTCCCGCCGGCGCTCAAGATGGCTGTTGCCGTCACGCCAGCGCCCACGATGGCTCCCGCCGTCACGCCAGCGTCCACGATGGCTCCCGCCGTCCCGCCAGCGCTCAAGATGGCTGTTGCCATCACGCCAGCGCTCAAGATGGCTGCCGTCGTCCCGCCGGCGCTCAAGATGGCTGTTGCCGTCACGCCGGCGCTCAAGATGGCTGTTGCCGTCACGCCAGCGCCCACGATGGCTCCCGCCGTCACGCCAGCGCTCAAGATGGCTGTTGCTGTCACGCCAGCGCCCAAGATGGCTGCCGTCGTCCCGCCAGCGCCCAAGATGGCTGCCACCGTCACGCCAGCGTCCACGATGGCTCCCGCCATTCCGCCAGCGCTCAAGATGGCTGTTGCTGTCACGCCAGCGTCCACGATGGCTCCCGCCGTCTCCGCCGCCGCCCACAATGGCTGCCGCATCCCCGCCCACAATGGCTGCCGCATCGCCGCCCACAATGGCTGCCGCATCGCCGCCCACAATGGCTGCCGCATCGCCGCCCACAGTGGCTGCCGCATCGCCGCCCACAATGGCTGCCGCATCGCCGCCCACAATGGCTGCCGCATCGCCGCCCACAATGGCTGCCGCATCGCCGCCCACAATGGCTGCCGCATCGCCGCCCACAATGGCTGCCGCATCGCCGCCCACAATGGCTGCCGCATCGCCGCCCACAATGGCTGCCGCATCGCCGCCCACAATGGCTGCCGCATCGCCACCCACAATGGCTGCCGCATCGCCGCCCATAATGGCTGCCGCCCCACAATGGCTGCCGCATCGCCGCCCACAAAGGCCGCGCCACGACGACGCTCACGATGGCCGCCGCCACGACGACGCTCACGATGGCCGCCGCCACGACGACGCTCACGATGGCCGCCGCCACGACTACGCTCACGATGGCCGCCGCCACGACTACGCTCACGATGGCCGCCGCCACGACGACGCTCACGATGGCCGCCGCCACGACTACGCCACGATGGCCGCCGCCACGACTACGCCACGATGGCCGCCGCCACGACTACGCTCACGATGGCCGCCGCCACGACTACGCTCACGATGGCCGCCGCCACGACTACGCTCACGATGGCCGCCGCCACGACTACGCTCACGATGGCCGCCGCCACGACTACGCTCACGATGGCCGCCGCCACGACTACGCTCACGATGGCCACTGCCACGCTACGCTCACGATGGCCGCCGCCACGCCACGATGGCCGCCGCCACGTCTACGCTCACGATGGCCGCCGCCACGACTACGCCACGATGGCCGCCGCCACGACTACGCTCACGATGGCCGCCGCCACGACTACGCTCACGATGGCCGCCGCCACGACTATGCTCACGATGGCCGCCGCCACGACACCGCCCACGATGGCCGCCGCCACGACGGCGCCCACGATGGCCTCCGCCACCACGTCGCCCACGACGGCGGACTCTGAGCCGCACAAGATGGCGGACTCTGAGCCGCACAAGATGGCGGACTCTGAGCCGCACAAGGTGGCGGACTCTCAGCCGCACTAGATGGCGGTCTCTCTGCCGCACTAGATGGCGGTCTCTCTGCCGCACTAGATGGCGGTCTCTCAGCCCCCGAGGCATATTCAGGGCTGGACCTGCGGTCCTGGACTGACCCTTTTGGGTTTAACTGTGGGTTCTCTCCCTGTTGCTCCCTTGTTTTGGTTTTGTGTTTCCGTTCGGCTATCTGGGGAGCTAGCCTTTTAGTGGGGGATACTGTCACGATTGGTGTGGTGGCGTTGCTACACGGACATATTTCGGTGATGCACTTCCTTGTTTCACTTCCGTGTTTACGTTTGTCTCACGGCTGTTTGCACTTGTAATCAATGGGATATAAGAGGGTCGCGAGCAGTGCACTCGTTGCTTCGCATTATTCAATGTCACACGTAGTATTTAGAGGTGAGTGTTTCCACGTATATCAATTAGTTGTTGTCTGTATGAGTGTTTTAAGTCGCTATATGCGCACCTTTGATTTCAGCCAACTAGTACGTGTTTTGTCGCCGTTTACGGTTTGTTTTATGTTTTATCATTAATAAACCTGACCCAAACGGATTACCTTGGCTCCTGCACATGGCTTACTGCACTACACCTTACAGCGGTCGTGACAAAATGGACCAGATGGCCCTTTGATTTAGTTTTTTGAAGGTAGAAAGACTACCTAAACTTTCATTCCGATAAGGCACAGTGGTAAAAATTAAGCCATATTAATTCTCCATCCAGCAAGGTTTGGCACGTTGGGTCCTTACTAATAAAAACACAGCTGGCCATGTACACAATATTAATTAATCATTAGGCTGTGGTGCCTTTATTAAACCTCATGTATATTTTAATTTTCTGCATACATCACTGTTGGGCAGTACCTGCTTTCTTTACTATACAGCATGGCTACTCAAGTCACTTTTATGGCCAGTGAATGCCGCACAGAAGTAAACATTTCACTGCGTGAAATACACCCAGGAAAATAACCTTTTTAATGCCCATAGTACGCATGACACAAGAATTTTGAGTTACAGACAGCCTACAGACAGCCATCAGCCTACAGACAGCCATCGGCCTACAGACAGCCATCAGGGTTGTGCCTACAGACAGCCATCGGGGTTGTGCCTACAGACGGCCATCAGGGTTGTGCCTACAGACGGCCATCAGGGTTGTGCCTACAGACAGCCATCAGGGTTGTGCCTACAGACGGCCATCAGGGTTGTGCCTACAGACGGCCATCAGGGTTGTGCCTACAGACAGCCATCAGGGTTGTGCCTACAGGCGGCCATCAGGGTTGTGCCTACAGACGGCCATCATCGTTGTGCCGACATCCATATGCCAGTTTTTTTTAAACGGTCAAGAATGTAATCAGCACAAAATGCAAAACAAATTTTTGTGAAACCAAACCAAACCAAATAGTTTGGATTAAACAGATGACACCAATGATTTAAGATGGGAATACTACTTCTGGTTTTACGGTGACAGACTTTTTTGGAACTACTACTACAGTAGTACTACACTACTACTACACTACTACTACACTGCTACTGCTACCACTCCTAGTACTACTACTATTACAATTACCGGTACTACTACTATTACAATTACTACTACACAGTACAGCAGAATCAGGATGTCAGGGCCAATCCACGTGAATTAAGTCATGCATTGTGTCCTGACTTGATAAACCTTGAACCAGATTGACTTCTGAGGGCTTGGATCAGTGAATCAATGTTTTTCCCAACGGCTCCACCTTGAACAGTTCCTCATCTATTATAACTGAGTAATCGTATCAACCTTCGAGTGATTCAAGTTGAGGACATGAATTTAAACATGAGCCCAATACTGTATGACCTTATGACATGACTGTCCTTTTCAACTTTACTGTCTCAACAGTGAGAAATGTCTTTGTTGTGTATTATATACGTTTTTGGGACATCTTGAAGTTTCGATCTAACCCTGGAGGTTGTCAGTACTTTAAACCTCTTCTTGAATATCTTCAAACTCAGAATACCTTCTCCAGTTCAGTGGATGTTATGAGAGGCTTTCCTCCCCTGGGTGTGGAGCAGCTATAACGAAAGAAAAATAAAGAGCAAGACATGGTTGGCCTATGCTGTTCGGCTGAGACAAATAACACGTGCATTAGTGGAACTGGATTTATTTTTCCGATCTGTACAGAAGTCTATTTACTCCACAGAAAGGTATGTAAACACAAGGACGAGATGATGAGAAATGGAATTTGAATGCAAGTTGAATGGCAGTTAAATCGTTGTCTTTGAGTTAAACAGTCAAAATATAAAAAACATTTAATCATGAAGAAATGTACGTAAATCACTCCCTTTGCCTGAATGGTTCACCACAGTAATGAGGCTGTAGTTACTGTTTCAGTGGGTACTGTCTTTGATCCGAAAGAGCAATGAGTTGTAGCGTATAGCAAGGAAAGGCAGAATTAAGCAATTTAAACACTGTTTGAATTTCTCATATGTAACGGTTCACTAAAACTCCAAAAGCGTCACAGAAGGTATCTTATTATAGATTTTCTTGTGGTAGAACCAGGGGTTCTCATCCTCGATCCATCTTTCCCTAGTGTTAGATTGTGCTTGTGTTCCTAGGCAGGTACTATACAAGTTGATTACTGGTAAGGTAAAAGATTGTGACTCAACAGAACCTCTGTCAGCTGAACTAGAAAGCCAACGAAGCTTGTTTGCCAGTCTGTTGCTTTTTGTTATGCATTTTTTGTCAAATATTCACAAAAACATTCTAACACATCAAAATAACTGGACATGTGAAAGTATTCAATGCTTTTTTGTTTGTTAGACGGAAGCAGTGACAGCTGTGTGAAAAGACGTTCGTCTTTAGAGCGCCGCTATGTCTGTCCAGAGAATCTGCTTTGATATGCACTGCTAATGATTCACACTTACAGGAACTAGCTGCACTCTCATTCAAGACGGCTCACAGAAATAAACAGGTGCTAGAAGGGTACCTCACTTGTAAATACCGTTACGTACATAATGACTGGGGTTTGTGACAACCCAGGCTTTATGAAGAACAGGAATTTTTACTTTACTTTAAGCAGTCTCCCAGAAAGCACTGCTGACTCATTTGAAACGTTGAAAACCGCACGTCTTCACAGCAGCAGGCAGTGATTTGTCCCTCTGGTCTGCCTGGGGATATATTACGCCCTGCCATGCAATAGAGCGACACTCTAGTGCCCCATTCAGTCCATGTAATGAGGACCAGCATGGCTGCATTAGTAAAAATTCTCACCCTGCATTTGGAAAACCAGGGATGTAACATAACCTCTTTGCTTTGCGAGGCTTACCCAGAATCAAAGTTAATAAAGTATTAGATGTTATTTAAACAAGGCTGCTCGTACATCTGTTCATCAATTTTAACACAGTGTCAATCAATATGAGTGCCATACCTTATTCAAGAGCAGGATAAGACGGGGTGCAGTGAAATGGGATAGAATTGATCAGAATTGTACCAGCTTTTTCTGGTAAACACTGCTGAGTAGAAATGCTGAGTGGTACCAATGCAATGGCCCTGTTAATGCCCTGGTTTAACCACAACCTGTGTCCTGACCCCTCACACCGCTAGAACCCGCTGTCAAAACGGCACCGACCCACTGAGGCATGAATTCTACAACCCCTAAAGGTTTCATTTGGTATCTGGCACCAAGACCAATCACAGCAGCCCATACTTCCAGTCCTGTAATTTGCGACGTAGAGCCACCGTAGATCAGACTTGTTGTTCCAGCACATTCTAGAGACCTTGAACACTTCATTATGTTCCTCAAACAATCTGCTATCAATGTGTGCAGCGTGACAGGGTGGATTATCCCGCTGAACGATGGATAATGTTACATCAGAATCAGAATCAGGTTTATTGCCAAGTTTGTTTACACATACATGGAATTTGTTCTGACCCAAACCTGCAGTATTTAGGGCACACATGTACATGAACAGTGCAAATAGAACAAAAAACACACAACATGAACAGCTTGACTGGAGACCCTCGCTAGCTTAAGTAAAAGATACATATAGTGTGTGTCATAAATATACAAGTGGCGCAAAGGAGAAATGTCAAGATGTGAGCAGATTTCAAAATGTGCTATAGTATAGTAACAGGTAGTGTTGGGGACCTGCAGTATGTATAGTAACAGGTAGTGTTGGGGACCTACAGTATGTATAGTAACAGGTAGTGTTGGGGACCTGCAGTATTTATAGTAACACGTAGTGTTGGGGACCTGCAGTATTTATAGTAACAGGTAGTGTTGGGGACCTACAGTATGAATAGTAACAGGTAGTGTTGGGGACCTGCAGTATGTTTAGTAACAGGGAGTGTTGGGGACCTACAGTATGTATAGTAACAGGTAGTGTTGGGGACCTGCAGTATGTATAGTAACAGGTAGTGTTGGGGACCTGCAGTATGTATAGTAACAGGTAGTGTTGGGGACCTGCAGTATGTATAGTAACAGGTAGTGTTGGGGACCTGCAGTATGTATAGTAACAGGTAGTGTTGGGGACCTACAGTATGTATAGTAACAGGTAGTGTTGGGGACCTGCAGTATTTATAGTAACACGTAGTGTTGGGGACCTGCAGTATTTATAGTAACAGGTAGTGTTGGGGACCTACAGTATGAATAGTAACAGGTAGTGTTGGGGACCTGCAGTAGGTATCAAAAAACATGTAAATAGTAGTTTTATATATTGTTCGGATTTTGCCTGAAAACACAAGGTAAAATGTATAGTAACAGGTAGTGTTGGGGACCTGCAGTATGTATAGTAACAGGTAGTGTTGGGGACCTGCAGTATGTATAGTAACAGGTAGTGTTGGGGACCTGGTCTCGAGACCGGTGTATGTACCTAGTAACAGGTAGTGTTGGGGACCTACAGTATGTATGGTAACAGGTAGTTTTGGGGACCTACAGTATGTATATTAACAGGTAGTGTTGGGGACCTACAGTATATATAGTAACAGGTAGTGTTGGAGACCTGCAGTATGTTTAGTAACAGGTAATGTTGGGGACCTACAGTATGTATAGTAACAGGTAGTGTTGGGGACCTGCAGTATGTATAGTAACAGGTAGTGTTGGGGACCTGCAGTATGTATAGTAACAGGTAGTGTTGGGGACCTACAGTATGTATAGTAACAGGTAGTGTTGGGGACCTACAGTATGTATAGTAACAGGTAGTGTTGGGGACCTGCAGTATGTATAGTAACAGGTAGTGTTGGGGACCTACAGTATGTATAGTAACAGGTAGTGTTGGGGACCTGCAGTATGTATAGTAACAGGTAGTGTTGGGGACCTGCAGTATGTATAGTAACAGGTAGTGCTGGGGACCTGCAGTATGTATAGTAACAGGTAGTGTTGGGGACCTGCAGTATGTATAGTAACAGGTAGTGTTGGGGACCTACAGTATGTGTAGTAACAGGTAGTGTTGGGGACCTGCAGTATGTATAGTAACAGGTAGTGTTGGGGACCTGCAGTATGTATAGTAACAGGTAGTGTTGGGGACCTGCAGTATGTATAGTAACAGGTAGTGTTGGGGACCTACAGTATGTGTACTAACAGGTAGTGGTCTATACACAGCGTGTGTGTGAGGGACCCACGATCTCGTGGTTCTTGCGTGTGTGGGAGGGACTCATGGTCTCGTGGTTCTTGCGTGTGTGGGAGGGACCCATGATCTTGTGGTTCTTGCGTGTGTGTGAGGGACCCATGATCTCAAAGGTTCTGCGAGTGTGATTGCTCCGTTATGCAACCTTGTTTTCTCCTCCGTGTCTCTTCCGGGGACGACTCTAAATTCTGGTAGTGGGGTAAAACATGATGTCCAACCCAGAAAGGCCCTCTGTGTTTTTCTGTCCGTGTTCCTGAGCAGTTTACGAAAATGATTGCCGTTCCAGCATTTCACACCTGCAGATGGGGCATGTCACCAGAACTGAAGGAATAGTTCGTGCTTGGTGTAGGTGTTAGTGATGAAGCCAGCCTCGTCTGTGTAGGCGATGGAGTTCAGGTTCAGATAAAAGGGACCTGGTACCTTTCAGGTTTGAAGGCTGCAGATTTCCTTCTGCCGCTGCTAAAACTTGTGTGAGACAGCGTTTGACAATGGGCCCCGAAGAGGCCCGATACCGTTACAAGAGCATCGATCAGCACATCCTGTACTTCTCATTGTCTATACGGGAAGAACTATCTGCTGCTTGGAGAAGGATTGCCAGTAAAGGACTGATTAAGTGAAGGCAGAATGAATGGGTCTGTCACGCCAAGGTCAGAGGTCAGAGGTATCGAGCGCACATGCCCGGGTTCCGTCTTTCTCTGACATGTTCTGTCTTTCTCTGACATCGCCGAGCTAATTGTCCGTGTATCAACTTGTTGATGCATGCTCTGTCGGGTTTGAGACTGGATGTCTGTAAAAGCACTTTGTGACAATTTCTTTTTAAAACAGGGCTTCGTAAAATACATTTCATCGATTGATTGATACATTGACTTCTTCAAACTTAAATCATATACAGTATATATAAAGTATATTCACGTCAAAATACTATCCTACTAACTGTATTCTTTTTTTATAATATAAAGTAAAAGAGTTAGCAGTGTGTCATGTTTACAACTGTACAGTGTAACTATTCCCAAGCACTCAGCAATGGGAAGTGGTCCGTTCACAGCATATCAATGGGAAGCATCTATCACAACATTTCCTGTATATTATTATTGCTCTGCGCTTTTTCCTTCAGCTTCATAAATGGGATTTCGTGAATTTACTGCACTCGATCCGTCTCTGTTTTGGCTCTCGACACTCCAGTCAGCGCTCTGAAGGGACCATAAATTAGCCGAGCCCACATTAAAACTGAGTCCACAATCATTTATCTGTGGTGTAAGATGAAAATATTTAATGTAATGTCAATTTTATGTGAAGCAATTAAAATGTGTGTTGCTGAGGCAGCATGGAGGAATAGAATTCTAATGCGGATTGCGTTGTGAGGGGCAACAGCGGAGAGTTCCAACCAATTAGGGCTGCCTTTTCCCGTCAACTAGAGGCATGAACTTTACTGCGTATCCACTTTTTCACCACATCACCGTGTCCCGCATACAATCGCTGCTATTTTGTTTAATCACTCTAAAGTAAAAAGTTGGCAAGCAATATAATCTCGGTATTTGGTATTCATTAGAATACCATTCACCTATGCCAAAGCAATGGCTCCGGCAGTCCAGTCATTAATGTTGATATATGTGAACACTGACAGGCTGAATGCTGTGCAATATGAAGCCGTATATCACTGCTAAGACAAAAATACTATTCACTGTTGTAATTGTTTCGGTAACTTGTTCCTAGCAGCAATAGGGCAGCTCAGGACTTTATTGTACAATTGCCAAAGTCCTAGTGCCACACACACACACACACACACACACACACACACACCGTCTATGGCGTATTCCCTCCTCTCTTATCACCAACACAGGGCTCTCTTTACATAGAAGTCTATATGAGGCAGAAAGGAGCATTTGGTTAACATGCATGTATTTTATCCGACCATCATCGGAATTCATGAGCTGGCTTTGACTGTTACAAGGATTAAAGTCAAGGCACTCCGCGCTACCACCCAGGAGTTGTCATGAAGATGTGTTACGAGATGTGTTGATATGAGAGTGAGTGTTGTCTTCAGTAGTGCTGTCATGAGAATATGTGCTGTTATGAGAAGAACGTCATGAGAAGATGTGCTGTCATGACAAGTGTTGCCGTGAGAATACACGTTGTCATGAGAAGGCGCGCTGTCATTGTGTCCGTAAAAAGTAGCTCCACTGTTGTGTAAGGTAAGGCTATCTGTCATCATTGCGTACCAAGTTATTTTAAAGAACGGAAATTATTCATATGGAAACACCCGTGTCTCGGATTGTGTGACTGTGGGCATGTTCGAGAAGGCATCTCTCCGCCAAGGAAATGACTGAAGTCACTGGGGCTGGGGCATTGGAGAGACCGGCTGAGGCAGAAGCTCCAACGGCTGTGTCATGCAGACAGACTCAGAGGAGGTGTCAGCGAGCTGCCTCCGATAGATGAGAATAAGGCATAATGGAAGCCTACCTCGTTCACCCTGACATTGTTCCTCTCAACTGTACCCATCCTCACGCCGACACAGAGCAGCAGTGGCAGAGGGGGCGGCGGCATCTCAGACCTCCGGAGGTTTGAGGCGCTTTAGAATAGATGTCAGTTAAGTTGGCCCAGTGGCACAGCATAATGTATCCACCTGTGGTCTATCGTGGATATTGGATCAAGGCCGTCTGTGAGGGGGGGGGGTTCTTTAACACGAACCGAATAATTAAGTAACATCCCTCATTTTTTTCAGGCGTGTACGACATCAAAACTCTGAAGCGAGGGCAATGAGGCTTTTCGAATAACCAGACATGAGCCAGTATGTGGGCACAGTGGAGCGTAAATGGGTTTTAACAGGTTCCTTCATCACCTTTTCTATTATATAGCCTGCTTCAAATGCAAATGATAGCATACATAATTACAGAAAAAGCTGAACAAAATGACTGGCAACAGCGACCAGATGACACACTGACTGCAACATAACGAATGAGACAACTCAGTACAAACTGTGACCAGATAATGTAGGCACACTTTAGAAAAACGGATGAACAAGGCACATCGAACCTGAGATCGCCCAAGATAAATTTCGATTGGTTATTCATGGTTATTCTAGAAAAATAATTTAAAATATACAAACAAAATGTAAGCAATGTGAATACACACAAATTACACCTGAGGAACTGCACTTTAAATCCATATTCATTAATCTGTAACTTGAATTTATTTTGGTAAACAGCAGAAATAACAAAAGTCTGTGACCCAAAGTCACACTAAGAATATTGGGACAAATAATGACTGAAATAAATGACAGTGTAGGCGTACTGTTGGAATGGGTACAGACGACGTCAATGCCAGTGTTTTCTCCACCAATAACCGCAAACATTTACACAAGTGATTCACACGGATAGATATAACGCTCAATGACTCGTTTAGCGGTAAAAATCAGTGTGAAGAATCCTAACTAGTGGACAGTTTTCAAAGCAGCTGTGCAGTGAAAAGCTCTGAACACCGAGCGATGGATCTTAAATCAACTCCGGGAAATAAAATACGTTCGACTGCTCTGCAAATCGGTCAATCGGCGACGATCCATGACGAACACTTTCTGTCGGGCAAAGGCATCGTATTAATTCGACAGGGCATCTGAGTCGTGTACTTAACTACATAGATAGGGGCCGAGAGATACTCAGTCTGGGCTTGTGAACCGAAAGTGAGAGAGGGAGGATAATTATGACACACAGAGAGAGAGAGGGAGAGAGAGAGAGAGAGAGAGGGAGAGAGAGAGAGAGCACGGCTTGCTTTCTCGCGTTCCGAGCCTTCTGCCGCGCTACGCAGGCACGCTGACTCTCAGATACGTGCGATGTGAACCACCACAGGCGTAGGGAGACCAAACTGTTCGCTGTGAATAATTCATCCGATTTTGTTCCTCATTCCCCCTATCTTACCCACAGCAATAATGCTACGTTCTCTGATGATTGAAGCCTATTCCCCTTGTCCCGTTTATTCCCAATCCAGGGGTGTTACCCACTCCTTTCTCCTCGTTACGCTCTTTTCTCACAGATCAACATTCCTCTTTGGCCTCCGTTGGCTCGCTCGAGTAATTCCTGATGTGCTGCATTGCAACGTTAATTAGTATGCCTCAAAGCCCATGGGAATACGCGCGGTGGGGGGGGAGGGTGGATATCTTAAAATAAAGAAACTAAGAAGCCATTACAGCTTAAAGTTTATGCTGGCATTATTCTTCTGAGGTGCCATAATGACCCAGCTCACAGTAGCTACACAGTGTTCCGAAAACCACAGGACCTGAGCTGAGAGTGCGCTTGTTGTGCGGTTTCCTTTCCTACCTGTTTCTAGGAATAGCTGCTTGGCTTTTGAAAATTCTGTGTATCAGGAACTTAAATGTTTTGTAGGCAAAAACGTCATCAGATCTTTTCATAACAGTCTGACAATGGTCACATTTAATTGGAAGTTTGTCAAAACTCTAGGAATGTTCTCTCATATGTTGTGATGCTTGGTTTTCAAGGACATATGGTGATGGTGGGTTGCTAGGCAAATCCATCCCATCTCTTTCAAACCAGTTTCAAGGCCATTGCCACTTCTATACAGTGGATATACAACCTACTGACATGACGTGGGGCCTTTTAATAGAGCAGTGGTAAAGTCACTCCCACACTTAAAACATGTTTCCATCACGTTCTGGGAACATGTGATAGATGTCAATTCTTAGTAACATAGACAGCAATAGACATGCAATGATGTATCATATATCTTGGTGCTTGAATAGAACACTTGCATTAATACAAAAAAAACAGTCCATGATGTGCAGTGAGATTGGGGCCTGGTTATAGACTCTGGCTATTTGGTACAAAAGTCAAGCCAGATTTAGGCCAAAAGTCTATATTGTCTATAGTATTTTGTAAACCTGAATGAGGCTGAATGTCCCTGTTTGACATTGATCATAGACCAGTGTAGCCGTAACTGTAATGACAAGCTACGCCCTGTGAGCGGTAGGGAACCTGGTTCCTTCGGTTACCTCTGGATCATATTCCTTGGAGCCAACACACTGAGTTAAAGTAAGACAATTGATAATTTTTCAGAACTAGCCTAAATTCAACTCACATGGTCTTCAAGGTCGGTTCAACCAAAAAAACTACAAGTGCCTTTCTAGGACACCACCTACATTGCTAGTAGCTCACTTATTCTAGCCACAAGCAATACAGATAAACACACCAAACAGCTCAGTGATTTGAGAGAACCACAAAGAAGATGCTTTAAATTCGAGGCGGAAAAAAGGGTGCCCTTTTTGTTTACTTCTTTATAGCTTGTTTCATTTTGTCTCCCCGAGGCGATCTTTGTCTGTGTCTGCTTTGCGTCTGACAGCACTGACATTCAGCCCACACTACCAGTCAGCCAACCCCTTGCCTGGTCCTCTCCTCCCGACTGCCAAGTCTCACACCCAGAAAACAACAGAGCATTCACCGACCTGTCTTTACAGTGGCAATTTCCCTCCAATTATCGCAAACTGTTTGTTAATCCAAAAGGCCATTTTGCCAGAACTCTGTTGTGGCCTCTCTTCAATTTGCATTATACTTCCCTACTCGTGCTCGCTCTGCCTCTTTTCGTGCATCGTCGTGTGCAAATTTGCGCATTGAACAAAGTGTTGCCTTTAACAATACGTTTCGAAGTCAACCCATCCCAAAGTGGGGTAATTATAAAAGCCAACAATCCATAATAGCCCTATAATAGGACGACCATCTCTCTATTCACAGTGCGAGGCGATAACCGGGTCAATGAGGTCAGACACCCTCTAACGCTAGTCATTCCTTGGGGTGACAACTTGCTCCATTCATATTGACCTTATCGGATCCACTACGGGAAGAGATGCACATCACAGTCCTGATTCTACACTCCCCAGGGGTCTTCAGGCTTGGCCGTTTTGGAATGGAGGAAACGTGTCCAGGAAAGATGCAGATAAAGAGAGGAGTGAGAAATGGTGAATGGGGGGGGGGGCAGAGGGAGAGAGGAGGGCACGCACCAAACACCCTTTCATTATAACGTGAGGGGAAAGAGCACAAGAAAGTGAGGAATGACTGGTTAAGGCTCACACTGCAGGGGATGTAGGCTATCTCAGATGTAGGCACACTGCAGGGGATGTAGGCTATCTCAGATGTAGGCACACTGCAGGGGATGTAGGCTATCTCAGATGTAGGCACACTGCAGGGGATGTAGGCTATCTCACACACAATTGATTGCCTCACTCGGTTGGCTTCTCACAAGGAGCACATTGAGAATAATGCCAGTGGCTGTCAGTCTAAATGTGATTTTAACCTACGTTGTTGTGATTTAACAACATGTCATAGACATTATGTGACAAGATGTCGCTGCTTTGATTTCACTGCATGTCACTGATGTGATTTTTCACTGCATGTCATTGATGCGATTTTACATGTTACTGATTTGATTTTACAACATTTTCTTATTTTTTACATTATTCATACTGTAACTGCCTTGTGCTTTTGCCCGGAAGTGAATTAATCCATTGCTTAAAAAAGGAAAGCAGCTTAACATTTACAGTTATTTAAGTTAATAGATTTTTTTCAAGAATCTCAGATGATGAACTATATTATTTCCTTCTATAATAAACCACTAGTCAATCTAACCCGGCCATCAGAGAGCAATCTAATGTGTTGCCTCTGCAGTTCCAGATCAAAGGCAGAACACTCTCTGTGAACCTGTGCTGCATTTTACATGGTGACTGAGTAGAAAGCTAAAATCACATCAATTTGTATGATTCATCTTTGTTTTCTTAGATCAGTTACTTTTATGCACATGCATTTTACTTTGACATAACCTGAATTCATCAGTGCTTTTATTGGGAAATAAACATACAAAGAGAGCAGTAACAGACATACATATTTATATTCTCTCTATATATATTTTGTATATTTTCTGTTCGTTGTAATTATTCCTATTTGTCTTATATTTTCCCCCAGTCTCCTATTCTTATGTTGTAACTAATTAAGGAATTAAAAGGGTTTAAATTAATTGCCCACATTTTCAGGTCATTAGCCTCTACCCAGCCGAGTATTCCCATTTAACAACTGTCAAGGTAATTTATGTTGACCTACTGTTATGTGCTCAAGTTTTGTACACCCCCAGCAATATTGTCTCCTTTGTACCTGTTTGGACACATGGATACATACTTTTCGTGATACAGTTTTACAGATCCCCTATACGAAAATTCATCCTTAATGGAAGTAACATAAACCGAAATGCTATTTCCTTAGCATTTAGTACAACCCCACCTTTACCATTGCATACAGTTGCTTGAATCAGAATCACGTGCACCAAAAAAGGTGCAATTATTCGAAAATCAATAAAGAGCCACTTGGGAGAGTTTTCAGCAGACATTACAGGGAACCTTTGACTCATCTGTTCATTAAAAATGTTCCCGGATTTATTGAGGATCATCCGGTCTAGAGCATTCTTGTTTCTGTTAGTTAGCAGTGGTTGCTTTTAAAACCAGTGGGCAAAAAAACATCTTCTAAGGCTTGATTGTGTAGTAAGTAATTTTTTAAGTAAAATTCTGTGCATTTCATCATACGTTTTTGAGAAAATAATTTTCATCATATGTTTTGAATATTTATATGTGCCATAAGATTCAGCCCAGCAGGGAGTCACTTTTACCCCTATTGTTATACAATTCAATATGTTTACTATATACTTGGTGCGACCCATTAGAACTATGCAAATTAACTAATAAGTGCTTTCAAAGTTTTGTATCTGAATATAGATGACAAAGAAAAACTCAGACAAGCCATATCAGTTGGTCAGTTGACTGCACGTAGGGTTTTGAGAATAGATTATTGTAAATATAATTCAAAAGATTGAATATAAATTGCTCCTAGATCCTTTCATACCCCCCTCAGTCGACCAATGGCATAACAGTTATGTTGACTCCGCATGAGAAATCGGATCTATGCAGAATCTGACAACGACCGTTCCTCTGCTTTCAGAGGTGAGATAATGGGGGTTTGTGTGAAATGGGTTGCTGAGAACAGCACATTGCTGAGTAAAAAAACATGTACACCGTTCATAAGAGTTAGATGTGTAATGAGCTTGAAACCATGTGAACCCCACAGGGATAGTCAATATTTGTGTATGAAATATCAAAATAGTATTCTTACCTAACCCTGTTTATAACAAAGACGTTTGAATGATATAAAAAACAAACTCGAATCCACCGACAAAACATGGGGTTCGCTTATTTTTGCAACTGCACTCATTAGTTTTGTAATGTCCTTTTTCTTCTACAGGCATGATTTAATCTAAAACAACATATATAATTTGTTACTATCAACCTATTATGTCAGGTACAAATATTTTTGGTGTGAACATTAACATCTGTTAAATCCTCAGATTTTCTCTTAGCACTTGCCGATATTGATCAATGCTTAACATGTTCGACAGATTTGTAATGCATTGTCCCACCGTGAGTGTCAGTGGTCTGCCCAAGTGCCTGTAAAAGCCAATAGCCATCGTGTTTCATAGAGGGGACTCGAAACATATCACTTCTGTTTATTTGTCTACCATTTCGGTTTTGTCATTTGGTTTCAAAATAGGCCAATTCTATTGACAAAATGTATTCAAAAAATTATTGCTACCTATTTGTGCAGATGAACCGAGAGTTTCTTATTGAAAGTCCTGTGAGCTGGACTCCAACACAACTGCATCAGTACTACTGGACTACATTAGGCCACAAATACTAACATATGTTGAAATGATAACATTACCTGAGTTGGTTTAATGTAAATTACAATTGAAGGATTCTAGGCGATTCTAGGTGAATAACCTACATCTGTCCTGTTCTCAGAGCACAGGTGTCAGCCTGACAGTAGAGCCTCCTTATACAATACTAATTGGGTTGCTATCTAATCAACGTAACATACTCAGCACTAGTAGACTGTGATTCTATTCAAAAGGTAGAGCCATTCAAAATGTTTGCTTTATTTTAGTTCTTAACTGATGCTGCAGAATCTTTTTTTGTTACTGAGCTTTGTTTGAACAAAAACACAACCCTGTCTACTCAGAAGAAAACATAGCTTAGACAGAGTTGGGTTCCCTCGCCGCATTTCAGATGTCTCTGACGCAGATTTCTTTCCCAGTCAAGGCTCTGTTGAACAGATTGCGCACACTTGACTACGTTCTCGCCGTCCGTAATCTCTGTTGCTTTCTACCTCTCTGTACTTTTCCCCTTTCTGAAGTACAAATTCTGCGGTACTATGTGTAAATGTACTTATCAGGGAGAATGAAGACAATTATCACTCTGTTCCCTTTTCCGGTCTCCTGTTATCGCTCACAATCTCATGTTTCCTCTGTCCATGTTATTCTCACAGACGATAATGAATTAATTAACAGCCGTCAGTCAGCTACTGCATGGAGACGTTCCCTCCTATACATCCCTATCAGATGGATCAGGTGGAGAATGGTTGTAATATTCCGATTTTCCTCTTCATAGGTCTATCGTGGTCGACGGTATATATTCAGGGTTTTCCAGCACTGGACACAATGTAATCCATTTCCAAGACAGTCAGCCAACTGGAGCAATTAACTTTTTCACCTTCAGAGACAGATTCGTTCGTTAATGACCGGTTCAGGAAAGCAAGCCATGGTAGTTAAAACGTTGCTCTAGTGAAACGGGGGCATTCTGTGTCCACACACTCATTTCTCTCCCTGACTGCGTACTGCAGTGTCACTGTTTGAGGAATAAACAGACTTTGCAGACTTTCAGAACAATTGATTCGCTGCACGATTCGTTCTCTATGCTCCTCTGTTCATGAGGGGGACTCATATCAGGAATTATTTCTCCTGTTTTTTTGATCCACCAGTGCGATATGGTGCTCATAATGTGTCATATGGTTTACGTGTCTTTGAGTTCTCTGCCGATAATCGCTAGGTCCCTTATTAAAAATGTTCCACTTTGCCTGGCGGCCGTGCTGAGTGAGCGTCAGTGCATTAGTGGCTGGCTTGTTCTGGTCAGCCTCCTACAGCACCGGGAGCCCTGCTCTTAGCGTCTTACAAGAACCTTTGGTTAAGACTCCCGTCACAAGAACCCCGGTTCACCCCTCACTGCAAAACACACAATCTGATGTAAATTAGATTGGAAGGTTAGTCCCTGAGCAGCTGTTCACATCATGCCCGACAGCTCAGCAATTTGTTGTTTTTATACGCACGATATAAAGGGTGTGTTCGAGTGGTGATGTAAAAACCATTGTCTAAACATTGTCACTGTCTGTTAGCTTTAGCTGTTTGTCAGTACATAGTTGAAAGATGTCGTTGAATAATAGTTATGTAGTTGGTGTGTGTGTGTGTGTGTGTGTGTGAGGGACATTATTTCATGATGTCAAACTTTTATCTCCCTCAGGGCAGTAGTGGCCATGCCATTTGGCTGTTTGACACTCGGGGAAAAGAAGGATTACAACAATCCCTCTGAGGTGACAGATAAATATGACCTGGGACAGATCGTCAAATCGTAAGTGCACTCCTATTAGCAACAACTGACTAAATAAGAAACCCAGGAAATCCACAGTCTGCCTTCTTGTTGTAATATATGGTACAAGTCAACCTAGTGGAATACTTATTATATGGCAATTAGGAAGGTCTACCATGGTTGTAATCAAAGGCTATTCAGAAACTCATTTAGGAGCCCAATTAAATACGATCCTTATAAACGTGTGGTTCTGTACAATTCCTTTTCAGGGAAGAGTTCTGCGAGATCTTCAGGGCCAAGGACAAAAACACACTGAAAATGTTCACTTGTAAAAAGTTCCTGAAAAAGGACGGGAGGAAAATTCGGAAAGCAGCGAAAAACGAAATCCTCATTTTGAAGATGTGAGTTCCTGTCATTCAAACTCCGCCGCGTGTCTGCATGCACAAAGTTGTTGTCTGTAAATGAGTTTGTTTCCGATAACAGATGGTGAATTATTCCAGTATGCAAATGTGTCATCTCTGTGAGGAATATGTTATTATGCAGCTTCTGTCTGTATGGTCTTAAAGACTGAATGCACACAGTGGACAGTCATTAGAGCGAAGAGCCGAGAAAATAAATTCTCTGTCTGTTTTTTTTATGAAAGTGAAGCGAGCGTCATTCCGCCGAATGATCTCACCGGGAAGCGGCATATCCCCCTGCGTTGTTTATTACCAGCAGTTTTTTTCTCCCATCAGGCACCTGGCTCTGTGCGAGACTCCCTTTCATTGTCTTGTTGTTCCCCGACCAAACCCGGAATGATAATAACCTCTACCTTATCAAACTAATTGTTATGGGTTGCTGGGAATACAGCTGGGTCGGTAGCAGCATGCCTAAAACCAGAGTATCAGTTCTTAACGGCTCATCGGATGTCATGGAATATTCTCCCACGATGCAAAACTGTAACCTTCCGTGGGCCTGCGATTTCAAATAACGTCTGCATTGCCTGGAGCGGGGATCAATTTATCTATTCATTTTAGGGACTAGAAGAGATACCAGCGTTATCTGTTTTATCCTCTGAATAACCATCGAGAGCCAGCAATACACAGACTGTATATAGCCGATGGATTACATCTTATGCCTTAAGCTACAATATACTGTGTGGCCGCATTTTCATCTGTGCACATAAATGCAATCATCAACTCGTACATAAACTACAATAATGTGAGAAATGTGATATTTACGATGTCCTTTTTAAATGAAATGCTTTGTTTTTCCCTGCACGTATTCCTTGTTCCTTTCAGCAAAGCTGGATTATAGAGTGTGTTATTCATGCAGTGTTTAATTGACTCGCTCCCGAATCACCAATCTCTCTTCGTGTTGCCTGTTTTCGCCAGGGTGAAGCACCCAAATATTCTCCAGTTGGTGGATGTCTACGAGACCAGAAAAGAATACTTCTTATTCCTTGAACTGTAAGTTCAGTTGTCCTACCGGTTTAAATTGCACTGCTGTTTTTGGTATACACAGGGGTATACGCCGGTGAGCCAAAACATGAATATGCCCAATATACTTTTGGTCCTTTGCTATCCGCCAAATCAGCACCGACCCGTCAAGGCATGGACTGAAAGACATTACCAGCAGATCTTTCAAATCCTGTAAGTTGCGAGGCAAGGCCGTTGTGGATCAGACTTGTTGGTCCAGGTTCTGACGCTAATCGAATCATTCTAGGTAGGTGCTCACCACTGCTGACCGGGAGCACCCCACAAGCCTTGCAGTTTCAGAGATGCTCTGACCCAGTCGTCTGGCCATTATAATTTGGTCCTTGTCAAAGCCGCTCAGGTCTTCACTCCTCCCCATTTCTCCTGCAACCAACCCGTTGACTATGAAAACCGATTGTTCCTTCACCATCTAATCTACCCAAACCCTGTCATGTGCTCTTGTTAGGAAATGATCCCTGTTATTTGCTTCACATGTGATGAATATGTTTTGGCTCATCTGTGTTTTTTTGTGTATGCACTTATGAGAAATTGAATGAAATAGCCATATAGATATCCGTTCTGAAATCGCCACATGCAGCAATAATTAATTGGTATTTAGGTATAATTCCGATCTGGCAGCTCCATATAATTATCACTCTGTGTGTTTTTTGTGGATTAAATGCAGTACTAACAAAAATACAGTCTACGGAGAAACACATTAATGGGTATGTGTGTCCAGTTCAAACCTTTGATGTACACTGCATGAACAGGGCGTTGCAAATTCTCTGATCACCATCTCTCATTTAGCAACATTAGAAATGGTATACTGGTTCCAAAGCGATATGCTAGTTCTTATATATCCGGAAATAATAATAATAATCAGGAAATGGAAGCTGTTTCACACCACTCAGGCACTGCCAAGAAAAGGCTATTCCTCAAAACTCAGTGCTCAAACAAGGACACTTGTGAGAGAAGCCGCAAGGAGGCCAGTAACCTCTTTGAAGAAGTTACATAGTTCTGTGGTTGGAAGTGATGTGCAATGATTTAACTAGCCTGCATTGGGGGTGACAAGAAAGAAGCAGTTGCTCAAAGAGAAGCATCTGCATAAGCTGCAGTATGGGGAAAAGGCTTTTCTAGTCAGATGAACCCAAGATATTTTGCCCCAAACTATAAGCGCTATTTCTGGTTCTAATTTAGCATTGCCCATTTCTCCAGACACACCAGCCCTATAGGGAAGTATTGTGGTGGGAGCATCATGCTGTGGGGTTGCTTCTCAACGGCAGGGACAGGCTGTCTTGTTAAAATCTTAGAAAGCATAGATGGTGCAAAATACAGTGAAATACTGCAAAATACTGGAAATTGTTATGCATATTATCATTATTGTTATGCATATTATCTCAACAACTGAATTATTTCAGTGATTTGTGGGACTGATGTTGGAATGGTTGAAATTGTAACATTATTCTGTCCTTTTACTTTTTAAATCATCCCTTGAATCTTCAATTGAGCAAACTAGGCAGCCCAAGCTCATGCTAACGTTATTAGATCCTGACACATAAAGCTCCATGCAATTACAGTCGACTAGTACCGCGCTTATTGCTACTCTTTTCCACGTAGGGCCACAGGCAGGGAGGTTTTCGACTGGATCCTGGATCAGGGCTATTACTCAGAGCGTGACACCAGTAATGTGATTCGTCAGGTGTTGGAGGCCGTGGCCTACCTGCACTCTCTGCACATTGTCCACAGGAACCTTAAGGTAAGGAGCTCTGGGTCGACTGATGGCCAACGGCACGTCTATATAAACCTGTTGAACGTGTTGAAAATGATGTGCTTTCTATATAACATATAAATAGCAGCATTCCAGTAAAAGTTAATGTCAGAGGCGCGCACTAGCGATATGCAAATTAGTTTTTTTTAACAAGATGACTTTGGCAGGTTGGCAACAACTTAGCTGTTGTTCTGTCATTTCTCTTAGCTGGAGAACTTGGTTTACTTTAACCGCCTCAAGCACTCCAAAATAGTGATCAGTGACTTTCACTTGGCCAAGCTGGAGACGGGGCTAATCAAAGATCCCTGTGGAACCCCAGAGTACTTGGGTAAGAATACAGTGTATTAGGCAAAGCAGTTATTATGCTTAGCCTAATGCTGTTGTATTAAGCAACGCATGAAACAAATGAACTGTGATTGAACGGGGGAATGAGCGTGGGAGGAATTAGTACAGGCTTACTGTATAAGGTAGCACAACACAGAGTGCACACTTGGAGGAGCCCAGGGAGCTTTTTGGGCATTACCTCGCCTTTTTTTTTTTTTACAGAATTGGCATTTTCAGCGAGGGCATTATATGGGAGAAATTGAAAAAAACTCTAAACTATTATTGTGTTATTCACGTCCTTCACTGTGTCTGGTTCCCTGCAGCACCAGAGATGGTTGGGAGACAGCGATACGGCCGGCCTGTGGACTGCTGGGCCCTGGGCGTGATCATGTACATATTGTGAGTGGTTTCGTTATATACGTATAGTGACATCGGCCCGCAGTGTTGTCCAACTGCAGGAGGGCTGGGTTGTGTGGCTCTGTTTAGAGGGTGAGGTATTTTGAATGTAGCCGCCAAAAGGCTATAGTGATGGTATTTAACAAAGAGATGTTTTCACTGTATCCGGTATGCTATGCTCAAGCAGTAAGTATATGCTTATTGTAAGATATCATGAAGCAAGACATTTGACATCGGCATAACAACAGAACCTGTAAAGGCCGAAGCTTTTGTTTTGTGACCGGCAGACTTTCAGGCAATCCTCCATTCTATGACGAAACAGACGAAGATGATTATGAAAACCACGACAAGAATCTGTTCAGGAAAATCCTGGCTGGGGACTATGAGTTCGACTCTCCGTACTGGGACGACATCTCCGAGTCAGGTACGACATTCTTAGATCAAGTGATTAGACACTATAACTATAGCTGGGCAAACAACGATTCTAAAGGTAATGTTTTTTTCATCTGTTAACTTTTTCACAAACGTCACAAGGGTCTTTGCGACAAAACTGAGAGAACTTTAAAACCGGTGTTGTGTTGAGATTGAAGCTTTATTGTGTTGCAGCAAAGAGCCTAGTGTCTCGTATGATGGAGGTGGACCAGGATCAGAGATTGACCGCTCAGGAGGCCATTAACCACGAGTGGTATGTAAATGTACATATGTGATTGACTATAGCTCAGTTGGTAGGGGCGGGGCACCTGAAACACCCAGGTTGTCAGTCTGTTCCCTTGCGGGGGCAATTATGTAAATGTGTCCATGTAACTGGCTCTGGATAAGAGAGTCTGCTAAATGAGTGTGAACGTAGCTGAGAGATTATAAAGCCTATTTTAGTAAAGTTCCTTTTCCCATCGTTATCTTCTTAGGATTTCTGGAAATGCAGCCTCAAACAAGAATATAAAGGATAACGTGTGTGCACAGATAGAGAAAAACTTTGCCAAAGCCAAATGGAAGGTAAGCGGTGCTTTAGCTATTGCATTCTGTCACCGATTAAGTAGATATTCGAGGAAACAACCTGTAATTAATGTTTTTGAAAAATGTGCGTAAAAGATCGGTGAAATGTTAAATTGTGTGCATATCCGTTTGAAAGCTAAAAACAGTTGCCTGAATGGCCCTTATGGTAAGTGTGTTCTTCCCACAGAAAGCAGTTCGGGTCACTACCATCATGAAGCGATTGAGAGCTCCGGAGCCGAGTGCTGACTCAGTGGTAACCAGCCAAGCAGCAGGGGAAACAGCCCCAGCAGACGCCCCTACTCCCAGCAAGCCCCCGGCGGTGATGGAAGCGGAGGCGTCCGTTTCCACTCCCCAAGTGCCAGCTGAGGTCACAGTTCCCCCCTCTGGGGAGGCGGGTCCAGCAGAAGCCCCAGTGGAAGCCCAGGGTCTGGAGGAGGTTGAACCGTTGTCACGGTGTAACGGGGAGGCCGTGAATCCTGTCCTATTGGCTGCTGGAGATGCTGACGAGCAGGGTTAGGCCTCCCAATAAGGACCATCTTCACTCCCTGCGTTCCTTCTTTCTGCACATTGTACATTAGATGCTAGCATGGTGAAACCGATTCCGCTTTATCTCTCACTGGCAGCATTAGCACACCTCACGAGTCTGTGTGCCATAGTGTTGAATTGATCTCGCTACATTTACTATGTATTCTCTCTTTTTATTGCCCGTGGGACCTACAGGTGTTTTTGTATCAACTGCAGCCCAGATTTAGGTTTATTTTCGGAGTTGAGAGATTTCCTGTGTTAGCTAATGGCTACATGGATTCCTCTGAACTCTCTTCTTCAGTGTAAAAAGTGTTTGGAAGTATAATTGTTCCAAAACGTCTTAGATTTTCTCGTTATTAGCCTGGTTTGGAACTTTTCCCGGCACTTCAACTCACAAATATTCCATTCCGTTTCATTGCGATTAATACGGTAATTAACAGCATGGTTTTTGCTCTGGTAGTGAGCATTTTATATGATCTGGAACATTCCTCATCTATTTCCGTTACTCTACACAAGGAACACATTTTGTTCAATGTCTTTTTCCAGTGAACATTGCCCTCTGTGTTTTGGTTGAATGCACTAGTTAGTGTGTGTGTGTGTGTGTGTGTGTGTGTGTGTGTGTGTGTGTGTGTGTGTGTGTGTGTGTGTGTGTGTGTGTGTGTGTGTGTGTGTGTGTGTGTGTGTGTGTGTGTGTGTGTGTGTGTGTGTGTGTGTGTGTGTGGCAGCAAGTATGTTAACTGTTTGAAGCAGTTGGACCAGTGTATCGCCCCCTCGATTTTTGCTTAAAATACAATCACAGTCAGGTGTCAGTGTAAAGATCCTGTATATAGTGACAAATGTAGAGGAAGCACTTGGTGAAAGAGAAATGCTAACCATGCTTCTAGCTTTTAATGGCTTTAAGGTCTATCTTTTTGGTAACCTTGTCTTTTTTTATTAATTTTATGCCAACCTAGTTTTGTTGGATCTCTCTTGAGGCTTCTGTTTTGTTCAATCTCATTATTACACCTTATCTTTGTGCCACTACTGTAAATGTAACTTATATGGAAGGTTATTTGCGTGTTATACAGCAGTTCCTATGCATCGGATATTAGTTGTATATTAGTTGCATTTCACTGCAGGCTACAATATGAATATTGCTACAGTACCTATATTACACCATTTCTATGTGAATGTACCTGCTTCGTCCTCAGTGCCCACTCATTTTTGGGATAACCGAACCTTTTTATTATTTTAGCTCTACTCTAAGGATGGCTTTAGAAATCTAAAGGCAGATATCTTTTATTCACAGTTGTTTGTGTGTAATGGTTTTACCGTTTAGAAACGACAACACAGGTAGGACGTCCAAATGAAGCACTTTTGTTCACTATTTGATTGCATATATACTATGTATGCACTAACTAACCCATACTCGCACATATATTTGGTAGAACAACCATTGACCATCCGGTAGGTTCTTTCTTGGGTAATGCTCTGCCGGGCCGGTACTGCAGACTTCAGTTGTCTGTTTTGAGGACTTATTTGCAATATGTCTCAAATGTGTTGAGTTTCCTTAACAATCTGTTTTTGTAACAATATGATAAAGCGATGTTAGTTTCTATGCATTTGCATACATCATAATTAAAGACGGTCACTGGAAAACATACATACAAACAAACATATAACACTCCCTAGACCAAATTTTTTTTTTACTTTATGGTCAAATGTAATCCTAGAGTAACCACAGTGGCGTTCGCCCCTTTGGACTTTTCTACATTTACTGTGTTGTAAACAACATAAAATTGAATTTTGCCACTGGTTAACGCTAAAGTCCATGGTGACCAATAACATGAACATATTTAGAAATCGATTGATATAATGGCAGATCTGTCAGACAGTTATTTATTTGGTGTGTTCTTGCCTCGTTTTTAAAAGATGTTCATGTTGTTTTTGTTTTGCCCGAAGCTTTTGGTTACGTTTCCAAATTCATTATGGCTTCCTTGGTTTTCATGGTCCTCACCAAAGGTGCAGACAAAGCCTAGATTCAATAGTAGACATTGACAGTTTTCTTTTCAATCTGCAAAATAATAGGAAAGAAACCTACCTGACTAACCAGAAACACCTGTGTAAAAAATGGTCCCAATATAATTAGTGCCCTATAACTACGTCCTGTCATCATTACATGTTGAAAACAAAATGTACTCAAATAGAAGCTCAGAATATATATTTAAACGTCATAGTAATTGTTTGATTGTTTGAGGGCACTGTATTTATGAAAAATTAATTTCATTCTACGTCCATTTTACTTCCTTACCTGGCTTCTTATCAACATGCTATAGAATGTAAGCCAGTTTTTAAATACTTTTTTTTCTTATATAAAATTTAGAATGAAAAACCTGAAATCAAACATTATCTTTAGCACTTTTCACAGTTTTTCTCAATCGCTTTGGCACAATGCTCAAATCACTATTAAGCTTTGTCAAGTTATATGATGAATAAGCTTTGTTTGAACATTAGTCATTTGTTCACATGACTATAGTCATTTGTAATTGCTAATTGTTTCCTCATCTCTATAAAGTGATGGGGAGAGAGTGGATGAGCCATGAGGTCGATGAATTTTTAGCATAAAATATTTGTTCTTACACACATTGTAGTTCCTGAGAATTTTGCCGTTGTAGATATTTTTTCTATAAAAGCTTTTTGTATGTATTTTTGGTTGGCTATAAAGTGATTCGAAATGTTTGAATAAATGTTTTGTTAAAAGTGTAGTGTGTGCCATGACTATTTGGACATCAATACTTTTTTAGTTGCCTACATATACAATGTTAACAATTGGACAATATTAAGTACTGGGTAACTATTACACTTTCAGAGTAAACTGTCATTTGACAAGATAACTTTGTGTTTTAACTGTCTTGGTCTAAGCAATGACAAAGAAATATTTTGTTTCGATGACAAGGATTTATTCATTGATGGATGTATTTACATTTGGAGCATGAGTTAATTATTTTGATTGATCACGTTTTGTCGGTCACAAACTGTGGTGTGCCGAATGTACCACGTGAGGAGGATTGTACTTAGAGTAATGATAACTCTGAGTTTGATTTCAATCAATGTGCCAAATTGATTGAGAAAAACTGTAAAAGCAATTTTTGCCCTTAAGTTCTCTTTCCATTTATGTGGTTGTTGCTTAAAAAAAACAGAAACAATTAAGAATTTTTAAATTTTTAATTGTAAAAAAACATTTGAATTGTAAAAAACTAACATTTAATTAAACGTTTTAAATAATTATGATTTGAGATATTCCCAATATATTCCTAAAAATAATACCTCAACGAATGTTATTTGTTGTTGGTATCTAGTCATTGGGCTCCAATTTAGTATTATCAGTAATGAGGTACTCTCAACAACAGAAATGTAGAAAATAGTTGACTTACTGTACATACTCAATAAAGTATGTACCTGCCTGTAAGTTAAAAAACTGTGACAACTCATAAAACCCAATTAGGAGCCTGCTAATATTGTTTTTTTCTCACAGACTGGGTTTGTGTGAAAACAGGTTTTCATAAATAAATTAGGAAAAATGTCCCCGAACTGTTATGAAACAAGGAACATTTGATAAATTGGGACATTTTCGCAATACCTATATGTTTTTAAACTCAGTCTTTCGGCTTTTGGGTTTATGGATGAGTTAAATCAGAGTTATGGGAAGTTAGGCGTAAAGTTACCGGGGTTATTTAGATGTTGGTACATGGCTCAATCAAGTTGCCCATCCCTCCAGAAAGAAACTATGTTTGTGCCTCTGTATTTAGTGTACTATGTCTATTTATTGCTCCATTCACTAAATGATCTGTCATTTCTAGCCCTTGACTGAGTTTCACTTTGGTCGTAATAAAAGTTTGCTCATGGAATATCTTTGGCTGTCTTCCTTTTCTGTCTCAAAAATTTTTCAATACAGCGACATCTACAAGTCAGAACATTTCATATCCATATCGAGATGCAAAAATCAAAATCAAACACATCAACTGTCTGAAAGTTGTTTTACAGATACAGAGCCTCATAGCAAGCAGGGGAAACACTGGGAAAATGTTGTGAGGAGCCAGAAGTCTTCTGGTTGTGTTCAGGTGACCAGCAGCTCAGTAAATACAGCTGTGTCCAGAGGCTTCAGACAGAATCTACTCTTAAAAGCAGCTTGCCCGTGAAAAGACCCAGACAGATTCATCAGCGAGACGACAGCAGGCACACACCGTGTCCTCTCTGCCATATCGGATGTGTGTAAGCTCAGTCAGCAGAGACCAGAGGGCCATCTGTGATTAAGTATTTCAATTAAAACAAGCTTAAGTCGTTCTGATATGATGATTTTAAGAATGAACGATTCAAAAGACTCCGATTCATTCAGACAGGACTCTAAATGGCGATGGAGAGTAGTGGATCTCTGAGCCGAGATGGGATTTAGATATGATTCCTCTAGAAAGGCTTTCCATTCATGTTTCATGCTGTTTCTCCCGATTTCTATTCAGCCGTCCATACTGGCAAGTCCTCCCAGGGATGTTCTAAAGATCTCTATGGCCCAGTTCACACCCGGTTCTGAAATGTGACCACCGTATTTGTGTTGTCCACTGATGTTAGAAGATGGATTGGATTGAATTGGATTGAAGTGTAGACGTATAAAATCAGGTTCACATCCGGGTCATGGACACATTAGGGAGCTAGGTATAAATGGGGCGTCTTCGGCATGTAATCACTTCCTTAAGTTGCCTCCAGAGGAATTTGTGTCAGTGTAAAAAAAAAAAAATTCTCAGTGTAAAAAAAATTGTATCAGGGTAAAAAAAAAATGTTTTTGTAAGTGTAAAAAAGGGATTTGTATCAGGGTAAAAAAAAGGAATCTGTGTCAGTTAAAAAAAGGGATTTGTATCAGGGTAAAAAAGGAATTTGTGTCAGTGGAAAAAGAAAGAAGGAATTTGTGTCAGTGGAAAAATAAAATAATTTGTGTCAGTTTCCAGCCCCTAATACTGACTGGTAGCTGCTGAGATTAGATTTCAGTTGTCAAACATTGAGCTACTCTGCGGGACATGGGTCTTAATATGAATCTGGATTTGACATCTGGATTTCACTCAATAATTCATTGGATAAATGAGTTGGGACACATGCCAGTGACTGTAAAGATTATAATATCAGAAAAATTACGGATGTTTCTTTTTTACTGGACAATAAATTACGGTGCAGTCGCTGATTGATGTAAATCAGGGCAAAAAACGTCACGGAAATGATTAAGCATTCCTCCATGAAGAAAATGTGTCTGCACTTGACATGAGAGAATAAATTGATGATTCAATTTCTGGTCCTGTTCAGTGAGTTTATGCCCTCTTGGATAAATCCTGCTTTGGCTTTATTATTTATTATGAGTGTCTCTTCGGTAACACTGAAACAACCTCATACGTCAGTGTAAGGTTGACTGAGTTGGAGTTATATAATTGATTTATTGGCAGGTGAAAGGTGTTCCACTGTTCATTCATGCCTTTTCGCAATCATATTTGGGAAAAAGTGCCTTTCAATGATGCTCTGTTTCATAACAGAAATAATTGAAGTGCCACTCAGGTCTATTCGGTTTGAGTTTGAATGACATTTACATTCAAAGTCAGGGTGTTATTTTTCAAATGCACCAAATGTAACAGTGTCATTCTAAACAGTGAAATTCTTTGTATACGCAGTAATCATTTAAGATTAGAATATAAGAATAAAGGAAAACTAGTAAAAGTGGGCAAAGTGCACAATATCAATAGGGTTTTTATTAATATGAGTGTAGCAGTGTATAAATTAGGACATCAAAATATACTCGTGTGCATTAAATGAACACAAAAAGTGAACAGAGCACAAATAATAATTGATTAATATATTCAGAAGATCAATATTGCTGATTAAGAAGTCTTCACAGATATGTGTGATTGAGAAGACTTATGGGAAGTCTCATTTATACGAATGTTGAAATAATTTACTCCACTGTGATGACCACTGGTGTGTATCGCCATCTACTGGGTGAAATATGTCAATGCAGATTAGGTGAGACTTAGTTGAGTGTTGTGTTGTGCGAGAGATAGACGAAGCTGAGCAGCAGAGAACAGTCAGACATTACAATTTGTAAACGATTATCAAATAAATGACCTGAACACTGAGTGTGTATATCAGAATACCACCAGTTGCTAGGAGACGGGCATGTTATAACTGTTATAACCAACCACCAACGGGGCTGCATGGTCTCCTTGTTACAGTAACACAAACCACTAAAAGATGATATTCTCTAAATGAGTCATATTAAAAAGAATGAAGTTAGATTCTATCAAATGCACGTGAACTGTACATTTTCTGAAGCAACAATGGCACACTAGAAATGATCTATGACATTTATAAACACTTCAAACCACATTTGTCTTTGTGGCCCCGAAACTGGCCCATGTTATTTCTTCTGGTCTCCAAACTTGCCCAGGTTATTTCTTCTGGTCTCCAAACTGGCCCATGTTATTTCTTCTGGTCTCCAAACGGCCCATGTTATTTCTTCTGGCCCACAAACTGGCCCATGTTATTTCTTCTGGTCTCCAAACTGGCCCAGGTTATTTCTTCTGGTCTCCAAACTGGCCCATGTTATTTCTTCTGGTCTCCAAACTGGCCCAGGTTATTTCTTCTGGTCTCCAAACTGGCCCATGTTATTTCTTCTGGTCTCCAAACAGGCCCATGTTATTTCTTCTGGCCCACAAACTGGCCCATGTTATTTCTTCTGGTCTCCAAACTGGCCCAGGTTATTTCTTCTGGTCTCCAAACTGCCCCATGTTATTTCTTCTGGTCTCCAAACTGGCCCAGGTTATTTCTTCTGGTCTCCAAACTGGCCCATGTTATTTCTTCTGTCCCACAAACTTGCCTAGGTTATTGCTTCTGGTCCCCAAACTGTTATTCCTCGAGGCCTTTATATTTGTAAAAAATGAGACCCTCTGACATTTCCTGAATATGCCAGATGGTCGGTCTGCCCCTTGATAGCATGTGCCTTGGACTAGGAGTTAAAGAACTTGGCTGTGGTATTCCATGCAGTACAATCTCATTGCCATGGGAACATTTGATCTTCTCAAAGCGCCCTGAACAACCCAGGTTAGTCCTCTGATGATGTCAATGGATTATCAGATCAATCTGGTGGTGGGAGTGACTGACTGGCCAGAACCACTGACTGAAAAATGGACAGTCCTCTGAAGGTCGGATCAGAACAATCAAGCAGTCTCATGGAATTCCAAACGACTTCCCTCACTGTTCCAAGTATAGAATTCATCTCCCTGCTCCAACAAAGGCATTTGTGTAACCGGGTGCTGTGGGAGAGACAGAAGAGATGGTTGTCCTGTCAGCGACCTAAGGACCAAGGTCATTGATCTGGCACACTGATAAGGCAGAACTGAATTGACCGAGGAATTCCCCTCATGAACAGTCTCTGGATGATGTCAATGGGATCTCGGTTTTGAGATAACGTTCAACAATAAAATGAGGTGGGTGGCGTTCTGAAGCTTTGCGTAACTCCCGCATATTACACAGAAGGCACAGTGTTGAGCATTTACCTCCCAAGGCTCAAGAAAGCAATTGTCTCCCCAAAAACTGCGAGAGTGATAAGTGGGAACTTTTGTCATTGAGAATGTCTGATTGGCGTAGGTGGAAGACATCAGCAAATCTGGCTCAGAGAAAGATGAAGTGGGGCGTTGCAAGGAAAAAAATGTGTGGAACAGCCTTTGATGGCCAGAGTTATTCAACTCCAAAACCATATCTTATGGGAATTATTTATACCTGGTAAACCAGGTGAGTGAATTTAGTGATGAGGTAGAACAGAAAAACAATTGGCTACAACCCTCATATGGCAAGAGTAAAATAGTCCTGGACTAGGTGTTATACAGACACACTAGGTTTTATACAAACACACTAGGGTCTGTGACAGGTAGTTATTCTATTACATGTATTTTCACATATTGCTTAAAGAAATCAAATGTTTACTGATATTATGCCTAGTTAACATGCAGGGCAGGAATATACTGTATATATAATACTATTTTTACATTTCTATTTTCTGAGCTCACCTGCAACCAATTAAAAACATTCGTTAATTTGTCTATGTCTTAATGCCAAACACTTAATTTCTCCAGCATATTTTTCACTCGTACCGGTGGGTTAACCATAAAAACGTCCGGAAATGTTATCTGCATTCCACATATGATGTTAAAATGGTTGGCATGATGCCTAGGTTTGAGTTTGTTTATTATTACTAAGCCCTAATGAGGGAAGTTTAAATGGATAAATGAAGGAAATAAATGGGAGTCTGACCTCTTGGACGCAGATAATAAACAATAGCCAGCTGGCTATTCCAGATTATTATAGGATATTAGACAAAAAGTAATGAATAGTTAATTTTCAGATTTATGTTCAAGTCCTGTGGTCTGTGTCACTGTTATAAGTTATAACATTGAGTTTATTTGTGTTACTTAATGTTTTTACCAAAAATAAATAGAACATCTGCTTGATAAATGTTCCATACAAAAAGACAATTTATTCTACACATTTGGTAAATTATATTTCAAAATGTTTGAAATTGGCCGCTAACATATATTTATGAAAATATATTTTTCATACATACTATTGATTGCTTGCTTTTATGACCTAAACACAGTATCAATAATAATAGAACCCTGGTGATAAAATACTCAAGGGCCTGCTTTAATCATATTGGCCTACACCCTGACCTGATCAGAGTTCGAGAACAATAATATCATCCAAGAATAATCCTCCTGTCCATTTGAGTCATGATGGACTACATATCAGAGGTCTTCAGGGGATGCTACATGTATATCCTAGCATAAGGGTATGAATGAAATTCATGTTTTTTTCTAAGTGCTTTTACAAACATCTAGCCTGAACTGCGCAGAGCACGCATCAACAAGTTGATCCACAGATTCCAATCCTATTTTCCCTTACTACTCCTACTAGACCCTACATTTTTGTAAACTCACTGCCTAACCCGAGATGGATGCAAGGCAGGCCATATTCGATCCGAGATCAGGGTAAATGGGATTTAAATTATTGAATAGGCTATATTGATCAGGTCATAAAGATACAAATGGCTTATCTATTTCCATGCAGACCTGCCAAATTGTTTAAACTTAAATGATAATTAACCTTGCACGTACGGCAGGACGTGAAATCCACCTTGCTGGATCCGATGGTCAACCCAGTCGGATAACCAATCTCGTTTAAGCGGATTTCACGTCACAGATACATTATGTCTGAATACCTCTTCTAGATATTCACTGGAGGGAATTGGGCAATGGGATTAAATATATTTTAAAATGTGAGGGGATAGTTCCATGCAAAAAGAGTACCGCTCTACCGACTTATTTCCTCCCAGTATTCCCAAGATAATAACAGAACATCACTGTCACTCAGCTGCACTGATGCTTAACCAATGATACTCTCTGAAGAAGCCTGTCGAAACTGGGATATTGTAAGTCCATATTGCAGAAAAGACATGGAGCGTTCAATTTTTATAAAATATAGAGCTTTAATTAGTCAGCAACACCAATGTAAAGGGAAGAGAAAGTCATTTACACAATACAACAATATCACCTTGGTGAATTTTGTTTTTTTTATAAATTCTTTACTGATAGCACAAATAAAACTCAAACACAACAAAATACAAAAAAAACACTCAAACTAGAGACATCTTAAAAATGCCAAGATATGTACAACGTCTTTAGGCCGTAACACCCTGTTTTCAACTGGGGGGAAAGTAACAGGGGGCTGTATGGTTGGTTTCTGGGAACTAATGACATCCCATAGTGAAGACTGGAAAGGAGAACAAATTAATTAAGTATTTTACACATAGAAGTTCTCCAATTTGATTCTGTGCGGCACTGAGGTGTTCCCTCAGACCTTTGTTGACATTGACCAGACTGTACACCTGAACGGAGACTACCACAGTTTTTATGTTTCATAATTACATTACAAATACATACTCATGCACACAATGAAAAGCCAGCTTCCCAAGTATTTTGGTTAGAGTCACAATGCTTGGTTTCTTGTCACACGTAAAGTCACAGAATCTTGAAATGCACCGATACATTAATGTAGTATGAGACCTAAAACCAACATGGCCGCTCATTGACCGCAATCTGAGCATTGGCTTATCTGACTGAATTGTGCTTTATTTTGTCAAAAGAAATACGGCCAATGTGCTAATTTTGGCACTGCAAAATGGTTTGTGTACAGTACGCTTTTCATAAGATTCTGGCCATCTTGAATGTATATATAATAATGCCCTTTGTGCAACAATGTAGCTTATTTGATTTACCCTGGTCATTCAATACCAGTCATATTTGTAACATTTCCCACAAATATTAGTTGCCTGGAAACTGTTCAATCAACCACGCATCTTTACTGTGGTAATTTATCGTTGTATTAACAGGCTTCATAGCCACAACGCATTTCACAACAATTAATTTGCCACAGAAAGTAGCCCAGACAATATAGGAAAGACCAATGACAACAGTCAACCGGATATAATAGAGAAGCTATTCAGAAAGGGGAATTCCTCTGTAAGCCCTAGACCACAGGTATAATTGTCAGCAATCCAAGGAGTGGGTTTGTTTTTTACATCTTTTGCCATTGAAGTGAACGGTGTGAATGCAGTGAGAGTGAGGTTACTGGAAGTTCAAACCATCGCTGGTGTGCCCCGAACAAGTACTGATGTTCAGTCAAAGGGAACAAGAAACAAGATGTCTTCCAAATCCGCTCGGACATTTGCTTCACGACGACCTTCTGAAGCTCGTTAATACCCGATGACATTCTGAACAGAGCAGTCGATGACATATGACGGAAGGTATGAGATTCTTGTAAAGACATTAACGACAATAATAAAATTAATAACATTTATAACAATATTGCCCAAACGGTACCTATACACAGAGCATGTTTCTATAAGTACAAAGAAATCCACAGAATGATACTATATACAACCTACAATAAATACTGTGTATCATATACTTTATTGTTAAAAGGATGTGGGGTTTGTTTTGGGGTTTCTTTTTCCAGTTCCATTTCGTTTGTAGTTTTTCATTTTCTTTCACCGCATCACTCTTTAATTGAGTTCTTTCCATGGGGTACCATTAAGGTTTGGCATTAAGGTTTGACGGAGTCGAGACCCCTCATGTCTCCACCTCCTCTTCCCTCTCCTCCGCCTCCTCCTCGTCGTCTTCATCATCCTCTCCGTGATGTCGACGGTTGCGTGGTTTCTTCTGCTCCTTGAGCTCTTTCATGTCTTTTCCCTTGATGGCTCCCATCATGAGGTCTCCCATCTGCCAGTAGTCCTGGCAGTACTGATTGATCAGACCCATCTCCGGCTGGCTGAGGATGGTCAGCAGATCCTTGTACTGGCCGGCGCTGGACTGGAGCGTGGACAGACCCGGCTCGCCGCCCTCCACCAGGACGTTGTTGACGGCGCGTCCGGACAGAACCACCAACTGCAGCTTGACCAGTGTGTGTTTGAAGTTCTTCTCCGTGCCGGTGCACTGGTACACCCCGGAGTCGGACGGCTGGAGCAAACGCAGCAGCAGTCCTTGCTCTGTCTTCAGCACTCGACCGTCAGAGCGCATCTGTGCAAAACAGCGTGAGGGAGGAGACAAAAGAGATTTTTTAAGGGAGAGAATACGTTATAACTTTAAACAACAAGAATGAAAACAGGCAGAAGGCACAGCTAGGTTTCAGAGGGGCCCAACTTTTGTTGGTAAAGGCAGTAACATCAACCAGTAACATCAACCAGTAACATCAACCAGTAACAACGACCAGTAACATCGACCAGTAACATCAACCAGTAACATCAACCAGTAACATCAACCAGTAACAACGACCAGTAACATCGACCAGTAACATCGACCGGTAACAACGACCGGTAACAACGACCGGTAACATCGACCGGTAACATCGACCAGTAACATCGACCAGTAACATCGACCAGCAACATCGACCGGTAACAACGACCGGTAACATCGACCGGTAACATCGACCGGTAACATCAACCAGTAACATCGACCAGCAACATCGACCAGCAACATCGACCAGTAACATCGACCAGTAACATCGACCAGTAACATCGACCAGTAACATCGACCAGTAACATCGACAAGTAACATCGACCAGTAACATCGACCAGCAACATCGACCAGTAACATCGACCAGTAACATCGACCAGCAACATCGACCAGCAACATCGACCAGTAACATCGACCAGTAACATCGACCAGTAACATCGACCAGTAACATCGACCAGTAACATCGACCGGTAACATCGACCGGTAACATCGACCAGTAACATCGACCAGTAACATCGACCAGCAACATCGACCAGTAACAACGACCGGTAACATCGACCGGTAACATCGACCAGTAACATCGACCAGTAACATCGACCAGCAACATCGACCAGCAACATCGACCAGTAACATCGACCAGTAACATCGACCAGTAACATCGACCAGTAACATCGACAAGTAACATCGACCAGTAACATCGACCGGTAACATCGACCAGTAACATCGACCAGTCAATATTTTACAGTCTCATAATGGATCCCTGAAACATATCCAGCAGTGTGATTAGGCGCCGACAGCTCAACACACTGAATCTGATGTCGTAAGCACCAGCCAATAGGGACAGGCAGCACTAAACAGAGAAGCCAGTAACGCAGACGTTTCATAGCAGCTTCACTCTCACATTGGGACAATATATCCAGAGGGTAAGAAACTATAAGTTATGGATGGATTCTCTTCTTTGTGTACTGGGGCTGTATATATGTTCCCTCTAATACCTGCCGTGTGATATCATTGGTATGGATGTTCTCCTCACACAAACTGATTAGAATATACAAATATATAAATGTTGTCTTAAACATCTGATTGTTTTTAGTATTGCTGTAGATGTTACTTAGTCCACCACGTCAACAGTATGTGCATTGATGGGCTCTCTTGTCACCGCCTGGTAACAATTATATCTCTATGTTCTCATAAAACCATAGCGGCATGTTACCCACTGGGGTATTGGTCATACCCGGACTGAGTGGTCGTGCAGCGTATTATCAAGTGGTTTATTTAAACGTCTCTAATGTTATAGAACCCCTGATCGGTTGAAGAGGTAAAAAATCTAGTCTTCTTGTTTTCAACAATGACCTTATGGTCTTTACAGTATTTTGTGTTTGAAACCTTGTCAGGTTTATGATAAGTTGTCTTGGTTAGAGGTGTTTGTGCATGTTCTTTTGAGTCCTTATTGATCCTCGATCCTTCTATCTGGGTGTTAAGGCCCTCTCAGTTTTTATCTCTTTCACTTTATGTGTGTGTGTGTGTGTGTCTGCGTGTCTATGTTCACCAAAACCATAGGTGAATAAGCTCCTAGTGTGATGGCTAGTCAGCCAGGAGGCTCACCTCTTTCCGGCGGTCACTGTTGTCCTTCTGCAGATGCCACTTGATGGCGGCGTGGGGGGAACGGGCCTGGCACTCCAGGAAGGTGCTGCTGCCCTCCACTCCGTACTGAACCATCTCCAGGGTGTTCTTATTGGCTGACAGAGAAAGACGTTATGGCAACAATGGATTAAGTGTGTCCTAACAACAACCAAAAAACAATGTTGAAATTTAGATTGGTTTGGACAACGTCGTGGTGAGATGCCATAAATCGGGTTAGGCACCTCTGGTTTCATACTCTCCTAAAAGGCTGAATAGTCTAATTCTGACCCGGGACATCAGATAAAGAACATTAACTTGCTGCTAGAAACATATCGAACAGAACTGTCTTCAGCCTCCTTCAGTAGTAAATGTGAGCCATTTCAAAATGAACTAGATGTTATCTAGGCAACTGAAATTCACAAACCCATCCCGCCCAGTGAAACTGATACATGTAGTTCTTACCATTGGAGTTGAAGCCCCTACACTGCCGGATGGGGTTCCCATACTTGACGTCTTGCCTTCGGCTGCGTCTGAAGGGGTCAGACCAGTATTCCCGAATAAGAAAAAAGAATAAATTACCAAGCAAAGGCAAAGCCATTCAACATGCTATACAGCCAGCCAATGTCCTGTACAGCCATAACATATTAAACATACATGTGGTATGTTTACAATATGTTTATGAAATATGAGCCATTCAATAGTATACAGAGCCATTCAGCAACTAGTAGAGCTATTCAGCAACTAGTAGAGCTATTCAGCAACTAGTAGAGCTATTCAGCAACTAGTAGAGCTATTCAGCAACTAGTAGAGCTATTCAGCAACTAGTAGAGCTATTCAGCAACTAGTAGAGCTATTCAGCAACTAGTAGAGCTATTCAGCAACTAGTAGAGCTATTCAGCAACTAGTAGAGCTATTCAGCAACTAGTAGAGCTATTCAGCAACTAGTAGAGCTATTCAGCAACTAGTGGAGTTATTCAGCAACTAGTAGAGCCATTCAGCAACTAGTAGAGCTATTCAGCAACTAGTTGAGCTATTCAGCAACTAGTAGAGCTATTCAGCAACTAGTAGAGCTATTCAGCAACTAGTAGAGCCATTCAGCAACTAGTAGAGCTATTCAAAAGTCTACAAACCCATTGAAGAGTCTACAGATCCATTCAACAATCTACAGATCCATTCAACAATCTACAGATCCATTCAACAGTCTACAGATCCATTCAACAGTCTACAGACATTTAACAGTCTACAGACATACAACAGTCTACAGATCCATTCAACAGTCTACAGACATACAACTGTCTACAGATCCATTCAACAGTCTACAGACATACAACAGTCTACAGACATACAACAGTCTACTGATCCATTCAACAGTCTACAGACATACAACAGTCTACAGATCCATTCAAAAGTCTACAGACATACAACAGTCTACAGATCCATACAACAGTCTACAGACATACCACAGTCTACAGATCCATTCAACAGTCTACAGACATTCAACAGTCTACAGACATACAAAAGTCTACAGACATACAACAGTCTACAGATCCATTCAACAGTCTACAGACATACAACAGTCTACAGACATACAACAGTCTACAGATCCATTCAACAGTCTACAGACATACCACAGTCTACAGATCCATTCAACAGTCTACAGACATACAACAGTCTACAGACATACAAAAGTCTACAGACATACAACAGTCTACAGATCCATTCAACAGTCTACAGACATACAACAGTCTACAGACATACAACAGCCTACAGATCCATTCAACAGTCTACAGACATACAACAGTCTACAGATCCATTTAACAGTCTACAAACATACAACAGTCTACAGATCCATTCAACAGTCTACAGACATACAACAGTCTACAGATCCATTTAACCACCAATAGAGCCAAAGAGCCATTCTTGCTGCTCATGCCGATGCTCACCTCTTCTGCGAGACAGAGTAGCGGGAGCAGGACTTTCCATCCCAGGCACAGTAAGGGTCTCTGGCCAGGCAGCAGTCTGCACACGCCTCCCCGTACACGTCACAGCGGTGAAGGGCCAGATGAGTCACGCCAACAGCCGAGGACACGTACAGCTGTTGCTGTGAGAACAGAAGGTGAAGGCGCTGGTTAAATGGCAGCTGCATACGGTAAGGGGAAATATTGAGCTCACGTCACACACACAGAGCCTCAGTGAACTGACACTGTTGACTTGATGAAGTGCGCCAAATGATTTCAGTGCAAAAGGATACAGGGGCCAAGAGTCAATCAGACCTTTAAATATGTAAAGTGGGACCATAATTGTCAAAACAGATGGAATGTCGTTAGCTGTTTGGACAACTGTAGATGTCCATTGTCCCAGGACCACTGTACCATCTGGTTTATATAATCAGCTGTCTAGAATTCGTCACCCTGGCAGCTTCGGTATGAATGAAGCCTTTCTGAGACGAGGCACTGAATGAATGGTTTCTTAATCAGTGTAATACAAAACCAAAATGTAATACGTTTGTCATATTTCTCTAGTCAGACTGCACGCTGTATATAAGCTTTGACGGGAAACCAAAGCTCCGCAGATGCATTCAAGGTGAGACTCAAAGATCTTGTAGGGCGCTCTTTCACGAAGACATCCTTACCCGCTTCGACGAGATCTTCATCGTTGTTATTGGAGTGGGAACCTGGATGGCGAAAGCAGACTCTTAATTCATTGAGCACGTGGACAGACACGAGCGACACGAGCGCAATAGAAATAAAGGAAGGACTGAGTCGGCCCACCTTGAACACCTCCACCTCCTCCAGGACCAGCTCCTCGGTCTGCTCGTCATCTCTGGGCAAAACGATCACCTTCTGAACTGTCCCCCTGTCTTTAGCCCCGGGGGAACACCTCCGAGTTAATACCGCTACACATCTGTCGTAACCTGACACTAAACGGGGCTTGTCATCTATCAATCAAACAGCCCTCACTATCCACTCGCCTCTCAGATTTTACAGTTGTGGACTCTTCTCTTTCAGGCATACTTCTCTGTGCCCTTCTAGAAGGGTACTGCTTCTTGTTCTCTAGGAGGCCGGAGGTAGATATTTCCCAGAGCCAGCCCAGCTGCTCCCTGTTTGATTTCTGTACCAAGGCATTGCTGAGGGCCCGATAGCTGAGAGCCAATGTGACAACGCAGCGCTAAATGCGTGTTTGCGGCGGTGACTCAAAGGACAGATGTTGAGTCGCCCTCTTCTAAAAATCCATTAGTCTGCCAGAGTAGCAGTAGAAAAATTAACCAGGCAGCTAGCACCTGGCACCTACCCTTTACTCTGGATATAAACTAGTGTAGACTCACCTGTATTTCCCCAGATATACACTAGTGTAGATTCAGCTGTATTTACCTAGATATACACTTGTGTAGATTCAGCTGTATTTACCTGGATATACACTAGTGTAGACTCACCTGTATTTACCTAGATATACACTAGTGTAGACTCACCTGTATTTACCTAGATATAAACTAGTGTAGACTCACCGGTATTTACCTAGATATACACTAGTGTAGACTCACTGGTATTTACCTAGATATACACTAGGGTAGACTCACCGATATTTACCTAGATATACACTAGTGTAGACTCACCTGTATTTACCTAGATATACACTAGTGTAGACTCACCTGTATTTACCTAGATATACACTAGTGTAGAATCACTGGTATTTACCTAGATATACACTAGCGTAGACTCACCTGTATTTACCTAGATATACACTAGTGTAGACTCACCTGTATTTACCTAGATATACACTAGTGTAGACTCACCGATATTTACCTAGATATACACTAGTGTAGACTCACCGGTATTTACCTAGATATACACTAGTGTAGACTCACCGGTTCCCAGGAACAGCACTTCATAGTTCCCATCTGCAGCAGCCACCTGATCCACAGTGATGGTGGTGAACTCGTACTCCACGTTGGTCCGGACCACCAGGGGGCGCTTGTGTATTGGGTACACAGCGTTGTACATGGTAGGGTGGTTCCTCATGAAGTTGATGACTTCGTCCGGGTAGTCTTTGGTGGACTTCATGTTGGGGGTGAACGTTCCCCCGGGGCACTGCGGTCAAGAACGAAGAAAGCATTAAAACGTTTGACTTCAGCAACGGCGACCGCCAAACCGCTCGAATGACAGGTGAGGGAACTATGTTTTCGTTCTATACGGGAGATTGAATGACTCTCCAAGTCAGTTTGGCCGAGCGTGGAAGCAGATGTTTGTCTCCCGTTTGACAGATACAGATGGTTCCTATTTACGGTGTCGGTGTCTGTCATGCCAGCTCTGTATGGTAACTCAAGGTCAGGCAGAACGCGGCTCACCGTCCCGGGCCGGGGGTAGGGGATCTTGCCTGTGTAGGCCACCCACTGGTAGTTGGGCCCCTCTTTGTGGGCAAACGGTCCGTTGAAGACCTGGCGGATGTCAGCCATGGAGTAGACGCACACTGCAGAGCCTTTAAACACAGAGCTGTGAGGAGAGCGACGAGAAAGAGAGAAAGAGAGAGAGGCTTGACAAATAGTATAAGCTAAAGAGGAACGTAACACAACGGAAATTGGAGTCCAGTTGAAGTTTCTGAGCACAATTTCTGCCACTCACCCTGAGACCGAGAAGACTCCGTAGATAACAGGGTTCTTGGTGTCTTGGGTTGGCTGTATGTAAACATCGCCTAAAAGACAAGACAGGTGCAAATGCAGAATCACGGTTACAACGGTAAGAAACCAACTCTGCAGCACAAAACTAATAGTCACAGAGCTCCAGTTAACCCATAATCACAACATCATTCAGTGAAATACCCGCAAAAAACGGACAAGCAGATTCTCAAAATGTCTCTCGGGTTTTAGATTGCAGGTCAGAGGGAAATATAAAGGTTTGTGTTGTTTAAAGAGGCTGTGTGACTGGACCAGAGTCAAGCAGTGGTTTAATGGGATCAGCGATAAGCCAGCTGGGGTCAAAACCTGAGGTGAAAGCAGGAAAAGATGTCTCCCTCCTGGGTCTGACTACAGACATCCAGGTGTCCTTCAGACAGAAACTGGAACTGTCAGCCCACAACACGTCTATATAAGGCAACAGGAAACTAGCAGAGATAGGAAGGACTTGAATGTCAAAGTGAGGTCTAGAGTAATATACACAATATCAAACAATAATTCATAGAGCATAAGACAAAGCTGTCTCAGTAACTTATTTATCTATGAGTGGTATTCCTAACCGGAATTAATCCAAAAGGCAGACCTAGGAAACCAATTAAATAAAAACCAGTGAGTGTGACCCACTGGTATCAGGTCCAGTGTGAGTATGACCCACTGGTATCAGGTCAGTGGTGAATATGACCGACTGGTATCAGGTCAGTACCAGGTCAGTGGTAGTATGACCCACTGGTATCAGGTCCAGTGTGAGTATGACCCACTGGTATCAGGTCCAGTGTAAGTATGACTCACTGGTATCAGGTCAGTGGTGAATATGACCCACTGGTATCAGGTCAGTACCAGGTCAGTGGTAGTATGACCCACTGGTATCATAGGTCAGTGGTGAGTGTGACCCACTGGTGGGTACTGTATGTATGCAGTTACCATAGAGAGCCTATGGCTGAGCTCAGTCAGTCGTCTTCATTAAGAATTTCTATACATTTACAGCTTTATTAGAACGATATCCTGAACCGTTTCCTAAACATGTGAATCGCTGGCAGCTTTCCAGACTCCTCTAAACCCAGAGAGCACAGCAGGCTTGTGTCAACAAAGAGCTGGCTAATAAAGACGCACAGTCATTTATAACCACAGAGTGAATACACTGTTTGGATATCCTTTCATTTAATTGGCTCAAACAGTCATATAGAATCACGGAGCAGAAAAGACTCCCTGTTTCATCGCAGCGTTTCGAGGAAGTGCATGACTAATGCACACGCAAGCAGAATTAATCAACCATAACCTCTGCCATAGATGAATTAGGCACAATGCAGGGCACACTGGGAGTAAACGCAGAGGTCAAACAGAGAGTCACACGAGCGTTATATTATTCACGTTATTTCTTGAGTAACTGTAGGCTCCTTTATAGAATCGGCAGAACCCCCGTCACTCCAATGCTTTATTTGGACGCATTGGGAAAGAGAGACAGAAAGGGTAATGGACTTGACATTCCTGCCTCGCCACCCGATCTGTCAGTCAGGGGGAAGAGATTGGGCGTGGCGCAGTGCATTGTGGGTCGGTGCCGGTGTTTTCGCCACAGTCATCCTCACACGGGTCTTTATTCATCACGGTTTACAGCACTAGAAAACCTCAACACACGCCACGGGCTTTTAACGGTTTCAGTGCAGATCGTCGAACCGTGCGACGGTGCCGGGAAGGACAACTCACGGAGCTCGTCGAAGTGCGTCTCGATGCCGTCCACCCCCGGCACAGAGCAGATGAGCCGGGCCTTCAGGAACGTGCTCCACTTGTTGACCAGGCAGCAGTGACCGCCGTCATCGTTCTGCCGGGAGTGCGGGAGAGGGTTGAGAGGGGGGGAGTGGGGGAGAGGGTGGGAGAGGGTTGAGAGACGAGGAAGGAAGGGGGAGAACACAGTATTTGTTACACACACTCACATCCTCCATCCTCTTACCTTAAAACCAGCCCGCAGGTGAAGCCACCCACCCACACTGCACAAACTTTAATAAGCAGCCCGGTTTGGAGCGAGGCCCGGCAGAACGTTGGGAAATGGTTACTTGCGAAGGGATGAGACCGTAAACACTGTCCTGTTATTTAGAGTGTTTCCCATCTGTCATGGAACTGGGCCAAATTACAGCTCAGTAAAGGACAGCCAAACATAGTGATTTAAAGCCCTAACCAACACATTCCCCTTAAATTGGGTTCCACTTTGGTCTGGAGAAAAAGACTGCTGGGTCATATATCTGATACAATATCACTGGATTTTTTTTAAAATCTGATTTGTATTCCACATAACTTTTATTTCAGTTACAAACATCAACCTCAACACATGTTTTTGTAACTATTCCTACATCATAAACTAATAAGACTGTTTTATCAATTCATCATTTATCATTTTAATAGTAGAATGTAGGCCGACATTCTAAACTGAAATCACTGCAAATACTGCACAAAACACTTCAAATTAATGCATATTCATGTATATTCATGTATATTCATGCAACAATGTTGAGCAGCATCTCTATATATTTTTGTTTCTAGCTGGCTTCGACATGGTAGCTAGCTAATCTGACATTAGCTGTTCTTATCATGACTAGTTTTTCATGGCAGTCATATTTCAAGAAGAACAGCCATTGGTGCACGAAACCTCTTAGCTGAATGTAAAATGGTTCAACATGACCTCATCAAAACGCTCTTACATTTTAAAAAAAATATGCTGAGATAAGGTTAACGTGTCTTGGTTACAGCTATTGCCAAGCTCTGTCAGCGTGATACTTGTTTCAATTGTTGTTAATGAAGAGCCAATGAAGGGCCAATGAAGGGCCAATGAAGAGCCAATGAAGGGCCAATGAAGAGCCAATGAAGGGCCAATGAAGAGCCAATGAAGGGCCAATGAAGAGCCAATGAAGGGCCAATGAAGAGCCAATGAAGAGCCAATAAAGGGCCAATGAAGAGCCAATGAAGGGCCAATGAAGGGCCAATGAAGAGCCAATGAAGGGCCAATGAAGAGCCAATGAAGAGCCAATGAAGGGCCAAGGAAGAGAGCAGTAAGAGCATCCAGATGTCTATGGAAGTCAGAACGATCCAAGGGGAGCCTGGGGGGGCCAGTGTGGAACAGATGAACAGGGGGCCTTACTCAAATAAACACAGTGGTGAGCAGCTGAAGAACTGGAGCGCGCACACACACACACACACACACACACACACACACACACAGGCTAAAGTATACACACTGTCAAACGCTCGCACACGTGGCGACTAACTGAATAAACATGTTGTTCTCTATGTTTGTAAGCAAAGCCCTAAAAGATGCATCTGGAGACCTGGACTTATCCACCTGGGACCAACATATTGGCTGCTGTGGATTTGTGTCGCTTCCACCACGTTGCTCTGTGGGGAGGAGGTCAGCCACGTCGCTTCACACAGTTAAAGACCAAGAACACAAGGCAGCAGAAAAGCTCTCGGCCTGGTTCAGACGCTATGGACTTAACTAGGGCCGTTAACTGAATACCTAACACACTACAGCCTTGAGAGCTTTGAGAAAACCAGACAGTAGAGGTCAGAGTATCGCCAGTTCATAGGTCAGAGGGCGTTGTCCACAGAAGAGGTTAAACACACTTGGATTGCAGTAAGTCAGTGTTAGATAAGCACACACAGCTCCACACACAGAATGTCCCGAAACCGGTTCCTTTCCCTTTCTTAGCGACACTAAAGTTGTGTGTATTTCGTGTATTTGTTAAATGACTGGCGTGTTGTTATTTGACCCCCCCCGCCACGAGGCTGTACTCACCAGACATATACGACCGATGCGGGCCTGGGTCAGCGGACTCTGACCCATCTCAGTGGACTTCTCGCGGAAGAAGAAGTAAAGCTTGTCGTCGTTCTTCTCCCCGCTGTCGGGAATGAGCTGAACGTGAATGAAGGAAGGATCTTGGAGAGAGAAAGTGAGAGAGAGAGAGAAAAGATATACTCTCAGGTGGAAGTGAAGATGTTTAAACATCTAGCTAATATAATTCACATGCAATCGGCATCTTTTGTTCATTGAAGGCATCTGAGGATGTTAAAAAAGCGAATCTCATCAAAGACTTGTCCACGATTGGTGCGTTCAAATACGAACCATCCCGTGAACGAATTACATGAAAACAACTTCTGGGTCACTTTTGTTTACCGTTCAACCATCTGGAGTTGTACTGATCTGTACGCATTGCTGTTTGTTTCCCAGTACGGAAGATGGCCGAGTCTGTTCCCATGAAGTCAATGTAGACGCCGGCGTAGAGTTCACCGTCTGAGAGAAAAGGGACAAGGGAGGTAAGCGGAAGCCTGACCAGCAGAGCCAAATCATCTGACTCCAGCCGCACCCTTGGCTTAAAAGGCAGAAGCTCTCCTTTCACAGTAACCCCCCCCCCCCCAACCCCAAAATTAAACTTTTAGACCCTGGCAGAACTCCCACGAATGACCTTAGAGCCCAGAACCTCTGGTCTTTCCAGCCGCCTGATTCAGAAGTATCTTCAGGACTGTCAGTGTGTAATACGTCTTCTAGAAATACCAGGGCATGGCACTACATAACGATCTCCGGTCACACAGAGACACTCACACCATTAGGTCATACTGGCTAGTCACTAGCCTTAACACACGAGGCCCACACAGAGAAAGAGGCCCTGGGCCTTGTTAAGCAGCGTGGAGGCTGGGCGTCGCTCCTCCAGTTGCTGGTTTGGCCTCACATGAGAGCAGGTGTCACAGTGTGCATTTGGCAGCTCCGGAGACTTTTCAAGGGTGGGGTTAATAGGACTATAGGGGCTTAGGGCAAAGGGAGCAACAAGTTCCCCGTTAGCATGCGACCGCTTATATTCTCCAGGTCCCAACAGTCCTGTGTTTCCCTGCTCGTTCCCCCCTGGTCAGCTGACAGCGCGCTAACGCGGGAAGGCGGCGCTGACGGATTACATCGACGGTCCTGGCACACACGAGTGAGGCTCAGTTTTCACCGGAGGCGACTGTGAGGACCGTCCCTGACTGACTTCACATTCAGGAGATCCATCAGTCTTCTACACGCACCCTACCATCGGAATACGACTTGTCGGAAATTGGCAAAGAAATTGGCAAAAAGACATTTGCCAGGACACAATGGAGGCGATAAACACGTTTTAATGTATTATTTTATCAAGTTGGTCAAACAAAGTCCAAAGAGGGTAGGGGAGAAGGTGAGAGAGCAATTAGCATGTGTAGATAGGAGCAAACCTAATCATCCGGACAAGACACTCCAAGCTTAGATAATACTTACTGATCAAAGCTGAAACGCTGTTGAGCTTTGGGTCGTAGGAACACTTTCCTTTCCCAGACTCCACTTTGCCAGGCTCCAAATGCCATATGTATTCCTGTAATGGAAAATCATAAGAAAAAGGAAATTAATTCACAGTGCTCTTCGTCATGTCACAGTGGTTCCCCGGGGAAGGGAGAAAGGCAGTGCAATATGCTGCTAGGAGATCCTCTAGAGGCTTTTGTGGGTTTATGGAAGATGAAAACAAATAATGAGCATGGCATAATGGGCTGTCATACAGACAAAAACAAGATCTCGATCCAACTCTTCTCAGTGTCTTTCTAGTGTGAGAGAATACGTGTCAGGAGGTCACCTCTACTGGTTATAGGTGTGTGTATGAACCCTGATGCCTGGAAACAAGACATGGTGAGCATCTCCGTTCAAAGCCGTACACCGGGTCTTTGGATTTGCGGGAGGGAACAGCCAATCGCATGCCAGGACATGCCCCGTAGGGGAGTTGCCATGCCGCAAAACCAGAACAAGTGAATCACCCGAAGCTGCTCTCCAATCGATGACAGAGGAGAGCGAAGAAATGCAGACGCCCTGTCCTCGCCCGTCAACACCCAAGCGGGGGAAAGGTTTGCGCCTGCCAGTGGCTCCGACGGGCACCCTCATGAGATCCCCCCCGCCTTTGATTAAAATCAACCAACCGCACGCACATCCGAAGGTGTTGGCAGCGCCGGCAGGCAGGAGACGCCAGATGTCGACGTGCACAGGTCGCCAACGGTTACACGTCCCGATGAATATTCTCGGAACGTGTTTCGGAATCCCTTTATGAACGTTGCTCTTTTTCCCCCAACAGAGAACTAAGTGTTGCACGCAACACATTCAAAACATACGTCTGAGAACATAATGGGCCCGGTCGTTCAGAGGGTTAAGAGTTCCTTCCTGTCCTGTGAATAGCGGGAGAGTTTCGACACTGGCGTAATGCTCAGCTATGCGGGTCTATTATTTTCTCTGACTTCAGCAGGGTGACAGCAGGCTGGTGTTGGTCCCGCAGCGGGAGGAATCTGGGCGGAGTCGGCGGGAGGAGGGGGAGGGGAGGAATCAGAGGGCGTGGCGTTATGTGTTCTCTGAGACATGTGATACGAGATTCATTTATCTAGCACAAAGGGGCATATTGGGTAGAACCCAGCTTTTACTGCATTCATCCTCAATGAAACATCTACTGTATATTAATTATTTTCAGTGTCAAAATGTTTTAGGGCCTGTTGTTGCAAATTGCTCAATGCTGGACTTTCCCACATGCATTAGGAGTGATATCCTACAAACTGAGCTCAATCAGAAAGTGTGAGAGAGAGAGAAAGCGATCAAACGATGACAGCCATAAAATAAACAAACAAATAAACAATGAAAGCAATGTACCACAGAGACAATATGTAGGACCGTAACCAACAACACGTGTGAGCGAGGACAAAAAATGAAACGCCCCGAACAGGATCACGAGGCGACATGGTTCAGCCAGGAGATGTGCCGTCCGTTCTACTAGATGAGTGGGACAGTCGACTGACAATGACAGAAGTGCTTCAAAAACACACACGATGAGCACAGACAGAACGGACGGGTTCGGGAGACATGCACATCCCATCACCGCGACCCGTGTGGGGAAACCAAGAGACAGAGAGATGCAGATTCTTGGCATGCTGACTGAGTCCCATGCCGGTCTAAGGTGCACCCCGGCAAGGCTCCGGGACGGACAGGCTGGCAGGCAGAGCGGCCCAGGGCAACGACGGGCACCCGACCCGACCCACGTCCCACCTTCAGTCCCAGTGTCTCAGACACGGCGTGAGGTTCGGCCGCCCGGCTAGCCCTCCCTCCGTTCTGGGGCATCTGCAGGTGCATGGTGGCCTGGAAACGGGAGACAACGACATGTTCTAAGCGTTACGCGCCTGCAGCGGTCCTGACCGGATGTGAGGTCAGTATTTCTGCGGACTGACGTGACCCGGTCGCCGGACGTGACCATGTGTCAGTGATTTCATTCGGGGATCCTGTGAGGAAAACATGTGGCTGACTTCTGTCTCTGTGTACGATGCAAGGAACCTCTAACTCGACTTCACCAGATGGTGGGGAAATAATGCATTATTAGTTCTGCGACCCGTTGCAGGGTCCATTTGGACTCATACTACTATACACAGGTCCATCCTGTCTGGAGCCATTTGGCTTTTCCACACAACACAAGACAGCAGAGCCACTTGCAGGCTGTCATTAATTGATTAATTGGCGTGTGTCGAGGCGATCAGAGAACACTTTCTACAGCTGAGTGAATAAAAGTACAAATAAAAGTGGGAATAAAAGAGCACCCGACAAATCAAAACAGGCTTGGCAGCAATGTTTCTATCAATATGTCTGTACATAAAAATATCAAAGAAGGTTCCTTGCATGTGGAGGTTAATGTGTGTCAGTGTATGTGTGTGTGTGTGTGTGTGTGTGTCAGTGTATGTGTGTGTGTGTGTGTGTGTATGTGTGTGTGTGTGTGAGTGTGTGTGTGTGTGTGTGTGAGAGTCTGCCAACGAGACAATGAGCACAGTCGATTGCTGGCATTGAGAAGAGTTTGGCCTACTGGATTCCTGTCTGGAAAAGCTTCTTGCAGAGAGGTGTACCATTTCACATTTCTATTTCCCTACTTAACTCCCGGCAAGTGAGTGAGCGAGCGCACGACAGAAGACCTGATAGTGTGTGAGAGCGAGTGATTGGGTTTGGACTCCTAGTAGGAGTCTGACCATTCTGTTGACGTGAACGGGAAAAAATAAAAGCAATTTCGTTAATGTACCATCAATGGAACATACTACCAGCATCATGATTGGAACTCAACTGGAGACAAGGAGGCAGAGCCAACTGGGAAGTACAAAGGACCTGCTGCAGCCTTCACTGGGTGGATGGATGGATGGAGTGGGTGGATGGAGGACTGTGAACCCCCTTTATTAGTAAGGGACATGGAAATCCATATGAAATGGCACAGGAATGTGAGAACCTTGTCGTTCTAAGGGCCTCTGTGACATGCTGGAACCGTAGAGAGAGAAAACGGAGAACTATCCTCTGTATAGAGTCCTGCATCGGGGCAGCAGCCCAGGGTTCCCTACGGGAGAACCACAAATAAACTAACTCGGCGGGTGGAATCAAAACATCGTGTCAACTTGCGGGTCGGCGCACGTTCAGAACAATTCTTTTTTCATTCTTGGAAATATTTGAAATAACGGTTACTCTTTTTTCCATTCGCTGCTCGGTAGCCAAACTAGAACGGCGTAGCTATTCTTCAGCAAGCATTTTAGCCTGCATGTTAACATCTAGCTAAGGTGATTTGAAATAACTAAATGAAAGGCAATCATACATAATAGTGAATGCACAATAGTGCACAGGCGCTGCACTAGTGAAATTACTTATTTGGATTATTTGGAGGGTTTGAACAATTGCCTGGTTGATCACGGATGGACGTTTGCTATTTGACTGAATTAGCGTACTGTTGGGGGTATTGGATATGTGTGTGTGTTTGTGTGTGTTGGTGGGGGTGGGGGTGGGGGGCTGAAACAGGGCAGCACTCTGGGGTGGTAACGCCTGGCCTCAGGAAACTCAGGACCTCCAATTAAAGAGTGAGACTAAACAGGCAGCAGCGGAACAGTCATGCTAACAGGAACAGCACGCTGGGGACGACAGATGTGGACGGGCCGCGACTCTAACAGCTGCTCCGGTCGGAAAATCGGAAAGCGTTCAGAACACAATGAAGGTACGAATCAAGGTGCGAGCCGGAGAAAGAGAGAGAGAGACAGTGGGTAGAAAAGGAAAGAGAGAGAGGAAGATGGACAGATGGGGAAAGGTTAACTTGAAGATGGAGTGTCAGAGTGAAGATTTGCATCCTGTACTTCAGAGAATACAGACTTAGCGTGAAAGCTAAAGGTGTGGAGCTCCAACCTGCGGTTTGCGTCCTCGGTTGATGTAGGTGCATATTGGGTTGTAGGCCCCGGTACCACAGACATACAGGTGGGTCCGGTTCCACGACTCGATCAGGCGGATGAAGTTTCCGCACTCGCCCTGTGTTAGGACAAATGGACACAAGCGCGTCCTGGATTATCAACATGACATACATGACGGACATTTATTTCACATTATTTCATATTTCAGTGACATGTCAGTATGTGGAGATGCCAGTATAGAAGTCATATTTTCGTCCTGTACACTGGCAAATGGCTGGCATCCTATGAGTTGTTTGGTGCCAGTCCAGCCCTTACTGGGCAGACTGAGAGGAGCCAGTATTTTATTGGGCCAAATAAAATCCCCTTCATTTAATTGGGACTTAAGTCGGTATTCATCAAGCTAAAAACGACTTCTTTTAGAATACTATTTTCGGAATACTTTATTGCAAAATACATAAAAGGTATTAACTGCCTGTAATGGATTGCAAACATCAACCTGACCTGAACATGAACTCGCAAATCGTTTGTTCGGAGATTAACGGCGAACCGAAATACTCACATTGGTGTCCTTCCCACTTAGAATGCACTCCGTCTTCCTCTGCTGGGAGACCGGCCAGTGGACCTGAGGGGAAGGGCAAAGGTCATTTGCAGCAATAACCCGTTCTACCCATCCATCACACAACCCGTTCTACATGGCTGGACATCCGGCACGTCAGGCTAAACCTGCCACAGGGACATCCAGCCAGACCTCTACTAGCCCCCTAGGAACACTCATATCCACATTTAGTTTACACGCTGGTTAACAGCCCTCCCCACCTCCAGACAAACCCGGCAGTCCGATGCAAAGTAGAGACGAGCTCATCGGAACCACCGACCCGGACACCTCTAAAGAGCACATACCCGGGGACGGTTTCTGAGGTGAAGGGATCGTAGGACGGACTGAAACGCTAGCGACGGTGAGGTCTTACTATGAGCGGTTCTTTGTTGATGTCGTGCAGGTCCAAAGACAGGATGTAGTCCTTGCTGCCCACGTACACGCGGTCGTGGTCCTCGTCCATGCGCAGGATACGGTAGTCGGAGGTGTTGAGCAGGTAGGCGAAGTGCTGTGCTGTGCCGGTGGATCGGAGCTCTGCAGGGAGAATAAAGTGTGGGGGGGGGGGGGTGGACGAGAAGAGAGAGAACCATTAAGGACAGCTGCTGTATACAAACTAATTTCCTCCATTAAGAAATGATCAGAACTGGGATGACTGTTTAAACCACGCCTGGTTTGATCGAGGGACGTTTCTCATAACACCCCGTTCTGCATCGTACATTCATAGAAGGTTGATCGACTGGGTTTTCAGAACCGTTGACACCCAATACAGCAGATCCTTGACAACTACTGCAATGTCCCATTCCGTTAACACCTCAATAATGTTTCAGAGAGAGAGCTTTCTAATAAATCCTCCCTCCCGTCGTCTTTCGGCCACGACGCATGTCCATGATGTGTTCCTCTGGTCATCAGAAGGTCAGACTAAGTCTTCTAATGTCCATGATGCTGTTCTCTGGTCATCAGAAGGTCAGACTATGTCTTCTCTTGCTACATGATGAATGCAGTTGACATTCCCGCAGTGAGAGTGACAAGGGCCTTCGTTCAGACTCTTCTTCCCTGGGATCGTTTGTTCGATACGTTCTGCAGCGTTCGGCGGCCATTGTTGTTTGAGAGGATGGCCGTCTCCACGCTTGCTAGGGCGCTCCACCAAAGACAAACAGACTTCAGCAGGGTGACACTCATTTACAGCAGCCTGACAAACATTGAGGTTTCACTTACACTCTGTGAGCTGGAGCGCCCAGTTAAATGTTTACAGTTATTCTACTTAGAAGACCACTAAAAGTAAAAATCCTTTATTTACTTTAAACGGTTAAATCGCGGCAAAGGGAAAGAAACCGTCGCCCGAAAACACAGATGGGAAACATGGTGGTTCATTTTACAGTTCGCATTCTGAACTTGAGGTGTGCATAAAAAAACAAAAAAAACCTTTTAAAACGCAGCCACGAAATGAACACCAGCACAGCATTGTGATACGGCAGAGTAACGAGAGAAATCTCTGTGAAACCCAAACAGGCATGTGCGGTTTGACTTTTAATCCCCTCTGTACCAACTCAGATCGTGAACAATGACACATTCCTGTGTCGGTCTGAATGCCTCTCAGGAAGTTGTCTAAATACCGAAGAGAAGACTAGAGTCATCCCCCATGTCCCCCGTCAAGCCACCGAACCTTAAAATAAAGCTCCACTCTCAGACGTCAGCTTAACTCACCAAGGAATCCGATATTACCGGTCTTTCATGCCGCGTCTAAATTTAACTCAGGGTTACGTCAATAATCAAGGATTAATAGCATTAGATCTGCTATATTTGTACAGTGTGATTTAATAAGTGTGCCCGCCAAAGGTTTGTTTATAAGTCTTCTGTATGATTGACATCTGTCAGGGCCCGCTGCGTACGAGCAGCAACATGTGGTCTCAACCTGTGATTATTTGTGTTTGAGAGTCGTGTTGAGGGATGTCTCCTGATACTACATGTGTTTATATCACCTCATACTACACCTCTCTTCATGTGTTTATATCACCTCATACTACACCTCTCTTCATGTGTTTATATCACCTCATACTACACCTCTCTTCATGTGTTTATATCACCTCATACTACACCTCTCTTCATGTGTTTATATCACCTCATACTACACCTCTCTTCATGTGTTTATATCACCTCATATTACACCTCTCTTCATGTGTTTATATCACCTCATACTACACCTCTCTTCATGTGTTTATATCACCTCATTCTACACCTCTCTTCATGTGTTTATATCACCTCATACTACACCTCTCTTCATTTGTTTATATCACCTCATTCTACACCTCTCTTCATGTGTTTATATCTCCTCATACCACACCTCTCTTCATGTGTTTATATCACCTCATGCTACACCTCTCTTCATGTGTTTATATATATACACACACCTCTCTTCATGTGTTTATATCACCTCATACTACACCTCTCTTCATGTGTTAATATCACCTCATACTACACCTCATACTACACCTCTCTTCATGTGTTTATATCACCTCATACTACACCTCTCTTCATGTGTTTATATCACCTCATATTACACCTCTCTTCATGTATTTATATCTCCTCATACCACACCTCTCTTCATGTGTTTATATCACCTCATGCTACACCTCTCTTCATGTGTTTATATCACCTCATTCTACACCTCTCTTCATGTGTTATATCACCTCATACTACACCTCTCTTCATGTGTTATATCACCTCATATTACACCTCTCTTCATGTGTTTATATCACCTCATACTACACCTCTCTTGTTGTGTTTATATCACCTCATACTACACCTCTCATCATGTGTTTATATCACCTCATACTACACCTCTCTTCATGTGTTTATATCACCTCATGCTACACCTCTCTTCATGTGTTTATATCAACTCATACTACACCTCTCTTCATGTGTTTATATCTCCTCATACCACACCTCTCTTCATGTGTTTATATCACCTCATGCTACACCTCTCTTAATGTGTTTATATCACCTCATGCTACACCTATCTTCATGTGTTTATATCACCTCATATTACACCTCTCTTCATGTGTTTATATCACCTCATACTACACCTCTCTTCATGTGTTTATATCACCTCATACTACACCTCTCTTCATGTGTTTATATCACCTCATACTACACCTCTCTTCGTGTGTTTATATCACCTCATACTACACCTCTCTTCATGTGTTTATATCTCCTCATACTACACCTCTCTTCATGTGTTTATATCACCTCATACTACACCTCTCTTAATGTGTTTATATCACCTCATACTACACCTCTCTTCATGTGTTTATATCACTTTTAATATGGTATTTAACTAAATGAATATGAAATAGTTATTGACAAAATTAGCAAAACATTTTTTTTTATTAAAATCCTAATGTAGTCCTTCAAAGAATCCTCCATTTGCAGTACCTACAGCCTTGCAGACCTTTGGCATTCTTGTTGTCAATTTGTTGAGCTAATCTGAAGAGATTTTATATAATGCTTTCTGAAGCACTTCCCACAAGTTAGATTGCCTTGATAGGCACTTCTTACGTACCATACGGTCAAGCTGCTTTCACACAGCTCAACGGGCTATGCGCTGTTCTGTGAAGGGTATGGTTCTGTGTAGTAAACAGCGTTGTACGAGTTTAATTGCTTCTTTAATCAGTATAACCATTTTATATAATTGCTAATTGATTTCTGATCAATTAACCTTATACAATGCTAAACTGATTAGCAAACCTAACATACCACTGCAGCATAGGACTGACGCTGACTGATAATGGGCCTCTGTACACCCACATAGATATTCCATGAAAATAACTGCAGCTACACTAGTCATAGACAACATTCACAATGTCTACACTGTATTTCTGATCAATTTGGGGTTATGTTAACGGCAACGCACATGTTTCTGTCAATCAAAACCAGCGACGCTTCTAAGCGACCACAAACTTAAACGGTAGTGTACACAAACGCTCATGGGTACATCTCAGTGGACACATTTTTTAACCGGCTTGTCAGCAACTCCTCAGAGCTCTGTTTGTTTTTTCCAAGAGTAGCTGAATGAGAATCTGTTCGAGAGAGGGCGAACGCTGGAGAGCGACAATAGATCTATAGAGCCCCTCAGTATCCAGCTTGTGAACGTGGTCACATCCAATCGGTTAGAGAGCACCAAAGGGTGGACAGCAAACGCTCTGTCACCAAACACATGAACAGTTCAAACATCTACAGAAAGCTTCTCATAACTGAACTTCAACCAGGCCTGTAAGAACATGCAACATAAGCATTGCTAAGCAGTGGAACTTTGTGCGTCCGTACAAACACTCGAGGCTTTTCTTCTGGGGTTTTGGTATTAAGCAAGTTACTTTCAGAACTCGCCGGTGTCTCGTTGGATGTAAATACACATGAGGAAGAAACTCCACTCCAACCAGTAGCTCTCGGCTCAGATTCACAGAGATACAAAGGAATGTGCTTCTATTAAATGCTGATCCAGGCTGGACTACACCACCCCAATGGACGCCAGGCCACCTGTGGAAACAAGCCCGGAAGGCCTGCAGAAGGACTTGGCGAACACGACATCAGCAAGCTACTCCACTCAAAGGTAAAAGAAAAGTGTGTACGGTCAAGAAGTACAGTGATTTTGGACCAGACGATTCCAAAGAAGGAATTTCGTAAAGTTAAGAGGGAATAAAGATTACCTCAAACCATTTTTAACATTTGTTTCGTTCAAGACTTAACTCATTGTTTCCCTAAATCCCGAGGTGCTCGTGCAGATTCTCCCTCTAATGGCCGGTACAGGACAGGTGTGCGAGCCGAGACGGTGAAGCTGGGACCAGGTCTCAGTGCATGCCCGGCCCGGGGCAGCTTTACTACCTCAAGGGGCTCCGGGTCTAAACTCCTCTGAGGACTGTTTGCCAGCCGCATTCGGCATGACAGCATTTTCACCACACTGACTTAGCTTTGGGATTAGGAGGCCTGGAGTACCGTACAAGCGTATCTATTAGAGCCAGATAAACACTTAAAGTAGTCCATTACTGCGTGGAGGGTTTTAGCTCACTCTGGGGGGTCTGCAAGACATAAAGGAGGGCTTTGTTTCAGGAGCGAACCAGTTTCCCCTGTGGAATGGCAATGACTGTATTAGTGGGAAAAGTGAGACTGCCTGTTGCTGGTGCGGAAACCTGATCTGTGTTATCCTGATCCCTCACACACACACACACACACACACACACACACACATACACACACACACACACACACACACACACACACACACACACACAGACAGAAGCAACCGTTACTCCCATGAGCGGCGGTGCGCAGACACGGCGACCCCACTGTAGATTGAGCTCAGGATTCTCAGTGAAGCTGCCGCTGGCTGTCCGGTCCATTCTTTCTAATCTACAGAGCAGGGACAATCCTGTTCCACTCCGGATTTGTGTAGGTGGTCCCGGGACGTGGTGTCTGGCACCGCTCCACATGACGGAACCCTCCATTCTATGTCTGCAAAGGTCACTGGTGAGTCACGTAGGAGGAAAACCCAGCCCTTTTATTGGCAAAAATCTCCGGCTAATGTCCCAATGTTCCTAAATATTCTGTCAAGAAAACTAACACAAGCTAAGAGGACACACGTGACACAATGTTCATCAGAATCAGCGGGAGAAGACACGACAGCCACAGCATTGCGAAATAGTCGTCGGCTAATTTCCACCTCGCTGACGGTTTAGGATTAGTCATAAGGAGTTCCTCTTCGAATGCCACCAGGAGTCAGAGAGTATCCGTGGCGACGTCTCCACTGGCTGGGTGGGAGGCAGAAAAATCAACGCCTGATCTCAGAAGTCAACCAGGCCAATTCCTCCTGAGAGACGACTCGCGAACTGCAGATGGCTGCAGGCACGCGAGCCCCAACACATCTCTCCGTCTTCAGTTTGTTGCCCGCGGATCTAGACTGCTTTAGACAAAATGTTACAGCACTAAAAGAAAATGCCGAGTTTAAAGGCACGTGTTTCTGAGGTCCCCCAGATATCCTGGACATCATTTATAGGTTTTATAAAATAAAACATGAGGCGCTGTCAAATAACTACTAAGTAAAAACAGTCAACGGCGGACCGTATATATGAATCACGTTCAGGCGGGGGGCGTAGAAAGGCGGGGGGCGGGGGGCGTAGAAAGGCGGGGGGCGGGGGGCGTAGAAACAAACATAATGACCTTCTCTCGTTGAGGAAAGACATAGGCTGCTCCCATGATGCATTAGGAGTGTAAAGATTAGCCCATCTTTACGTCCCTGGCAAATACGCTAGTTGGAATTGGCAGATGACTGAATAATGGAAGAACTCTTAAGAGGGATTACTCTTGGCAAACGGCCGTCCGACACATATTAATTACACAAGTCTGATGTGGGTGTTTCACCCAGCCACATATTTCTCTGGTTTGGAATTGGGCGAATTAAGAGTGCGGGCCCCACCAAAGACAGACAGCAGAGAACATGTTAGTGCATGAAGACGTCTCAAGTAGAGACGTAAATATTCTGCCGGTGTCACTCCCACCACAAGGACACAGAGAAAAAGGCCCGGGAGAAGCAATGAAGCTCGGCTGTAAATCACCTGAGCGATCTATGTTCTGTGGATCGAATATTGTTTGTCATGATGTCATGTTGCAGTGGTGAAGTAATGAATTGAAGCATTACAGTGACATTTTTACTGAAAAGCAAATGACGCATTTTGGAAACAATTGCAGGTATGCCAATGCTTTATGACCGAGCATTAAGGTAAACACACACAAATACATACAGGTTAGCAAGTTACCCGGAGTGTGTGAGGTGTGTGAGATGTGTGAGTGGTGTGAACGGCAGAAGTGACAATTGGGGTGTTTAAGAGAAGGCACGCTTTTCCCCGCTCGCAATGAAACTAAGTGCACGTCTGAAAAAAACCCCACGCCAAATATTTTGAAAGCTGTTAATGCAGTGAAGAAAAACAGCCCCGGTCACCGGTCGTCCTGCGTACCCAGCCTCCTTTCGACACCAACGTGGACGAAGGCGCTAAGGAGGGCGGAATGAGCGGCCATGTTGGCAGCTGTCTCATTTGTTTATAAGGTGCCGCGACGTGTCAACCAGGCACTGGTGCCACAGGTTTAAAAGGGTCTGTGTTGTACTTCACCCCGGACTTATTTAACTTATTTAGAAAGAGCTGGCTGCCTGGAGCCCCGTACACATGTGGGGGGATCATTTGTTCTCCGGCTGACTGGTTGACCATCGTTGGTTAGGCCAGCCAGGACTGCGGTAGACCCGGGAAGGGGACACGGAGTTCAGGCTATCTGGGAATAAGAGCTATAATTGTTCCTTGTTCCGTTCTGTCCTCGTGATGTAGCTGCTCAACTCGGGCTGAGAAGGTTCCCCTTCACGGTTCCACTGTTCCACATGACTCAACAGGTTACTCGACAAATATGAGAGAATTCTGAATGCTGTTTTGGTTGACTTATCATCTACTGATAGATGTGTCTATGGCAGGCTTAAACATACAAATCTCCTCTCACATTAGTGGTTGGTTTCTAATCAGAGTTTTTCCAGACGAGGTAATCCGCCGTTAATGGGCCGGCTTGTGTTTAGCCCTGGAAATGTGATGTGATAAGTAACAGTTGGGCGTGACAAATTGGCACCGCACTACCAAGTGTCAGGACAAAGCAGTAAAAGCTCACAAGACCAAGTAGCGCACTGGTATCTCCCAAAGAAACACACCGCAAAATCCCACTGACACCCATTTCAGATTGAGGAATGCGGCATATCATGCACAGTGTGCAGTATAAGACAATGTCGACAAGGCCTTTCAAACGTCAGTTATTTAGCACTTCGTGGCCGCTCTTGTGGTGCACATGTCAATGGGTAAGTGAAATGAAGATGGATGGATGTGGTTGTGAACCCATGAGGGCTGCTTACATTTACATTCAGGGAGGTGTTGAGCAACGGATGTGTTAATAAACATTTGCATTTTTTACATTTCTGTCATTTAGCGGACGCTCTTATCCGTACATTTACACACCAAAACAAACAGGGATTTCTGGGTAATCTGTTCTGATACCTGCATGTCTTCGACCCGTTGTTCTCTCAACTCTGAACGTCTCTCTCATAGCGACTTCCTCTAACGCTGGGAGATACGGACTTGGTGGCGTGACAGTCCCTGGATGTTCTGACGGACACTTGAACTGAATGTGTCCCCCCTCCCTGTGCACCAGGGACCGCACAGGGACCTCACAGGGACCGCACAGGGACCGCACAGGGACCTCACAGGGACCGCACAGGGACCGCACAGGGACCTCACAGGGACCTCACTGGGACCGCACAGGGACCTCACAGGGACCTCACAGGGACCTCACAGGGACCTCACAGGGACCGCACAGGGACCGCACAGGGACCTCACAGGGACCTCACTGGGACCGCACAGGGACCTCACTGGGACCGCACTAGGACCTCACAGGGAGCTCACTGGGACCGCACAGGGACCTCACTGGGACAGCACAGGGACCTCACTGGGACCGCACAGGGACCGCACAGGGACCTCACTGGGACCTCACAGGGACCTCACTGGGACCTCACTGGGGCCGCACAGGGACCTCACTGGGACCGCACAGGGACCTCACTGGGACCGCACAGGGACCTCACTGGGACCTCACTGGGACCGCACAGGGACCTCACTGCGACCTCACCTCAGTGCGCCCTCACATGGACCTCACGGGAACCTAACGGGGACCAAGCGACACAACACACAGCTAAGTGTTCAGCATGAAACAGTACAGTACAGCGGGACATGGTCAAGTGAGACAAGGTAAAACGGGACAAGGTCAACCCCGATGCCGTCATTATCACCCCCCTACGGCGTCTTCTAATCAGCGCTACGAGAGCCTCTGGCGTCCTTAGACGAGCGTTCTCTTTAATTTCCCTTCAACAGCTCCTCTCAACACAACGTCTCTTTTAGCACGTCAAACGATAACAGGGGTTATTGGGCTGTGTCGACTGCAGTCGGAGCCAGGAGGGTGGGGGGCGGGTTGGGGGGTTTGTGTGGTTACACAATGCTAAAAGAATGCCAGTTCTGGCTGGAGGTTAGTGTTGTGCAGAGTGGATGGGTAGCTGTGTTGCCTCAACTGGAAGCAGTGATGATTAGAACACTGGACAGGGAGACACACAGCGGGTGCTTATTTAGAAACCCCACCGGGAGTCAGAGCGTGAAGGACAGGTTGAGATCAGATAGCAGCACAAATCAACACGTCGCAAACGAGGTCAGATGAGATAGGAACGGGGAAACACCAGATCACGAACAGGGGTTAGATCCGAGATACATCCGAAATAGAAAACACCAGATAAGAGGCACATAACCAGAGCTTCAGAGCTGAAAAGGAGATATGATCCCACTTCCTCTGTGATGCCAGGTTCCCCGTAGCGACAGGGTGGTAACCTCGCCGACGTGTCTGTCAGCGGCCTCGCCACGCTTCCCTGCACACTCTGTATGCCCGTGTGTGTGTGATGTGTGTGTGTGTGACGGCCCGATGCCTCGCTGCGGTGGGAGAAAACTAATGGAGACATGACAGCCTTCTCCTGGCCAGCGTTGTCTGTTACATACCAGCAGCCGGGTACAAAGAAAGCCTTTAAAACCTTCCCAATTGTATTACATTAGTAGCCTATATGAAGACTATCCCATTACTGTTCTATAATGCAGCTCACGTACCGTGTGGGAAACCAAGTTGTACAGAAATGAGCAAAAGACTTGAGCACAAATGTTGATCCAACTAATGCCGTGTATTTGGGTAGTAAATGTTAATTTGTAAAAAGAAATAATAATAAGCAAATTACTACCCAAATAAATTGATTAAGTTTGACTTTCTGGTGCCTGAGACTTTTGCACAGTACAGTACAAGTGTGTCTGTTGTGTTACAGTATATAACCGTCCAGGACAACTCAAGTGGGTCTGTTTTGTTACAGTATATAACCGTCCAGGACAACTCAAGTGGGTCTGTTTTGTTACAGTATATAACCGTCCAGAACAACTCAAGTGTGTCTGTTGTGTTACATTATATAACTGTCTAGGACAACTCAAGTGTGTCTGTTGTGTTACAGTATATAACCGTCCAGAACAACTCAAGTGTGTCTGTTGTATTACATTATATAACTGTCTAGGACAACTCAAGTGTGTCTGTTGTGTTACAGTATATAACCGTCCAGAACAACTCAAGTGTGTCTGTTGTGTTACATTATATAACCGTCCAGGACAACTCAAGTGTGTCTGTTGTGTTACAGTATATAACCGTCCAGAACAACTCAAGTGTGTCTGTTGTGTTACAGTATATAACCGTCCAGAACAACTCAAGTGTGTCTGTTGTGTTACAGTATATAACCGTCCAGAACAACTCAAGTGTGTCTGTTGTGTTACATTATATAACCGTCCAGAACAACTCAAGTGTGTCTGTTGTGGTTTCTCCATACGGTACCATCATCCCACCTCATCTCACCAGCTGGCCCACAATGAAGCAGTCTTGCCCAGGCATTCATGGCATGCGGTCTGTCCTCCCTCACGGTAACCTCCCTTATTATGATATTAGGTGTGAACCAGCATTTCTGCAGAATGCCTCACACCATCTCAAATCAACATGCGTTTGTGTGTGTGTGTGTGTGTGTGTAACCAGGAGAAGGTCATTAGTGTTCGGCTCTGACTCCATAGCATATGGGAGCTGTCCTGTCACAATACTGTGACTTTCCTCCTCTGACACTCGCGGTTACCGTCGCCTCGTTACTGTCGCCTCGTTACTGTCCCCCTGTCGCAAGACCCCGAGGCTTACCGTCTCTATAATTAGGATGCCCCCCGCCCATCACCCCCCACCCCACCCACCCTCAGCTAATGGCGCCGATTTGTATTCACTGTCAGCTCTGGTTGGCGCTCAAACAGAGAGATGGCCCTTATCACACAGGCCCCTGGCTCCTGTCACCGATTGGCTCCTGTCACCGATTGGCTCCTGTCACCGATTGGCTCCTGTCACCTATTGGCTCCTGTCACATATTGCAGCCGGCACCAGACCCCTGACGGACAGATTGGGGGGAGGGGTGGAGGAGACAGGTTGAGGAGCCACGTCTGGGTCAGCGGGGGTGTGTGGGCCCCCAAATGCTGACAACCGTCTCGATCGCCTTCAGCTTGACAACATGAAGACGAGAATGGTTTTCTGAGGGAAAATATAGTGCTCTGAAGCTAAGTGCGGCTACGTAAACGAAAGGAGGAATCGCTTGACTTCAAGCAGTGCGCTATCAGAAAAATCTGAAGAGAGGGATGAGGAAGGAGATTCTCTCTGAGGACGCTTAACATAAATCACACACATCTGCAGAAATATACATCTCTCTCTCTCTCAGCTGCTGCATGTCTTCGGAACAACCTTCGTCCCGGACAGTGACAGATCTCAGCCCTCTTCCCCGTCCCATACGTCCTCAGCCCAGGTCCCACCGCGGCCCAATCACTGAGTCTACACTGGGCCGGCTGCACCTCAGCCCATCCTGGATCCAGTTCTCCGTGTCTTTTTCTCAGCAAACGCAGACGGCGCTCCGATACAAAGAAATCGCGATGAAAACCGGGGCAAAACAGCATCGCTGGGCAGCACGAACAGAACTCCGGTGAGCGGGCAGAGACCAGACAGGGAAGGAAATGACAAAAAAACAAGGCCGCCGCCATATTTAGATGAGCCTGAGGTCACATAATCTCCGACATCTGCAACACTCCTCAGAGCTCACTGGAAGACAATACTGTATGTGCTATGTTCTACTATGAGTTACACCCCCTGGGAACCCATTAATCACATGCACATATATGTGTCTAGCCATATTTATGAGCGTACCTTTCGGTTTCCTTGTCAGGCACCTTGAAAGCCCTGAGACGTACTAGGAAAAACCCAACTGTAGTGTAGAAACAATGGAAGACAGCCATGTATAATGTCCTAGCCACACGTCCCCTACTGCCCAACTTGTAGTTCTGTGGTCAGCCTAAATTCACACTATAGACCAATGATTAATGGCAGTCGTATCAAGACAAAGGCTGAGTGGAATGAAGCTAATAAAATGGTCTACATTTCCTCACTGATTTCAACATAAACAAGCTGGCCTTTGCAACTTGACCAAACTAGGTTGAAATATCTGGAGATCCAATTATTTTACAAACAGGGCGTTCAAAAGCACTTAATCAAACTGCGGCAGCATCGTACACAGGCAGCCAAATCGATAGAAATCAATAAGCCTAAATAACGTTCAGGTTGTGTCTCCTGTCCTCAGAAAAACTCACAGATTGATTGGCCGCTTGCAAATCCACTCTGCCGAATCTGTCAGGGCGTCGTTAATTGACCAGGCTCTTTCCATTTCCACCAAACCATATAACGTCAACGAATAACATTAAATGCATACATATATCGCGAATGTTACGATTTTACGGAATACCATACTTAAAATAACAAGTTTGTTGGTTGTAAACACCCAGAAAGTTCCAGAGTAAAGATGGCAAATTCTGCGATCACTTGGCGGTCTAATAAATAAATGCCCTCTGCTTTCCAATTTTGGGGTGGATTTCAACGAAGTCCGAGAATGCAGATGACGTGTAGAGCTTGGAAAAGGTTGCTTCCAGAAAACAACGCACATTTCCCACCTAAGTGTGCAGATGTATCCTGTCACAGGTCTGCAGAAGATTGGAAACCCAAAGAAACCCTGTGGTCGCCGAAGTGACCCAATATTACCACAGCTAACTGTAAAGCTCCTTAGTTCCCAAACAGTGTGAGGTCACGGTGTGAGGTCACGGTGTGGGAGCGCATTATTGTTCATCCTCATCCTGCGGAGGACAGGAAGAGCAGACAGAAGGGGACCGAGGTAATTATGATCGGCTCTTCCTGGCACCAGACGGCAGTCTCCTGGCGCTGCTTCACTTTAAGCCTGGCCTCAGCGGCAAACGCTTATCAGTGCTTATCTTCCCGGCCCCGTAGGCAGGAGGTCGGGTGAGGGAACGATGTTGCCCGGAGTGTTTCTGTTTATAGGCACGGAGCAGGACGCTGCTTTATCAGAGACCCGTTTGAGAAGCACCTTGTCAGACTTCTAGAGCGACGTGTGACGTGGTCGGGGGGGATGTGCAGTCTAGTCAGCAGGACTGCACAGTCAGATATCCCAGTAGAACCGGGCCTGGTATATTCTACGGGCAGGTTCCCCGTTTGCCAGGCCGGAAGGACAGGAAACAGGATTAGGAGTCGAGGCGGGTGTTTTCCCACGCTTATGTCAGCGGGGTTATGCATATTGCCTCATGGTTTGCTTTCCTCTTTGAGAGGGCGCTCGTCTGAAATTAAAGCGATTAGCCCCCTTCACAAACAGCCTGGTGTTTTTGCCTGCTGCCGCCTCCCTGAGCCCTTCAACCAGCAACATGCCCAATACATGCTCCAATAGGAATTAAAGGTCACTAGGACATTCGAAACTCCAGCCCCACACAGTCAGACACCCAGTCAGACACCCAGTCAGACACCCAGCCCCACACAGTCCCACCCAGTCAGACACCCAGCCCCACACAGTCCCACCCAGTCAGACACCCAGCCCCACACAGTCAGACACCCAGCCCCACACAGTCAGACACCCAGCCCCACACAGTCAGACACCCAGCCCCACACAGTCAGACACCCAGCCCCACACAGTCAGACACCCAGCCCCACACAGTCAGACACCCAGCCCCACACAGTCAGACACCCAGCCCCACACAGTCAGACACCCAGCCCCACACAGTCAGACACCCAGCCCCACACAGTCAGACACCCAGCCCCACACAGTCAGACACCCAGCCCCACACAGTCAGACACCCAGCCCCACACAGTCAGACACCCAGCCCCACACAGTCAGACACCCAGCCCCACACAGTCAGACACCCAGCCCCACACAGTCAGTCACACTGCCACTGTCCAGCCCCAGCCCAGAGAGAGAGAACAGAAGTCTCTTAATACAGGTCATAGTGGTCTGTGACTCTACATAAACCTGACTGTTTTAAAGGGCCTTCCCAGACTCGGCCGGCTGATCTGCTTCGGGAGCCAGAACGAGATAATAGGCTCTACTAAGACACCAGCTTTCCATTTGGCCTGCAAGCCTGTCTATCTATGTTCCAGTTGTGACTCTAAGCTTTTGCCCCACCACATATCGGTCAGTAGGTTACACTCATCGGCCGCTATCAATTATAATTATTCCTAACAATGCCAATTAGTGTAATTCGCTGAAGCGATAACTGTAATAGGTTTGTAGATATTAACCAGATGATCCTTGGTGACACAGACTCCTCTAGAGCTTATTCAGACTCAATGTTTTCCTGATCTAGTCCTAGTCCTTGTGAGGTGCTGGTGTTAGGATAGGGCAATGGGAGGACGTGCAGGATTGGTCAACGAGAGGAGGTGCAGGATAAGGCAATGGGAGGAGGTGCAGTACAAGGCAATGGGAGGAGGTGCGGAATAAGGCAATAGGAGGAGGTGCAGGAAAGGGCAATGGGAGGAGGTGCAGAATAAGGCAATGGGAGGAGGTGCAGAATAAGGCAATAGGAGGAGGTGCAGGATAGGGCAATGGGAGGAGGTGCAGAATAAGGCAATGGGAAGAGGTGCAGGACAGGTCAATGAGTTTGTCAAGCCGGTTCAGATCTCCCAGTGGGTGATTGGTAATCTCCGTCTAGCTAACAGGACAATTAAAGGAACAGAAGGAAGTTCTTTCTCCGATTTCAACTCTTCCTCTCTTCCTTCCAAGCAGACAATTTCCACGAACCGAATCATCTTGACCATTACCGGTGTCCCAAAAAAAGAAATAAAAGGAAAAACCTGAGTCTGTGGGTTGAAATGCGAAAAATGAGGTAATCAAAAAGCAGAATATGGTCAAAGACTTAGTAAAGCAAGTAGCGTGTGAATGTGTGCATCAGACTGGTTAGTTTAGTTTGGCTGTGCCCGCTTGAGTAATAGGATGTCAGCCAGCAAGAAAGCTAAAGTATCCCTCGTTGCCTCACCTCCAACACCCCTGGTTGTGCCCCCTCCCCCCCCTCCCCCACATCGCCTCTCAGGGAGTTGAGGCAGCCAACCACAGTCATGTCTGCTATGGCCCAGGAAGACAGGGATGTTATTGTGAAATATGTAAACATTATTGTACATGTATAGAGGCGGTGGGGGTGGGGGGGTAACTATCGAAAATCATAGTCAAAGCAATTTGCGTCTGCTGTTGAGGAGAAAGCAAGGAAATGTGAACGCATACTGCTTTGGCTATGATCCTCGATCACACACCTCTATATATGTGCAATAATGTTTACATATTGTACAACTTGGTTGGCTAAACAGAAAACACACTTTCGCTGAAAAAGCTACATATAGCTCTACATTAACTACCTCATCCTTTACACCTACGGCACATTAAAACTAATCTCCTGCAGCTGCAAGGCATTTGTGCAAAGATGCCAGGATGACATATTGTCATTCTCCAGTTCTCTCGGGTCTGTTCTGACCAGCTCACAGCACTAAATCCTTGTCTGATTGACAGCAGACACTCCAGATCCTCAGGCTACAAAGCCAACCTTCATTTCTACTTATCACTTGATTGGCCTGTGGCCCTGATGGACTCAAACTGTCTGGGTGACCTTGATAGCCGAAAACTAAACTGTCAATCAGTGATTGCAGACTGTTTTAAATTGTAACTTAAGGGGGCCCTATTCTACATTGATCAAATCAGCCGAACCGGTGACAGAAACCTACTGAGGCAGTTCCATTGAGGTCGGCCCTGAGAGAACACAAGGAATAAGTCGAGAGAGACAAGAGACAGACAGACGAACAACCAGGTATTGCAACTAAAGCACCCAGAGTTTCCCATCAGAATGCAAGTCAAGGGATCAAACCCAAACCCACAGTACTCAACGGTCCGTCGTACACCTGACCCACCTCCACTTGACCACCGGGTATGAAAGAGAGGTCGTTCTCCTGACTGTTCTCTGTGCCAATACGGGGGAACGCGCCAGTCAGGCTGTCCTCAGATGCTAATGGCATAGGACAGGAATGAGAAGTGCAAACAAAAGGCCTCTGTCCCTTCGTACAGTTACGCCGGCAGGAACACAGGAGCCTCCACTTTATTGCTGAAATACACCAACATCGACGCTCAATATCAATCGACCAGAATGTTCCGATAAATCCCCTTTTATGGGAATTCAATGTGACAGGGAGTGACTGAACTCGCGGGAAGAATGAGCATCGGTCCGAAACCAGCGCAGCTGCCGCAGAAGTTACATCGTGCGTGGACCGAATCACAGCCACAGAGCAGGGAAGTAAAGCCTGTTAAGGTCAGACAAAACATGTCTTCGTTGCTCCGAATAAAAAATGTCTCCAGCGGCACTGTGACATGAGGCATGACCACTGAATCGGTCTCAGCACATTCATCACTCTTTGAGTCAGCCCTCTATCTTACTGCGGATTTCATATCCACAGGCGAGCAACATAAACACGTGTGAAAAATGAGGGCAGTTCCAACTGTTAATAATTGACCCCACTTGGCAGTATATTAAGAACCCATGGACTCTCAGGAACATGTCATCCATTTTGCTCTACGTGTGCTTCAAAGAGCCATCTGCAATTACCTATGAGCCCCACTAACTGTTTGGGATCCAAATATCACCCGAAAAAAAGTGGTGAAATGTGTGTAAAATAGCTTGGGCTTTTTTCATTAACAAAGAAGGAATTTTTGAAGCGACCCTCAGATTGTGTACGATGGTGGATATCATTTGGCTAAGTAAATAAGTTGATATTTAAATAACAATTTAGATACATTAAATAGGCCTTTACCCATAAAGCACTAGGACATGCAATGATTAACACACTAAACAGAGACCTTATAGGCAGAATTCTCCCTCAGTCCAGTGTCTATGTTCTTTTGCCCAACTTCATTTTTTTCTTATTGTCGGACAGTCTGAGTAGTCTCTTTCTTCGCAACTCTGCATAGAAGACCAACATATCCGGGGATGCCTCTTTACTGTTAACATTCAGACTTTTTCGCGCCTACTATGTAGTGAAGCTGCCAGTTGAGAAGTCTATTTCTCAAACGAGACACTAATGCATTTGTCCTCTTGCTCAGTGGTGCAGCAGGGCCTCCCACTCCTCTGTCTATTCTGGTTAGCGCCAGTTTGCTCAGGTTTTTGAAGGAATTAGTACACACCGTTGTACCTTCAGTTTCTTGGCAATTTCTGTCATGGAATACCTTTATTTAACAAAAAGAAAAATAGACTGCAGAGATTCACAAGGAAGCTCTTTGAAAAACATGGACATTTCTAAGTGGCCATAAACGGCAAAAAAGATATTTACTAAATTAAAGACATAAATATTTATTCATAAAACTCAATAAAAAGCATAATTCCCTAGAATACCTTGGTGAAAATCTTAAATTAGGGTCTAGTGCAAACCTTAAGCCTAAGCACCCATTGGTACACAGCTATAGCCAAATTCTCCCCCTAGTGACTAATTGATCTGAGCTCAATCCCTGCCGGGTTTATCGGAGCTAATGGGCCGTCTGCAATCTTCAGCCTCGCTAAGTGCACTTAGAGTTCACCGACGGGGCTGCGGCAGAGCACTCAATCTGGGTAAAGAAGAAAAGCTCCATCCGTCTTTCTGGTTGGAGCACACATGCCCGCTGATAACAGGGCTTCCCCCTACACCGTCTGCAGAATCCCATCCATAACGTTTGTCTTCCTGTGGATAACAGGGGTAACGCGCGCATCCCCCTTGGACGTCCTTCGATTATTCCAAAGCGCTAAACTGGCATCTCACACTAAACTGGCCTTGACATGACCCTATAACGTTACAAACTCACAGCAGGACGCCTTCTGTACATCCACGGCAGGCACACTCATTTCCATTCATTTATAACTTCGGGGACAGCCCTGACAACAGAAGGCAGCATGGGGGTTTGTGAGAAGAACAGGAATGGGTTGTGCACAGTATCCCGTCACGTACAATACACTTCCATCAGAGGTTTTGAATCTCCATCCCACCCTACTTCTCCCATGGCCACTGAGAAGTTTCTTTTCTCTGAATATGGGAAGGATACTTTAAAGCTCCTCAGCCCGTCACACATGTGACCTGACGCCAGCCAGTTAGCATACTGGTCATTAGCAGAGCAGCCAGTTAGTGTCCCGTGGCCGTGACATTAATCCCTCATAGGGTCAGAACCGGCCCGTAGGCCTGATAATATCTAGAGTTAACTCCCTCCCAGGAGAGCGGAAAAAACACTCAGTCACACAAGTGGAGCTCTTTCGCCGTCTTCACAACTAAGTCTCGATTGGCATACACACTTGTAACAGACAGGTCGACAACACAGAGAGTGAAATCAAGACTTTCCCCCACAGATGTAATTGACCCGCCATCTCTCGCCCCCAGGAACTAAATCATCAACGGCTGTCAAAACTGAAATCCGATCCCAGGACATCGTAGCCCACCTGAAGAAGCTTTGATAGTGGCCAGCGTATCCTCTGTGAAATACTACACGCAAGGTATTGCTTTGGCGACGAGACCAAAAGAGATCTAAAAGAGCCATCGCTCTATCATTCGCAAATCCCCAAAAAAGACCTCGAACCTGGTCTCCATGGAAGACCCAAACGAATGACGTGAGGGACACGGAAGTGCAAAGACCCATTTGTAGAAGTGAGAAAGGTAAAAAAACAAGCACCGCAAGAGGCAGCAACTAACTTCTTTTGGCTGCTCTATAATTGGGGTTATCGCAGCGTTCCCTCTTCCCCTGGGGCTGCAATGGGCCATGCTTTGATGCACCCAAACAGCTCTGAGGAAACAGGAACTGAGATATTTGTCGGGGTCTGGCCCGGTGGAAAAGGCCCGGCGCGCTCCAGGACAGAAGTACCTTGCCTCTTTCTCACACTCCTTTGTGGCCCTCCGAAGTCTAGGCAATTAACCATCAACTGGGCATGAAACCGTGGAAAGAGAGGGAGCCCCTTTTGAGGAATTCAATTAATGGATTCCACACACTGTGCCAAACGGAACAAAACCCAAACACAGTGTAAACAATTCATATATGGCATGTTATTACTGGCACCGTACACACAGGAAAGACAGATATTGGCTGACTTGTGTTCGAAAGTCACTGAGTCATTTTACAAGTATACCTACAATTCACTGAGAACAATATTAAAAATGGTATATGCAAGTAATTTAAACATCTGAATGGTAATGTGGTACTGAAAAATATTGCAACAAAAAGAAAGTTTCGCCAAATGTTGTGTCTGTTGTGTTCAGCGACATTCAAGACCGAGCTGTGCTCAGGAGAGGGACATGCCGGGAGCTGTGCTCAGGAGAGGGACAGGCCGGGAGCTGTGCTCAGGAGAGAGACAGGCCGGGAGCTGTGCTCAGGAGAGGGACAGGCCGGGAGCTGTGCTCAGGAGAGGGACAGGCCGGGAGCTGTGCTCAGGAGAGGGACAGGCCGGGAGCTGTGCTTAGGAGAGGGCCATGCCAGGAGCTGTGCTCAGGAGAGGGACAGGCTGGGAGCTGTGCTCAGGAGAGGGACAGGCCGGGAGCTGTGCTCAGGAGAGGGACAGGCCGGGAGCTGTGCTTAGGAGAGGGCCATGCCAGGAGCTGTGCTCAGGAGAGGGACAGGCCGGGAGCTGTGCTCAGAAGAGGGACATGTTGGGAGCTGTGCTCAGGAGAGGGACTGGCTGGGAGCTGTGCTCAGGAGAGGGACAGGCCGGGAGCTGTGCTCAGGAGAGGGACAGGCCGGGAGCTGTGCTCAGGAGAGGGACAGGCCGGGAGCTGTGCTCAGGAGAGGGACAGGCCGGGAGCTGTGCTCAGGAGAGGGACAGGCCGGGAGCTGTGCTCAGGAGAGGGACAGGCCGGGAGCTGTGCTCAGGAGAGGGACAGGCCGGGAGCTGTGCTCAGGAGAGGGACAGGCCGGGAGCTGTGCTCAGGAGAGGGACAGGCCGGGAGCTGTGCTCAGGAGAGGGACAGGCCGGGAGCTGTGCTCAGGAGAGGGACAGGCCGGGAGCTGTGCTCAGGAGAGGGACAGGCCGGGAGCTGTGCTCAGGAGAGGGACAGGCTGGGAGCTGTGCTCAGGAGAGGGACAGGCTGGGAGCTGTGCTCAGGAGAGGGACAGGCCGGGAGCTGTGCTTAGGCTCTGTAGCATGTATTACCCTTTAAACACAGATTTCAGGCTCTTCAGTCCAGGCCTAAGTAAAACCCAGCGATAACCACGGCAATAAAGATATGCTGGGCACAAATAGCTGCAGATGGCCTTTCTGCAGATAGCCAATATCAGGCCAAAGCAGATATTCCAGGAGCTCCAGAGAAAACCGCAGCTAAACTTGAAAATAATGATAAAGGAGGCACCTATCACTCGCTGCAATCTAAGTAATATGTTCCTCTAGGAACACAGATATGATTCTTGGCCCGTCGTTTGTTTTCGCTCGCCAGCTTTTCTTCTCGGCCGCAGCAATGGTCGAGACGTTCCACAGCTGGGAACGACATCAAGATGTTTTTCTTCAACGATCCGCCTGTCCTTTATTTTACCAAGATCGGCAATTAAGCAAGACATGTCCAAACGAGGGTCCTGCGAAAGCATTAAGTACCATAGAAGGTAATCCGCTCTCTTTTCTGGTAGAAAGTTTCAGAGAGAATAAAGAATATCCATTGCAGATCTGACTTGAATAAATGCCAGAGCAAATACACTGAAGAGGAAATACCTGATGGGGTGTCTGGTGCACTGCCGTGTACCAACTCCAATTTGTCCACGGCTTCACGACATAACCCCACATGGTCTCAAGTATCACAGGATGTGAGAAAGCTGCTGTGTGGAAATCATTTATATTACAACGCTCTATTTTTTGCAATTCATCCATTAACATTTCAGTACGTGGGAACTTCCCGATTTCTTTTTGTAATAACACATGAAGGCAATTGTTCTGACATACGCAAACCAATTGTCTTTCATCCAGCAGGCAGGCAAGTCTTAAAGTGGACCTGAAGGAAAATGAAATGAGAGCAAGCTGGATAATCCATCTACTTTAAAGTACAATCGGCTGACATTGATACAGTACCTTCAAAAACCCCTAATACTGACGATGAACAATAGCACGGTCCTCTGGAATTCGTATTCCCTCACAAGCTTCTAAAGGATGAAGTGACAACTTCAGTTTCGGTTACTCTGAAACTCGGCATTCATACGTTTCCGACACGCTCGCCAGTTTATTTGCAATTACACAAACCGAACACTGCACGGCTGCACACACAGAGAAGCATTCGGGACACAAAAAAGGTTTTGGTTGCATTGTGCAGAAGATTAGAGCACAGATTTGTGCAAGACTCCTAAAGACACTGTGTAGGAAAACTGTCCAGTAACTGTAATTCTACTGTCAACATAACAACAAGTCACTTCTGACTCCCCAAGGTCACAGCCCAGCTGCCAAAAACCATGTCTCTATTAAAGCTACCTCTAGAGCCAACAGTCAAGAAAATGACTACCACCAAACCTACTAGGAAATGCTTTCAAGCATAAATGTTGGACTGGAAAACCTGTCAATTCAATAATCTATACTGCCCACACACACACACACACACACACACACATATAGCCGGAGTCTCCATAAGCACGTAACCATGTCACGAATGAGGTTGAAGAGTTAATTCCGAAGTTAAAACGGCAGTGTCTCTCCTCTGCTAATTAGACAACATCTACAACTTCTACTCAGTGTCACTTTCACGTAGAACACAACAGGACAAGGTGCTTACACGCCACTGATATAATGGCCCGCTGCATCGAATATCTTATCTGGCTAGGTGGGTCTCATTAGGTCAGACAACCCAGGTGGGTCTACTGAGACCCCGAGTTCCTGTCTTATTAGTGCTGCGGGGGTGGACAGATCCCATTTAAAACACATGGCTCAATCAGGGTTACAACAGAGAAGAAACTTACAGGCTGACATCTTTATCAGCTGGAGGTTCCTTACGTTGTCGATGAAGAGTAAAACGGCCGACAGTAATCACAGCCGCGTCTAATAACTTTAGCCAATGAAGCCAATTTTCGACTACAATCATTTTGAAAGCCGTTTCCTTAAAATAAAGTTAACATCATACGTCAATGCAACATTAATTTCACACCAACATTGGCCAATCTTCGTCCGGTCATAGACCAGGCGATACACATGCCGTCATACTGGCGACCAGGTTACAGCCGATTCCTCTCATTGCACATCTGAAGCCATTTCCCCAAAGGACACATTGGCTCCATCTCCATCCTCCTGCACTCTGCACCCTGACTCTCTCCATCTCTCACCCCGCTCTTACTCTGGAGTTATATCTGCTGGACGATACAGCATAAACATGTCAAGACTTGAACTGGAAGAGGACAACTGTGGTTGAAATGGGATCTCCGCTGCAACCCAAGAGACAGTTTGTGGACTGAAGCAGAGCCTGGCTGAGGAAATGTATCAGTTTCTCTCCCTGTCCCTCCCGCGCTCCCTGTACCTTCCTCTACTTCTATTTCCCTCCCTCTCTCTCTCCTGCCCCCCTCCCTTTCAGCGAGAGACGTCCTTCTCAGACCTTAGGTTCGTTTGTCTTCCCGCAGAAAGGAAATGCAAAAGAGGCTGTCGTGATACTCTGGGAAACGCCACAGGACGACTCTTGGGGGGGGGGGGAATTTAATATGCTTAGAAGTGGCAATACCGTATTCATTGAGCCTTATTCAGGGAGCAAATCAGAGGAAACTATCAGCCAAGTTACAAAGTCAGAGACTTAACGGCGTAATCTCCCCGATGGTTGGACATTTGTAAAACAAAGGCGGGCGGTCGATCACAGGTTTGGGGTACATCTGAACTTGTCAATTCCAAACGAGGGCCATTTCACGTTGGGATTCTTTCTCTGAGATCAACGAGACTTGTCACCAAATGGGCGTCAGCCATTAAAACAAGAATGTGAATAGGCGAAATGTATTTAGAGGGATGTCACAGTGTCAAAGTTGGGATAGCTTCTATTAGCTTCTCCTTGATACCTGGCTGGTGGCCAGCAGGCATCAAGCAAAGCCATGAACAAAGTGCCTGCTCGTCCAATGCACAAGGAAACACCTTAAGGAACAATGGAAACAAATCTACATATTATTTAAATTGACATCATTGCCCAGTTAACTCGTTGCCTAAGAAGCATTAAAACAATAGACAAAATGCCATAGTTTTAATAAAAACGTCTGGCAAGATGTCAGAGTAAAACACCCTATACAGTATTCCGGATTACAACAGAGGGCTCCTGATGACATAGAGAGAAGCCAGCCGGGGGAGGGAGGGCATATATATATATATACACAAAAGCCCCTGTTCTCCTCCAGCCCCCAGAACCCTCAAATCCACCCACAGCCTTCATTTTTTACCCATATTCAAAACAGCTGTCTCCCCTTTGCCTGTCCACAGCGATCCTCCGGAGAGCAGACCTACATGAGGTTTACGCGGCACAGAGAGGGCCGTTTGGGATGCTGCGCGGGGCATTCATGGAGGCAAAAGGCCCCGGTGCCAGCTTGACACCCGCCCCCGGGTCTCCCGGGAATGTGAATGAACTTCGGTGAATGGGAGGCAGGCCTACACAAGCGCCCCTGTGGCTGGAGAGGCCTACGGAACCTTCACAGGGGGACGAGTGTGTGGGCAAACACCAAAGAACCACAACAACAACAAAGTGAATGCATGCCGGGGTCCAACCCCTTCCTCACCGATTCCCCAGCCCAGAGTAGGCACCGCCGTGGGGTGCTGTTTGAAAAGATGGGCCGCAAACAAAAACCAAACCGGAGGGGGTAAAGAGCTGCCTGGCCTGGCGTCAATGGATGTGGATAGAAGTCCCCTCCTTCACATGACAATTAACACCTACTCTGCCGACAAAACAACAGGCAGCGATGGGAGAAGTCAAAATCAGCATTTCAAAACATTGGGGAATAAAAGCATCAAAGGAGCGTGCGTCCTAGTGTGGCTAGAGTGCTCTTCTGATCGAGTACAGGCACGCACACACACACACACACACACACACACACACACACACACACACACACACACACACACACACACACACACACACACACACACACACACACACACACACTGCAGAAGGGCTTCACTGCAGAGGAGCTTTATCCAAAGGATTTATGACGCCAGCTGACCAGTTGAAGAGGTGGTTTGGAGAGACCTGCCAGTCATTAAGCCAGCAGAGAGTGGGTAAAATGCAGGTGGCAATTCAATCATATAGCAGTCAGCGTAAGTCTCACTGGATAAGCGAGTCGGCCAAATGACTAATATTACAACGATATAACAATGTTATAACATAACGGGCTCAAATGCCCAAAAATCATTGAAATGCTCCGGCTTTCAGCTAGCAAACACTGTCTGGCCAACTCACCATGGTTTAGGTCTGAACGGGTTTGGGTTTGGGTCATAAATCAGTTGTGTAACTGCGCGGTGTGATGCTGCCGGTCTCCTCACAGAAAACAGACCTGGCTAACATCATCTCAGATGACAGAAGGGTGAGAAATGATGGGGACTCCAATGATCAGAGGGGGAAAGCGCCGATGACCTTAGTCTCTCTGGCAAGACCCTGCTGAGGAATTCCCACAAAGCTAACCTCTGGGGGGAAAGGAGTTGTGAGTGTGTGTGTGTGTGTGTGTGTGTGTGTGTGTGTGTGTGTGTGTGTGTGTGTGTGTTGTGTGTGTGTGTGTGTGTGTGTGTGTGTGTGTGTGTGTTGTGTGTGTGTGTGTGTGTGTGTGTGGCTAGCCACTCTGTTTGTTACACATTAAGTATGGGGGTTAGCCTACACCTCATGCTTTCTGACAGGACAGATAAAATGACCAACTAGCCTAAATACATAGATAAGGCAGCTGAACTCATTTTAAGAGGATACAGTAGTTGGCCCTGGACTTGCTCAACATACTGCTGAGACAGGTTTAAAATGCAGAGAAATACAAGAACATCAGAGGCATGTGGAGAAATACACACCTAACATGGCAAGAACAACAGGAGTATGTAGAGAAATACACACGTAACATGGGAAGAACAACCAAATTAGCAATCATGAGAGTCTGAAAAAAACAAACAACTGTCATCTTCATCCTAACAAGAACCTAAGGACAAAAACTCTTCATTTGGAAGAGTTGGTAGCTCAGTGGTAGAGTGCATGCTCTGTATGTATGATGTCCTGGGTTCCTATTGGTGGAGTTGGTGTAGCTCAGTGGTAGAGTTCATGCTTTGTATGTATGATGTCTTGGGTTCAATTCAACGAGAATTTGTTCTAGGCCTGCCTGGTAAAATAAAGGTAAAATAAAAAATAATACAAAAAAATCTAAGCGCAAAGCCATTGCCTCCAGTGCCCAATACCCAGGCATAATAAGTAGCGCTGGAGACGTCAGTCCTTATCCAAATGAGCAGACAAATTGGCCTGGATGGTTCATGGCTCCACGTCAAGCATCACTAACCTCTCTACGTACCACTTTCTAAAACCATTGCAGTCAATCTATTGCAGTCACTCTCAGTAAGTTTAATTTTGAATTGACATTCAGAGCGACTACCAAATGGGAACAAGCTATTTTCATCATGATGAATGGAACCAATGACCATCTCAGCTCAGGATTAAGGTAGATTGTATCCAGATACAGGTACGTCTTTCTTTAATCAGTCTGGACTACTGTGGTTCACACTGACAGCTCAACCACATTGTCCTCAGGCCTGGCATCACGTCCAAGAACACACCGTGGTTCAGACATAGAACTGGAAGCAGAGCACCAGACACACCGCGACAAAGCAGGATTGGATTTCTGGACCTGTTCAGCCAGTGAGCACTAAAGCTCTGTTTTCACTGGTGAGAAAAGCCACCGAATCCCCCTGTAAGGACCAATCATATAACACAGAGTCACTTGGATAAAACCACGCGCAACTTTGTGAAACACTTTACTAGCAATCATCCAGTTTAACCTGACTAGCCTGTTCCGATGAGGAACTAATCAGTTTCTGCATCGTACGTCTGCACCAAGTAACAATATAATCACATGCTTCGGCAGTCTGTTTTTTTATACATTCGTTTCCTACAGAAAATAAGTCTCTGCTTGCAGGCCTAGTGCCTATCCTTTGTGGCGCCTCTGTGTATCCGTAACAGAGAACCATAGCAACCATGTTGATTAAAGGAAGCGGCAGACTAAAAATCATTTATTTGCTATAGGTGCCATAATTTGCCCTTTGAAATGTCTTTGAGTTTTCGCTGTAAAAGAATCACAATGCCGAAAGCTGTGCTGTTTGTCTGATATGAATTGCTAATCGATTTTAGGTAGTAAAATACGATGAACAAGATTTTCAAATCAAAACAAATGTGGTTGTAAATCAGAAGGAGTGAGTCATCGGTCCATTCCAGCATGATGGAGAAACGACATTTGCAACAGCCTGTCAGTGGAAGTGGAGCCAGACGGATCAGACTGGCCATTCCCATCTATGTTACCGTCAGGCCCAGACACAATCGGGAAACAAGCCCAGTGGATGTCAACGGGTGAATGACTAACCCTAAACCCTACCCCTAAACCCTAAACCCTAACCCTAAATGCTATCCCATAACCCTAAACCATAAACCCACTATATTTTGCCATAATCCTAACAATTAAGCCAAAAACACAACATTTAAAAAAGGGGCAGGATTTAAACACACACACACACACACACACACACACACACACTACTGCTATATAGTCATAACACACACACACACACACATACATTGCAGCAATACAGTCAGAACACACACCGCTGCTGCTGCTGCTGAGCTCCGTTACCGCGCGTGTGTGTGTGTGTGTGTGTGTGTGTGTGTGTGTGTTTGTGTCTGTATGTGTGTCTGTATGTGTGTGTGTGTGTGTGTGTGTGTGTGTGTGTGTGTGTGTGTGTGTGTGTGTGTGTGTGTGTGTGTGTGTGTGTGTGTGTGTGTGTGTGTGTGTGTCTGTAGAGCCACTGCCACTCAGAAGAATCCCAACCACTCTACCCGCTCGGCAATAACTGCTGTTACGTTGTCAATGGAGAAGAGAGGGGAGAGGAGGGAGGAGGGAGAAGGGAGGGGGTGAGGGGGAGCAGGGGAGAGTGTAAAAGAGGGCACAGCACCAGCAAACTGAAGGCCTGAGACGGGGGGGACTATATTTAGATGACACTCTGTCACCTTCCCTTACCCTCCCCAGAATAATCTGCCCGCTGCAAGGGCTGTGCCAACACAGTGGGGATCGGACCTGCCCCCGTGTCCTGTTCCCCTGCAGATCAGTTTGCACGCACACGCACACGCACACACACACACACACACACACACACACTAGGAGACAGAAGGCACCATTCATTTTATGAGCCCAGATGTGTAATACATTCAGGCCACTCACATTGAGCCCAAATGAATCGCGAGTCCCACATCGACATGAAGCATCACAATATTTGGATTCTGACACGGGTAAACCTTTCTGCTACCTTCACATCAACGCAGCATTAATACGCTACACTCAAGAGACACCCAGCAAGAATATTTGACAGTGACTGTACAACGCAGGCACGATTCAGTCATGGACAGTCCTAAAAAAACCAAGGTGCCTCTACCAAGCGACATATGAGGATGAGTGCCGGAGGAATAAAAAGCAGAACGAATAACAGGCTGATACAGACGTGAACCGACAGTGTGACCAGTGTGCTAAACCTACACACCCTGCTAACACACGCACACACACACAAGGTTGGAGAACATGCAGGGGTTTACTGGGCCTGAAACCGCCTGGCAAAGCCGGAGAAAAAAAACAAGCAACCAGAGTACAGTTGTGAGAAAAACCTGGGCTACATAACGGAAACAGCACTGTCCTGTTTTAAGCATCTTTCTAGGTAACCACTGAGTTAAATACTAAACCGTGGTGCTACTGTATTCCAGCATGCCAGCCACTAGCTCCACCCCTGCCACCTTCCCCCCTGCCCCCTCCACCCCTGCCCTCTCTACTCCTGCCACATCCACCCCTGCCCCCTCCACCCCTGCCCTCTCTACTCCTGCCCCCTTCACCCCTGCCCCTCCACCCCTGCCCTCTCTACTCCTGCCACATCCACCCCTGCCCCCTTTACCCCTGCCCCCTTTACCCCGGCCCCTCCCCTCTGAAAGTTGTGAGTTCGATTGCATAACGCGAGTACTTTCAGCACTGACAACCGGATTCAGGCTGTAGTTCGACCGCAACACGGATGGAATGTTCAAATGGAATGTTGCCATATTGGCAAGCGCTTTTATTTTGTAAATATAATAAAAGTGTCTAACAAATATAATACGCAGTATTTCAGTTAAAGGAAATGCATATCTGGCGGACGGTGGAAAGCTCCTGAATCTCCTTACTGGCCCTGCCCTCCGACTGGCCTCTACTTTGTTTAATCAGATTGTTTTTGTTTGGGGGGGATTGCAGTCTGAAAGCATATTTCTATGCCCCATGGTCGGCGTTCCATTCAACTCTATAGCAAACGCACCCATCCATAAGAACGTTAATTCATTTTGTGTTTAAATCTCTTCCTTTCTCATGGATGCACACACACACACGCACACACACGCACGCACACACGCACACACACACACACACGCACGCACACACATACACACACAGCATGACAGTAGTGACTCTTGATGAGTGTTTCATAAATCCAAACCCAGATGCCTCTGTTAAATGGCTAACCGCAGCATATGAGTGTTAGTGAGGCAATGTTTCTCACTGAATATAACTGGTGAGTAAATGAAGGCCGAAGTAATGGTTTAAAAGGCGTTGTAACTGCTAACTGCAATCAGACAATAAAGCCAAATGTGCTAATCTATGCCAGACGACAATGGCAGTGGTTTGACTTTACGCGTTGAACACTTCTTGTGGTCCTTTGGTGCGGCGAAACAGCCATTGTGAAGGTGTGGCTGAGTGCAAGTTGCCATAGGAATCCGGACAACAAGGAGAGACAGGTATGTACTGGAAGCTGTCTCGGCAGAACTAGTGACGATTGACTAGTGGATCAAACTGCATTCACAACACACACACACACACACCCGCACACATGCACACACGCACACGTACATATACACACACACAATTGGTCCATATAGCTGCCGTCACCAGTTGACTGATAAGGTTGACCTCCCACAGGAGCAACATGCAGTCAGGAATGATCATATCAGTGATAATGTGAGATCAGTATGATACAGTATGGCCTCTAACCATGTATTCCACTGTTACTGTACTCTGTATGACAGCTGGAGTCCTTAAAACAGTGACTATATACTGTACTGAGTATGACTCGTACTGCTTTATTAAGTGGCTACAAGAGGCATTGAGGGAACCTCGTGAAGCTCAACTAAAGATCTTAAAAAATAAACAGCCGTCCCGCAAAAAGAAAAACATCAGGACAGACTTATGTGGCTTTATCCAACGACAATTACATGTTTGTTTTTCAGGTTCAAACCCAGAAAAACAAAACGCTTCACAATTCCGACGCATCCCGTCTGGATTTCAAGGACACTGATGTTCCCGGGTTCAGGACCTTTCCCCCGGTCAGGTGATCCCAACCCAGGCAGCACCACATATAGATAGACAGAGCCTGACAGTATAAATAGGAGCTTGCCGCTAACCACCGCCTGGCTGAGAAGAGTGCCGATCAAAAGCGTAAATGCAAGATGGGGCCCAGTCAGTTACTCCCGCTCCAGACACCTGCTCACGGTGATGACAGTGAAGCACATTCCGACTCATCCCAGTCTTGTGTGCCTATGGGACTGACGAAACCACCGGCAATAATTCCAGCGTCTACACCGGAGAACAGACATTTCCGTGTAATTGACCAACCGGGGGAAAGGGTTTAGACAGGACAGGATGAACTTTAACGTCCCCGAAGTGAAAACAGATGCTGTCCTGCTGCGTGTAGCCTGTTCGGCTTTGGGATAGAGGCCCCACAGCGTCTGCTTAAACCGGAGAAGCTGACACTGGGAGTCGAGCGAATGAGAGGAGTGAGACATAATATACCGTGCTTGATCAACTCGGAAATAACTACGGACACGCAGTCGCCGACCGTTTGGGGTTAAACGCCCACATTTCTCTTCCCTTCTTCACCCTGAGGAAAAAGTGAGCATCAACCCAGTAGCGCCCAGCATCCATACAGTTTAATTCAAAACGTGTGGCTTGATTATCAGAGCGTTAGTCAACAGACAGAATGCAATGGTGCGCGCGGTGGTCAAACAGCAAGTTTCTGCAGACATCGGGTCAGGACCGCGGGGGTGGAGGGCCCTGTCACCATCACCTTGCCATGTCATATTATTTACAGCCGGCGTGGCTCTTCTGCCCTGTGCCTTTGTTTATGCTTAACCAATGTTTACACTGACTCCTTATCTTAGCAGGCAAACGCTAAGGCCCTGTGTCTGCAGAGATGACAGTAATAGCTTTCATTCACAACTCGCACTTTATCTACAAATAAAAGCATACGCGACGGTGAAGGTTGAACAATAACAATAAGCAAAAAATAGTTTTTTTACCGGTACGCTATGCATTTACCAGCGCAACAGTTGCCAAGGTTCCCGTGCGGCGTAGAATCTCACAGGGCAGAGCCGTAAGCGTGGATTTAGACAAAGATTCCCTGTAGCGCATGAATACAAACGATATGGGGCAAATATGGGCCACAAAGATATGGCTTTACTTTGTAAGGTAGATAAATCTGTCCTAATCTCTAAATGCATGTAAACAGTGGCCATCAATTAACACGCTGTAGGCAGTGCGTTCTATCACAGTGCTTTGGTCTGTTCATTCATGGGATTTTACTTTAATGGTGAAAGACATTGGAAAATGCATTGATGTAAATTCAACTTCATGTAATTAAACCCAACAGACTAAATACAGTGTGTTGGCTATTACAGATTAAATACAGTGTGTTTGGCTATTACAGATTAAATACAGTGTGTTTGGCTATTACAGATTAAATACAGTGTGTTTGGCTATTACAGATTAAATACAGTGTGTTTGGCTATTACAGATGAAATACAGTGCGTTTGGCTATTACAGATTAAATACAGTGTGTTTGGCTATTACAGATTAAATACAGTGTGTTTGGCTATTACAGATTAAATACAGGGTGTTTGGCTATTACAGATGTGCAGTGGGGGGAGGAAACAGTAGAAGAGAAATTCCCTCTTGAGGATGCTGGCGACAGAAGTCTTATTTGAGCTGCCGGAATAGAGTGCAATTGATTTCCTATGGCGACTCACTACACTTTATGCACTTCGTGCTACACTTTAAAACGAGCGGTGAGGCTTTGATGACCCTGACTCCTATCAGCTCTCCTAACTGAGGCAGACTGTCACACCTATCAAAGTCCTTCACCCTGGATGTGATCATGCAGGGCTGGACACCGTGATAAGCACGACCAAAGTCTACTCTTAGCCACAGAGCGCAGATACTGAAGTGTCTTTTTGACAGCTCCACATCCACATTATTGTGGTTAATTAAAACAGACACGACTTACAGCTCCAAAACACATTCCGTACGTCAACTGTGAGGCTTTCGAGTGAATACCCTGAGACTAACGCAGAAGGTTTTCTTTTTACGGACTCGAAGCAGCACTACGGGTCTACATGTGCCTTGCATTTAACGGACACTGAGTCAGCAGGGCAGACCAGACAGGGCATCCGAGACGCCGTCCCCCAGGGAAACATTTCAGTGGAACGCAAAATAAAGGGGAAGGAAAAAAACAATTAAGAGGCACTTGATTTACTCTCCACGTGGGTATGAGCTGTTTTAATAGGGAAGTGAGGGCCTCTTGTGTAAGAGGTCACGGTCCTTAACCCTTCTGGGGAGCTAACAGAGTTAATCAGTTTTCGGCGGACAACCGAACCTCGCAACAGTGGGAGAAATGAGAGTCAGGTAACAAAGGGAGGGAAGTCATCTGAAAGTTTTACATTTTTTACTTTAATTTGATACAACACTTTTATTCAGCAACTGGATAGAGTAAAATATGTTCATACATTTCAATGTTATGCCAAGGATCGTTACGAATAGAATACCTGAAGCCTGTTGGTACCAATATGTAAACACAACCCACTGGTTATCACTGTCCAATAGTGTGTGTCCCTGGTGTCAGCTGATGTGAAGAATTAAAACACAATTATACGAGGTTGAGGGTGTGCTGCCTTTTTCTAAGGTGAGGTTCACAAAAGACTAAAAAAGCAATTAAGTGGATTTCACAATATGAAGAGGAGGAAAGGCTCTCTCCAGAGCTTTGGGGAAAAAGCAGAGTCAGTAGACTGTGAAATGCATCTTGACTGGGGAGCGAAACAAGCAGGTAAGCTTGAGAGCCAGGTTCTCCGTGTTCTCCTCAACTATACAACAGCCCTCTGGCAAGCTAGGTTTGCAGAACATTACAACAGTCTTGCAGATGAATAAAGAGCACAATTTCACCGGCGCACGATTGAAAATCTAGCGTTTATATACAAAAAAATAAAAGACCAACAGTATTTCTACTGTAGACCAGAACAACGCATAGGAAACAGAATAGATGAAAGCAGGTAGCTAAAATGTATTTGCAGAGAAATAACGCTGAGCTCTGAATACTCGCACAGCAATGAGTTAAATCCAATTTTAATAAAGAGCAAAGGAGCCGTTCATAGCGAACTGTGCCAGTCCAGATAATTAAGTCAACTGGTGCTGTGGAGGGAGCCCTGGGAAATGAAAGGCAAAGCAAACACAGGCACCGCTCTGTCCCTTAGCTCTGCTCAAGCTGCTAATCGTAGGCTGGATCTAAGAGTAGGACAGACCTCAGGGACTGACAGCGCTCTGCTTGGCTGAACCAGGCAATTTGTTCTCAGTAATGCTTTCTCCCTCCAAACCCCATCACACGCCAGAGCCCCAATACCGCAGCCCACCTCGTCAACATGGCCACTGGAGTGAGCGAACAAAGCCCTGAGACGCGGTGTTCTGTAGAGGGACCCCCGGATCTGATCGTGACCATCATGGTGTCATTATGACACGCTAATACGCTGCGGGCGACGTCGCTTTAATGAATCACACTTCAGATCATTCCTAGTCAATTAAAAAATGTCGGTCTACTCATCCAAGACTGTAGAGTCAAGGACAAGTTACGCACCCCCAACTATTGTGTGCCAGGCAGAAGGGTCTTCGATGTACAATGTTGTCTTTGTCAACCTCAATTTGAGGCTTTTTTCTCTCCAGCCTGTTTATTTTTTGAATTATCTGTACGATATAGTCAAGTGGAAACAGCTGCTGAGAATTACCATGCCGGGATGTCTGGGGGTGGACGGGGAAGAGGAGGGTAAAATGAGAATCGCATGATTTGTTAGTGGTCACCGGGACGGGTCTGGTGTAACCTGAGAGGCCGAATCTTAGACCTAAATCTAGAGAGCACTTATCAAAGCCGGTATCGCCCCGTTGTCGATCGCACATCATAGACCAGCAGCACGCGGCAAACCCCCGGGCAATTGTTTGAACGAGTGCAGAGACAGGGAGATGATCGCCTCTTACCTTTAAAGGAGATGAAGACGCGGGGCGCCGCGTGAGGATCGATGATGTTGTGATTGCACAGAGCCCCGACCACGAGGGCCAGGAACGTGAGGACCGTCCACAGGGTGTCCAGCAGCATGGTGAACCGGACACAACAATGACCAAACACTGGAGAAGAGAAGAAGCATACCATTGAAAACACTAGCCGTCTGATAACGGCGTGCCTTATTACTCAGCATTTGTCAGCATGGATGCCAGAACAGAGGTCTTCGTGAGAGGCATTTCGCCCGAGCTACGGCCATCTGAAATCACTGATGTATCAGGACACACCCAAGCCGTTGAAATGGAAACCTCCTTCAAAGGAGATAATCTAACCATTAGATTCTCTAAACAATTCCAGTCGGAGCGAGTCACATTAGACATTTCTCAATGTGTGACAAACGTACACGATAAGATACAAACATCCTTCTTGTTCCCGCAAGATGTTGTTTTTCTCACTCAGTCCCACCAAATGCATTCCTCTTTTGTGACCACAAACCCGGAGTTCCACTCTGTAATTATGTAGTCATCGAATGTAAGGCTCAACCTTGTTTCTCACAATGCATCTTTCCGTAACACAATGCGGTGCGAAAGAATGTTGTCACTGACGTAATCTCAGAACAGATAAATCAAACCACTCTGTTGCCACAGGGATTGTTGATTTCAACACAAATAATGCTCCAACAGCATTTTGTATTTGAAGCCACCCTAACAGAAATGGGCGATTAAGTCAAGTTAAATAGGGCGAGCAGAAAAACACAATTAATAACAGTGCAGTGGCGCTTAGACAGTAATGTTTCTCACTGGGATACAGCATGGTGTTTTTCATATATACACATACATGCACATACATACACATACATAAATAGCCCAACTCTTCAGTTCCAAATAAGAAGCAGAGAGGTGAGTTGCATCACATTCACATTGGGTTTAATGAATACATCCCAACGTATTACTTTCACATTGACGGCCATTTAACCCCTGTACCTTGCATTGCCAGGGAGCACAGTTTAAAGGCAACTACCACCAAGAACACAAACACACGGAGCTGCCGGCGGAGCATAGCCTGATAGAGCTCCTGTAACTGTGATGTATGAGTGGGCCTACAACCAGCTGTTCAAACCTCAGCTATTTCAGGGCAATTTGTTAACTGGCCTGCTGTTTATTCTGAGTGATTGGACAAATCCCTCACACAAGCAATACAAAACATTTAAAACGTACATTTGACCACACAGACAGGAAATTATTTCAGATTGTCTAATTGTGCAGAATACTATAGTCAAATTAATTGTATTAAATAATCCCAAGGCACACAACCGTTTTCCTATTTATGTTCCTGAGGAAATGAAATGAATACCGGTAGCAGTTCAATGGCATGGTGCAGATTTAAACAGTTGGAGCTAAATTGATTGAAAGTCGGTGGCATAGACATGTCTGTGAAATGATCAACAGTGTATATCCACATAACTCAACACATTCACCTATAGGTTCACCTATAGGTTATGGATGCCAGTGACCGGTAAGTGATGCCTATGTCTCAGTTCCGGGCGCTTGCATGTTTTAGACAGTCGAACATGAATTATTGCTGTATGTAAAATGCAACATAAGGGCCACACGTTGAACATGGTTAAGCCTACCGGGCGCAGGGCGGTTAAAGAGCACTTTTTAAAGCTCACCGGATAGTGACAACAGGGGTCGTATTCCAAGGGTAGCCTATTGTGCTTGTCAACATGTATTTGGGTATTTGCTTTTTGTGCCCTATATTGCATTGATTTTCTAGGAGACAATTGCAAATTCCAATTTGCTGGCTTGATATTATATTTTGAAGAAGCAAACTAAGTACCATAGAGCGTATTAAAACAATGTGAACAAACTCAATTGCTATCCCATTATAAATACATACTTTACAGCTTGAATAAAACTACAAAGTATGACTACGTATCAAGTTAAGTATATAGTTAGACAAAGTATGTTCTTTAAGTCAGTGTGTTTCCTTAAGTGAAAGTAAGTATATACATTTTTCAAGCTATTACAAGACAATTATGTGCATATACCAATAAATGTATGGATACAATATTTTCTGCACAGTAAACCTCACATTAAATCTAATCAAACTTAATTTATAGTACTTACATATAAATAATCCTACTTACAGAAAAAAATTGTCACAAAATAAAGACTTGAAACCTCTTAAAACAAGTGTCAGTGTTGTCAATTTTAATGCAAATACTTCCAATCTAAAAAGTGCATTATTATGTTTTGTTAATTTCATACAGACTAATTCAAACGAATTCAAACTAACATATACGTTTATAAGTTGAAATAAGTACCACTGTACCTATTGGAAGCATTTTGTCAGTCCCCCAATTAGGTCTACAGTCACACACACCAGGGCAGCAGTCTACATTGAGTAGTTTATAATATTAATCTAAAGTAATAAAAACACATTTTGCAATGATGAATAATGAATGAGTAATGACCTGGTTGTTGCTTTACTCTCCAGCAATAACTTTGAGTCCAGGTCCAACCTCACAAGTCATCGAAGGACCAACGGATTTCCAAGAAACAGTTCGACTATATAGTCTGCAAGTTCAATGCGTATAAGATCCGTGTAAGAGCCGTTCCCGGGACGGTCCTTACGTGGAGATACACCTGAATCCGGTGTGTCCGCGGATGCCCGTTCCGACGCACATGAGGCGCATCTGAAAAGATCTCCAAATCAATATCTCCTATCTCAACTTAAATGACAGGAAATTATAACAAGTCCAATGCAACAGTTCTCTTAATTAAAAACAACAACACTTGAAGAACTAGTTGTCCGAAACGCGTTTAAACACGCAGCCAGTGTTTAGGGATTAGAGTGTATTCGCGTCTGACTGCTGGTAAACGCGCTGGCAGGTGGATGCAATGCCTCCATACGCGTTAGACACGCCCACGGGGCGGGACTTACTTTGGCTGGCACCGCCCACTATTGCAGCCTCTAGATGAGCTGATAGGACACAATCAGGTTGCAATGCAAGCTACTACATTTATTGCCTGGGGCAGTTTTTAAAATTAAAAAGAAAAAAGTTTAGTAGTTGTTAGACTACACCTATATTAAAATTGAAAAACTTGATATTATTGAAAACAGAAAAGTGACAAGTAGTTAGTCTATTCCAATACATGGTGTCTACAATTGAACTCCTTTTTGTGAATTTGTTCTGGTGACTAGTAACATTTCATAACCTACTGGCAACTATTTCTAAACCTATCTGACCTCATTATTCTTTACTAAAGAATGTAACATTTCAACAGCATTTCGACAACTTGCCTACAAGCTATTACATGTAAAACTATTACATTTTATTAAATTATTTTTGTAAAATTAGTAGTTGTTATTGTAAAAAAGCGTGAACTACAATGAACTGTATTTAAAGCTATTTCTATTAAAGGACAATTTTCATCCAGTTTTTTAAAGGAACGTTTTTCACCAACCCATATACCCAGGTATTTATATGCAGGGACACATTCAATATGAACACCATCAATGGTAAACAAACCCACATTTACAGGCATCTTTTGAGATTGCAGGACATAGAATGCAGACCATGGCCAAGAAAGAGCTTGGTCAACCGTAGCAGCAATGGCATATAACAGTGAGATGCAGGTTATAACCTTCAACAGACCAATATAATTGATGTAAAGAGTAAACAAATTGGTCCAATAACCATTCCTTGAGGGACTCCCTTTGATATTGTAGCGACCCTGGTAGGGCCACTACTAGCCTATCCCTGTTTGGAGCAGTTGGTAGTGTGATTGGCTGCAGGGCTGAGGGTGGCTGGTTCATCTCCCCGCAGTGACGTGCGGTCAGGGGAGGCAGGTGAGGCACTGCCTCACCTGTCATAATCGGATTCAAAATAATTATCTGAAAGAAACTAAACGAATATAATAATAATTATTATTATTAGAAATTCAATTGCTGTATAATTCCAATCGTTTTTATAAAGACAATTCTCAAAAATGATCGAAATCTGCGGTGGTCGGCTGCAAAAAGCACAGGGAGAGAGAGGTGAGGCAGTGATCAGCTCAGCCTCCCCTGTGATTGCGCAACCCATCAGAAAATGAATGAAGCGCGGGCAATAAGCGCGTGCCAGTTTCGATCACTCGCTCCGCAGCAAGTAGACTACACTGGAGAGAGCGGTGAGGCAACGATCAGCTCAGCCTCCCTTGTGATTGCAATGAATGAAGCGCGGGCAATAAGCGCGTGCCAGTTTCGACCCACTGGAAGACAGGCAACGATCAGCTCAGCCTCCCTTGTGATTGCGCGAACCCATAAGACCATAAGACAATGAATGAAGCGCGGGCAATACGCGCGTACCTGTTTCAATCTCTCACTACATCGCCAATGTAATGTTTGTACTACTTTGTTTGTACTACATATCAACGACTTATATTATCCACGTAAGTTATTAAATGTAGGCCTGTATGTACAAGTTAGTGGTTGGCAGTGTGCGCTTGCTGTCTTATATATTTTAATTGCGATGAAAGGTAAGCAGGAGAGGCAGCTTTTGGGTCTGCCTCACTGCGGGGGCGCGCGTCTTGAAACCACGCCTTTAACGCTCGAGCTGTCTCTCGGCTAGCTTGATCCTAGAAAGTGGCAGCAAAATGGCAACCGTCATTGCTAACCTAAAGAGTTTTGCTAAATTTTGGAGCAAAACATGAAATAATTCACAATGGAAGACCAACGCCTGAGCTCAAAAACCTTATTCAAACACAAGGACAAAAAATGACAAGGTCGTTCTCTGCGTTAAAACGACTCAAAACATACATTCGGAATCTGACTGGTCAAGCCCGACTTTCCTCCCTGGCAATCATCTCTATTGAGACCGAGAGACTTCTAAAACTGAAAGAAAATAAACAAGACTTCTACAACCAAGTGACGTCTTAGTGACCGATATATTTGTTCAGAAGGATAGGCGAATGGACTTCATTTTTAAGTAAAGGTAAGACCAAGCTACAAGTATTTGTATTTCTGTCAATGAAAAAGTGAAATTAAGCTGAGGTATGTTTTAGCATACCAACAAGCGATGAGCGTCTTGATAGTGAACGATGATTTCTATTTACAGCGCTGTGGTTTCAGCGTGCACGCTATAGTTCTAATTGCCTAACAATATGTTGTTGTATTGCTTTATTGGGCAGGCGGCCTGCCTGCCATGTACTATAGTAGCGGCTTATATCTGAGTAAATCTGGCTCTCATACTAGCCAGTGCCTCCCCAGCCAATGACTTCACCGCACGTCACTGTCTCCCGGCCCCCGCTGGACGCTACATTGGTTTCAGCAGTGGGGTTGCTGCACAGGGCCATCCGAGAGGTGTGTATCTATGAGGGACTTCTGTGAAGCATGATTTATAAAAGAAGAATACAAATGCAGTCTTTCAAAGATCAGGTACGATACTCAAGTTTTTTGCTATGTGAAAAACACGTGTCTGTGATTCTACAATAAAAGGTGCAGCAAGCTGGGAGACAAAGAGAATTTCCTCCAGAGGACTTTCTATAATCAATCCCAATAAGTGCATCCAAGATCCAACACATTATCTACGCAAAGGTTTCAGAGGTTGCTGACTGAGAGTTCCCAATGCATTGTGGTGGCTGGTTGATACAGGTCACTTGTTATTTCGTCATATATACAATTTGGATAACATGCATGTTAAATGCACTTCTAATCAACGTTTTATTTTGAATTTCCTTAGGTAGAGAAGTAACAAAGTTACTGCATTTTCATTTTTTGACAACACTTTTTAGTACTAATAATCTGTTTTCGCAATCTCACACAATGTGATATTAAAAAGGGCAGTGTCTATTCACCAAAGGGCTAAACATGTATGAAAAGGTGTCCAGAGCCGGATCCAGGTATGAGAATACATTTACAAAGACCGGCTCAAAATAAAATAGGTCCTTTATTAATAGTTGTTTAGTACTACTAACACAACCACCAGCATGCCCACCACAGCACTGGCAGTACATTGGGCCACACTGAAGAGCACAGGGACATTAAACATAGCACTGCCATAGGATGACACCTTTGTCAGGTTATGAAACGTCTTTCTTACTAGATCTGCCCTGTCGACAGTAAGTGCTTTAATTGTTAAGTGGAAGCGTCTGAAGAGTGACAACAGCCCGGCTACAAAGTGGTCTACCACGCACACTCACGGAGAGGGGCCGGCGAGTGCTGAAGTGCCTAGTGCATGAAAAACATCTATCATCTGGTTAAATCACCAAACTGTCTCCCCAGTCACAACATCAGCACAGGGACTGTGTGCCGGAAGCTTCACATACTGGGTTTCCATGGCCGAGCAGTTGTACACAAACATTAAAATCTGCAATGCCACACATCCACGGGAGTGGTGTAAAGCACTCTGCCTCTGGACTCCGGAGCGCTGAAAACAGGTTCGCCCACCGTAATGAATAGTATGGTAAAGTTCAGTGGGGGGGGTGAAATGGTCTTGTACGGTGCTTAAAGGTCTGGGTCATCTTCAACCAGTCAAGGGTCATCTTCATGCTACAGGACACAAAAAGTTCTCAGACGACTGGGTGCTTCCAGCATTATAGCATTAGTTTGAGGAAGGCCTTTTCCTGTTTCGGCATGACTGTGTTCCTGTGCATAACAGGGGGTCCATAAAGATATGGTTTGCTGAGGTTGGTGTGTATGGGAACTCGAGTGGCCTGCACACAGAGCCCTGACCTCAATCCCAACGAACACCTTTGGGATGAAATGGAATGGCGATTACAAGCCAGGCCTTCTCGTCTAACATCAGTGTCTGACCTCACGAATGCTCTTTTGGCTGAAAGGGCACAAAATCCCACAGGAGCCCAAAATCTTGTGGAAAGCCATCCCAGAAGAAGGGCAGATATAATAGCAGCAAAGGGTGGTGTGTGTGTGTATATGGGGGGTTGACTTGGGCCACTGTTATAAGTTTACCTCATATATGAATTATTGAATTCTGAATTTGAATTGCCAACAAAACATTATGAGCAGTGACAGTTTAGTGGTCGTGTTGTTTTTGTTATTTATGTTGATTTCAGGTTTTGTTTAAGATATAATGTTGCCTCTGTGTATGACCTTAATCCATGTCATGGAACTAGTATGTTACTGTACATAGCAAGCTCATGTATTGCTACAGCATAGTGTGTTGACCTTACCTGCCCTTAAGGCTTTTGGTGTTAGCGTGTAGAATAATCATCAGATATGAACATGGAATTGAAAATACATTCATTTACCTACGATAAAGCATACAGCACAGCCAAAAACTATATTGCAGAAAGGTTCACATCCTGCTGTCTGTAATCAATAATCAGTACAATGCGTGTTAATGAATAACGTTGAATGATTTTAAGATCTCACTTTTGGCAGATTTACATTAGATCCAACACAAACCATAATATTTAATAAAACAGACAGAACAATTACCTTAAATACTATTTCAATTAATACATTACTTACTAATATATTCCACATTTACCTTAATATATTCCACATGAACTTTAATATATTCCACATGAACCTTAATAAATTACACATTAAACTTGATATATCACACATTAACCTTAATATATTACACATTAACCTTTGAATGGCTCATTCAATTGTGAAACAGCTGTGATCTACATGTTGCACCAAGTGTTCCAGTAACACAAATATAAGTTTTATTTCTAATGTTACAAAATAGTTCTTGAAAATGTAACGTCAAAAATTCTCCAGTTGTGTCAATACTACTGTCTCATCCCTGGGAATTTCTGCCACCATGTCTTACCGTCACTATTTATAGGGTACATTTCTATGTTCAATTAACTGACATGAATTAATATTAACTCTCCCACAGTCAGCAAGATGACATCTGTCACCCTCACATGACATGTAGAGGGAAGATTTTCAACAGGAATGCTCCATTGGAATGTCTTGGTTATTCATTAGAATGTCAATATCAGTCAGGTGAATGCTTATGTGAAGTACTTCAATTTGTAAACTTGTTCAAGTGTTGTCTTTTGTTACATCTACACTAATAATAGGAATATTGTACCTTTTATACTGTACATTTTCCATAACACCAAAAAGTAGGATTGCTACATGGTTACAATTAAAATGCAATATCATGAATATCTGAAGTATGATAGGTGATCTACTTATAGAAGACGCACATAAAAACAACATATTACACATCCAAGAAAAATGTGAGATTTAAACATCATTTTTATCATTTTATTCCAAAAGTCTCAGACTGCATCCTGCATACTGTTAAACCCCGTTTATATGAAATATTTTATCCAATTAACATTTGACTTTCTCTCTTACTGATATGACCTAAGTCATAATTAATAACCCCATTTAAGTCCTTGTGAACAGTAGAAATGTCACAATGTAATTTTGTACTTATGCTAATGCTTGAAATAATCATTTTCAGATGGTAACTAACATATTTTATAGTATTTTTCAATGGTTAGGAAATGTCTGTTTAAATTCCTCAACCATTAATCGAACCCAATTGATAGAACCCAGTGCATTCATTGAGTTATTGCTTATTAAAATGACTTGGTCAGTTTAAATAGGAGAGTCCTGTTCTTCTCACTGTCCATTCCTACCTGCTTTATTAGTTCCTTATTAAATTCGGTCTCCTTAAATGCCTTCGTTTCCCAATGAAAGCAGCGAATGAGTTAGGCGAAGTTAGATAGAAGTGCCCGTCAAATGAAACTGTCCATCTCAAATCCACACATATTTAGCCATTACATTCATTCTTTACTTCTCAGTCTCATATGTATTCTTGTCTTCCACGAAGGCCCTTTTACAAATCCACTTGGCAGAGGCTGAATGGACAACATGGGCCTGATGATTTTCAAGTTGACTTCTTCCTCTTCAGCTCCTCGGACTGGGTTTGACAAGTTATCTATTCACGAACAGCGGGTGCCGAAATGGATTTCCTGGATGAGTTGAGTGCTGGGCCTGGGACTTCTGCAAAAGCACCGTAACATTCTCCAGCTGTAGATTTGGCTAAAAGAAGGGTGTCAACAAGTCCCAGACTCGCTAGTGTTTTGCTTTATGGCTCGATCAAAGTCACGACCAGCTGCAAATGTTTTGCAGTCCAAATCATTTTGGTAACTGTAACATTTTTGCTCCAAATCCAGCCAATCCATAACTAAACAATGCTGTTGGCATGTGCATACGTTGTGTGTGTGTAGTGTTCCATTCCAGACGGAGTGCAGGCAGGTCAAACCAACTCCGAATCTGCAGATGGCAGCATTTTGTACTGCAGTTCTGTAAGTGATGCCGGTTCAATTCTATTGTCCCTCTCAATCACTCCCACAAATCACAGCACACCATCTCTTAATTACTTTATCTCAAAAGACAGTGAAGATGAGAGTGGACTTTAGGAGAAGCCCAGCAGGCCTCGGGCACGTCGCCCTGAGTGATATAAGATATACAATTTTAAAACTACATTAGACTTTAATACCATGCTAACACGCTTTTGGATATCCTACCACCTAAAACTATCTCAGGAAATGTTTACCCAGCTGCAACATGGGAAAACGTTTTGTGTTCAGGTGAGACTGAATGATTGAGATTAATAAGTGAGCAAGACGAATGAGTACGTGAGAGGAATGAGAGTAAATTAGTTAGAAGTGAAGTGAATAAGTGAGCACATGAGGGAGTGAGTGAGTGAGTGAGAAAGTGAGGGAATGAGTGGGTGTGCCCAGGCAAGAGTGAATTCCAAGCCAACAGTGTGATGGCCCCTTCAGCTACTAACCACAACCCTCTAGTTCTCCCTCACCACCAAACCTGGCCTGTTTGTACAGCTGGCCCCTTAGCCTGGCCACTGCCAAACATCAACTCCGTTTAAAGATTATATGGATTGATAATTTTCTCTCTAAAACTCTCATAATATCACGGCACTCACAAGAAAGCGTATGCTACCTTACCACAGTCACCCATACCTGTGTTAGGAGTGTTTCCCCTGTTTATTTTGGCAGCGGGCTGAGTCCTTCACACTGAACACGTCCCACCCAGAGTCTGACAACCCCCCCCATGTTCCCATAATGCCAGTCTCTCAGTAGAGCCACAACCCACTGTGGCCAGAAACCCCGGCCAATTTAAGGAAATGGATTTGATTTCCTTCCATGTTTAACACATCAAATAGGGAAGGTAAGGACTACAGTAAGTCGCTCTTGTCCAAGCTGCACAAATAAACCAAAATTCCAGAGAGACCATTGGACTACTTCCGTGTGTGTGTGTGTGTGTGTGTGTGTGTGTGTGGGTGTGGGTGTGTGTGTGTGTGTGTGTGTGTGTGTGTGTGTGTGTGTGTGGGTGTTTGGGTGTGTGTGTGTGTTTGGGTGTGTGTGAGCATGTGTGCGTGTACTTTACGCATGTCACGATTGGTGTGGGGGCGTGGCTACACAGCACACTGTCAGCATTGTTTGTATGTCCACCCAGAGTCTGACAACCCCCCTGCCGCCGATGTTCCCATAATGCCAGTCTCAGTAGAGCCACATTTAAGGAAATGGATTTGATTTCCTTCCATGTTTAACACATCAAATAGGGAAGGTAAGGACTACAGTAAGTCGCTCTTGTCCAAGCTGCACAAATAAACCAAAATTCCAGAGAGACCATTGGACTACTTCCGTGTGTGTGTGTGTGTGTGTGTGTGTGTGGGTGGGTGTGTGTGTGTGTGTGTGTGTGTGTGTGTGTGTGTGTGTGTGTGTGTGTGTGTGTGTGTGTGTGTGTGTGTGTGGGTGTTTGGGTGTGTGTGTGTGTTTGGGTGTGTGTGAGCATGTGTGCGTGTACTTTACGCTGTTGTCATCGTTGTTTAATATATACATTTAAGCATCATGTGTTCATTTTAACTCAGGACTGCCCTACATCAATGTTGAAATATGTCTAAGGTAAATATAGTGTGTAATTAAATGAATTCACAATTACATTGCTACAAGGACAATATCTCATGGCTCGCTTACTCACTGTTCCTAAATAAATCTTGGTTCTAATGGGAAAGACCTCAACTTCTGTGGTCTATCTTGGCTACTAAAATTCAGGTCATGGGATAGAAGTCTGAACGAAGAAATCTATCTTCTAAACGTTTAGTGATTTCATACTGCGGGAAAAGGAACAGCTCAGCCAAAAGTAAATGAGCAACATCTGAAAGGGTTCATGATTTATGTACAATTTGCACTTATGTTGTAAGTGGAAGGAAAGTTGCATGGAGGTAACAGCAAAATGGGATTGTGCTTTGTGCTGGTAGTTAAAAACTACAATATGTCCCCAGTCCTCTGTTATGCAAAGAAATCTGCGTACATTACAAATATATAATTCCTTTCACAATGATTTTACTAAAGAGTAAAGATTAGCAAAAAGGTCTAAGGCTATTTGAATCCATAAAATGGAAGTAAAATTGTAAACAGAAAACAAATTCTTATAGAGAAATATACATTCATCTAAAAAACACATTTCAGCATTTATGGTGCCCTAGAAAGTCTCGAAACATATCAAAATATTCTAAGATATTCTAAATATGAAATGACAAACATGCTTCTGATGGTTAGCAGACCTAAATTATATAGACATTTTCTATATTATTATAAAGATTGGGAATTTCTTCTCATCTGCATCTCATCTGCATCAATCATGTGGGGTACCTCAAGGCTCTGTCTTATTCTCATTATATATGCCTCCCTTGGGCTCATTCTTTTAGATATACAGTATAATATATCTTACTGTTGCTATGCTGATGACATACATTTGTACTTTTACTTGAAACTTGATGAACAGAAATCCCTGAAATCACTCTCTGATCATATTGAAATACTGGCAAGCTAAAACCTTTCTCCAATCAAATAACACAAAAGCAGAACGTCTTGTATTTGGCCCCTGAGACTCCACAAAGTTATTGACTGCAAAGAAACCTGCTTCAATCACACACTGCCATTTTCTTAGTTACCGTCCAGCACACCACTCTGCATGCCCCCCCCCCCTCCACCACCTGCCCTCGGTGGCTAATGGCTCTCCCTGAGACTGGGTCTTTGCCATTACTGCGGCTGACAGGCACACAAAGCAGGTGGCTGACACAGGCATGCCGTCATTGAGATTACTGCCACCATGTAGGTATTCATTCTTTCCAGTAACATTAGGCTGGTTTGACTGGATGACGTCTCTCATCTACCCTCTGATCATACACCCCCCCACACACACACACACACACCACCACCACCACCACTCTGTTCATCCAATCAGTTATGTGGAGCAATGCGTGTCAGACCAGGAAATCCTGCAAACGCACCCACCCCACTTTTCCAAGAGATGGTGGCTAACTTTCATCGCCTGCTAGGTAGGAGCAGAGTCTAGCTTGAACCTAGAGTGTGTCCAACCTAGAGTGTGTCGCACATATACTGTGTCCAACCTAGACTTTATACCCACCAATAGACATGAAACACAATATACAGTACATTATTTTAAATAACTTGTCTCTTTATTAACTTTTACTTAGTCCCTTTAGAGGTTAAGGAAGTCAGCTGCCAACAGAACATTCACTGGCTTCTCTCACCAAGTGGTCCATTGTGCTGTAGACTTTGCTTAGTCCACTGATACTTCCTGAGGATACTGTGGGAGAGTCATTTACTGGGTATGAGAGCAGCAGTTCCCCTGCCTATTTCCTTTCTTTCAACTTGGCAGTGTGATTGTGACCCCGGTCTCGGTGACTCACACACACATCCTACCAGGACACTATTAGGAAGTTGCTCTGACAGCCATCATTCAATCTCCACCAGAACCATTTCTGGCGTGAATAGTGCTCTGTGTATATTCAGAGAAAATAAGTTATAATAATAAATTAATTATATTCTAGTGAGGGGAGAAATGCAGCATACCATTGGTTGTGTAATTAGTTAAGTTGACTGTATTAACGTTTCCCAGCATGGAAAAAAGTGTTAAAAAACGTTCAGACTTTTATTGAGTTAGTGATAATTGTAATTCGGTTTAAAAATGGTATCTGTGATTCAATATGCATAACTTTTGTCCAGTTATGTTAGAAATTAAATGAGTCAATTGTTTTGCTTATTCTGTTTTCCTATCCATTCTGGTCCTGATCAGTACGTATTGTGAGGTGAAGCGTAATCTGGAGGGCTCCCTGGGAACCAGGTCTGGTAGGATCTCACTGGCTGTCCAATCAGCTTACAGCATCGATAGAGCACTTCTTTCCCCTCATTGACGAGCCCAGTGCACGTCAGACATCCCTGTGGGTTTTCTAAAGGCACCAGAACAAGGCGACAGAAAATATGTCCACCACAAATGACACGATGCCTAAGGTATTGAGTGTGACAAACACAATATCTGTTGATTGCTATAGCGCCCCCTTTGGTCAATCAGTGTGCACTTGAAATGTCAGATCTCTATAGATGACATATCTTTCCGGCAAGTTCTTAAAATCGGATCAATTATGTTGCGTATTGTCGTGTAAATAGCACACCAAAGTACTAACTAACCAACAAACCACTCGACTCAATGACTAATGGTGGGGTGAGCAACCGGACAGAGACTGGGATTTGATCACAGAGTAGAATGTGCCAGACAGTCTTCATGTAGGTTTTTCCATGATTTTGGGAGTATCCATGTTTTTGTTAGCTTAAACCAAATCTAACAGCTAGACCGGTTGGACCAATAGAAATGTGTCTGTGCGAATTGATCATGAGTTTTAACCATGTGATTTTGTGTTTGACACACCCCTCATAATGTTGTTCCGTAGTAATGGAAACGTCCACACGTATTCTTGTCATTTCCTTTCCCGCTCCGTTTTCCCCTCGTGTCGGCCCACAGGAAGCCTGCTGGAGCATAGCGTCACCCAGAGTGTGCTCTCCAAGCCTGTCTCAATGACAGAACCTCACATGGACACCATGCAAAAGTCACCGATACTCACTTTTATGTCGTCTGCCAGAAAGATTGACAATCAAGATGGTGCATCCTAAAAGGGCCCACTTCCTTTTGGCCGACAACAGCCAAGACCATTGAGTCTTTCTGTTTTGCAGAGTCATTATGAATAAAGCATGTGTCTTCAGTTCTCAGGATGATGGTCCACCATCACAGTTACAGTTTTCACAAATCCATTGGTATGGCAAAAGGCTAGGGTCATTGGTACAAAAAACCTTGGAGCGCTGTTAGAAAAGATATATACAAATGACTTGAAGTGACAACATAAGCTGTTTTCATTGTTTCCTGTCTACGATCCATGAACAGACCTATCAACCCTATTTCCTGTGCAAATGACCCATGGAACCAGTGACACGAGTAGCTTGTCCACTTTGAAAACATCTCTTAGAGCAACTCCACTGCACTTGTTTGTGAGAAACGGGCTCTTTGATGTCAGAAGGGTAGAAAGACTGGGTGGTGAGAGCTTCTTTGTGATAATTACTGCTCAGCGCCAGAGGCTAGTTGGGTAGGAGACAGCATACATACTATAGCTACACACACACACACACACACACACACACACACACATATCTGCATGAGAGCTATCTAGGTGATAGACAGCTAGGGACTTAGTGAAATTGTGTTTAGGTGTGTTGAGGAAGGGGCGAAGCACCGGCTGCCATTAGAGGCACTTGTCTTGTCTGCCACAGGGCTGGAGGGGCTTTGAGACATGCGTGTCTGGGCTTCTCTGCTTCCCTGTGAAGACAACACGGAACCCATAGAATGGCGCAAACGTTTCAACCAGTCTCCTGCCTGCCAATACCTCTGAGGCATTACTCTCATAACGTTTATGTCTTTCTTTACAAATCCTCACCAACACAGGAATGTGATTTTAAATGTGTTTGTTCTCTTATTTTTGGTAAGGTGTGGATCATGTTTTGAGGGATGAATGATACCCAAGGGAGGGGTTCATTTCTGGGGTCAGGATGGAAAAGCCCCTGGATGTTTTCAATAACTCCCTTACTCTTTGCTATAAACACTCAGTAACACCGCACAGTGCCAGGATTTGGCAAATGTAAACCCTCTGTTTTTGCAGCTATTATGAAAGCTTAAAGTTTCTGCTGACCTGACATGGAACTACTTTGTCCCATTGAGGATTGCTGAGTCATTACTGGGGGTTTAAAGTTCCACGTGTCGTGCAGTCATTACTATTAAAAGTAATTGTTTTATGAAATTATTAAAAAATACTGTAGAAAGACAGAGGACGGCTGAGTTAAAAGTGCAGTGGTCTGGATTCAAACAAATCCGCCAGTCACATGTGCTTGGTCACCTGCTCAAACATTACAGCATTCTGAAGTTTTTATTTCTTTAATTGGCCGTTAAAATGCCCAGTCTGACAGGATGGACTGTAGGTAACACATTCATAGGTATTTATGTGCACAGACCTGATTGGCTGACCGGTCTACAGTACATAGTGTTGAAATACCCAAGAAGTGGGATCTTAGACTACAGCTGATCAGGCCACTATACCCAGCTCTCCCTCCTCTTAAGTTACGTTCCACCGACCAGTGAGAATCAAACAGACAAATACACAACCATGTATTCATGGACTCAGTATGAGACCAGTGAGTAACCACTCTCCTCAGGGACTTACAGGCGTGGCACAAATTTGCACAGCTTAACTTGTCAAGCTATTGATTAGTCCAGCAGGAGGTTCTGCGGCCCCGGCGTGATCTCAGATGACATATTTGATAAATCATCGCGTTTTGAGCTGTGTGTTGCCTCCACGCCCCGCAGATGCAACACGTCGAGACTAAATGACATCTCGTGGAGACAGTCAGATATCCCAGGAGGGTCTCCTCAATCTGTTGGAGGTGTGAAAACCACACGCTCTATCACAGACTGTGGGCTCTATGGGCTCCAGGTGAAAAACTCATTAAGTCTCACGTGTTGCTAATGACTGGCAGTGCTGAGCACCCCAGCCGACACCGTTCAAACTCGGACGATTTATGACCTGTTGAAGGGTAGATGTTTGCCAATGGGACCCCCTACGCTTCCCCCTGAAACTGTTGCTCAGCTCAAATGATATGTTTCAACTGACTTTCGGTTCGACTGCCACCCAGCCATATTAGAACACGTGAACCAAAGCTCGATTTCAGATCAAAGCTCGAGCCGGATCTCTGGAGCGTAGAAGTGTCCCACACACGGCGCCTGTTCCCTACTCGTCCTGTTGGCGCTGGCAAGACGAGGGGTTTAACGAAGAACATTCATTTTTGGACCAATCAAATAGCGTCACGCCCCCCTTGCGACGTCATGCTTCAGATTGTGTTGAACCACAAGTTATAAAATAGTTTCTCAGATCTAAGATCCAAATGGCCTCGTTCGTAATGGTGGTGTGTTGTGACTGGATTCTGGGAACGTCGCGTTTATGCATCACTATTAAGCACAGGCGAAATCGTTAAATCGGCCGGATTATGAACTGCACCCATAAACGCAACTCTCTCCAAGGGCGGATATATTCCTGTTCGCTCTCCTCCGGCGATACTAAGGAATCGAGAAACTCCGCATGACATGAAAACGGTTTGCTCTAAATGATGTGACTGACGTTGTCTAGGGCTTTACGGGTGTTGACGGGTGCCAACGGCCTGGGCTAACTCTGCATTCTGACCTGGATTTCTGAAGTAGAAGGTCAGATTGGGTTGCATGCGTTGAGCTCCGTGGCTAAAGGACATTTGTCAGAGAGGACGTCACCCTGGACACAGGGCTTCATCGCAGAGCTCTGATGTCACTGGGGCAGAGTCGACTCGTACATCAGCGTTGGTTTCTGGTCAAATAAACACGATGGTCTGGGGCTGGAACCTTTCTCATGTTGTATCTTTATACAGCCTTTTAAGGAATCACAAAAACATGTTCAACTTACACAGCAGGTCATTTGGATGTGATTTATGGCTGGTGGGGTTCATGTTTGTTTGTTGTCCAAAAGCTGGCAATCAATCTGCCCGACGTCACAGAGCCCAGCCTGATGATAACGATACCGTGTAGTAAACTGACACCGTTCAATAATTCACGGGAACTTGTTCTTTCATTCGCCAGTGAGTTGAATCAAATGATATATAAGGCATTCGTGTGTGTGTGTGTGTGTGTGTGTGTGTATTGCAGTCATTCAGTGTGACTCAGATGAGTCATCCACAGATTGTTTTACAGTCACAATTAGTCACATCACCTCAAGTGTAATCTGCATTTATTGGTTGATCATAAAAACGCAATGATAGGAAATGGCTAGGTAGTGGTATGTGTGACTAAACACCTGAGGGGCCCCTGTTTGTTTCCTGGCTAATAAAAACAGATGAAAGGGCCCTTTGTCGTGATGATTGACGGGGAAACACAGGTGACATCTCTGTTCGTCGAGCAACTCTTTAACACGACAAGCGCATTCAGCGGGACTGTCCACCATTGAAACTAAACACGCCCAGGGGCAAGTACTGTAATGAGGTCGCAAATCTGAATAACACTAAAGGACCTTCAATGGTCTGGTAATTGGGAAGACATGCCATAAGGAGGTGAGAAAATACATGCGGATCTCTGGCACTAACAGAAAGATTTTTCACCAAATCACTTGACGAGAAATATCACACGGGATTAGAACCACATTGAACAAAATACGATAAACGGTCCCATTGGAAAAGGGATTCGGGGTCTGTATTCTCTGTGGAATAAACACAGGCAAACGTTGTGTGACTTTATTGTGAAGACTACAACATTAGCTGCACAACGCAGGATGTGAAAATCTCAGAGACTTACGTAATATCTAGCTAGCTACACACACACACACACACACACACACATGAAGTCACTGAAAAACGTACCTCGCCCCCCAGGCAATCGCACAAATCGCACATATGAGCCTGAAACCACCTACCGTTTAAGGTTTGCCTTTAGGGAGAGACCGTCTCATTCCATGGAACTGGAACCATAGAACTGGAAAAATACCGATTGCCTTTTTTCACAGCTTCCTGATTGGCTAATGATAGCCATATTGATCGACTTGTTCCACCCGACTTGTAAGTCTGGTGAAGAGATTACATGTAGGCGAATGTGAGTCTCGAAGCCAAAGACACTCCGTTTTCTCAAGTTTACACTGAGGCTAGTTAGCTAGCTGGCTGTATTTGTGCTACAGTACATTTGAGTTAACTCTTTAGCAAACAACACACTCTAAGTTAGCTTGCCTTGCAGTAGTAGCTAGAGCCTGTGCTTCGAGTATGATACTAACTTGTATTTCTGTTTGCTATCCGTGCTCAGCAGATTCGGGATGCCACTGTTTGAGTAGTCTCCAAACTTCAAAAATGTACCTCATCAAATGATGTGGCTATTATAAACACACAAGGATGTATAAACAAACTGAAAACAGGATGAAAAAATTTGACATTAAGAACTAGTTTCTTCCAACTGTCACAAGCCGACATAACGTATCAATGAGTGAGCGCTGTAATTATAACACTAGGAAGGCCTTATTACACATCTACTGTACACGTATCAATGCTACGCCATGAAGGACATGTTGATGTCAGACATTTATTCCTGCTACGCTTCTTCCAGATGCTCGAGGGACAAAATCACTCACGTCTCTGTTAAGTAGCCACCGCGAAGCTGCTCCGCCCACAGCTTCCATTATTCGTGAACAAACGTCACTCGGTTGACAAAAAACGACTCTTCCGTCAACGTACAGCGCTACCCACCACAAGTGTCATCATCAAACAGTGACAGAGGTTAGAGTGGGTATGCCGTTAATGAACTCTCAACTAGAAACACTTGAGGTACACGGCCGATCAACTGATAGATTGGCGTCAATTCTGTTTTAACCGTTGTTCCTCCCCCACACTCACATGCTAGCTAACTGATTCACAAATTCTCTTGCACAGACACACACACCCACACACACAAACACACACACACACAGCCAGGCTTAGCATAAAGAAACCCACTTCTATAGGCCTATCGATGAATAAAATGTATATATCCCTGTGGTTTTGTTCCCCACAGGCACCTGAACAACAGAGGTGGTCAATTGACGGGGAAATGTTGGAAATACAAAAGGGCCTCCAGGAGACGGTGCAGCAGTGACATCCCCACACACAAAGAAATGCTAATGTATTAATCTATCAGCAGAAGAAAAGTGTGGAGTTGTGTATTCAGCCTCCCCCTAAGGCCTGCCGTCCTGCGGAGCAAATGGGCATCTGACCTCTCACACTGACAACGGAATGTATGTTTCCCCACTTCCGGTCGAGTGCGTAGTCTACAGTGACCCTATGACCTACTGACATGTCGACTGGACGGCCCCTTCGTGCATGTACCTCCCTACCCGGGACATCCTACAGCAGGCCGGTCCAAACCATTTTACCACCGGGCCTCACATTCAGACTTCAACGAGGCCAGGGGGGGCTGATCAACAAAAGGTTTCTTGTATTTCTCTTGGTCATCCAATTATTCATCAATCCAAGTTCCCTGTATGTCTACCTATGGGACAAAAACTGTAGCGCACAAGTCTGGATACCTCTACATGTCCAATCCTCTATGTCAAATCTCCAATCCAATCTCCAATAACATTTCTGGCGCAACATGTGCAAATATGTTAGGTTTGGGAATTCTTGCAGTTACTGCTGGCAAAGGTGCCTTTTCATGCTGTAATTTTAAATATTTATATATAGTTGTATGTACTGTATATATTAGTTATTACCTTCCAGGCAATATGTTTTTTTGGTTTAAATTAATTAATTAATTAAATTTGCAATGGATTATTTGCACACATTTTTCATTCGACTCGTAATTTGACAGCCATCACATACCTGATAAATCTTCAGGTTCAAGTTAAAATCTTCTTCCGCATCATTCGCTAAAAGGATATAGAAATTCCATTCGAACACACAATGAGATGCTCAAGCCTTTCTCTGTCAATCGCTAGGGAAGAGAGTAGCAATGGGAATAGCTGATAAAACGTTAAAAAAGAAAGAAACAATCTTTAGGTTGTACATTTCTACGGCATATGTATAATTAAAATATGTATTTGGCTGGTGTGGGAGGTGTTTGGGTCTATCGTTCTGTCGTTCTGTCTGTGTGTCTGCTTGTGTGTGAGAGAGTGCGAGAGTGAGAGAGTGAAAGAGTGTGTATGCATGGTCTGTTATGTCTATCTGTCTTTAATAACAATTGTTAATGTTCCTTTTCTGCAGAATGCTAGTACCATAATAGAAGCAGCACTTCCCTGTCTCCGTTTATTAGACCTCTGGATATATGAATGTAAATCACGGTCATAAATATGAGTCTGTAAAAGATTACAAGTAACATATGTAACACAAGTTTAAAAGTTTTCTGTAGCCCAGCTGATTGTATTAACTAACTCTGGAGTGTACTTAGTGATAGTGTAACCAAGGTTACAAAAACACATTTAGGTGAAACACTTTTTGGCGGTCTTCCAGGTATAGATTGGAATGCTTGTTCTGAGCATGAATCTGTTGATCCCAATCTGAATTATTACATACCGACAAACGACGTTGTGATGGCGACCAGGTGCGTTCTGAGTCTGGATTACATCACCTGATGCAGGAATACATGGTGACAAAATCACTGTGAAATCAATATGAATGCAGGGCCTAATTTGAGAAAGATATTGCTATTTCGGACCGTTTGGTCTGATGAGATACAAAACATGCTTACATATAGCTGGCATGTCTTACTAACGCTTCAGGGCTACTCTCAATTATCATATAACGATGTTACCTCTTTACTTTACATTTTTGTCCTAAAGCACACCCTGATTATCTCAAGTAAAACTGCTTCATTCACTGGTTTTTAAACTTGGTTTATATCTATGATGACATTTTAATTTTATTAAAATTTGTTTTAAATCATTGATTACATTTTTATTTTAAATTGATTATATGACGTCTATTGTTGTCCAGTTCGACAAAAATATATTTTAAAGAGATTACAACAACGGGAAACTGGAGCATCGGATGACCTAGCTGTTAGATGAAGTGATTAACTAAAACATAGTTGGTTCAAATTTTTTAGGTGAATAGTTTGTTTTTTTGTCCTTGAGCAAGGCACTAAACCCACATTGTAAGCAACTGAATATAAATGTCTGCTATATGACAGTAAAAACGATATACATCTAGATAGGTTAAACGGAGCCAATGCGCCTTAGCACAGAGGTGTTCCACAGTTGCTTTCCTCACTTCAAAGACTCTCTAATGAAAGATAATTCACACACTTTTAAGTTAAAGAGGTGATATTTTTCTGCCTTAAACATCCATTATTCATATGCCTGCCAACTCGTGTGTGTGTGTGTGTGTGTGTGTGTGTGTGTGTGTGTGTGTGTGTGTGTGCGCACATACATGTCCGTTCAGGAACCCTGGATGTACGCTGACATTAAGTTGTACACAGCATATGTTGTTAGGAACATGTATATTGTGTGGTATGATCTATCATATGGAATATGGGTTCATTGAGCGTGTGGAATATTCCTACTGTTTGGGGCCAATTTAAATGATCTGAAATATCTTTGTCAGAGTCCATCATCAAACTGTCGTCACCTCGCTACGTGAGGACGAATTACATAACGTTCGTTGTGGAAACTCATCGGCTCTGAAGTCATTTGAAAAAGTCGAACGGATGTAGTGCCAGGTAACATGTTGAGAAATTAATTACAAAAATAGTGTGAAATCGAGTGTCTTCTGAACAACCGTTACTTAATCATTAGTAACAACGGGATGAGGCTCGGGGGACATCTGGCCCTCAGATGTAGCACCTGTTCCCCAGAGCCATTGTGCAGGAGAGTAGATAGGAGGTCCATCAACAACTAATAGTATCTGGCAGCATGAGAAGGTGACAGATTATCCCATCATTGTCACCATGTTATCACGACATAAAATAGCTGAGAACTGGGAACTGGAGCCCTGGAGGCAGAACTTGATGAGGTACTGTATTTCGGTCCCTTAGCGGCTTCTAATCTACTCAATGTGATATCTGAGCGGCTGCCTGGTTAGGAGGTATTCAGGTACAGGTGGGCAGGCTGGCTGGCTGGCTGGTTGGCGTCGTTGAGTGACATCCCCTTTCATCTTGGGCCAGACCTGCTGCCGGACCAGAAACAGAGCCAAAATGGTCTGCAACAAAATGCTCTTGAACAGATACACTCCAGTGACGATGTACGTCGTCTTTCGGTCCTTCCTCGCCTGGCCCGCTCAGAGATGACAGATGTTTACTTTTTATTCCACGGAGTATCATCGGTGAAGCTGTGGGGGGAGCAGTACACATCATACACAGACACGAGATATGCAGTTTTGTGGCTAATTCTCGCATGTAATAGCCTATATTTCATTTTAATTTCTAAGTAACCCCAAACGTGTTTTCTTTTTTTTCTATGACATCAATAGTCTGATCTGTGCCCTTTGACAGTATTGAATGTCAACACATTATGTACAGGGTATTTGGTCAGATTTTTGGACACTAATGTTTTGTGCTTCTGCAGTTTTTATTGTTAGTAATCAAACATGTAATCTTCAGTTCTTCAGTTCAAACTTGGAATCTTCAGTGACTCCACTATCAGAAAGACAGAAATCTGATTCCTGGCAGTGTAGCAAGGCCAAAAACTGTTTCCTTAAGACAGACGTGAATGCTCATCACAATTGAATGAGCCTCCAAAAGTCTGGAACAATGATCTCAGAACAGATGGGTAATAAGTGAAACGTTTTGGCCAACACGGACCCAACTATGTCTGTCAAATACCAAACACTACATTCCACAGTAAGAACCAGATACCAACATACAAAACCTTTGCTGCATCAGGACCTGAACAACTTGCTATCAAAAAATAAATATTTAATTTGGTTCTCTATTAGAGTATTTTACCCACCGGTAAATGTCAGGCCATCCGTTCATGAGCCAATGATCCAAAACACATTCTGCCTGAACAAGGAACGTTAAAGTCATTGATATTTAGTTTCAAATCCTGAAACAGGCATTTCCAAGTTTAGTGAGGAAGTTGGCAAAAAATTCCTACATGGCAATGTCAGGGACTAATTGATACAGATAGCATTTGGGTAGCAGTTATTACCGCTAATCGTGCTGTTATTTGGCAATGCATTACATTCATAAAAAATTGTCTTGATTTAAGGTCTGATAACTCTGAAAAAGTCAATCTTGTAGTAAGACGTCATCCTGTGTATTTCCCTAGGGGGACAGACTGTGATATCAGTTGATGAAAATGAATGAGGGTACAACAGACCAGGAATGTGCCTACATAATAACTAGGTAGGGTTTTCACATTTTTCCAGATTGTTTTCACACATTGTATAACACAAACAATATGCCACATGGAACTTAAATCGTTCTCTCCCAACGGTATCCAACACCCGTTTGCACGCCATCAAGTCTGTTTTCTCCACATTACCTTTCTTTAATCAGCTGGGTGATATGCAGCAGCTGGTGCTCGGATTATTTGTAAAAAAAATAAAGACTCATGTTAGCAAACGCAGCGACTGTTAGCGACTGTTAGCTAGCATTTGGTGTAGCATATTAGATGTCACTGTTATGTGTGCTGCACTGGTTATCCCAAACCATATTCACTTTTGTTCATATTGAATTCGGACAGGGCTCTCTCAGCTTCATTGTTTCGATGCTACTCTCTACGACCGTAAAACATACGTTCCAATCTCAGACTGGTGCCAGATGAAAACAAATTATACTCCAGTTGTTTTCGATATTCTCAGGGTTGATTTGAATCCTACCAGAACTCTATTCACATAGTGTTCTATTCATGTGAATCTTCAGAGCTTTGTGGAAGTTCCCTGAGATTTCCCCAAAATGTTTATACATATTTTATGTTATCTAAATAAAATTATTGTCGCAACAAATGTCTCCAAATATGTCCTTCGTCCCCTGTGTCGGGTAGTTATACTTTTTACTTGGCAGAGACACAGTACATCACACCAAGAACTAGGCGAAAATGAACCCACACCTCCGCCTTTGGTTGATGTGTGGGGTGTAAAGGCTCACGTTGAAACGCACAGGAACAGAAAAAACCCGGTTCCGTGGACCTAACATGAATAATACATAGTGAAATACCTAAAGGATTATCAGGTGGGGGTCTACCTGAGGTGTGTGTGGATGTAATGGTAATAGTTGCTCTGCCCATTCTCCCCCTCAGCTGCCGGATCCAAGGTCCCAGAGCCCCAACGCATTGGCCCGGGAAGGGGAGGAAATATTACCGGAGCTTAAGTCAGGCCCTGTCAGTCAGTGGCGTTAAACCCAAACCACCAGAGAACATGTGACCTCTCAACCTTTAGCTGTGCGTTGAGTGCTCCTCACTAATGAACTGCTGTTAACAATAGCCCTGGGCTTTACGTTGACCTAGTTGTACAGCAGGAGTACCTCCAATATTGACTGGCTAACGCAGCTAGGCCATAGCTAGAGTGACAACGATCAATACAATCATTCATACATGCTTTCATTCATTCATTCTAATAGCAGTTGGGATGAATATAAAAAATGAAAGAGTAATTCAGCATTACATCATGTCTCTTTCACATGGATATACCTTGACATGTGAAAAGCATGACACACCCAAATAATTATATACATATCTGCACTATATGTGTAATGGCATGGAAAAAAGCATTTTTCGAGAAATCGTGTGCATGATAAATTGTAATTTATATCTCCTATGTCAAGCATGAAACATGCTTTCTCTAGGCCTCCACAGAAATCGATAGAACTGTAGACACTACTAGGATGCAAAACGTTTGAGAAATTACCTGGCCATTTAGGTCTTCCATCTCACTGTTGTGGGTTGGAACTGGTTTGGACTTCTGAAGAATAAATCAGTTGAGAACAATTATAAGACTCACCTGGTTCATCCAATCAGGTCATACGGTGGGAGGAACAAACACATTATAGTGAGTTATAGAGAAAAATGTTTCTTTAAAATGAACGCAACCAAACACTCGTGGACCTCGTTACGTAAGAGATGAGTACCCCTGGACCAGACCTATTAGTGCTCAATTTCTAGATACGTCGCCTATATCTGTGGAGATATAGTGGAAGTTAGGAGAAGCCCAGCAGCCCTTTATCCCATCGTCCTGGGTGGTTCCCCAGTCAACCCTATGGAGTCCATTTGCTTCCTGGGCAACACAATCACCCAGAACCTCAAGTGGGAGCTGAACATCACCTCTCCCTCAAAGGTGCCGTTACTCAACATTACTCAACCTACACACCTCCAGGACGCTGAGATGAGCAGTAAAGATTGAGTCTGATCCCTCTCACCCTGGAAACTGTTTATTCAGAACGTTCCCCTCTGGCAGAAGTTTGATGTTCTAGTGCAGTAGGCCTCAGGAACAGGCCCCCGAAACCAAACTGACTTTAGCCTGTTTCCCACAATCACAGTCTCACAGAAATCTAGAGCGTTATTCCCGCTCTGAAAGTGGCTTTCATGCACTTCACCCACATGGTTCCTGACAGTTTGGGGTGTTGCAGAGTATTTATTACAATAATGGACGTCATGTTGTGTGATCTTCAGAAAGCTCTATGGAATACCCTCTTCAGATGTGAAGGTCATCTCAAAGTCTGTTGTAAGTGGACATAATCCTTTGCACCACAGTTTGACAATATTTCCGTCTTAAATACATAGAGCTCACCCCTGCCCGGCCACCTCTGGCCTTTCTTATGCTTCTCTGTAATTACAAAGTCTTTCATAAATTGACCGCGCTTCACACTTCAAAGGAAAGAGCCCTTTGCACGTTTACACAATCTTCCACAACTAGAAAGAGAATTACAGCTGTTGTAGTAGACGGGTCAAATTCCTGAAGCGCAGAGGATTGATGTGGAATTTATGTTGATTGTTGTGATGTTTTAGCAGGACAGTTGCAGAACCATTACAGGACCGTTACAGGAGCGTTGCAGGAGCGTTGCAGGACCGTTACAGGAGCGTTGCAGGACCGTTGCAGGACCGTTATAGGAGCGTTGCAGGACCGTTGCAGGACCTTTACAGGAGCGTTGCAGGACCGTTGCATGATCATTGCACAACCGTTGCAGAACCGTTGCCGGACTGCTGCTGGACCGTTGCAGGACCGTTGCTACACTCTTAACGTCAGACCTCTGGGAGGTTAAGGTGACACGCTAAGAGCCAGTCAGCTAAATCTAAACAGTCATAAATCGCGTGTGGAATTCTAATGAACGCAGCCCACCGCCTCTTTATTCAAAGCTGTAATTATTTACCACTAAACAGTGCTTTTCAACTGGCTCCCCTACAGAGGTGGAGCAACGTGATGAATCCACGTTCTAAGTCTTAAGACCTGTGGTGTGTGTGTGCCCTAGTTGGCACCAAAGGTTGTTTTCTGGCAGTGGCAGTTTACAAAACAGAGGTGAACAATGTAACCGCAGTGTTAGAGAAGAGTGACGTTTGACACTGTGATCTGTGCCTCCTTATACAGCACGGTGCTCTGTGTTCTGAAGATCTTTAGAATAAAATACATACACGTATACAGTCACTAATGAAATGTAATGTTTGAAATGTACATGATGCCAGTAAACAGGTTGCTATTAATATAAAATGTATTTTTCTTATTTCTTCTTATCACCTTGGTAAAGCACATTTAATTGTGACACACTCCTCCTGTAACCACCATTGGAATGTTCTGGAACTTGTACCACAGTTGTGTCCAACACTTCTGAGCCCCCACAAGCCATTTCAGAGATGCTCTGACCCAGTTGTCTGGCAATAACTCATTTTCTCTTGTTAAAGTGGCCTTAGCTCTTGTTTTAGTAGATTCTGTGTAGTTCACCTGCAACCAACATGTTGACCATAAGAACTGATTGTTCGCTTACCCTCTAATCTACCCAGACCAGACATGTGCCCTTGTAGAGCGATAATCAACATTATTCACCTGAACTTTGATTTGGCTCATCATTGTAAATCTCATCATCACCAAGTTGGCACATAAATGGTGTGAAAACACAAACTGAAGTACAGCATAGCTCAGTAGGAACTGTTCTGAGATCATGTGCAATGGAGGTCATGCCCCTGTGACATGAACAGGGGCACCAGGGGTTAAATAGGACAGAACCCTTTCTGCTTCTTCCAGAAGCCCTACTGAGCTTTCTCTGATGACCAACACACTACCGCAATGGTTGAGTGAATAGTTCATTCCAGCGAAGCAGGATCGCAAGATCGTTAAAATAAACAAACTGATGTCATCTCAACTCGTGTCTTTGTGTGGCATAGCTGGTATCAAGGTCTTCACCATGCTTACCCATATTCCTGGGCACAATTATACATTATGCTAACTCTACCAGAGGAACACAATGTACTCTGATTATTGGTGTGGGCTGCAAGACATTGGCAACATCCTCTGGGGACATACTGGAAGAATGTTTACACTCCGGAGCTTAATTAAAGTCTTCGGTTACGGCAGGCAATTTGGCCCTAACAGGGCCTCAACCTTTTAAGACAGAAAGACACATTGAAATCGAGATTGAGATCTCTTCTGCGCATTGGTGAGCAATATTATTTTGTCAGCCGGTCAGTTAATCGTAACCCCTGAAAACACTTAAAAGCCGGGGTTTTGGTTCAGCCCCGTCACTCTGTGTTGTTAAGTATTAACCCTAATTAAACAGCAGCTAGCATCTGTGGAAAAAACTGAAACGGTGATCGCTTATTCAACTTTCCCGGAAAAAAAATCAACAGTCAACATTCACAAGCATGCTACTGCTGTCACTGACGTCTTGACAAATGGAATCAACCACACTTTTTCCCACACACTGTGAAAGATGTTTGTGAGTGCAGTTTACACAGAGAGCACCTGAAGGCTCGTTCATCAAGCACAGAAACGCGTCCAACGAGAGACCCTGCAGTGAAAAGACTAGTCATTGAGCAGTGGTGGACAACGTGAAGCATTGCTATAGGGAAAGTGAGTGTTTCTGCTCTACTATGCAGTGCTGCGGATATTCCGCTATTCTGAGAGACATCGATCAGCATCCATTAGGATGATGCACAGCAGGACAGGCTCTGTTTTCACCCTATCTCTCTCCAACTGCAGAACAACGCCTCAAGGCCCAGGCACATGCATCTCCACGGTGCCCAGAGCTCTTTCCACTCTGGGGTAGAGGAGCTGAAGGACACACTGGGCGTTCAGACTCCCGTTCACATTGGAAGTCACCAACTAGGAGAGGATATCAAGGCGCCCAGCTGACGTGTGTATCACATTCACAGCTGGGACCACAATCCTGGAGTCATCTCTTAAGTGTGTGTCATCGGCCATATGTGAAATGTGAAACCTCAAACAAGTGTAACTCATCATATAAAGTGTGTGTATTGTTTTAATGCATTTAACAGAGACATGGTAAAAGCCTGTGCTGATCAAATTCATATATTGTCGTCTAAACAATATTTGAAATAATAATATCTTCATGTAATCAGTTACATGTACATCTTACAATAAGACGGAACAGCAGGACCATGTGCTTTAGGGAAGAACAGGGGCGAACAAGCTAATAGCACACTGTCCTGATCTGCCATTGAGACGACGACGTTACATTAAACTAGACTCATCGTAAATTAACCATGAATCCAGCACACGCCGAGTTAAAGGGCCGAGCTGGGAAACGCCTGGACCTGGTTTTCATTCACGCAAAACGGCGCTGCATTCTTCGCTCATCATATTACTATATTTTGGATACCATAACTTAAAGCCCATTGACTCTAACCGTTAGTGTTAACCCCACAGATGAGTACCAGAGCCCGGCTGCTGTTAACATAAAACATGGCAGTCAGAATGCACCATGACAGGCGTGGGTCCCTGTACGCAGAGCCTCCAGTCCTGCTGCCTGCCTCCACTGGAGAGCTGTCAGGCCCCAGGGTCTGGTTAATGCACACACACACAGGCTGGTGTGGAACAACTGAACCTCGTCAACACTTCAGTCTACAACAGGTCAATCACACACATTTACACAGATTTGTAATCAGTCAGAGAGAGAGAGAAACAGGGTGATATATTAGAGAATTAATTTAGCATAGGAGAGGGTCGGCATAATTAAACTACGCTCTCATTTTGGCCTAATCTTAGACAATTCACAGAGCGAGGCATTGGGAGGTCTTCAGGTTTCGTAGCTCTGCCATCATGTCAAAAGATAAATGACGGATCGGCAATCAGATGAGATCAGGTTCTCCTCTGTTCACCACACACAAGTGAATTCCACATCCGGTGCGTCTCCTTCCCTTACAGTGGGTCAGATGTGAAAATTAGCCTGGCTGAGCTGTCAGTTTCTCTGGATGTGTCTCGATAGCGTAGCAAAGCTGTGGTCACTCCATCTTTATCCGAACTCATCTCTCTGTCTGCTTATCTCTTATCTCGCAGGCGTGCACAGAAGGCAAAACAACAGAATTCTTCAGCCGAGGCACGCAAGAGCAAAATATTTGTGAACGCTCTGCATGCGATGTTCAGTTCCACCCGGTAGATATTTTAGATTGTGGTTCAAAATACACACAGTTAGCTAACTCTATCCACGTGTTGACATGACTTAGATGCAATTCAACACAATCCAAAAATAAATACGCAATGCTTTTTGGTTTTATTTGACAATAATAATAACAAAATAAACTTTTTATGAACGGGACCTGCACTGGAGGACGAACAAGATTTCCATTAATATAAAGAGTCTGGCCACAGCAGGTCCCCTCGCTCGTAATGCAGGTTTGCTTGACATATTCCACAGTCAGAAAGCCAGCAGCGACTGGTCTGATGTTTTTATTGTTTGAGATTGTTATGATTGAGTTTTACGAATTGTGTCACCCCGTGTTGATTTGAGCAGAGCCAACAATCCTGCAGGCCTGTACCCTCAGAACCGTACAATAGCAACCAAATGAAAGAGCCGGGAAAGATGACAGATTGACTTGGCTCCTGTTGAGTCAAAAACATGGACTAAAATCTACCTCGGATGACTAACAAAATCATGTGTTGACAATAGAATGGAAGAAATGAGTTTTAACACATTCATGTATTTTGCAATAACCAGTCATCAATAAAACGCTAAAAATGTATGGCGGACATGGTGTCTTTGAAGTGCATATAATAGTACTGTTCATAAATAATGTGATATTAATTTGGACATACATTGTGACGTAACATTCTGGGAAATAAACTTCGATTTATGAAGAATTGGTATGGTTTGACGGTAACAATTATTGTAACATTTCATTTATTACCTTCTCAAATTCTTTTCGAATGCATACATACAATAATCTAATATTGGTAAGCTGATTTAATTTATTTACATAAATCAATCACTTATTGATATTGGCATCAAAGGCAGATATTTTTATGGTACGGCTTAACGAAAAACGAGGCAGTTGCAATAACTATGTCAGTTGTAAAATGTTACAATAAAGTACAAATAAAACCTCAGGTCAAATTCCACATCATGCCAACTATTCACTAAAACGCCGCTTGTTATACTTTCAGGAGAGGGAAAGGTCTTTACATGTAGAACCATCTCTAGACCAACGCACATAACACTGAATCCACACTCAATATCATAGCAGGACTTCTAAACTCCTAACTGTCTGCTCCGTCTAACAATTGACCAATGAACTGGTCTGAACGGGCTTCTTCAGATCCTGTAGCACAGACCGAGCCTGAATTCGACCATCTCGCTACGCTCTGGCTTGGTAACTGCTCGACACACTTCTCAAAGTAATACAATGTGTCTACTTGGCTCGGGGATACAAATCCGTGGAAACGCGCCGGCCGAGACAGGAGCGGTGGTTGACGACCCTTCTGCGAGCGGTTAATGTATATTATGCGTCTGGAGCTGACCGGCCTGGATCCTGACCTGCGTCCCACAGCTGTACACACACAGCCAGGACCGAGCGGCCCGGAGAAGCAGGTGATGCTGTGCTAACACGCTAACCAGCTGTGTTGTGTCCCCTGCACACAGCCTGCCAGACAGAACCCCGGGGTGAGAGCTCCTAGACATTTCATGACCTCACCATCTAGATGGAATCCATGGCATATTTTTGTCGCGTCATTACGTACTCCGCGACTAACAAGCTGCTCTAACAACACCAGAACGCTCCTCTGTTCTGGGTGTTCAACTGGATTTCTGTACTGTCTGGCGTCAGAGAACTATAACAGCTATCACATGTAATTGGATTAACGTGTGTGTGAGACACAGCTGCTCACGCATCCCGCGGGACCTGTGTGTTGTGAGACAACATGGCAGTGCTTTGCGTGTCCCCGGGGCTCTAGGTGTTTATACTGATCACGCCGTTCTCGGTAATTACTCGTATGCGTTCCCCAGGGAGCCTCTGACTGCCTCTTCGTCCGCACTGATAACCTGCATAATTTCCTCTTATCACAGGCACGCTAGTAATTTCACAGTCTCCGACTGTAACCCTCCTGTGCTTTCGTGAACCCTTATCTTCCCACTTCAAAACAAAAAAATTGATAGTTGTAAAACAATGTCAGGCAGAAGCTAAAAGAGTCTGCCCTTTGCTGTGGGTCGAGCTATCATGTCACTGCTCGGATTCTCCGCACGGAATACAGAGCGGCTGCCGGAGAAGCCTTTGTTGTCCCACGGAGGGGAATAGGGGTATTTGAGTTAGATCTGCTTGATTGCTTGCGGGCTGTGTCTACATAACTTATGGATTTCGCTCCACGGGACTTTCATGACTCCATGACGTTGTCCTGTGATGATTTGGTATTCACAGACCACACTTACTTTATGCATCATTGGTACGTGAATTAGCATAAAGAATCAAATGTATCATGTCATTTCATTTGTGAGGTATTGTTACGATATATGCCAAAAGAAATGTCCTCTTACACCACGGTATTACCAAATGAGATTTCATGGATCATTCCTTGGCTTTCGGTTTGGTTTCCAAATGCTGGACTAGTGTCTTGTTGTCCCCGGGGCTGCATATCCAGATCGGGGCAGTCAGATTACCCATGTGTCTGATGAGAGGACTGGTGCTTATCACTGCCCTGGGAAAGCTAGGATTCAGTCCTCAAAGGGACGCCATCAGATCATCCTCTTGTGGAAGTCGTTTGAGAGCTTTATCTATGAACGGGCTGAGTGGAGGCTGGATTGCACCCGGACAGGCCTTCTGACCAGACGGGTCACGCACAAGGGTCGGGCTTCACACAATCTCTGTCGGAAGGCCTGCATGTGTTGTTCAATGATCCTAATCGCATTGACTAGGAATGACTGGAGGCTTGGAGAGGCTTTTTAAAATGCAAACCCTCATGTCCGTATAGAGGAGCCTTCAGACTGCATATGAAAAACCAAACACAGACTGGAGTTCGAAACTGTTTTACGGACAGTGTTTGGTCAATGTGGTCATATGAGAACTAATAAGTCAAATTGACAGACACATTTTTATCTATCATTTCTCCACACACAACATATTGTACAACGCTAGATCGTTTTTCAATTTGTGCGTACTTAGTCACTAACTGGACCATGATTAAAAAATTGCATTTTCTATTGCCAGTTTTGCTGATTTATGGATGTACAATACAAATAACAGCATGGAGTTATTTGTGTGGTTGATTTTGTGCACTGTCATCTCTGTGCTAACTAGCAGTTGGCTAGCTATTACTATAAGATCAAAAATGTATTTCTTAATTAAAGGCTCAGATTGTCTCCCGAGTTTCAGAGAATTAAAGTCAACAATATCGGTAAGGGTTTAAAATCTCAGTATCATATTCCTTTACTTATAAATGCAGTAAGACTACAACTCACAAAATGAAAGATGTTTGTGTTGTTGTCTTAAGTCAATGCATCAACTTTTATTCGTCCGCAGGTTATCAGTGATACTGTAAGAGACCCACACTCAACTTCCTGCATAAATAAAGCTAGTTTGTCTCCCACTCAAGACCCCACCATACATCACGTGCTATCTGGACACACCGGTCTTAGAACAACAGGTCATATTCACTGTTTCTCCGGGTCAATTTGTTCTATTCCCAAAGTCCATTTAAACTAAAACATTTGGATTCACTTCACTGGCTCTACTGAGGGGCAGGCGCGATAACCCTGACCTGATGAATCTCATCGTGATTGAAAACAGCGAAGGGTTTTTTCGACGATGTTGTTCTCTGGAGAAAGCAACCCGGGGAACTTGTTTAGCGACCCGTTCCCATCATTAATCAACGCGCTCTGACAGGGCTTCGTGTACGAGAGCTGACACTTCATACCGAATGTGTTACCACTCCTGTACTCACTCGATCCTCGGCAGATCCTTTCTAATCACCGTCGGCTTCCTAAAGAGCTGCGAGACTGTCTCAAGACACTCCAGATGTAAGAGCTGTCCTTTCTCCGGCTGACAGCTAGCTACGCTAACACCCGGCTTCGCGCGGGCTTGCGGAATAATCCCACAGTCAGTGCGTTCGGAGGCGTGAGCGATCATTGTGGGTAGCGTACGGGGTCTCGTCTGTCATGCCGAGTACGGGGGTCTGCATGTTCTCCCCTTGTTGGCTTCTGGGGAGCGTATGCACGTATTTTCCTCAATCAAATCAGTGTGTTTACTGTTGTGAAACCGAGAGGTTTGTCCCAGGGTAATAAATCCAACAGGCGAACCAGCGGCGGCTCCCCTTTCTTCTGAGCAATTTTAAAACGCCTTATTGGGAAAGAAACCGAAGATCCCCTTTCAACGTCCCGCAGAGCGCTCCCGTCTGCCCTCAGGCTGTCATTGACAGGGTAGCACTGGTCCTGTGTAATGTGAGCGCTGGCGACTCCGCTCAGCTTGAAGTGCATCAGCGGCAGGCTATTACGGGCACCAGCGCGTCACCCGGGGAGAGACTGGGGAGAGACTGGGGAGACGCCGCGGAGACCAGGGCGGCCGTGTGTGAAGGAGGAGCGGCCCGTGGTTCATAAGGAGATCAGGTTGCCCTACAACTTGTTGCCTGGTGCTAAATAAACGCTGGCATGTTGTGTTCAGAAACCCGACACGCTGGCTGAAAGGTCTCTCCCTACATTACCCAGATATACTCCCTACTCTAACTTTACACCCACACTACATAAATGTATTCCCACAACACCCCCTACTCTACCTTTACCCCCACACCCCCTACTCTAACTTTACCCCCACACCCCCTACTCTACCTTTACCCCCACACCCCCTACTCTACCTTTACCCCCACACCCCCTACTCTAACTTTTCCCCCACACCCCCTACTCTACCTTTACCCCCATACCCCTACTCTAACTTTACCCCCACACCCCCTACTCTACCTTTACCCCCCACACCCCCTACTCTACCTTTACCCCCCACACCCCCTACTCTACCTTTACCCCCCACACCCCCTACTCTACCTTTACCCCCCACACCCCCTACTCTACCTTTACCCCCCACACCCCCTACTCTACCTTTACCCCCACACCCCCTACTCTACCTTTACCCCCCGCCCCTACTCTACCTTTACCCCCACACCCCCTACTCTACCTTTACCCCCACGCTCCCTACTCTACCTTTACCCCCACACCCCCTACTCTACCTTTACCCCCACACCCCCTACTCTACCTTTACCCCCCACACTCTCTACTCTACCCTACTCTAACTCCGTAGTTAAACATTTTTATTGTTCTATGTTTTGTTTCAGGTTCTGTCTGTGGTTTAGTTTTCAAAATGTGCTCCTTCGTACCCAAACATGGTTTATCAGCATTGCCATCTGACAGAAAGTCACAGCAGGAAGCAAAAGCAACAAAAAAAGCAAAGCAGTCAAAAACCATTCAACAAGTTCATAAACAATTTATAAGGAACGTGTGGCCCCAGAACGCTCCAGTCAAACTATTGACTCTGGCCCCCGACCTCGCGGCAACATTGACCGGCTCAAGGCTTACACCTGAACGCACGCGGCGGGCCCACACGCCTCCCCTTATCGAAATCCCAAGGTTGCTGGTTCCCCCGACGTTTGCCTCCGTTCGATCAATACAGTCTCACCGAGAGCTCCGCACAGTGTAGACAGCGTGAACCTTAAGAACTGCCTGCTGCACAGCACAAAGGGAATTTATCATTAGAGAAGTGCAACCGCAATCAATATCTCCAAGCCTCAGCAGGGTGAAGCGGAGGCCTGGAAGTGAATGTGAACACAGCCCTCGCCGACACAAGATGGGCACCAGCGGAGCTAATTAGGGAGATGAGTCGGCCATCTTGTTAGCCCACATCCTGCTTTGGGAATAGCGCTAATGAGACGCGCCGTACCAACGTAGACAGGGTTTAACGGGCAACGGTGGAGCGCAACTTGCCCGCATTTTATATGTTTTTATAATCATCCTCAAATGCATAATTAACACGGGTATTCCCTCGCTGGAAATGGAACTACAAAGCTGGAGCTGAGCCGCTGGCGAGATTCTACAGGCGAAAGCATGTTGAACATCATGTCGGCATCAGGGCCACTGCCAGGACTCAAGACCACTATCAGTCAGATCCAGTGCTCAGCGGGGAACGGCTTTGAATAGGGTTGTTCAGAACTGTCCCGTATATATAAGGACCACAGTGTTGCTCATTTCACCCTGGAGTAGCTAACTTCCTATATGTTCTGATACATCCGCTACTTATGGTGATCAGGGCAGACGGCACTCGTGGCATGTCTGTTTAATCTCCATTAGGGGCAACGGGCCGCACGAACCCGGACACATTTTGACCCGTCTCCCCGGGGACATGTCACTCTGCAGCGCCACCAGCCTAAAGTCAACCTCAATGCCATTCCTCCTTTCATGTCTTCTTCTATATGCCCCCTTATCTATATGGCACCCGCATCTATATGGCCCCCGCATCTATATGCCCCCGCATCTATATGGCCCCCGCATCTATATGGCCCCCGCATCTATATTGCCCCCGCATCTATATGGCCCCCGCATCTATATGGCCCCCGCATCTATATGGCCCCCGCATCTATATGCCCCCGCATCTATATGGCCCCCGCATCTATATGGCCCCCGCATCTATATTGCCCCCGCATCTATATGGCCCCTGTATCTATATGCCCCCCGCATCTATATGGCCCCCGCATCTATATGGCCCTCGCATCTATATGACCCTCGTATCTATATGGCCCCCGCATATGTCTTCCTCTATATGGCCCCCACATATGTCTTCCTCTATATGGCCCCCGCATATGTCTTCCTCTATATGGCCCCTGCATATGTCTTCCTCTATATGGCCCCTGCATATGTCTTCCTCTATATGGCCCCTGCATATGTCTTCCTCTATATGGCCCCCACATATGTCTTCCTCTATATGGCCCCTGCATATGTCTTCCTCTATATGGCTCCCACATATGTCTTCCTCTATATGGCCCCTGCATATGTCTTCCTCTATATGGCCCCTGCATATGTCTTCCTCAATATGGCCCCTGCATATGTCTTCCTCTATATGGCCCCCACATATGTCTTCCTCTATATGGCCCCTGCATATGTCTTCCTCTATATGGCCCCCACATATGTCTTCCTCTATATGGCCCCTGCATATGTCTTCCTCTATATGGCCCCTGCATATGTCTTCCTCTATATGGCCCCTGCATATGTCTTCCTCTATATGACCCCCACAGATGTCTTCCTCTATATGGCCCCTGCATATGTCTTCCTCTATATGGCCCCCACATATGTCTTCCTCTATATGGCCCCTGCATATGTCTTCCTCTATATGACCCCCACATATGTCTTCCTCTATATGCCCCCCGCATATGTCTTCCTCTATATGACCCCCACATATGTCTTCCTCTATATGGCCCCCGCATATGTCTTCCTCTATATGTCCCCCGCATATGTCTTCCTCTATATGGCCCCTGCATATGTCTTCCTCTATATGGCCCCTGCATATGTCTTCCTCTATATGGCCCCCACATATGTCTTCCTCTATATGGCCCCTGCATATGTCTTCCTCTATATGGCCCCTGCATTTGTTTTCCTCTATATGGCCTCTGCATATGTCTTCCTCTATATGGCCCCTGCATATGTCTTCCTCTATATGGCCCCTGCATATGTCTTCCTCTATATGGCCCCCACATATGTCTTCCCCCCCTGCATCCCTTCACTTTGCTCGGCTCATACGTACTTGATTACTTGATGGCTGTTTGTAAAAGCACTTTGTGACAATTTTGTTGTAAAAAGGGCTTTATAAAATAAAATGGATTGATTGACACTAGCGTGTTTCGATTATGAAATATTTTTCCTATTATTCCTTTTGTTTCAATATGAAATGGATTCCTTGGATTGTATGGAGTTTGCTCTTTTAACACTAGTTCAGCTAAAGAAATAGGAGAACTATGTGGTTTAAGCGTAAGCGTTAAGCGTTTTTTATTAGCAAGGTCACGGTATTCATCATTAATTAACTTTTTCCTTCGCTCCCAATATCGTGACAAACAATTCGTTACCATAGCCATGCCTCGTTGCAGCAGCTCCCATCAGGCTTGAGAGAGTCGATCAGAGTCGATGTGCTGCCAAGCTGTTCTGCTTCTAATTACACCGCTGTGCTGTTTGGGAAACCTGACAAGCATTTATTTCGTTGACAAAACTTTTACTGCTTAGTTGTAAGACCCGAACCTCCTATATCCACAATAGCAGATTAAGACCAATCGCGGCTGTGCGTTTGATCCTGAAGACTGCGATTGAAAAGCAGAACGTCTAAAACCCACTCTGTGTCTATTTGCAGACCGTCAAAAATCCTCCGAATGTTTAGTAAATATTTGTAAACATACATTCAATCTGCTGTGTTTGGAGCTCCACGGCAATCTGCTCAGGGGTAGATGGAGCACATGGAGAGCTCATGGGAACACACGAAGTGCTCAGGTTCCACTGACTCAATGGGAGGCTTAAAGTGCCGTGAGCAACTTGTCCCAGATGTACGCTCTGTATGACGCAATGTTGCTGGATGGAAAACCCAGGAGATCTGTTCGATTGTTTTGGTTAAGGAATAAATAAGTGGCCAAGCAAAATAAACCCCAACAGCAGGGACCCACATGTTGTTTTTCAACTGAGGAATTGAATACTGTATATTTCTGGACTTCAACAATATAGTGGATAAACACAGGTCAAGTTGCTTGTTGAATTAAGGAAACACAATGACGGGCATTTTGGAAATACAGATTAGATTTGCTAATTAGTTGTTTTTGGCCAATAATCAAAACCTTAGTGTCTTACAGTGTCACAATAGCGATATAGAAACTTCATGTTTTACAAGTTAGTTTCATGACAACCTGTATTCTATTAATAGTTTTAACCCAGTGGGAGCAAAAAGATCTGGGAATTCTGGAGAAAGTGTTTTGTTCCAGACTACTAACGTATCGTCCTATCGTTTGAATGGAATGATGTCCATCACGTCCATCATCGGGGTGGGGAGCACTTAAATGAGTCGCGAACATGCAAGTTGTCAGATCAGTCTGAGCTTCAGTTAACAAGCAGGCGGCAGCTGTTCTAGAACCAGAACCTTCCTCGTCTGGTTAAGAGAACCCAGATCATTTCAGGGAATCCGGAAAACCATTAAACCATGTAAACCATTAATCTGTTTTATTTCGGGAACTCCCTTTAGATCATGCAGCCATATCTTAATTACTTGAGTGGGAAAAAAGGGACCCATGTATCTGCTGAAAGATGCAGTGAATGGAGAGAAACTCTTTGTGAGAATCTGTCAAAATGCTCAGTATGATTGGTGACCAATATGCTGAACATGTACGTGCATTTCAGTGTAGTAAGAGCAAAGCAAAAACCTCAAATAAATACATGGACAAGACAGCGCACATACGAAGGTAACCGTCACGCCTGTTACACAGCGGGACCACAGCAGGTGTTATAATGCCCATATCCAGAAGCAAATGTCTTGAAACATCCCTGTCTCCAACAACTAGTAGAGGAATCCACGCACATCTGTCGTTTCACCGGTCAAGCCCAAAACCCCTAACAGGTGTCAGTATGTGAATGGGATCCCCAACCCCTGCTAAACCTTCACACTATAAGCTCCTTTATACGCTGCCCTGGGAATCTTACTCTATCTGTGTATGGCACGTCAGCCGGGCAAAATGTCTGGTCCCCTGAGAGGGACCAAAATAAAATAGTGGAAAATAAGAGACACCTGTCAGGACATCAACATTGTTGACTGTTACTTTCTTCCAGGGGATGGCCCTCTATCTGGTCACCAACTAGCTGGCTGCACTGATGTTTCATTTTGTATGTTCTAAAAATGGTTTGCCAGCTAGCTTATGTTCGCTAACAGCCACCATGCAGTTTGAAAACTAGAATACCATGCGATGCTACTGAAATACATCGGTATGTCAGTAGACTGTAGTCAAACTGGAGATAAATGCTGACAACAATTTTGAATCGATCTGTTTCTATCTTAGGACACATGCCATCTGCAATTCTTTTTAACAACACCGTCGTTTAAAAAACGGTGTTCTCGATCGTCATGCCTCCTTGCAGAAGTGTCTGGGAATGGGTTTTTGCTGCTGCATAACTATTCTGCATCTGCTGAACACAGTGAGATGTAGTCTGTACACATTTGTGCGCAAAAAAACTAATTTTTGGTTGAATGTCCCAACATTTTTGGAGTAGCCTATGTGGTAGTCATCAGATATTGAAATGCGTGTATATTTAAAAAAAAATTAATTTACAAAGTAAAACATCAAATAATGAGGAAATTATGTTTTCAATATAGTACAAGGTGAATAGAATTTTCAAATTACTCTTTTTTTTGTATTTTGTCAATATTCTTTTCTCCCACTGTCCCAACTTTTTGTAATATTTACTAGCTCTACAGGATTAGGACTGTGTAATATGGAATGGTACAGGAGAGGGTTTCATTTCTGGGTGTCCAACCCACCTCCACCCCTGGACAATGTTCTGTAAAAACCTCCAAACGACCTGATGGCTGAGCTCCTTTCCCACGGTGTCGAGAATTGGGGCCCCTGACGCGAAAAGCGTATAAAAAACAAATGAGTAAAAAAACGAGTGCTGTCCGGAGCAACGTGCCCCCCGCAACATAAATAATGCCCCTGTAAGTGAAGCCCTGTACCCCTCCTGCAGCTGCCACAGTCATGGCGTTTTGAGTTGTGGTGTGACATCGTGCCCCAATTGAGCCATAATGAGCTTTCCGCTCGCTCCATGTTTAATGGATTTGGTAAGGTTGGGAACACTTTATCTTTATTGGGAAGCGATAAAGTGTTAGGTTACTGTGTCATTAAACTGATAAATGGCGATACCACTCCTGTCCTGCGTAAGGGTTTCAATCAACCAACCTCAGCTTGAATGAGATTTTCGAAAAATCAACAACAATTCCTTGGCTCGTTATTGGTTCAGACTGGAGGGTTTCAAAAACTGCCTGGAGTATGGGTGAAGCTTTTAGAAGACACATCTCGGATCAGCGAGCAGATGTAAAATAACAGCAAATTAACTATTTTCCTGACCACACTACTCTGTTTAACAGTTTGCATTGTATTGGATCAGAAAAACTGTTATGCATAATAATATAGCGCGTAGAAGTGTGGAGCAGACATGATCCTAAAATTGCTAACACGGTGACTATAAACGCAAATGTCAGCAGAGACTTAGCGGTAATGCCTGGGCGTTTTGTAAGTGAGGTGAGGAAATGTTTGCACAACCTTGTTAGCCAACACATGTTTTATCATAGTTGTGAGGTGGAGCTTCCACTGTCCCCTGGTTCCATAAAAGTCACACAAGCAGAGCTAATGTCTCCAACTGCTGGTGTTGTATTACAGTGAACCTCATGAAAACCGGGTAGCTGCGCATTAACCAATGTCACATGTTTACCAAGCACTGGTCGGCACAGCACCAAGACGTGTTAAAACTCGCTTCATGGGCTCCAAACCGTTTCTCTAGAGGACAGAGGACGGGTCCAGAAATGTCCTGTCTTGTCACCAAAGAAAAAAGACACTAGTAAACACCTAATTGCTTATTGTTTGATATTACTCACCGAAAATGTGTCACCATTTTCTCACTAAGGAAGTGTTCAGCGTTGCCACAAGCAACCGTGTCATCGTAACATTGCTCATAGCATTTACGAGATTCAAGGACACGTAGTCGAGGAGGACGACTAGGAGGAAATGCCTGAGGGCTTTCAGTAGGACACAACATAAAAATGACATGGAATGGAACTCTTCTCATTAAGTTTCTCATGTAACAGTTTACAACTACTTTTTTTTAATTATGCCCAAGATACCAGATAGCCTTTCAAAAGAAACAGTTTGGCGTCTTGTCGATAAACGGTAATTGTGATGTCATTACATTTTTGACGAACAGGCGAGTCGGTATGTGTGTTTGTGCATTATGTTGAGACTACTGCCAATGTTCATGTGGTCCTGCATGAAAATAGTGCATTTACAACGCAAGTCAAATAGGGTCTGTTCTGAATCAAAGCAGCCGTAAACTGACAAACTGAAAGAGCAAAGGATAACCTTAAACGAAATCTCTCTTTCTCTCGAGGTAATGTCATAGTTCGGTTCGATCAATGCAGCACATGCCAGTGTTGTGGCTTTAAACAGTTAACGTATTTTGGCAAAGTGTGGCCGACATGTGTGTGTGTGTGCATGTGTGTGCGGTTGTGTGCGTGCGTGTGTGTGCGGGTGCGTGTGTGTGCGTGCAACGCGCTTCTTTAATGAGGGAACAGTGGAAAGGAGGTGGTCTGGCTCACCTTGGTACCTTCAGCTCTTTAATTTCCTTCTCAGTGTAGCTCCGTTCCACTCATGCCTCCTCCTCTCAGGACTAAAGCAATCTGATGAGACCCAGATCAAATCCAGAGGTACAGCTCAAACAGAGGAACCTCACAACCACACAGGCCTCCATTCATCCAGCAGCAGCTCTGCTCCTCCATCAGCCTATTTGTGATTTTCGCTTTTAGAATAAAAGTCTAGATATGTCTAGAAATTACGGAGTTACACAGACAGATTGGAAACATGGATATAGCTGAAGAGTTTGTGCCGGGTCAGGTTGGTCAGTTTTCCAATTCTGCTCCGACTCCTCTCCCTGTAATGAGAGAATACCTTCAGATGGTTATCACTTGACAATGACTGATTACTTTTCTCCCTCTTCGTCCTCTCTCTTGCTGCAGAACAGAAGGACAGATGAATCAAAGGACTTGTTCTGAGCAGGCTGTGTTAAACAGTGAGTGTCTTTGTGTACCTGTGGGAGTGAGTTGGGATCCCCCAACCTGTGGGAGTGAGGTGGGACCCCCCTACCTGTGGGAGTGAGGTGGGATCCCCCTACCTGTGGGAGTGAGGTGGGACCCCCCTACCTGTGGGAGTGAGGTGGGATCCCCCTACCTGTGGGAGTGAGGTGGGACCCCCCTACCTGTGGGAGTGAGGTGGGACCCCCCTACCTGTGGGAGTGAGGTGGGACCCCCCTACCTGTGGGAGTGAGGTGGGACCCCCTACCTGTGGGAGTGAGGTGGGACCCCCTACCTGTGGGAGTGAGGTGGGACCCCCTACCTGTGGGAGTGAGGTGGGATCCCCCTACCTGTGGGAGTGAGGTGGGATCCCCCTACCTGTGGGAGTGAGGTGGGACCCCCCTACCTGTGGGAGTGAGGTGGGATCTCTCTACCTGTGGGAGTGAGGTGGGACCCCCCTACCTGTGGGAGTGAGGTGGGATCTCTCTACCTGTGGGAGTGAGGTGGGACCCCCCTACCTGTGGGAGTGAGGTGGGATCTCTCTACCTGTGGGAGTGAGGTGGGACCCCCCTACCTGTGGGAGTGAGGTGGGACCCCCCTACCTGTGGGAGTGAGGTGGGACCCCCTACCTGTGGGAGTGAGGTGGGACCCCCCTACCTGTGAGGGTGAGGTGGGACCCCCCTACCTGTGGGAGTGAGGTGGGACCCCCCTACCTGTGAGGGTGAGGTGGGACCCCCCAAGGAAGGAATAGGAATATGCCAGGGGATGTCTTCTGAAGCACATGATCATGGAGTTGGACCAGGGGATATCGTATGAAGCACATGATCATGGAGTTGGACCAGGGGATATCGTATGAAGCACATGATCATGGAGTTGGACCAGGGGATATCGTATGAAGCACATGATCATGGAGTTGGACCAGGGGATATCGTATGAAGCACATGATCATGGAGTTGGACCAGGGGATATCGTATGAAGCACATGATCATGGAGTTGGACCAGGGGATATCGTATGAAGCACATGATCATGGAGTTGGACCAGGGGATATCGTATGAAGCACATGATCATGGAGTTGGACCAGGGGATATCGTATGAAGCACATGATCATGGAGTTGGACCAGGGATATCGTATGAAGCACATGATCATGGAGTTGGACCAGGGGATATCGTATGAAGCACATGATCATGGAGTTGGACCAGGGGATATCGTATGAAGCACATGATCATGGAGTTGGACCAGGGGATATCGTATGAAGCACATGATCATGGAGTTGGACCAGGGGATATCGTATGAAGCACATGATCATGGAGTTGGACCAGGGGATATCGTATGAAGCACATGATCATGGAGTTGGACCAGGGGATATCGTATGAAGCAAGACCTTCTTTCCTTGTTTGCCCTATAGTTTACATGTGTCTATTTCAACAAAGCAGACACCCCCTGCTCTGCTCACCACAAAGTTTCCTCTCTCTGGGAAGAAGAAGAAAACCTACAACCTCTGATTCGTCATTCTTTTTTCTCTTCACATGAAGACAGCTGCCCCATATGCCATATTGATGAAAGGTTCTGCCCATATAGATTTTCCTCTGGATCCTTTGAACACTATGAAAATCTCTTGTTTTTTCTCAGAGACCTGTCAGAAACAAAGAAGATGAAAACACTTATACCCATGAGATTTCTACAAAGATCGGCGGCGTGAGCACTACGTTTCTCAGACCAAGTTTTGGTTTATAATTCTCAGATGCCGTTACGTGGTGAGGATGTCTGTCAGTCTTGCGGAGAGGCTGGACTAGTGGAATGAAGGAATACTGTATGGAATGATCAAATAGTACTGTTTCGTGTGTCTTGCAGTGTGCTGTCCAGTTGTCCAAACTCTGAAGTCTGAAAGACTGGCAGGAATCTTAGTGTTTTACTGTTTCCTACTGTGACAGACAGCACTGAATTCTATTTCAGTCGTACCCTTCATCTTCGGCCAAGAGGAATATGTCTAAGAATCCGGCCTAGGTTATCAACACAGTTTGGAATGTGTTGGGAGATGTTATGGAGCATTGATGATTCTGTCAAAGTTCTTCAACATGCAGCAGAAAAACACAAGTCATAGCGACCTCTTCTAACATCTCACCACTTCTCCTCTTTCCCTACTTATCTCTCTCTCTCGTTCACACTTTTCTCTCTGAAACGTTCGCCCTCACCAGCGTATAGACCTCACTTGGTTGTGAAAAATGTCTCATAGCTGACCGCGCGTTTACGTTTGTACCCTCAAGGCAGCCCATATTTATCCAATTCAGATTAGTGGGTTCTGAAGGCAAATGCTTATCTGGGATTCTCATTGCGCCTGGATGAGTGAAGGCTTCTTCCCCTGCTTACTCGTGACCACCAACTTCCAAGTTCACTTAACCCGAACCACATCTCCACGAACACTGACAGCCCACAGACACACACACACACATTTCAGATGATTTATTTGAATCCACAATACCACACACTAGAAACCCAGCTATGGGGTATAGGAACACTTCTTATATCCCCATGCTTATTGAAGTCCTTTTTTGGATGCTGTATTATGAACACATTTCCCAGGCCTGAATCAAAGCGAGAACCTCTGGGATGTTATGTATTGGTGCATCTGACGCCATCAAGTACCACTATAGACCGTCCCGGCTCACTGATGCCCTGATTCAGCTCTGGGAGGATTGATCTTCTTGCCATTATCTGAATTCCATCGTCTGAGTTTTGTCTGCTACACGGAGGACACTCCAAACAAGGAAGTAGGGCAGGGGGCTGGATTTGAGTTTACGGATTGGTTTGGGTTTAGACGAGGTGTGATTTACAGTACAAGAACAGCATGACATTAAACCCCAGTCTGCTTGGTGACATTAAACCCCAGTGTTTTTGGTGACATTAAACCCCAGTCTGTTTGGTGACATTAAACCCCAGTCTGCTTGGTGACATTAAACCCCAGTCTGCTTGGTGACATTAAACCCCAGTCTGCTTGGTGACATTAAACCCCAGTCTGCTTGGTGACATTAAACCCCAGTCTGCTTGGTCACATTAAACCCCAGTCTGCTTGGTCACATTAAACCCCAGTCTGTTTGGTGACATTAAACCCCAGTCTGCTTGGTGACATTAAACCCCAGTCTGCTTGGTGACATTAAACCCCAGTCTGCTTGGTGACATTAAACCCCAGTCTGCTTGGTGACATTAAACCCCAGTCTGCTTGGTGACATTAAACCCCAGTCTGCTTGGTGACATTAAACCCCAGTCTGCTTGGTGACATTAAACCCCAGTCTGCTTGGTGACATTACCCTCTGGGTAATCCCAGGCAGTCCTCGTAGCACATTCTCTGTGTTACCAGGACTGACCTGGAAGTTGACTTCAGCGAAGAACAAGTACTGTAGCAAAAAATACAACATAAGCTCTGCCTACAATGTTAATTCAGCGCTGAATCACCTTCTTCAATTGTTACACCTAGCTATGTATTTTGCTGTTGACCAAAGCAAGACAAGCCATGAATGCTTTATATTAGCCTATTGGCAGCAGCAATAGCTAATGGATTTTTGGCTATCATGGAGCACTATGTTGTTCATGCCTAATAAACTAGACGTTTAGCATAGCCTGTTGGCAAGCAATCAAACATGTCTCTTGGAGGGTTGCATATTGTACTGTTTAAGGGTTGTCCAACTTAGCATTCTATTCAGTTCACCCTCAGAAAATGGACAACCCCGTTCAATTACTGGCTCAACATGAAGAGAAAAAGCTTTTAAACAACTTTGTTGATACTGAGGAACAAATTCAAACCACATGCCTTTGCTGACAGGATTTTGCTGTACTTTTATGGATATCAATATAATAAACTTTTCTGTCAGGCAATCTGATGTTTACCAACTACAAAAATAATAGCTCTCTCAGTTGTGGTTAAAGCAAGTTACAAAGTTGCGATCCATGAATTAGGAGGAAGAGAGGAAGCACTGCAATTAATTTTCTTCTGTCTCAATGCTTGCTTGAAACTCACGAAATGCCAGTTAAGGCACGATTTTACCTTGTGACGTTGTAATAAAGTTTATATTGGAAAAGAAGGTAGAGCAGTTTAAACAACGTCTGCAATTGCTGACGATGCTGCCAACATGTGAAAGAGAACCCTTAGTTACCTCGTTCAGAGAGATAAAGCAAGAACACCGTTGAGTCTCCGTTTTGTCTGGAACAGTGGCGTACCACAAAGACAAATGAATGGGTTTGAGTGAGTGTCCGAATGGTTTCAAAGACATGGACATTATAGATTTTTTCAGTGGGAGGAACATGGTGCTCAGTCTTGTGTGAACTGCCCGTGTCTGTGTTGAGTCAGCTCGGCCTGAACGGTCGGCTGTGTTGGGGGACCTGAAAAGCTTTTTGCAGCTAGAAGCATGTTCTCATGCAGACTGCAGATTCTTACTGACAGCAGGTAGAGATCAGCCTCTGAACCTCCTGGGGCTGCAGGCTGCAGGCAAGAGAAGGAAAGGCAATAAAACAGATGGGTTTGTGGGTAAAATACACAGTGTATTATACAACATTGTGAGAGAATGAGAGCATGACAGATTTGTTTTTTATCGAACAGTTGACCCATGGATTTTTTACTTTCCACAAAGTTCTACAAGACCCTTCGAAGATTAAATGTATGCAATATGAAAACAATCTCATATAATGACTAAAGGAAACACCTTGACAGGTTGATACTCTCAAAGAGATTTTTCTTGCGGGTGCGTTTGAGAAATATCAGAAAGTGTATTCGACTGTACAAAGAAATTTAAGTAGGCAGTGTGTATTCTGTACATTAGTGTGTGTGCTATGTCATATAAAGTAGGCAGTGTGTATACTGTACATTAGTGTGTGTACTATGTCATATAAAGTAGGCAGTGTGTATTCTGTACATTAGTGTATGTACTATGTCATATAAAGTAGGCAGTGTGTATACTGTACATTAGTGTGTGTGTGCTATGTCATATAAAGTAGGCAGTATGTATACTGTACATTAGTGTGTGTGCTATGTCATATAAAGTAGGCAGTGTGTATTCTGTACATTAGTGTGTGTGCTATGTCATATAAAGTAGGCAGTGTGTATTCTGTACATTAGTGTGTGTACTCTGCCATATGATCTCTTTCAACAGGCCTGACTTCATACTTGGCACCCGTACCTCCATATGAGAGTAATCGAATCCTTTTTTCTTCTGAGTTTTAGGTTAAATAATGTAAAATTGCGCTGCATGGCACTCTATTCAAGAAAAGCCTATGAAAACTTGTTCAAGGTCTCGTTCCAGGTTATATTTTAAAGTGTAATCACATGTTACAGGGAAAACCAAAATCACATTTTCAACAGTTACAACTACACCCAATTGCTTGGCTGTCTACAGTCTGAGGAAAAACCTACAAGTAATTTATCAAAGCAACTGGGATCTTAATGCGTTCTGGTATGGTACCTAATATCTATGACATGCGAATGTAACTTGCATAATTCAATCCTGCATAACGTTTTTAAATAGCATTTATTGTAGCAGCATTATTTTCAATTAACTATTTACTGTTTAAAGATAAATAAAAACATTTAATTAGGTACGAATAACATGAAGTATGTTTCATACTGAAATATTCATGTTACAAAGGTTGTTTAAAAAGCTATATCCAACCGAATGAAATACTGCAACCGGAACCGGATGAAATACTGCAACAGGAACCGGATGAAATACTGCAACAGGAACCAGGTGAAATACTGAAACAGGAACCATCTGATAAAACTGTGTTGTACAATTTATACTGCATTTCCTTTGGTTCACAGGCATACATTTTTCTTCAGGGATAATTACATTCAATTACAGAGGGTGATGTTTGCTGTACATGCCTTTTCCCTTGAGGTAAAGCGGCCTTATTTCACCTGAAAGACACTTAATCTAATTTCTTCTGGGTTAATTGTCCGACACTTTTATAATGATCACTAGTTTTCTTTTAAAATAGAAACCTTGGATTAGAAAACACAACGTGCCTTTGAAATACACAATTAATGGTTTATGATAACGAGCTTCTGTACGCATATGAAGATATTCCATAAAAAATTACCAATTTCGAGCTAGAATGTTAAGAACATTTAAACACTGTGTTTCTATTTCACTGAGCATTTCTATTGTTATTTTATTTATTTTATCTTTTGTTTGAACGCTAGTGTACATTTCCAAAATGCCATTTAACAACTTCATAATATTTTTTGACAACTGACCCACCAGTCAGTGGATTGGTGACTTCCTAACTAACATGAAACAACAAACAGATGCACAATTCAGACTTGTTCTCCCTCGGCACTGGAGTGCCGCAAGGACGTGTGCTCAAATCCCTTCTCTTTTCACTCAAACACCAAAGATTTTACGCCCAATAAGGCATCAGTCAAACGGCTCACAGATAACACCGGTCCGGCCAATCACATAATTGACAGTGAAGGGTCGATGTTCGTCTGGTGGCCTGGTGCCGTCAAAACAACACTGACCTTGGAGGTGGTGATTGACTTCAGAAAACAGCCCCCACTTCTCCCCCATGAGATTGTGCACTCAGTTGTTTGTTCAACTGCATCATTTGAATGCCTTGGAAACTTCAACCCCACAATCTTTTGATTTTGAACATCAAGTAAGAGTGAACGTATGGTTTACCTGGTGACTGTAGTCCACTTAATCATTTATTGCTTGATTCTGAGTGGTCCGGGCTGGTCATTTTTGGAGCTTAGTTTGAGAAGGCCAATGAGCTGAGAAAAACATCCTCCCTGTCAACAGAATCAGCCATGGGAAGATAACAGAGCAACCAATTACTCAGGGAGATGTCTCTGGAATTAGCTGTTCACTGATTTCCCTATCACACGCTAATTAAAGGACCCCTTCAAACGCATTGGGAAATTTGACTCACCCTATGTAAGTGTGAAATATCTTGGCCTCCGTTTACCTAAACCCGCTGGAAAACTGTCTGGTTGGACATTGCAGGAGTTAAACATATATCCACAATTATATACAATAAAGCCTCATTGACTAGTGTGCTGTAGGAGCATTACATGTTGAAAAGAAAAGTAAGCAGAAGCTTCTTGGCTTGTTGATTTTCTGCTTGTCTCGTTGTTTTTGAGTCGGTACGGCTGTTCGTTCCCCCTGATGTTTACTGACTTGCAGCATGAGAAAAAACAACTGATGTCCCAGTCAATCCGACACATCGATAATAATACTTTTGTTGTTATTATAATTCATGGGAACTTTATACACACGCGTTCCAGGAGGAGAGCAGTAAAGGGCCAATCAGAAAAGGGCAGGCAGCTCCTTACTCTCCACAGGACAGAAGACTGGGTACATCTGTCTACATCTCCTCTTCCTCCTCCTCCTCTCCTCCCACCCCTCCACCTCCCCTTCACGCACTCCCCCCATTACATCCAACCTCCTCTCCCACGCTACCTCCCCACCTCCTCAACCCCATTCATCTGTTACTCACCTCTCCTGACAGACCGGACCCAGTCCCGGGCCGACCGGCACACATGTCGACCTCTGGGTAATTGATAGTGGATCTTGTTGTTAGAACACGTGACCCGTCTGGGTCGTTTATTGGGAAATCCGCAGACACGAGACTGAAGGGGCTCAACACATGGATTAACGCTCGCCATTCCACCGTCAGACACTTTTTTTTAAACGTTTCCCTCTTTATAGGACAAGGAAATAGGCTTGAATAATCCTATTTATTCTGGGAATTAGACGAGAGATGTCAGGGGCTTAACATTAAGAGATCTTTGACACGGGGACATGATACAGTGATTTTAACGATTATTATTAGAAAGGAAAGCTGTTGGATCCGGAGGTTCGGGTTGAGATCTGCAGAATCTCAACAGCACACATCACGGAGGACGGAGAGATCCATACAGCATTTCACTAGTTGCCTTGGAACAAATCCCTTTGACGTTCCACATTTCCCTATTTAATATGTAATTTGACTCAATGGTCGTTCACATTTTCCTTAAAATTGGCTTCCACGGCTGCAGTAAGGGGTTACATTTTGAACAATCATTTAGAAAAATGCTTCTGTTCTGAGTCTGACACAATTACCTTCACCGAGTAATGCCAAGCCACAGATTCCCTTCCCTGGATTGTTTCCATAAATGTTGGGGAGGGTTAAAGCTTTTGGGATAAGCTCAAAGCAGGGGAAGAAATGAGAGTCAGGTCAACCTGCAGTACGCTAGCTGTGGAAAAAAAGACATTTGCCTGCATAGCCATCTCTGGAACCAGTACACACAACCTAAACATTAAATGTAGTTTCATAGTGATCAATTTCTTTCTTTAATGAGTTATCAAGCCGGTTTTCTGACTATGACAGCACTACTGATCTAAAGTTGTAGGTGATGGTTATTGATAGAAAAGCACATTCATTAAAATGACATCCAACTCATCTGACAACAACAGTGTACTCAATGTTGTGAATCAATATCGTAGCTGGAAACGTTTTTCTATGGAATGTCTATATAGGTGTAGAGAGGTCCATTAGTAGCGACCACCAGTCCTCACCGTCGCTCACTGGGCCTTCGCCCACGCCCCTTAAACGACTAGATGGGAGTTTTACTTACTAAAACTTGTTCTAATGGCAGAAAAGAAAATGATTGGTTTACAGATTCAACCAATGAAATTAAAGGCGGGATTAAGGCGTTTGGAAATTTGGAGGGAAGACGACGACACGTTATTGACTGTTCGTGGGAGAAAGATCACTTGTCATAAGGTAAGTGAATTTATTAAATGTTGTTTGTTGAAATTTAAAATTCACAGTTGAAATTCACAGATAAACAGCCTCTAAATTGTGCTAAGATAATTGGGGAACATTAAAATGCACAAAACTAATTCATCGTTTATATCGGATGTATGATGCCTGCTTCAGTCAACCACACCAAAGCAGCTAACGTAGAATTAGCATAACTTAAAGTTAATGCTTTCCCAATGCTACCACCCGCTGTCTGTGAAACTGATAAGTTATGCGATCACATAACTCAAATAATGCGCTGCTCTCAGGGCAGTAGTACTCCATATTCATATTGCTGTCGTGTTTTTAGTGTATAATGCGCTGCTCTCAGGGAAAGAATACTCCATATTCATATTGCTGTCGTGTTTTTAGTGTATAATGCGCTGCTCTCAGGGCAGGAATACTCCATATTCATATTGCTGTCGTACTTTTTGTGTATAATGCGCTGCTCTCAGGGTAGGAGTACTCCATATTCATATTGCTGTCTTAATTTTAGTGTATAATGCGCTGCTCTCAGGGCAGCAGTACTCCAAATTCATATTGCTGTCTTTTTTTTGTGTATAATGCGCTGCTCTCCGGGCAGGAGTACTCCATATTCATATTGCTGTTGTCTTTTTAGTGTATAATGCGCTGCTCTCAGGGCAGGTGTACTTTATATTCCTATTGCTGTCGTCTTTTTAGTGTATAATGCGCTGCTCTCAGGGCAGCAGTACTCCATATTCATATTGCTGTTGTCTTTTTAGTGTATAATGCGCTGCTCTCAGGGCAGGTGTACTTCATATTCCTATTGCTGTCGTCTTTTTTGTGTATAATGCGCTGCAGACAGCAATATGAATATGGAGTACTCCTGCCCTGAGAGCAGCGCATTATACACTAAAAAGACGAAAGCAATATGAATATGGAGTACTCCTGCCCTGAGAGCAGTGCATTATACACTAAAAAGACGAAAGCAATATGAATATGGAGTACTCCTGCCCTGAGAGCAGCGCATTATACACTAAAAAGACAACAGCAATACGAATTTGGAGTACTCCTGCCCTGAGAGCAGCGCATTATACACTAAAAATAAGACAGCGATATGAATATGGAGTAACGTTACTCCTGCCCTGAGAGCAGCGCATTATAACTTAAACTAAAAGTAACACAGTAATATGAACCTGAGAACTCCTGCCCCGAGAGAAGCATACAGTACACAAAAAATAACACATTATGATACTGAGTCACGGAGATTTGAGTTATGTGATCGCATAACTTATCGGTTTCACAGACAGCGCGTGGTAGCATTGGGAAAGCATTAACGTTAACGTTATGCTACTTCTACGTTAGCTGCTTTGGTGTGGTTGACTGAAGCACGCATCAAATGCATCCGATATAAACGATGAATTTGTTTTGTGCATTTTAAATGTTCCCCAATTATCTTAGCACAATTTAGAGGCTGTTTATCTGTGTATTTCGAATTTCAACAAACAAAACATTTAATAAATTCACTTACCTTATGACAAGTGATCTTTCTCCCACGAACAGTCAACAACGCGTCGTCGTCTGTAAGATCCTTCCCTCCATATTTCCAAACGCCTTAATCCCGCCCCTACTTTAATTTTATTGGTTGAATCTGTAAACCAATCATTTTCTTTTCTGCCCTTAGAACAAGTTTGAGTAAGTAAAACTCCCATCTGCCTTAAACGAATGCATAAACAGCACTGATATTCTCATAACCCACCCTCTGTGAGGTAAGAGTGTTGGCTCAGTAGTTCACAGTGATAGCACCCTGGACAGCTGCTGCCAGTACCCTGTGGTAACATGACAGCAGGATGGGGCCAAAAATGGACAGGAATACCCGCTTTACTTTCCCCCGTTCCACCCGAGCTCCACCCATGATTGGTTGACGAGCTCAAACTTGTGAGCCTCACGGAGGTGCCAACCTGGTACCTTTTAACTGATGGTGATCCTGGAGCTCCTGCCAATGATAGAGAGACGTAGAGTGAGAGGGAGAGAGGAAGAAAGAGAGAAACATAGAGGCGGAGAAAGAAACGTTGAGAGAGCAAGAGAGAGAAACGTAGATAGAGACTGCAAGCTCTCCAATGTCTTTGACAAAACAAATTCACCCAGACAAAAACAACAGAGCTAATTACCGAAAGATGAACTAATATGCTTCCAGCAAGGGATTTCACATTAAATGCACAGGAAAAGATATAACAGTTTAACTGACCATTCATATAAATAATCAGCACTGATAATAAACAATTTCATACATACTTAGTGAAGCAGTAAATTCTCAATGCTTCTAATCAAAGCAGAATTTGATAAATATACAACAGTCAGAGCAGAACCAGTTTATTAATATAGAATAGTCAGAACATCACTACATTACTGACTATTACAGATATTAGGATCAGTTATGCACATTGATCATAAACTTTTTTTAAATTAACCGATTTCCAGCTTCAATTCCCTTATTATATGTTCTAAATTTGTGCCTCGGTCAAATGACATCTGCCGAGGGTCACGTGACATCTGCAGTGGGTCACATGACATCTGCCGAGGGTCACATGACATCTGCCGAGGGTCACGGGACATCTGCCGAGGGTCACGTGACATCGGCCGAGGGTCACGTGACATCTGCAGTGGGTTACGTGACATCTGCAGTGGGTCACATGACATCTGCAGTGGGTCACATGACATCTACTGAGGGTCACATGACATCTACTGAGGGTGCGCACGTCTACCCTGAATGGCTGTGACAGTAGTCAGGCTATCACGGTGAAGTGGACCACCTGTGGGCTGGACCGGGTATGGTAATCCCACCCGGTTAACTGAACCGACTGTGATTACAGACCACAGCAACGGGTGGTGACGGAGGTAGGCATGCCCCATGTGAGGTCCTGTCAGTGTGTCTCAGTGTGTCTGGCGTTAACACATTTACGGCCCCCCACGGCGGAGTTGGGCCCTTCTGACGGCCAGCGCAGGAAGCCTACAGTGACAGGTCACCTTGGCACGTTAACGGCTGCGGGGCATTCCCCCGCGTCAGACGAGACGGGTTTGTGGACGGACACGTCGATACACTGCCTCAGTCTAACGCGGTGTGGATGAGAGAATGGAGACAGGTGGTTTGGTGTTAGTTAGGCCCGGCGGCGTGGAACACGGTCGTCATGACGGTGTTATTATCACAGTATTACTCCAGGAGCCGGAGTGTTAGCGATGAAAAGCACTGATCATATATTTATACAAAATAATATGGGATGCAGGCCGCTGTTTTGAGTCCCACTTTGATCATTACCAGCATGGCATAGAGCTATGGAAGAGGTTTTAATATATGCATAGAACATAAAAGGCTGTTAATATTGGCTCTATGACATCGAGATTAAAACAGTGTCTCTAAAATGAGACGAATGAATGTCGACAACAAGCCCGAACACATGAGAGAGCCCAAGGCAATGGAATCCTTTTGATCCATTCACATCAAATAAATATTAAAACTTGGATTCCTGTCAAACAAAGGTGTGTGAAAACATATTAGTATTGCCCTATTTGCTTTTTCAATAAACATTTCAGTTTTAACGATTTCTCAAGACAATTCATATATGTTCTCTTTCACCTCCAGTTTTCATAATGTCTGTTGTTATTATTAGGAAGAGATAATATGCAGTTTTTCCGTTTCATATGTAGCAGTTCAACAGGAAAAATGGATTTAAGAGAAAAGCTAAAGCACCAAACGTCCAGCAATCTTCCTGTTGAAATGACTGTGGTTTTCAGCGTGACTCTCTGGGGTGGACTGGGGACATTTCCCTGCTGTCAGTTCAGATTGGAAGTAATGGCTTTCTGAGCCTAATGGGCTGGTGGGGGTGGGGTGGGGCTGCGGGTTCACCCTTTGCCCCGGTCAGGCTGCCACCACTGGGATGCCACTGACTGGTGTGCTCCGTTCTGACTCTGAAGTGGCAACCGTATTTACTTGTTTTCAATCTGTTTGTAAGGAAGAAAATCTAGTTGAAACTAATAGGCTCATTAACGAACGTTTGTTCAACGCCGAAATAAAGGGTTCCATAGGGTTCCTGCGCCCAGTGCAGCACGCTCATCTCTATCTTTCCTCCTCTATCTTCCCCTTTCTAATTAAGCAAATAAAATGCCCCAAAAATATATTTTAAAATGATAAAATACTCTTCTGCGGAAGCCTTTAAAATGCCATTTAGGTTGGTTTCGGGTTGGTGTTTGAGTTCACTTACTCAAAGGGTTAATATGATCTTATGCTGGCCAGGGAATATCTCCTGCAATGACACAGCAGCTTACTGTAGCATGTAGCACGTCATAGTTCTGTGCTCCATCGAGCAGCCAAACGTAAGTATTAACAGGAGATATGGCTATTTCACAAGTCCAAATTCCTTAATTGAAACTGTGTGTCCCGAACTGCAAGCAGAAACTTCTCAGCAAAGTTAAGAGCTACACTGGTTATCTCATAAAGGACCCGATAACACACAGCATCATTACAGTAGGAGCAGTCCTGTCGTTCCCACTGAATCTACCTTTTTCAACATATAAATATTTACATTCACAACCAGTAAACAGGTTGCTATGAATATAACATTTTAATTTTTTCCTTTGCTTCTATCTATGAATTGTGCTATATAAATACACGTTCTTGCTTTCAGCAACAAAAGTGTTTACCCACATTTACAGGGCTCATGCATATTGAAGATAAACTGTACTAAACAAGCATTTTGAAATCATATGGCATGGTCATTTCTGGCCATGTGGCATTGACCTGACTTAGCCATTCCCATTTACAGTTAAGCAAAATGGAGACTTGAGAATGCTAGTATTCATAGACACACTGATTGTACATCTGGATGACGAGCGTGTTAAAAATAAGTCCCTCTTATTATGGTCTTGATAACTGTGCCCTTGCGGTAGTAAAGAAGACGAAAACGGTTATATAGCTGGAGTAAATGTCCCCTTTAATCTATTGCTGACAAGACAATTAATTTTACTGTCCCAAGTGGCTATAATCTAGGCCATGTAGTAAACACACTATTTACAGTGTGTATCTTTTGATACACTGAGGTAAACATCCCGACTCTTAGGATAAGTGTCATGGGATATTTGGAAACCACATTATCAGGACTCCCATTTAACATCTGACTTGAAAGACCGGGCAATGTCCCCATCCCGGCCCTGGGGAATCAGGATTTCCTCCTATGACCTGATTGAAGACTGTCCCCTACTGGTGCCTGAACACTAATTCAAGAAGCATTTAGTCTCCCTGGACCTTGCTCGGGTTCAGAGGGTGTTACGCTGCTGACAGTCAACTCGTACAAACACCCACTGTGCACACATTTTTTCTGGAGCTGGTTACTAACATAACATGGCGAATAGAATGCTCCTAATTCCCTTGGAAGGCGTAGCATGACACAGACAATAAAGTCTGTCTCACAGGGCCCTGGGGGCGTGGCACTGTGACAGGACAAGACAGGGCAAACGAGGTGCCTGGGAACACCGCTTAAAGAGGATGACAGCTCAATAAGTTCGCTCCAGATAAACCAGTCAGGAGTGCCAATCTCCGAGTCCCAGCCAGTGCACCGTCCGTCCTGCTGAGATAAACCCAGACAGGTCATCCATCAGCCCAGAGAGGTGGACTTGTCGGTCTGAATGGACGGCCTCAATGGCAAACGACTTCAGGAATGCGCGGACCTCTCACTGTCAAGAGGCAGCAGCGGCGGGAACGAAAATGGACGCGCAGTCTGAGACGACTCAGCCACGAGGATTAGCGGAGGGCGCGGGGGAGTGTGAGACGAACCCGGTAAACGATAAGAGGACAAAGAGGACGACCGCTGTGTCTCAGGGTAAAGGCCGAGGATTGATAATGGCCGAGTTACAACAGGTCTCCTGTGACTGAGACCACCGCCGGCGCAGGCAGCAGACAAACGGTGAGACGGCGCGTCGTAACGAGAACGTGATAAGCCGCGATGAGCCTCCAGGGACACAGTCAACATTCCATCCTATGAAACAACAACAAGATAAGCCCAGGTTTGAAATTCACCTTCAGAAATGTAGGATACCCTATCCATCCAACAGTGATTATTTCGTGAAATACACCTCGGCTGTAGAATGAGCAGGTCAATGACAACCTGCCTAGAGGGCAACCCCTCCATATGTTTGGCTGCACTACGTTTCACAGAGGAACCATTCCAAAGCTAACGAAACGGCCCTAAGACGAACAAGTAATAATTTCCTTTGCTAGGTTTACTTAACATTAGCCCCTTGGAGGTGTACCTGACACTAATTGGTCTTGACGTAATCCCCCTCAGGTTAGCTGGAAAAAGAGGCAGAGAGAAGAGAGGGATAAAATAATAAGTGGCCGGTCAGAGTCGCCGGTCAGTTGGTAAAACGTCTCCACGCTTCAATATAGAAAAACTAGGGCTTTAAAAAACCTTTGAAACTATTTTGGGTCAGAAATTATACAGCTAAGTTGGGAGTGTTTTGTCATTTAGTCCATCGTTCTTTGAGAGCTGCTAGTGTGAACGTACATGTGGCCTGTCAGGGGTACCGTGGCTGTAGTCCACTCAGTGTCATCAGAGGACAACTCTTTGTTTACCCACAACGCACTAAATACCACCCGAGGCCGGGAACAGAGTTGAACTAGCACAGGGTTCACACGGAAATGCATGCGTCACTCTGAGACTGAGAATGTGTGCCTAAACAATAGACTAACTGCGCTACTTCATCGTGTTACTGTACCCTCTCTGTGGAAAGTCAACAGAGGCTGTGAACACACACACCACCCAGAAACAGTGACATCACCGCCCAGCCGCCCCCATGACAACCGCTGGACGTGTCAATCTTCGCAGGTAAACACGGACGCCGCAAGACGCGCAGTCACCTGCGAAGCGTATTCGATTGGAAGCGCGGCACGCTCTACCCATGCTGTAGAATTAAAGCGATCCTGTGTTTGTTTTGGCCAAATCTGCTCTCATTATAAATGTACTCATGGGGGTGGTTGAATTGACAATCCCTCAAGCAATACATTGCCACAGAAATAATGACTGGAAAGTGTGCTTTGGAAATGCCTCAGCTTTAACATGCCAAAGAAAAATTGCACTTAGGAAAACCTCTCCCATCACTTTGGTGAAACCTAAATGAAAGGCCTGTTCATGTCACACACAACACACGATGGAATGCGTGCATGTAAGTATGAGGCGTGGGGAAAAGAAAACACTCAGTCAAACACAATATGTCTGTGTTTAGATTAACTAGGAGTTGACTGGCAGTAAGCACGCCTCTCATCCTTCGGGCTGAGCCAGACACAATATGACAAATGACATGGCCAGCGTTTGTACTCAGACAGGTGCTGTAGACAGTCACCAATGCTGTATTCGTCAATTCCACAAGTGGGTTTCTGGAAAGGAGGACTGCGAAATTAAAAACAGATGCTTCTCATTAATAACTGGCCATTATTGATATTCATAGAGATCCCACATAGGGAAAGTATTGTTCATAGAACAACATTGTAAATGAAAATACAGCAAACGGTTGCTGAGGATTTTTTGCCATTATGTCATCTTATGTCAAGGAATTTATTTAACAATTGGAAGTATCTGCAATATTCAAAAACACGAGCCGCTAATAAGTTTTTATCTGTAGTTGTAATTACAATCTTGGCTACACACACTATGTGACGTGCGGTTAAGTAGAATATATGACTTATATTCTCCTATAGCGGAGATCAGGCTCTACGATAACCACAGGATGTGAGCTGGCGGGGGAGTCTGTTGAAATAACTGGAATGTGAAGTCAATGGGTTGGAGAGCGACGTAATGTTTACAACCATCTGACGAATGAATGAGACTGTGGAAAACCCAAAGGCCGGATCTCCATATGAATCTGCAGCCATGGCAAGGTCTCAAACTACCCAACTAACCAAGAGGAGAAGAAGAGGCCTGGATCCAACTACCCAAGTGGAGAGGAACAAGCCTGGATCCAACTACCCAAGAGGAGAGGAACAGGCCTGGATCCAACTACCCATAGAGGAGAGGAACAAGCCTGGATCCAACTACCCATAGAGGAGAGGAACAGGCCTGGATCCAACTACCCATAGAGGAGAGGAACAGGCCTGGATCCAACTACCCATAGAGGAGAGGTACAGGCCTGGATCCAACTACCCAAGTGGAGAGGAACAAGCCTGGATCCAACTACCCATAGAGGAGAGGACCAGGCCTGGATCCAACTACCCATAGAGGAGAGGAACAGGCCTGGATCCAACTACCCATAGAGGAGAGGAACAGGCCTGGATCCAACTACCCATAGAGGAGAGGAACAGGCCTGGATCCAACTACCCATAGAGGAGAGGAACAGGCCTGGATCCAACTACCCATAGAGGAGAGGAACAGGCCTGGATCCAACTACCCATAGAGGAGAGGAACAGGCCTGGATCCAACTACCCAAGAGGAGAGGAACAGGCCTGGATCCAACTACCCAAGAGGAGAGGAACAGGCCTGGATCCAACTACCCATAGAGGAGAGGAACAGGCCTGGATCCAACTACCCATAGAGGAGAGGAACAGGCCTGGCTCCAACTAACCATAGAGGAGAGGAACAGGCCTGGCTCCAACTACCCAAGAGGAGAGGAACAGGCCTGGATCTGCCTCGAGGGAACATCAGTCTCTCGCTGAGGTGATTCCAGGCAGAAATCAAGTGTAGAATCTAAAAACACTTTTTTTATTTTACGAACGATTGCGTCGAAGAGGTACAATACTAGACCCAGTGCTGCATCGGACGGAACGATCGCCCGGGTCGAGTTTTAACCCCAAACTCATCCTGTGCTTCACGCGGGACCTCTCTCTCTCTCTCTCTCTCTCTCTATTGTAAAACATCTCTCAACATTCCAGCCTGAGCCACACCATTCCTCCTGTCATCCTCCCTATTCACCAGCCCATTGTCAACCTGTAGCCACGGCGACTGGCCCGAGGAAGAACGCACGCGGCCCCCTTCAGAGTCTCCTCACACGCTCACCTGGTAATACACCCGGACAATGATGGATCTCCACCGCGGCGCGTCTCTCCGTGAGGAATTCCCGTGGCACAAAGAAGAAATCCCTGACATTGTAGTGGTCTGAGCCTACACACGGCCTGCAGACAACAGAGGTCTCGTTTTCTCCCCCCATTATGCTGTCAACGTGGACTTCTTAGAGCCCAATACCAGTGGGAGTGGGAACGGACCAACGTGAATAACTTAGCCAAGACAGAGACCAAAATGAGGAATGGATGAGAGGTGACCCAAACCGGCATAACTGACCCAATGGAGCATGTTTATTTGACAAGCCCCCACGCACGGGGAGGTCCACATTTGGTCATCAACGGTCTTTATAGCTGGATAAAGGTTTAATTTGCCCGCTAGATGGCTTTTCTTCACAATCCGAAGTCACTTGTAGAGTGGCGTCGGATCAGCTATGATGGCGAGTCAAGACTGCATCTAGAAACTGTCCCAGGGGACGCCATGGCAAAACAGAAAAACAACAAAATGAATTTACCCAATTTGTGATGTGCTCCTCTGATGTCTCACATCGCCGTTGGACTCACCTGTAAAATCCCTCTGGTTGAGACGTCCATGACCTCACATTCCTATTCTGTCCGACACCCTGTGTAAACACCAATGTTCAAAGAACCACACTCCCTACATCATCTATTCATTAAATACACATGAATCCAACATGGTGCAATAAAATTGACTGGAGTGAATCTGCTTTAAAACGCACACCCTCAGATAAATACTCAATCTATATGTAAATATGACGTACAGTGGGACTATGAAAATGCAGGAAAATGCATTACCTTTCCCATTTGATCAGAGCCCCTGCGGCCAGAAGTTAGGAGTTTTAATGGAATTTGAGGTGCAGCGAGTTCCCGAGCAGAGATGGTGGTAGAGTCAAAGCGTGCACCTGACAAGATATGTGGAATAATGACAGATAACAAAACGCCTCTGAAAAGATTACGAGTTTCCTAAAGTCCAAATGGAATTATTGCATTCTGGCCTTCAGCAATTTCTCCCCGAAACTTGCAAAAATAAAAACAGGAAAATGTCACACGTAGTACGAACAAATTCAAAGTAAGTTCTTTATATTTACGGCAAACTATGCTCTGAGTTCGTCACCAATAGCACAACTGTCTCGTGCCGATCTATTGGAAGTCAGTCACTGCATCGTCGGCGTATCGTAAGGTCAGCTGGCCACTATAGTCGAAAAACAACTCGTTAGATGGGATACGAGTTAGCGTCAGTCTTTCGCACAGTCAATGCAACCGTATGTATTTTACGGAATGTACATCAGTATGGCACTTCATCTTAATCATGTGGCATTCCACACATAGTGGTTGGCCCCGAACTGCAGCTCATGCCGGGACATGAATGAGATGTTTCTCGGATGCCTTTCAGGGAGGGGAGTTAAAACCTCTTATCCCAAAACTATTATTTAACACCTCTGAAACAAGTAATTTACGGCACGCGAAACACTCGTTTTAGCCCCTGACACGAATGATTTTGTTTTACAGAGGCCCCAAACAAAAGCAGATCTAATTTTGTTGCGTGTAGCACTGATACATATGGTTAACAGCTACCAACACAGCAAAAACATTGTCAGTAGCTTTAAATAAACGAACGTTTGTATACACTTGATATTCAGTACCTTCACCCAGCCACATTTCTTGGGGGTTTTGCAAGGGAAGTAAAGACAGCAGGGGGAACTAGCAGGGGGACATATTTATGTACGTGGGGTCAGGAACCTCTACACTAGAGGCTTTACTTTCATATAAGGAAACGTTGCCTTCATATAATTCATTACAGTAATAAGCTCGCAAAATCCTGGTCCCCCAAAGATTAAATTAAATAAAGACACCAGAAGTAGGTATTTCAAGTAAAGGTTAAAAAATAAGTTTCCTTGCACCAGCGGCACCTTAAATGTCTTCTCATTATAAAAACTGACCTAAACCTGAACTTGGCTTCCAGTGCAAAGTCTGTAATGCTTCCCTGCCTTGGGAGGTTTTCCTTCTCTCTCAATAGTGTGGTTAAGCTGAGACCACCAAGAGAAAACATGAGTCTGACCAAACATCACACCGCGTATTTCTCATAACCAACCAACAACATGAAACAGAGCCTAAACGGCACGACCACGAGCCCAGCCTACCGCACTGTTCCATCTGCGGACCAGGTCAGGTACCGTCAGGACAGACGGAAGCCAGAGATGTAGAAACTCAGCTGGCTTTACCTGACGTGGCTCCTGAAATGATCACATTTATTATCAGAGTCGAGGTGGTGACTGTTTCACTACTCAGTGTGGACTTTCTGGATATTATAGTAAGCTACAGAATATTTGAAAGTATGTACCAGAAAACAAACAGAGACGGACAGAAACAAGGACTGAGACGGAGCGAGAAGACAGGTGCCCGAGACAGAGGCTGTTTTGTGACTGCTGCAACCGAACACGCTAAAGAGGCTCGGAGAGAGACACAGAACCAATCTGTATAATATTAAACTGTCTAAAATATTAAAGCATAACCATTATACCGCCTCTAATTGGGACAAAGTGACAAAAGCAATGTAGGCTTTTATCACTGAAAAACAAGCGAGGATTCGCGGTGGATATCATAACATGTGGTTACAGTTCTGAGACTGTGAACTCTACTTATAACAGCTCTATAAAGATGGATCACAAGGCCACATTAAGCCCACATCATTGTCTCATAATTGTTAAATTATGGGGTACTTTTGGCATAGGGAACTAAACCACAAGACAGCAGACTTGGACTGTAATGAAACCTTTACAGAATAGGCAGATACAGATAAGATACACCCACAAATGAATTGACCAAAGCGTCACTCTCACCCTGCTGTAGGCTCCTACACCAATCCATCATGGACAAGGGGTTGTGATCAAAGTTTCCGTTATCAAAAAACGGCATCCGAATAAACCTGTGTAGTTGTAGATTCAACTCCAAATATAGAGACTTTATGGACTGTTCCTCGCATCTCAGAGAGCAAGCAGACGTTTCTGTCAAAAAAGACACATCCTTTCTTGACTCGCGTCTTTCATGGAAAAAATTACTCGCCGGCTGTACTTGTCTGGTCTGAGGAGGGATCCAGTAAAATCATTTTTTTAAATAATTTTTTAAAACTTTAAGGTGTGTTGGAGTTTTTTTATAATCGACTAGCAGTCGTGAAAGCAATTGTAAAGTGGTTCTAATGAATCAAAACGTCTTTAAATAGTGTTCTGTTACGAACCCGCTACCCGCGTTCCGTGACGTCACCTGATCAGAACAGATCATGCCGTGTCTTAATATAAAGGACTGGGCTGGTTTTGTTATTACTGATGCATGTCAAATGGTGAACATCCACAGGACTTGTTACACGTTCAGGTCACGTCTGTGACCTTCTGTTCACAAGCCCTTAAGGCCATCAGCCCAACTTAATCCACTGTGTTCATTATAACCGTAAACCGTGTGCACACACACACACACACACACCTCGTCACCAAACGCCTGAATCCATCCGCAAATTAACTACTGCTCTCGCTTACAATAAAACTTAGCAGCTGTTCATTAAAAAGCAGCATTTAAGAAATCTGATTAATTAAGGAGGCCTGTTAACCGACCAGGCCCCTCAGAGGGGTCTGCGCTTTACAGCTGTGAGAACAGGACTCACTTTATGACCCCCTAGTTTGTCCAGCAATCAACAGCACTTGTTCTTTAATTCCCATTAGATCTGGAACTTTTGTTTTAACAATGTATGACCAAGTGTCTGGCAGGGAAACAACAGAAAGTTGTTAAAGGAGAACTCAATAGGTTCGTTAGCTAAATTCACTGAAAGTAAGCAGGGTATGTGAGCATGTTAATATTAAATGTCCAAATCATCTTAGAGTGAAAACAAATATTGATTTGGTTTCAGGTGATTTTGAAATCTGCATTTAAAAATGTGTTCACGCACCCCGGTTCTGCATTCTGGACATTGAAATTGCTTTTTATTGAGGTATGCAATTTCACAACTATCAGCAAAGACAGGATGTTTACGTAGCGTGAAGCCAATTTAGGATTAGGATTGTTTCACAGTTCTGGGTCAAATCAAGGTCAAATTTCCCAAGACGTTCACTTGGAATGGATATATTGTCGACGCAAATCTCTTAGCAAAGGCTGGGAAAAGCTAACTTCATCAAGACGAAAGCCTGTGCCAATCAGCAAAATTAAGGGGTTGGTATGTACACTTATTTGGTTTGTGCTCCATCATACAGCAATTAGCACATTTGTCAGACAAGTTTGGATAAGCAATGAGTCCTGCCCTTCTCCGCAACAAACGCTATGTAGACGTTATGTTTTGATCACTCCCTCACTGACTTTTACTAGAGGTTTCTTCTCCCGTTTTCTGACTTGAGGTCAGAGGTCTCAAAGGTCCCAATTAGCCAAGCCATTGAGCAAGGCCATCCGCTAAATGCTAGGCACCAACTGTGGCTAGCCAACAAAACAAAGCACCAAGTTAGCGATCAGAGGTAAGACACGTGTTTTGGGATCGCAAGGCCTACAATTGCTGCAAAATGCCCCCATCATTAGACAAACAGTGCAGTCTAACGACATGGCCATCAACTTACCACAGAAACTGTCGGGGGCATTCAGTTGACATGTCCCACATAGGAGGTTCAGCAAACAAAGAAAGTAGGAGATTTATCAAATAAGCCACTGCAAAATACTGTACTCAAAACATAACAAGATATCAGGTGGGAAAAAGTGTGCTGACCTTGACAACTTCTTATGTATGTTTATTAGGGTAATTGTACGTAGGGCTGTAGTGCAATTTGTTCCCTCTGACATCAGCTTCCATGACTATTTGCTTCCATCTAGTGGACAGAAATAGAATGACCATCAACATTACGACAAGGTTTTGGTAATGATTCACAGTGTTTCAAAGTGAAATACAAAATACAAAGACAAAAAGAACATTCTTTTGTTATTTATTAACAAATTCTGCAGTCGAATCCATCCGTTAAGCACACAGATTTAAATTCACATGGAAAGGGCCAAAGTATTTTACCCCATATTATTACATTAAATGGTTGGCGCAGCAAACAGATAAAGTTCTTCATGTGATTGATTGGACAACATTTTCAAATTTTCTACATGGAATTAAACAGAAAAAATGTATACATTCGAGAATGGCGGCAGCATTTTTCTTGAGATTAAAAAAGGCATCACGAATGACATCATTGTTCAAGCTTAAATAATGTAAAGAATACAGTCTGAACCATCAGATGACAGGACACTGGCACACTGGCATTGTGGAATAGCAATATCTGCCAATATCTACTTCTGAACTAGGTGGCGCTTAACCCAGAATATTCCAGAATAACCCAGAACTTAAAGCACAGAGGAATGCATTTGCCATCTTGGACTAGAATGGGTAACACTGACAAATATCTATATAGAGATAAATTGCCTAATAAATGTAATAGCGGCACCTACATGAATATGGATTGTTAGCTACTGCTGCAGTTGTATTACTTCTACTTGTTTCCTATTTGTAGCCGTCAACGATATAAATATCTCCCATATCAGCAGACCAATTTCAAACTTCACCATTTCCTTTTACAGGAACGCAGCAATATTAGCAAATGGCATGCATGATCAGTGTCTGCCCATATTCCCTGTTCAAACTGCCGTAGAGACGGTGAGGCTTTTACTTCCCCTTTAGCCAAAGCTACATTTTCTTTCAGTGAAAATCAGCCACGTTCCCATGTGACGTACGTGTAAAGCTTTTAGTTTCAGAAATCAGAGATCACGCAGAAGGCACTTCACACTCAGGGGAATAGGCTCTCAAACAACATTCTGTACCGTTTTACTTAAATAATATTTATACATTATTATTACATATTTCCATTGACCGGTTAAACCAGTGTTTCCCAACCAGGGATAATAACACTACTGACACCATAGGCTTACTAGTAAAATAAACACAAGGGGGGGGGACTTCAAGTGTACTATGAGCAGAGCAAAATGTTGTTGGCGGTACAGTCACTGAAAACGGTTAGGAAGCACTGGGTTAACTATCAACTTACATTACAGCGATCACAGTTTGTCGGGATAAAAGACAGTCAAGCAACCAGTCTAAGCAGAATTCCTTCAGGACAACATTTCATTAACGCCAAGCGAGGAGTGGAAGAATATGGACCAGTTCTCGCTATGAACAGTATGATGTCCCCCCCAGCTACATGCAGGTCAACGTGATAAGACACCAGCGGACTGTTGAGGCGATGAGATTCCACAAATCCTGTTCTTAGTGTTTAAACACATTTAGTTGAAGGACACCACAGAAACAACAGGTGTGATTAACCAGACAGGGCCCATTCTCTGAGCCACCCTTCCATCCCAGAACTCAACAACATTGGCGTCGCGGTGGCCGAACTAAAGATGTCCTAAAGCTGTGATGGGGGTGCAGAAAGTGGTAGTGGGCTGAAAGCAGAAGACACAAGGCAGTAGAGCGCCACTATGGAGACGCACGTAGGAGGACTCACACACAAGCAGCGAAGGCTGGGGCTTCACTCTCAACTCCTCCGAGACTTGCGATGCTCTATTAACCACTGCAGAGTGATATCTGGAGAAGCAGTGCAAGCAGCAAGCGGACGTTCAAACGTTAGACCAGTTTGTTTAAATGAATTCATACAATTCAACACAAAACCAACAGAAATGGGGACAAAGAAACACTTCATCTGAAATGAATGGGACCAGAAGGTAATTAGTGACATGTTGACTTCCTGAGACGTGTACATACACACCTATGTTGTCCTTGTCTTTGCAGGAAACAGAGTAGCAGCAGATTTCTCTGTCCTGTATGGCTGACAAATTCCTGCAGAGAGTTGAATAAATAAGTAGCTTGTTTCATTCCACTTCTAAATGAATGACCCCCTGACTGCATACAGTCTCATTCATGACAGTAAATTAAGTTATATTGCATGTAGCGGCCAACATGGTGTTCAGTGTGGTTCTCCAGCAGACGTCATTAGAGTCACGGCTATTCCATTAACCCGGGAGGATTAATTAAACAGCTCAAATCCAATTTGTTCATGAAACACGTGCTACAAACATGTTTGCAACATATAAATAAAAAATGTGTACAATAATATGTTTGTCCTTGTCATTTTGATCCATTAACAATTTGATAATTTGGGGCAAAGGTTTCTCCTCCTTCTCAGTATTTAAACCCCTTAGGGGCGTGCACACTGTCCGCTCGCTACAGATACAAAGACAAGCTCCCATTCATTTACATTTCCAGAAAACCAGCGAATCTCAGCGACAGTAGGAAGCGCTACGCTCATGAGAAAATATTGTTTTGCTAGCGAGCAAGTTGTTAGCTAGCAGAAGAGAGAAGGGACTTCCTGTTGCAGAAAACATCTACCCTGCCATTGGTGGTCGCCAAACTCTGTCACTGTTTGCATGCTGGAAATGTTATGCTAATTTCCAGTGAGCGAGCCGTGACAGTGATCGACGACCACCAATGGCAGGGTAGATGTTTTCTGCAACAGGAAGTCCCTTCTCTTTTCTACTAGTAGCTAGCTTAAAACTTGCTTGCTAGCTATAGACACAAATGAGAGACTTATCACCGCTGTGTCCAGTCTTTCAATTATTTATGATGCATCTCTGGCTTCATACAGGGATCACATATTTTTTTAATTATCCATGGATGAATCATTCTCGTTTGGATCACGACTGAGTGACTCACGCTTAATGTAATATGACCTAAATGTTTATTTGAACATTGACAACTTATTGAGTTGGGATTGTGTGGATAAAGAACACATTTTTAGTAGTGGAGTCGTAAATAATAAAATAGTATTAATGATTGCCGAGATTGGTGTCCAGAAAGACACACATAATTCCGAGCTGGCAGCGTGCACACCAAAGAGAGCTCAGCGACAGCTCGCCAGGATATAAGAGATTTGCGAGTTGAGTGAGCAGACAGTGTGAATCTAGCATTCGATTTAAGGAACAGGGAGAAAATGAGCATCTTACAGCTTTTCAATGAGTTGCTTCTCATCAAGCGCACACTGGAGGTCTCTCTTGTTGCCAAGCACCAGGACCTGAGGAAACAACACAAAAAGTTTCAATGGCTTTGAGGAGACACAGGGAGCTTTTTTTAACAGAGCCATTCCTACGAACATGCCTGACACATACCCCCCCTCTGGACACATCATCTAGAAGATGCGTTTTCATCTGCTCATTCGAAACCATCTCGGTTAGCATTTAGTCTGATGGTGGTAATTGGACGTTCCTGGGTATTATATGGTCCGGGTCAAGTTCAACCCCAATGGGCAAAAGAACCCATGCATGATTACTATACTGACGATCAACATAGCACACCTGATCCTATTAGAGTAGACTGAGGAATAGACTGAGGAATAGACTGAGGAATAGACTGAGGAATAGAATAGACTGAGAAATAGACTGAGGAATAGACTGAGAAATAGACTGAAGAATAGACTGAAGAATAGACTGAAGAATAGACTGAAGAATAGACTGAGAAATAGACTGAGGAATAGACTGAGGAATAGACTGAGGAATAGACTGAGGAAAAGACTGAGGAATAGACTGAGGAATAGACTGAGGAATAGACTGAGGAATAGACTGAGAAATAGACTGAAGAATAGACTGAAGAATAGACTGAAGAATAGACTGAGAAATAGACTGAGGAATAGACTGAGGAATAGACTGAGGAATAGACTGAGAAATAGACTGAGGAATAGACTGAGAAATAGACTGAGGAATAGACTGAGGAATAGACTGAGGAATAGACTGAGGAATAGACTGAGGAATAGACTGAGGAATAGACTGAGGAATAGACTGAGGAATAGACTGAGAAATAGACTGAGGAATAGACTGAGGAATAGACTGAGGAATAGACTGAGGAATAGACTGAGGAATAGACTGAGGAATAGACTGAGAAATAGACTGAGAAATAGACTGAGAAATAGACTGAGGAATAGACTGAGGAATAGACTGAGGAATAGACTGAGGAATAGAGTAGACTGAGAAATAGACTGAGGAATAGACTGAGAAATAGACTGAGAAATAGACTGAGGAATAGACTGAGGAATAGACTGAGGAATAGACTGAGGAATAGACTGAGGAATAGAGTAGACTGAGGAATAGACTGAAGAACATACTGAGGAACAGACTGAGAAACAGACTGAGGAACAGACTGAGGAACAGACTGAGAAATAGACTGAGAAATAGACTGAGGAATAGACTGAGAAATAGACTGAAGAATAGACTGAAGAATAGACTGAAGAATAGACTGAGAAATAGACTGAGGAAAAGACTGAGGAAAAGACTGAGGAATAGACTGAGAAATAGACTGAGGAATAGACTGAGGAATAGACTGAGGAATAGACTGAGGAATAGACTGAGGAATAGACTGAGGAATAGACTGAGAAATAGACTGAGGAATAGACTGAGGAATAGACTGAGGAATAGACTGAGGAATAGACTGAGGAATAGACTGAGGAATAGACTGAGGAATAGACTGAGAAATAGACTGAGAAATAGACTGAGAAATAGACTGAGGAATAGACTGAGGAATAGACTGAGGAATAGACTGAGGAATAGAGTAGACTGAGAAATAGACTGAGGAATAGACTGAGGAATAGACTGAGAAATAGACTGAGAAATAGACTGAGGAATAGACTGAGGAATAGACTGAGGAATAGACTGAGGAATAGACTGAGGAATAGAGTAGACTGAGGAATAGACTGAAGAACATACTGAGGAATAGACTGAGAAACAGACTGAGGAACAGACTGAGGAACAGACTGAGAAATAGACTGAGAAATAGACTGAGGAATAGACTGAGAAATAGACTGAAGAATAGACTGAAGAATAGACTGAAGAATAGACTGAAGAATAGACTGAAGAAATAGACTGAGAAATAGACTGAGGAAAAGACTGAGGAATAGACTGAAATAGACTGAAATAGACTGAGGAATAGACTGAGGAATAGACTGAGGAATAGACTGAGAATAGACTGAGAAATAGACTGAGAAATAGACTGAGGAATAGACTGAGGAATAGACTGAAGAATAGACTGAAGAATAGACTGAAGAATAGACTGAGAAATAGACTGAGGAATAGACTGAGGAATAGACTGAGGAATAGACTGAGGAATAGACTGAGGAATAGACTGAGGAATAGACTGAGAAATAGACTGAGGAATAGACTGAGGAATAGACTGAGGAATAGACTGAGAAATAGACTGATGAATAGACTGAGAAATAGACTGAGGAATAGACTGAGGAATAGACTGAGGAATAGACTGAGGAATAGACTGAGAAATAGACTGAGAAATAGACTGAGGAATAGACTGAGAAATAGACTGATGAATAGACTGATGAATAGACTGAGAAATAGACTGAGAAATAGACTGAGGAATAGACTGAGAAATAGACTGAGAAATAGACTGAGAAATAGACTGAAGAATAAACTGAAGAATAGACTGAGGAATAGACTGAAGAATAGACTGAGGAATAGACTGAAGAATAGACTGAGGAATAGACTGAGAAATAGACTGAGAAATAGACTGAGGAATAGACTGAAGAATAGAATGAAGAATAGAATGAAGAATAGACTGAGAAATAGTCTGAAGAATAGACTGAGAAATAGACTGAGAAATAGACTGAAGAATAGAATGAAGAATAGAATGAAGAATAGACTGAGGAATAGACTGAGGAATAGACTGAGGAATAGACTGAGGAATAGACTGAGGAATAGACTGAGAAATAGACTGAGAAATAGACTGAGAAATAGACTGAGAAATAGACTGAGGAATAGACTGAGGAATAGACTGAGGAATAGACTGAGGAATAGACTGAGAAATAGACTGAGGAATAGACTGAGAAATAGACTGATAGACTGAGAAATAGACTGAGAAATAGACTGAGAAATAGACTGAGAAATAGACTGAGAAATAGACTGAATAGACTGAGGAATAGACTGAGGAATAGACTGAGGAATAGACTGAGAAATAGACTGAGGAATAGACTGAGAAATAGACTGAGAAATAGACTGAGGAATAGACTGAGGAATAGACTGAGGAATAGACTGAGGAATAGACTGAGAAATAGACTGAGAAATAGACTGAGAAATAGTCTGAAGAATAGACTGAGAAATAGACTGAGAAATAGACTGAAGAATAAACTGAAGAATAGACTGAGGAATAGACTGAAGAATAGACTGAGGAATAGACTGAGAAATAGACTGAGGAATAGACTGAGGAATAGACTGAGAAATAGACTGAGGAATAGTCTGAAGAATAGACTGAGAAATAGACTGAGGAATAGACTGAGGAATAGACTGAGGAATAGACTGAGGAATAGACTGAGGAATAGACTGAGGAATAGACTGAGGGAATAGACTGAAGAATAGAGTAGACTGAGGAATAGACTGAAGAACAGACTGAGAAACAGACTGAGGAATAGACTGAGAATAGACTGAGGAATAGACTGAGGAATAGACTGAGGAATAGACTGAGAATAGACTGAGGAATAGACTGAGGAATAGATTGAGGAATAGACTGAGAAATAGACTGAGGAATAGACTGAGGAATAGAATGAAGAATAGACTGAGGAATAGACTGAGGAATAGACTGAGGAATAGACTGAGGAATAGACTGAGGAATAGACTGAGGAATAGACTGAGGAATAGACTGAGGAATAGACTGAGGAATAGACTGAGGAATAGACTGAGGAATAGACTGAGGAATAGACTGAGGAATAGACTGAGGAATAGACTGAGGAATAGACTGAGAATAGACTGAGGAATAGACTGAGGAATAGACTGAGAAATAGACTGAGAAATAGACTGAGAAATAGACTGAGGAATAGACTGAGAAATAGACTGAGAAATAGACTGAGAAATAGACTGATGAATAGACTGAGGAATAGACTGAGAAATAGACTGAGAAATAGACTGAGAAATAGACTGAGAAATAGACTGAAGAATAAACTGAAGAATAGACTGAGGAATAGACTGAAGAATAGACTGAGGAATAGACTGAAGAATAGACTGAGGAATAGACTGAGAAATAGACTGAGAAATAGACTGAGGAATAGTCTGAAGAATAGACTGAGGAATAGACTGAGGAATAGACTGAGGAATAGACTGAGGAATAGACTGAAGAATAGACTGAGGAATAGACTGAGGAATAGACTGAGAAATAGACTGAGAAATAGACTGAGGAATAGACTGAGAAATAGACTGAGAAATAGACTGAGGAATAGACTGAGAAATAGACTGAGGAATAGACTGAGGAATAGACTGAGGAATAGACTGAGGAATAGACTGAGAAATAGACTGATGAATAGACTGAGAAATAGACTGAGAAATAGACTGAGAAATAGACTGAGAAATAGACTGAGAAATAGACTGATGAATAGACTGAGAAATAGACTGAAGAATAAACTGAAGAATAGACTGAGGAATAGACTGAAGAATAGACTGAGGAATAGACTGAGAAATAGACTGAGGAATAGACTGAGGAATAGACTGAGAAATAGACTGAGGAATAGTCTGAAGAATAGACTGAGAAATAGACTGAGGAATAGACTGAGGAATAGACTGAGGAATAGACTGAGGGAATAGACTGAGGAATAGAGTAGACTGAGGAATAGACTGAAGAACAGACTGAGGAATAGACTGAGAAACAGACTGAGGAATAGACTGAGGAATAGACTGAAGAATAGACTGAAGAATAGACTGAGGAATAGACTGAGGAATAGACTGAGGAATAGACTGAGAAATAGACTGAGAAATAGACTGAGGAATAGACTGAGAAATAGTCTGAAGAATAGACTGAGAAATAGACTGAAGAATAGAATGAAGAATAGAATGAAGAATAGACTGAGGAATAGACTGAGGAATAGACTGAGGAATAGACTGAGGAATAGACTGAGGAATAGACTGAGGAATAGACTGAGAAATAGACTGAGAAATAGACTGAGGAATAGACTGAGGAATAGACTGGGGAATAGAGTAGACTGAGGAATAGACTGAAGAACATACTGAGGAATAGACTGAGGAACAGACTGAGGAACAGACTGAGGAATAGACTGAGGAATAGACTGAGAAATAGACTGATGAATAGACTGAGAAATAGACTGAGAAATAGACTGAGGAATAGACTGAGAAATAGACTGAGAAATAGACTGATGAATAGACTGAGAAATAGACTGAAGAATAAACTGAAGAATAGACTGAGGAATAGACTGAAGAATAGACTGAAGAATAGACTGAGGAATAGACTGAGGAATAGACTGAGAAATAGACTGAGGAATAGACTGAGGAATAGACTGAGGAATAGACTGAGGAATAGACTGAGAAATAGACTGAGGAATAGACTGAGAAATAGACTGAGGAATAGACTGAGGAATAGACTGAGGAATAGACTGAGGGAATAGACTGAGGGAATAGACTGAGGAATAGAGTAGACTGAGGAATAGACTGAAGAACAGACTGAGGAATAGACTGAGAAACAGACTGAGGAATAGACTGAGGAATAGACTGAAGAATAGACTGAAGAATAGACTGAGGAATAGACTGAGAAATAGACTGAAAATAGACTGAGAAATAGACTGAGAAATAGACTGAGGAATAGACTGAGGAATAGACTGAGAAATAGTCTGAAGAATAGACTGAGAAATAGACTGAGGAATAGACTGAAGAATAGAATGAAGAATAGACTGAGGAATAGACTGAGGAATAGACTGAGGAATAGACTGAGGAATAGACTGAGGAATAGACTGAGGAATAGACTGAGGAATAGACTGAGAAATAGTCTGAAGAATAGACTGAGGAATAGACTGAAGAATAGACTGAGAAATAAACTGAGAAATAGACTGAGAAATAGACTGAGGAATAGACTGAAGAATAGACTGAGAAACAGACTGAGGAATAGACTGAGGAATAGACTGAGGAATAGACTGAAGAATAGACTGAGGAATAGACTGAGGAATAGACTGAAGAATAGACTGAGGAATAGACTGAGGAATAGACTGAGGAATAGACTGAGGAATAGACTGAGGAATAGACTGAGGAATAGACTGAGGAATAGACTGAGGAATAGACTGAGGAATAGACTGAGGGAATAGACTGAGGGAATAGACTGAGGAATAGACTGAGGGAACAGACTGAGGAATAGAGTAGACTGAGGAATAGACTGAAGAACAGACTGAGGAATAGACTGAGAAACAGACTGAGGAATAGACTGAGGAATAGACTGAGAAACAGACTGAGGAATAGACTGAGGAATAGACTGAAGAATAGACTGAGGAATAGACTGAGGAATAGACTGAGGAATAGACTTACAGGGATGCCTTGTAACTGAGGCTTTTCTAACAGATTGTGGAGCTCATTCCTGGAAGCTTCTACCTTTTCACGGTCTGCTGCATCCACCATGTAACTGGAAACAAAACGATACACAGATTATTCGACTTTTCATCCTGAAACTACAAAAACAAGATCCAATTGAACACACAGCATTTTCTCATAGACCACTATTGGCATCAAAGAAATGTGTCCTTGAAGTGTTTCAGTTGAAATTTGAAATGGAAGAACAAAGGTTAAAAAAAAGCAGCGTGTCTTTCTGGAAACGGAGCAGAAACAGTCATCACACTTTCCACCACAGAAACAGATGCCACAGACGGCAGCAAACAGATAGTTACCACATACTGTCAAAGAGTGATGTGTTAAATAGAGTTTTGACTATTAGCCATGACGCCATATGAAAAAGGTGAACATTAGGATTAACCCACATAAAGATGGGTTATAAACAGATTGTTTTGCCATCAGCCTACGCACAATACGACAATGCGGAAAACCTGTTTTAAAAGTGTGCCAATTCATTGAAAATAAATAAATATTAACTAAATATTCCTTTTAGGTATTTGACAAAGCCACTCACAGATCCTTTATCCTAAAGCCACATCGGGTGTCACCCTATCTGCTTGCTTAGGGACATTGCATTCTTGATTGAATATCCCCCAGAGCAGTGATCTTTTTTTTTTAAATGGAGAAATCATGGCACAACTGAAAATATCTCTAGGACAAGCAGTCCTTAAAAACAGAGTATCCGAGCAAGATAACACAAGTCAGGGAAACCACCAAAAGACCTTCCATGGCCTGAGCTGGGAGACACTGCATACTGTAACAATAACCTGGGAGCTTCACAAGAGGCCTGTTCAAACTGTTCAAAACAATGATGTCAATTATTCGCTAAAGTTTGCTAAATGGCATTAGGAGACTCTGGGACAAAGTAAAAGAACATTCTCTGATAGAATGTGACTAAAATTGATATGTCTGGCCTCAACATTAAGCACTATGTTTTCATGCTGAGAACACCGTCATTGTGAAGCATGGTGGTGGCAGCAACATGCTATGAGACTGCTTTGCTGCCTGTGGGCCTGAAAAGATTGTAAAAATAGAAGCGAAAAATGGATGCAGCGAAGTACATGGAAATGTTCAAATAAGTCTACAAGAGACCTGGGATTTAGGAGAAGATTCATCCTCCAGCAGGGCAATGATCCCAAACACACAGCCAAAGCCACCCTGGAGTAGCTTAAAAACAAGCTAAAAGCCCGGGCCTCAATCCAATTGAGAATGTGTGGAAAGAGTTGAATATTGCTGTTCTTTAAAGTCTCCATCCAACAGCAATTGTCCAGATGTGAAAACTTATTCAAATAGACTTATGGCTGTAATTGCTGCAAATGGAGCCTCTACTAAATAACGTTTCAAGGGGTAGACAAGTTATGACATCAATCATTTTTGGTTTTGTCTTTTTTGTATTTATAATAAATATAATTATTTAGAACAATTAGTAGAGTCTATTTTCATCACGACATCACTGGGAAAATTCCGAATTCAATCCATTTTAATTTCATTCATTGTGTAACACAATAAAAGTTGGACATGCCCAATAAGGTGACTACTTTTGAGAGCCACTGTATATAATTGATAAGACTCTGTAACTTTATGTAATAATGATTTGGGTGATTTTTTTGAGGATTTTCTTATGAAAAGAAACAAGATAAACTTCCTCTTTTATTCTGGAACCTGTAGAGGACTGTATCAAGTATAGAAACAAGACTATGTTCCTTATTTTAACTGCTACAAAACGTATTGAAAGTGGTTCCACCAGAACTAAACATTGTTTTTTGTTTTTAATCTGGTGACCACTTTACGGGAGGTCTGCAGTTTTTTTCAGTAATATTTAAACATTTGTGTAATCTGATATTTTAACATTGAACAGATGAATTCTGCTTTATTAAAATATATTCTTAATGAGCTTCTTACAGCCCAGCAGATATGGAAAGCCTTCTAGAAAGAAGAATTCCTTTTGGCTTTGTCATCATCAGTGTCAGCCTACATCAGCGAATCCTCTGGAAAAAGTGGACATGGCTCGGGTTTAAAAAGTCAGACAAAGAGCAAAAAAACTAAGCAAAGAAAAACAAATATACCGGGATATATATTTGCCGTCCGTGCTTCTAATTTTACCTTGTTATATATTTTAGGCCATACCGGCCTGCCCTAGCTGAAACTGCCCACAACCCACCCGATTGCCCCTGTCCTCGTCCACCCGATTTGCCCCTATCCTCGTCCACCCGATTTGCCCCCGTCCTCGTCCACCTGATTTGCCCCCGTCCTCGTCCACCCGATTTGCCCCCGTCCTCGTCCACCCGATTAACCCTGATCTCTCGACACAGCCCACATGCATGTATTGACCTTGTTGTCATCCGATCATCCAAAAACCTTGGCGTGGCCCGATAAGTCATGTAAACCTGACATAACATTATAAAAACAGTTCCTAGTCACTGTGCATTAACTCGTGTTGCTGGCTCTGTAGGGTATCAGGCTGGGTATCTGTAAAAGCACTTGATGACAACTGCTTATGTAAAAAATGTGTTTTATTTATTTAATTAAATATGGCTAATACATTCTACAATGTCCAGGTTTTGTATGGTATCAAAACGCAGTGATATTGATTCACTGCATCGTTGAGAGCTTGCAGGTAAACATTTCACTGCGCTACTTATTGGTGTACACTGTTCATGTAATTTCGTTGTAGCAGTGAGCTGCTTGTCCCGGGTCCGTTTACTCACACAATAGCATTGACTCCACGACAGTACCTCTCCCACATGCTCCTGAAGCGGGGCTGTCCACCTATGTCCCAGATCTGCAGACGTGACAGAGCATTCAGGCCAAGTGGACATTAGGGTTAGGAGATACACCTTATCCGGGGATATTCAGAAGTTATCATCGCATAGTTCATAATACCGTTAATACTAAGAATAAGACTTTCCGATTTTTTTTAATCAAAAAGATCAATAAATGTTCATGGTTTAACAGGCTATTGCTACTTAGTAGCTTGTTAACAAGAGGTTATACTTGGCTTTCAACTTGCCCATGTTTATACTAGTTTTACCAACTCCATCTCATAGGGAAAGATAGAGAATATTTGGGGGTGGGATTTTCACACAAGGTTTAACCGGGACTTCCGCATCTGATCACAAACCTCACGATGGGCGACTCAAGGATTACTGCCTTGCTCTAAAGAAACTATACAGTCATCTTCTGACTAGATTTGAAGTTTCTAAAATGCCCAAATAGAGATATTTCTAAACAGCACCATGCTGGAGTCTGCCCATCTTCTTGATAACATTGGTACTGGACATGTGTACAACAACTGTAAAAATAGGTTTCATATTCACTGATCATACACTTATTTTTTATATGCCAAATACAGATTTGTAAACTATGTATTTAAACATTGTAGATTTGTATCCATTCTGTTTTTAAATAGTGTCTAAAACAAGCAACATCATTCTGCCCTGTACAAAACCAAGAATGTAAAGAAATACTGAGTGAATAAATGTGATTCTGATATCTGAATCTCTTCCAGAATAGATAGAGAGCAGAGCTGAACAGTTAGCCTAATTCACGCTGGCCAAACGTACCTTTATTGTCACATTGCCTTTGGTAACCTTTCGCATGTTGAAACCAACAGTGGGAATCATATCTTCGTTGAATTGGCCAGACTGTAAACAAAAAAAATAATAAACTCAATGCAACAAGATATTTGGTGTTGTGAAAATAAAGCCATACAGACACACATGGTTAAAACATCAATCAGTAATTTGAAACATTGTTCGCTAGGCTTGACCCCCTGAAATAAACAAGCACCTGAGGGTGTTGCTAGGGTGCAATAAAGCCAGGAAGAGCCTGTTTACAATGCATACCCCCCCCGCCTCCCCAGGTGTAGGTCCAGACCCTCTGGACGTATTCATTTGGGAGGGATTCTGGTCCTTAACTAATTCGCTGCACATTCACATGGTCTGGTAGGGGGCTTGTATTTTGGAGACTAGGTCACTGGCTATAAACACTAGTACAACATAAATGTCTAATGATAGAGTCAGCTGTGTTCTACTCCTGACCACATTTACATATCATCTGACCTGAGATAAGTAAACATAGCTGGATTCACATTTTGTTAAATAAGGATTAGGAGGCAAACTATAGTCTAACGTGGTAGCATGTCATGTTTTTTTCCAGACCATCTACTTTGAAGAGTAGCCCATATCAAGCCATTAGCAGTGGGTAATAGGCCAGTTTGGATGGACAATTCCCTGGTAAACACATTTGTTTTGGAGGGGCACTGTAGAATTTCTGTGAGATAATATCCATACTAAATATGCATTAAAGTGTTGATACACGTTTTCCGCCAAATACTTACCATCACATGTCTAGTGTGCATTTAAAAGCTCATCCTAAAAAGCTGAATTTCTATTTGTCATCAAATTGAAAAGTGGCACGCCCCAATCTCCTTTATCTGCGTCAAGTCATGCCATCATTTCTCCTAATAAATGTTTCCTAATAAATAATTTCTCCTAATAAAAGTCACTCAAAATGCCATGAAAAAGGTTGCAAAATGCAATTATGCGTTCTCTTACATCCGGCAATCTGAAATAATCAAGTTGATTGGCTAACAAACAAACACTCAGCTCAAAAAAAACTATTTTCCTATTGCTGTCATGACATTCAAAAAGGGCATCTCTTAATAAACCTAGATTAATGCTTAAAAAAAGTCAAATTGCATTCGCCACAAAACAACGGCTACCAGTATCAACATCAGCATAATTATATTACATAATAAGTTATATTTTAACATGGAATATTCCAGCTATGCATGGTGTCAGTTGCCTTCAATGTGTGAATTAAGTGTTGTAGAAACAGGTCCAAATTCCATGTTTGTGAAAACGGACATGTCGAATAAATCACTTTCCGATTCTGAGTTTGAACACTTTGGACATTAAGCAAATGTGGCTGCCATGATTGATGTGGTTGGTACACTGAGGGAAGCAGACAAAATCAAGCCTAAAATAAGTGCCTACTTTAATTTAGCAGGCCACATCACTTCAAGCTGTCAACCCCATACAATTTGATGCCGAACAACTTCAATTGGCACGACCTGACAAACTAGCGTAAGATACTTTATAGACCATTTAAAAAACCTTGTTGAACAGGCACTCATATTTGGTATGGTGTTCCAGTCAATAGATTCAGTTGTCATGGAATATTCAACTCACTGTCAGAACTTAGAGACTAGCACTTGGCAAATTCACAAAATCGTGCTTTGAAGACATAGTACTTCGTTTAGGTAGCAATATACCTCCTGGAACAACTCCAGAGCACGTCATGACAGCATCTTCTGGGAGACCAATGAGTTAGATAGGAAAGAAAGGAAGTTGATCCAGACACAGTGTGTGTTCTGAAAGTCTTAAATGAATAGTGTTATAAGTAAAACCCAGTGCATTTCTCTATTCCGCTATATGACCCGTCCAGACAGAAGTGTCATTCTGTCATATAAAATATACGTCCAGCAGCAATTATTCCGGCCTTTTGCCCACGTTGGCTGATTGCAGTGTCAGCACCAGCAGAAAAAGCCACCTTCTTTAAACCCAACTTAGGGTGTTGTACTGAATGTCCAGTTCAGAACAGATAGATCAGGGTGTGGCTGGTGCTGACTCCTGTCAGTGTCAGCTCAGCCACTGTCCTTTATATAGCTCTAGTCACACCCTTCCATGCCTACATCACGGGTTCAATAACATTTGATGTAAACATGTCGTGGAGCTTTAACCAGCACCACCACGCGACAGACAGAAAATAAGTGAGATGTGTAAGTGTGGGGGGGAGCCCCTCCGGGTGTGGCCCCCTCCAGGTGTGGGGGGGGGGCCTCCGGGTGTGGGCCCCTCCGGGTGTGGGCCCCTAGGGGTGGGCGGGGCCACACACAATAAGAGTTACGAGGGCGTGTCTTCAGTTAGAAGTTTAGTGCTCCTGCAGTCTTTTACTAGGTCGTGACGTCACATGTGGTACCTAACGAGACAGCGGACCAAGGTAATAAGCATCACCCGTTGTTCGGCTCGTGGTCTCCCCATAGGCTCCGTGCACGTGTCACACACGCGCATGCTTTACTAATGCGGCATTCAATCAGCGTTAAATCCGTGTACTTACTGCAATCACGTTGACGAAAGTGGTTTTCCCCGAGTACTGAAGTCCAACTAGTGTGAGCTCCATCTCCTCCTTCCAGAAGAGGGACCTAAACCAGTCCAGCAGTCTGTTTATCAGCGCCAACATTGTATGCAAACATACAATTACTAACAGACTAGTAAGGTTTTGTATAACACTTATTGCAAGATATTATTCTAAGTGCATGCAGCTGGTGAGTACAAAAAGTCAGTGTGCATGCACGCCTACAGGAAGCAGGCTGTCATATGACTGTGGTGTTTTTTTTCTTCTTCATTGAGTCCAAGTTCATTCTGTAGCCGTTCTATGGTTGCCAGGTTTGAATGACTAAACCGAACAATCACAGCCCAAATCCTGCCGACTCCAGTTATTGCCTGTACCGATTTTTTTTCTTCTATACGACCATATCTACAGATTAGTCTGCCCATGCTCATTTTATGCAACATGGTTATTAAAAACCGCTACATAATTATGCGGGATGTTGTAATATCTGGCAACATTCTGATTCTCTCTGCTCGGTTCACTCTCCCGAATTGACCCGGAAACCGATAGGTGATCTCTTGGCCGGTGTTCAGCGGGGTGACTTGTATTAATGTCTTTCCCTTTCTCGGGCGTTTTTTATTATTTTTTTAGCGAAAACGTTTTTTAAATAATCCACACCGGCTTGGTTCTCAGTTTTTGTCACGTAAATGATACCCAGTGTATGCTATACTTTTTGAACAAGAATACTGTTCCGATTCATAGGCATCTTATTTCCGCATTGGTGTGCTAATGAAATCGTACCGCCACAGGGCGACGTCATTTACAAGTCTAGTAAATAGCATAAATTATATCCTAACATGGATATTACAGTGCTGTGGAAATGTGTCAAGTCATACGTGCAATTGAGATCAGCTGTCCATGTGTGCTGGTTAATCAAAAGAAAAAAAAACTTAATTGGGTGGTCAAACTTTGCTGCAATTGGCCTGCTGATATCTTTCGTCTGCTTAGTAGTAAAAAAATAACTTAATTAAGCTAATGGGACACTCATGAGATATATTCAACAAAAGTGTGTGGTAAATTTTAGATTGCCCCATTTTTTGTGTAATACATTTTAATAAAGATATAAACAGAATTCTCAAAACTTAATAACATCTTAAAAGTCTTTCTTAGACAAAATGTTATTATCAAACCTTTCATATCTAGTATATTAATTCAACATTGTCCTATGAAGTTGCAAAAAAGCATAAAATTAAATTACACTACTGCCTAGCTATTGCACACTAGTGAAAATGATGTAAACAATCTGTTTTAAAAATGTATTAATTAATTAAAAACCAGTATGTATTTTCACCCTGAATATTGCACTTTGCATTACATAATAATAATGTAAATGTTGCTGACGTGTACGTAAAATACACACATATCATGAATGTTTGGTGTAAATCTCCAACACTTATATTTTCGCCTAAGAAATCAAAACAGAAAAATGACCAAATACACTATTGACTAACAAACAATGTTATGTGTAAGAATTATTTTCTCCACAAGAGGGTAATACAGTACTGTGAACATTCGCTAGTCTTCAAGAGTGCCTAAGCTCTCCCGTAGCGATAGAGGTCAAGACAAAACCATTTGATATTACAACAGGTTGTACAGTCGGCGCCCCGTTTTAGGGTACAAGAAGCATTTGGACAGATTAAAATTATGTACAATAAAGTTGTCATGTTTTATACTTTGTTGAATATCTTTTATATCTGCGTCCTAAAGTCATCACCAGACACCTGGCATCTTCCCAGTAACATGCTGGCAGACCTGTAATGTTGCCATATTCAGTTCCTGCTTGTTTCTGGGCATTTTGCCTTCAGTTTTATCTTCAGCGTGTAAAAGCAATTATCATTCGAATTCAGATCGGATGATTGACTAACATAGTGAAGAAATGTACACTTTTTAGCCCTTTAATAGTTTGTGCTAAAAATTGTTCAACTGAGGTTAACACTTCCTGTCTACATTGATCTGGTACAGTACAGGTTAACGTTTGTCCACAAGACTGTTTTCTAACAGGCCCTATTAGTGACTTTGTTGTAACTGTAAGCTGGTGATAATTTGATTGACTCTTCCAAGCGAAAGTGTCACTTGGCCTACCAAGTTGTTTGCCCTTTGCCATTGTTCTTCTCAATGTACCAAATGCTTCTTTTTAGGGTTGTTATTTTGACCATGTCTACGATCAATTTATTTTGATTTATCTAATTTAAGATGGACTTTTTAACTTGAATTGACCCTCATGATGTTTGACACTAGGACTCGACTGCAAATGCACACACTGAACCCTAGAATCTAGATTATAAAATGAGAGCTCTATTGTGCACTGGAAATGCAAACAAACACAGCTGCATAATAATAATCTCCAAACACTGTCCTTTGAAATGTCTCTTGTTTTTAATAATAGTAAGTATATATTTCACGTGTCGCTGTTTTTTTCTCTCCATTGCCATATGAAGGTCAGCGACAATAGTGTGTAATTGACCAGATAATAGTAGTGCTTCCAAAGTGATCTATTTGTCATATGGCTTTTCTCGTTAAGGATGTATGATGATGTTTAGAAGTCCGTGTCATCTCATTTCATTTTCCAGTGAAACAGGAAGCTGTGGAGCAGCCTCAACGATCATTTTGACACGTTGATGAACATCTGTCATCTATTATTGCTTTTCTCTGAATAACTGTAGTTGTAACTTTAATTGCAGTTATGTTTCGATGTTTTAATGTAGTTTATATGTAGTTTATTTTTGTATAATTTAGTATCAATGCTCTTCTTTATCAGAAGTTACAGTTATTTTTGCACATGTTTGTTTTTTACACTAACTTTCATGAAACCAGGAATTTCAATTGAGGCCACCATTGGCAGCGCTGCCTGCTGTTTATTTCGTGAGTGTCATTTTTTATTTTAGTCTGTGTTATGATATTATCCAGTTTAGGTTCGTGTGTAACATGTTCAAAGTGTTTCAGACTTAGACAATACACTTATTTCCACAGGAAAAAATACTTTATTAATATATTTTAAAATGTATGTCATCAATACTTCATAGACAAAATATGTACAACAAGCAATCTTCTGTTACGTCCGCAAATAACAACCACAGAAAGTACCTCATCCTGTACAAAACAAATATTTTTTTATGAACATTACATTCACTCTCCTCTCTTTGACTCAATAATTATTACAAATACATTAGACATTTGCCATCATTTATGTCTGCTTTTAATAATTAAAGGCAACAGCATAAAATAAGATCAGGCCAGAAATTGACCAGACCAGAAGTTATAAACGGGCATGACGCAAACCATGTCTAGCGCAACGTACACATTCTCTTGGCATACAGCGAAATTATCTACTAAAACATCCTTCCTCTAGTCACAAAGCAAATACACTCTAGATGTATCAAAAATAGAGATGTAATAGTAGTAAAAACAAAACAATTACAAGACATTGTCTCACGAGATTTACTTGCATGAAAGGTTGCGAGTTACAAACTCAAAACTAAAATGCACGTCTGACACATACATCAGTGACACACGTCAGGTCTGGTGACACCGTTGATTTGTTTAATGAATACAAATCAGCGGAGTTCGTTTAGCTGCAACGTACAGTACACTTGGTGGGCGAAAGAGTCATGGATTTTGTGCCAACCCCAGTATACATAAACCAGAGATATTTTTGGTAGCATTCTAGTCTAAAGGACGGTTTGTTTCAGCTTCAGCCGCTACAAATGCGGAAAATAGCCTTTATTCTCCAATCACATGTGTACAACATGAACATTCTCACGCAGCATCTACAGGTGTTTTGTTCAAATCTTTACATTCGTCACAATCCAGTTTGGGCGAAGGACAATTCCGAATGGCTGAGTGTTGTTCTGTCTATTTTTCACATTCCGGGTCTAACTCTGACATTCAACACATGTACAGAAAAAGCGAGCGCCACAGTAAGTCCCTCTTGACTTGTCCAGTTTAGTCACGTCCTTGTCTTGTTCGCCTCATCACAGTGCCTCAGCACGTTCCACCCGGGTCACGTGTGAGCTTCTGGAGGGACTGAACCTCGGTGCTGACTGGCGCCACGTTCCTCTCGCTCTTCCGGAGAGGGATAGAAGGGCGGCGGCCACTTGGAATTGTGTGTGTGAGAGTCGCTGTTTGCTCTCAAAGGGAGAATGTGTGCAGAGGAGCCCAACAGCTGTTGACGCTGAAGGAAGCACACGGGATGCTCTCGTCTTGTTCTCCCTTCCCGGGACGCCTTCCAGCAGGCCGTTCCGTTCAGCACCGAATATTGACACGGTGCCAAAAACACACAGTCTATCAGTCATTGGACTCCAAGTTCATTGGGGGTGCTTGCTTTAAAGCCTGGTGGAGGGCTGATGAGTCCATGGGTGACTGACGGGGTGCAGGAGAACCTGCCCTGGGAACCATAACCAGGTTTTGAGGTCGTTTCTCTGGGGACAAGCTGGCCGGAGAGGTGCTCAGGCCCGGATACGGAAAAGGCATGCCGCCTGGGTACCAGTACTTCTTCATCATGGGCCACGCTGAGGACATCTGGGGGATCAGGTAGAACGGTAAACAAACTGGGGCCTGTTGTTGGGGGAAGCTGACGTAGCCGCCGTGGCCGCCAACCGCGTGTCCAGAGGAAGACTCGTCCTCGGAGGACTTGGCTCGTAACCTCTTGGCGTGCGGTTCGCCACCCTCCTGCTTGATGCCACCGGCCGCCATCCTCTCGGCCGCCACCAGCTCCCCGTCCTTGCCGTAGTAGCCCGTGCATTGGGCTTTGGGGTCGTGTTTCTCGTGTTCGCCACCGTAGCCGCTGTCAGTGTCCGTGTCACTGCCACTCTGCTCGCCATGTCCTTGGGGGTACGTCCTCTGAATGACCGACACAAAGTTCCTGGCATGGCTCTCGTTGCTCTTAGGCAGGCGACCGACCGGCTCCTCCGTGACCTCGGCGGGTTTGTGGATTGATTCTTCCGGCCGCGGGCTGGATGGACCCTGGAACACCTCGGACGCTACCTTGTGGAGGTGGCTGATCATGTGGGTGGGAGTCAGGTGGTCTCTACGGCTCTCTTGATTGGCCAGGTACTGGAGGACCTCCTTAGCACAAACGTGAAAGCCAGAGCGGAACATCTCCTCACTGGTCTTCGAGCTCTGGTCACCTGTGAGGAACGAACCACATATGACATTAGATTCAGATTTAGCACTGGTTCTGAAACAGGTTTACTTAAGCTGGAACAGTAAGGCTTTGGCGGGGCTGAAACGGCGATCGGTGAGGTACAGACCATAATGAACGGAAACAGTGCATTTTACGGTATGAATCTTACCAATATGCAGGCCATTCTGCAATGCAATGATTTTCTGCTGCTGCTGTTCCAGAAGTGTGTTCAGGGATTTCACATGCTTTAGGGTAAGCTCCAACACCACAGCCTTCTCCAAATGGCCCAGAGTCTAAAACAGGAAGAGCTGCGATAAGCATGTTGATCTTTCTTATGTAACGCTAACACACTCTGCAACCAACCAACACACGTTTAGAAGGGCGGCCCAGCGGCACACTCCAACATTTTAAACCCAATTCATCAAATCAAAGTTTAAGGCATTGTTGGGCAATGCAATGCTTATGGATACTTGTGGATTTGTGACAATATGTGTAAGCCATTAGGTAATTACAAACCAAATGTACTGATATATTGTTAAAAACAAGATGCATCATGACATGAACAGCAGTCATAATAACTACTACAACTAACTAACCAACTACTACATTTTGGAGGAAAAACAGAATGATGTAATGAAACGTTATTGATTACGAATCTAACATGAACAAAGGTAGTGCTTGAGACATTTTGCATTGCTATTACACAGTCAGCCCAGATGCATTTGAACTCACTGTAAGTTTGAGATGTTCAGGCAATAAATCCTTCAGTTGGGCAATGCATTCATTGATTCTGTCACGCCTTTTCTTCTCAATCAATCGGTGGGGTAACTTGTATGTCTCCTAAGGAAAAAGTGATTACATTGGTTACATCATTGGAAATATAAATTGCCTGCAAAAGTAAATCAAAAATATATATATTATTTTTTTATTAAACTGTATAATACCTTACTGTCTTCACCGCGCTTCAATCCCCTCCGTTGTTTGTATCCATACATCGAAAACTCCTTTCTATATTTCAAAGACAACAGAATATATTAATATGACGTTTTTCAAGTTTGATTATAAGACTAATTATAATGTATGAACTATAAAGTGTCTTACCCTTGCATGTCTGCCGCATCCAGTGTCTGACGTTTTGCCATACAAACAAGAGGTTGCGCACTTATAATACTCTCCATTTTGCGTCTTTTACAAAATCCAAATAAGGAAAAGTCTCCCACGGTCGTTTAAAATGTCAGCAAATGTTCTTATTCTTAATATAATCTCTATTGTAACGAACGGTAACGCGGTTTTATGTAATATAATAGTATATCAGGATATGTGTCTCTGCAGACACTGCGGATGTGCTGTTGCCCCTGTGAGATCCAAGCACAATAATAATAATAGTTCAGAGGCTCCTGGATAAACGAGTGAGAGAGGGGTGGTTCGGTCTACGTGTTAAATAAACCCCGTGACTGCACACGCGTCTCCGGGTTGGAGAGCGGACCCACCTTCGTCACATGGGTCTCACGTGTTACACGGCGCTCTCTCAACCCATCCCATCTCCAGTTCAGTGGGATCCGCACGGGAACGTCCCTCCCCTCGTATTTCAGCCGACCGGGTCCCGTGTGTCTATGGTCCCGTGTACCACCACGCTATATGAGACACCTAGAACAACTTTAGGCAGAACGTGCAATTCGACCATGTTTCTAGATCGAAAGTAGGGCAGAATTCCATATACGCACGCTCACGCACGCGCGCACACACACACGTCCACTGAGCCAGATCGTTTGTTTAACTCTGCACCCTGTTCCGCCTACTGCACTTTCACTATACTTGCATGTTAAACTTTCAGAATTACAAATGCAGTTATTGCAGTAAAGTATCCGAATTAAGTCGATTATATAATGTATTTTCAAGTTTTTTTTAAGTTCAACATGTGAGAAAAAACCCTAAATCAGACATTTTTTATTCTATTTTTGTATGTTTCTTATAATTAAGTGTAAACCTGTAGTTTTGCATTTGAATGCAGAAGGTGTAAAGCATGTAGCCTATAATATATAATCGCATATTAACGAATTTATACCCAAACTAACCATGGCTTCAGGCTATAACAACATCTTTATTAGGCCATTATATAATATCAGCCTAATGCATTGATTTATGCCACACGGGATGAAACGCCTAGTGATATCTCACTGTCTGCACGCTTCTATGTATTCCGGCATGTGCATGTGGGAACAGACAGGGCGTACACACACACACACACACACACACACACACACACACTGCCCGTTTGTCTATGCACGTGCACCTGCGCGGGGGGGCGAGTCTGTTGATCGGTTTGTTGTTCTCGGCTGCACGCAGCTGTCACGTTGAGCTCCTCATGGCGAGGCGAACCGAGAGACCACACCCCCTGCGATTGACGTCATCATACACCATAGAGATCAGTGGTGCCCCTGTCTGTCTGTCTGCCTAGTGGCCACACACGCATTTAAGTGGCTGCACCGCAAAGGCTACGGAACATGTTATAGAGGTTAATTCTCAGCAGACTATGTTTGTGTGGACCTACTGGAGGTTGTGCACACGTCTGGACCACATAACAACCTAGATGAGAAGGGTCGACGTGTGTACGGTAATATGGAGAAGTCCAGGTGTCATTTTGAATTCACTAGCCCATTCAATATGTGCCTCCCTCAACATTATATTGTGTAGTAAAATTCCCCTAAACCTCTTTGCACACTGCTCAGATGATGTTTTCTAAAATGTACTGTTCAACATAAATATATGTTATTATCATCAACATATTGTGTGCCCTTGAGCAAGTCACGTATCCCAAATTGCACCTGCAAGTCACTCCCACTGTAATAAAGTGTTTGTAACTTGTACTTGTTTTGGAACGCTTTCCTCAAACATTGCCTGATCCTGTAAAATAACTTATTTTTATATGTATATATTTTATAGATGTATCGAAACAATGTCGTTCAGTTGATCATAGATTTTATGCTTTGAAACAATTTCCAACTAGTGGGAACTATAAACCTTAATGTCAATATCCTGGAACTCTGGGGGAAGGTTTCTGCCAGACATATATCTGTCTGTGCAGTCCGGCCAGCCCTAAAGCTCCTCTCCTGCAATTCTACACATTCTTCTATGGGGTTACTGTCATGCTTTCTTCTGTCAGTTCTTCCCGTAACACTAGCAAAGTAACCAATGTCTGATACCCTGTCAAACTGAGCCGCAGAATTGTGACTGTATTTGTGTTTCTTAGTTTATTACATCACAGTATCATCTTGTACCATCATCATTAACTTCACAGTGCTAAATGCATTATTTGCTTTTTTTAATGCATTTGTAGTGTAGGTCTTTTGTCTTGAAATTCTTGACTTGGTTGAAGGACCTTGCAGGTGATGACAAAGAAAATATATGCTAACAAGGGTGACAAAACATTTTATTTGTATTTTCACCATGACATCATAATATATTTTGTGATTGATACTACTGTCACAACTGTAATACTAGAGAATGAGAAAAAAAATTGTCCACAAGGCCATCTGTATCTGCAATATGTCACAGTACTGCTTGTGGTTTTTGTCATACAAAAAATGCATTTATCTTTTGGAGAGATCTCCATGAGTTTTGATGTTGTACATAAACAAAATATGCAGTGTCTTCGTCCCATGTGACGAGCACCTATGTGTTCCGTTTGATTATTTTTTATTTAACATATTAGCCCAGCTTCTAGATATTTGACAGCTCAATTGTCTTGTAGTGGAGAACTGTATTGTTGTAATGTATTATTCTTTGTTTGTGGTTCAGTCTGGGTGCATTTGCCTCTGTTGTTGAATATGTTGTTTCCCCTGTAACCAGAATGACTGGTATGATCATGACACGGTTACGGTTGAGTTGTCATGGACGTGATAAGTCGTCTACTAATAAAGGAATACCACGGACAGGCTGATCAAATGGATGATGAAGACAGGTATTACCATCACCATACTCCAGTACCGTAAAAAGACCCGTTCTGAAGTCGGAGCCACTCATTGAAGACTAATTAGGCAGTTCCTGTTTATCCATGACACCAGTGACATCACCTGTCAAAGGCTTCCTATAAGATGTAGCATTAACAATTTAGTACATTGAATACAAACCTAGGGTGCAGCAGATGGGTGTCAGATTGTACGCTGCCATAGTCTTGTGCCGGGGCAGTAGGGAACTGAGGTGTCTAACTTTTCCCTGTGTCTTGTGCCGTTCACACCATGGGACCTAGTAAGCCTTAAGGATGTGTAGCTGGCCCTTCCTGAAGCACTCCTGGCTGTGTTGCGGGACAAGTAGCTTTTGATACCTGACGGTTTCTACTCCGCCTAACCCTCACCGCCCCCCCGTTGTCTCTGTCCGAGTGGTCATGCGTCTGAGCTGGACTGTGTGAACGATTGAGGATTACACATTAAAGCTTGCATTTAATAATTATTAAACTATTAAAAGTCCACCAGGCACTGCCAGAAGAGGATAGGCCGCCCCTCAGAACCTGGTTCCTCTATAGGTTTCTTCCTAAATTCGATCCATTAGGGAGTTTTTCCTAGCCGCTGTGTGTCAACTTGTTGATGCATGCTCTGTCAGGTTTCATACTGGGTGTTTGTAAAAGCACTCTGTGACAACTGTTGTTGTAGAAAATACATTTGATTGGTTGATTTATATGATTATACATGTGGTGATAAGGTTATATAACTTGGTACGCTAATGCCTAACCCTAGATACTTTAGGTATAGGTTGAAGACAGTCTGGGATGACAATTAACCAGGATGACCATTTTAATATAAAGGCTGCCATTTGGTATTTGTTGTTTTAAAAAAATTGGGTTCAATTGTACCAATTAATATAAAAATATGACTTAATGATGGGAAACCACAAAATATTTTCCCCACAGATAACAAACAATCATTCTGATCATAAAGTAATAAGATCGTATAGAGGACATTTGGACAATATTAATATTCACTGCTACAGGTCTACATTAAATAATCTACAATATAAATGCATTTTGATAGCTTTGCACACCTTTTGTGGTTGCTAAATGATTCCATACTGGTTATTTCCTAGTTTTGCTGTCTGTTATTATTTTACAATAGTAGAATAGGGTCAAAAAAATGAAATACCCCTATGTGTCCATACCTTTGACTAGTGTAAATGTAGCAATAGCGTAAAGAAAGCAATGCATGTGAACGTTACTTTTAAATATATACAATCAAGTGGATTATACTGGCTATATTTTAGATCAATTAAAAAAAAAAATTAGGATTATTGATCACTCAATTGTAACGTTTTCATTTCAGCATACTTCTTGTGATTTTTTAAATATTTTCAGAACTGAGGATTAGAACGGCACATAGAAGTGTTTTCACACATTTGGCCTCAGCGTCATGACCCTTTCAAAAAGGTTAATTCACTGTAAATTGGAACTCCGTTACTGTATGTACCAATTATCTATGCAGATATGGTATTATATCGATGTTGACGGCCACCAGTGGGTTAATGTTCTGAATCTGTGATGACACTTCAGACATGATTAACATTCCCTACTAGGGACTTTTCCCTAGCCACTGTGCATTAACTCAACTCAGCTTGCTCTTTGTGGAGTTTCAGGCTGAGTAGCTGTAAAAGCTGCTGATGTGAAAAGGGCTTTTTAAAACACATTTGATTGATTGATTGAGTTCCTAGCTTTTGCTTGTGAAATTTGGTGTCTCTGAATTCCCCTCAATTGCTTGGGAAATGAATGTGCTGTGTATCTCACAACAATAAATTAAAACGGTACAATAACTTGGGGTTAACCATTAAGAGAAAAGATTGGAACGTATCAACACAAAAAAGGATGACATACATTCACACATTTTTTTTAAGGTTTTGCTTTAACAGTGAGTTCACCACAGAGAAATATGTACTTAATTGCCATTATATTAGCCCAGCTAGAACCTTGTGAAGAGGGGCACGGGAGTCCTAAATTTACCCCATTGATCTCTTATGACTGTTCATTTTGATAATAGGAATTCGTTAAAATGACCTTATCCTGTTTGACTGACAAACCGTTATCATATAAAATGTTTCTGGTGTGCAGAACAATCATGTTCCATTAAAACTCATTCATGGGGAAACGGTGTTTCCCCACTAATGTTATTTCTCTGAAGCGGCACTGGCACTAGCTCTACCCTGCTCTTCCCAGGTGAGAGGGTGACATCCAGAGAGACAATCCAAAAATTACTTGAACAATTACTTCTCTTACCTTCAATTACGTCTCTTGCCTCAACGTAGGTTTGGTTTTGCATTTGCCGCATCCGTGTTGTGAAAAAACAGCATGAATTTTATGCTACATAAAATCAATGCTACGTAAAGTCTATGCTACAGGCAGCAAAATTTGAATTTTTTAAAGGCATGTAGACAATATAAATATATAAATGTACTATATGTTTAGACACAACCATAATCCTGCTGTATTGCCAGTACAGATTAAAAGCATTAACTCTTAATACGCCAGTGTACAGTAACCACCGGCCTTGTGGGAAATCCGACAGGAAAGTCCCACAATTAAGCCGGATGTTTCTTTTTAATTCCAGACAATTACACGCTGCTTCATGCTTTCGCGGTTGGCTATTCTGTAAGCGTACATATTTTCTCAGTCTAGAGACACGCACTAGTCAATTCATGTTTCATTTCACATGTCGTGTTCGGTTTCTCTGAATAACAACATTGTTACCCAGATATGAATCAACAGCACTTTCACTTTTGATAAATGCCTTTGATGCCTACGTCAGGATTCGGTCAAGTATATTGGCACCTTTTAAAAAAATATGATAAAATTGCATTTTTTATGTTGAGCAATGTACTTGTGAGAATTACTACTGCACAGGCCCCTAACTGAAGATTAGAACCTGTGATAAGTGGATAAGTGGCATGTAAACTGGGTAAAAAATGGGCTGCAAAGGGAAAAACCAGGGCAAATAGTTTGACCTCTGAAATGGACTACAAGGTTGGACTCATTTTTTTTTTAAACTATTGACTGGTAGTAAATGTACTACGACTTATGATTCTTAAGATGTGTTCGTCTTAAATGTTACAACTTAGCATTTGTTACTGTGAGAAGACTGAAAGACGTCGGTCGCTCTGCTACATTTAGCTTACTTAATAATTCTTTTTTTATATTTCCAAGTAGTCCCACCCCGAGAAATACATGCAAATAAACCCATTAAAGTAAAACGTGTGAGGTTAAACAGAGTTCACTTCCGTTACACAGAATTTTGTAACTGTAAAAAATAAACATCGTCACTGATAAAAAAAACAGGTGTAGGCATCTGTGAATTTTCCATCAAATTGTAATTTTCTTATATTAAAGCCCAGTAGCTCAATGTCTGTGCAGTCACAATAGTCTGTGGGAGAATAACAATTTATTAAATAATTCTACATTATTTTACAAATCTGACAGTACTTAAATGTTTTAAATAAAATCTGAACATTAACTTTCAGTAACACTGCTTTTAAATTCCATATTAACTTTTGAAACCAAAGGTCCCTATTTAAAAACAGTGGTTTGAGCTACTTAATGTATGTACATGTTTAAAAAGAAAGAATTAAACAAATGATTAAATAGCAAATTGGAGAAAACAACTGTTGCGCTGAACAATGAAAAATAAAGAAAGAAGCTCTGTCACAAACAGTAAATCGGTACGCAAACAAATCTGTGGTAAGTGAAAAATGGCACACATGAACATTGTATAATTATAAGATAAACAAGGCAATATATGCTAATTTCCATTCATATTTCAACACATTTCATTTGTTTAGATGAAGAAAAACACACGTCCTAAATGTTTAAAACCCAGTTATTTAAGAAAGCAAATATCATAAAATAGTAACAGGTAAGGATCTTATTTGCAGACTGCAGACCTATACTTGCTGTCAATATACGTTCTATCTATAAGTGCATAAAAGCATTTGTATGCAAAATCAGAAAGGCCAGAACATGACTTCATTATTTAACCGATTGCTACTCTACATGGAATCATTTAAGTCTAACAACAGGTCCCTATTTAATTTAAATCTCCCCTCTAAAAAGGTTTTCTGACCCTTTTAAATAAGACATCACTTAAACTTAATTCACACACCGAGATGGTTGCGTGTTCAAGTTGCGATATTGCACACGATACAAAAGTAAGACATTAAATACTGCTCGCAATAACAGCAAAGAAAAATAAAAACAATTCCCTTGTCATTCAGTGTCGTCTTCCTGTGTCCGGTGCAGCGCGGCTGCATTTCAAGTTCACCCAGTAAAGGCCATGTCATAAGAGTTCACTTCGATTTTAACATAGAAAACATTTGGCACCGATTCACTCTGTACTGGGAAAAGGAAGGTGTGTTACATGACAAGCAGTTTCAGTCATCACACACTCGTCCCCACTCCCACACGCCAGCTACGGTACATATGCAGGAGGGACCCCCAGGCCCACGCCTTTGCTCTGAGCCCCCCCTTGATGCACACAAAGCAGGAGTAGGAGTGAGTCCCCCTTGGTCTTGTGGCTGGGTCGATCCGACTTCCTTCTCCCCGGCCTCACGCTGGCTGCTGGGGGTTGGCGTGCGGTTGCTGTTGTGGATGACCCAACAGTCCGATTCTCTGTTTCTGCTTCCTTTGCTCTGTCATCTAGAAGACAAGACACATGGGACAGATGCTGGGTTATTTCCTCAACGACTTCCTGCATCTGTACCTCTGCTACACATCTACGGCTGGGTTAAAGGTTGTCCCCGCCTGACACCAACGTTTAAATCAAGCTTTTTGTTTGGAGGACGCGAAGTAAAAACTGCAACACATGTCTAAAAGCTGCAGCGAAATGAACCGGGAGAGTTTCATGGTTTCATCCTAAACCTCTCGTCCTACCCTTTAAGAATGTCATCTCCTCTAAACAACAAGTTAACCACGGCAGAAAACAACCAACTGATAGTGAAACTTCCAAGCAAATATCAAGTCAGACTTTTGAAAATGGATCAACGATGTTGGCCTTTATGGAAAGAGACAAGGAGAGATACACAAATTAAATAAAAACTATTTGAACTACAGACATTTTCTTTGCCACCCTAAAAGGAAAGACTGTGTACATTGGCAACTAAATGCTTTGGTGATGTGATGGGCGTCATGAATATAATTCATTATTAAATGTTGTCAGTGCTGGAAAGATCAGAATCCATTTTTTATGACAGGAGTCACAGGACTGGCCTCTGGGAAAACTCTGCAACAGTTCAAATGTGACCTCATTTGTCCCCACAACTTCAAATTCGGAATTAAGTATCCGAGAAAGCGCTTGTCCGGAGGAGTCGTTTGTGAAACTTGTGATGGCTTTCTTGTTTGTGCTCCACTTACTGAGGACTATGTAGCAATACATAACCATAACTGGATTTAATCTGCAAATCTGCGTGCGAAATTGTCCCTTAAAGTTAATTTCCAATTTGATCCATAGTTGTATACATGCACAGCTGTTCTGATTCTGATCAAAATTTCTTTTGGTGGAGTTACCTAGTTATAAATAATGAACAGAGCCTGGCCGTGTCCTCATCTAAATACTTCAACCACAGACCCAAGTATTTCCTTCGGTCTGGGTCAAAGAGTCTAGGACAACACTTGCTTCCTCATAGACACTTCTCATTTTATTGATAGATTAAAATACAATTTCATTTATAAGAAACAGTGTGACAATTTTGATAAAATTATTTCTAACCTAAATGAACAGAAAAAGTATGTACATTGTTGATTAATAAACGACTAAATCATTACATTATGTTTAAGATAAATAATAAAATGGCCAAGTTTTATATTATTAATTTGGTAATTTAATTTATGTGACCATATACACATTCTAGAAGATTCATTTCCGTACATGTTATACAGTGAAGAAATAAATTATTTGATCCCCTGCTGATTTTGTATGTTTTCCCACTGACTAAGACATGATTAATCTATAATTTTCATGGTAGGTTTATATGTACAGTGAGAGACAGAATAACGCTTTTCAAATAAATTAGAAAACTATTTGCATTTTGAAATAAGTATTTGATCGCCTGTCAATCAGCAAGATTTCTGTCTCCCAGGTGTCTTTTACACAGGTAACGATCTTAATTTAGGAGCACTCTGTTAAAGGCAGTGAAGGATATATCAATTTAGAACTTATTTTAAATGTGTTATTCACGTTTCTTTGTTGTTATTCTGTCTCTCGTTGTTCAAATAAACCAACCACAAAAATGAAAGACTGCATCGTGTCTTTGTCAGTGGGCAAACATACAACATCAGCAGGGGAATGGAGTAACTTCCTTCTTCATTGTATTTGTGTCACATCTCTGGCTCCAATGTCTACAGTACAGTATGCACATCTCTCATCTCTCATCTCTCATCTTCAACCGCTTATCCGGGGTCGGGTCGCGGGGGTAGCAGCTCTAGCAGGGGACCCCAAACTTCCCTTTCCCGGGCAACATTAGCCAGCTCTGACTGGGGAATCCCGAGGCGTTCCCAGGCCAGTGTGGAGATATAATCTCTCCACCTAGTCCTGGGTCTTCCCCGAGGTCTCCTCCCAGCTGGAGGCGCCCAGGTGGCATTCTTACAAGATGCCCGAACCACCTCAACTGGCTCCTTTCTATGCAAAGGAGCAGCGGCTCTACTCCGAGTTCCTCTCGGATGACTGAGCTTCTCACCCTATCCCTAAGGGAGAGGCCAGCCACCTTTCTGAGAAAACCCATTTCGGCCGCTTGTACCCGCGATCTCGTTCTTTCGGTCATGACCCAGCTTTCATGACCATAGGTGAGGGTAGGAACAAAGATTGACCGGTAGATCGAGAGCTTTGCCTTTCGGCTCAGCTCTCTTTTCGTCACAACGGTGCGGTGAAGCGAATGCAACACCGCCCCCGCTGCTCCGATCCTCCGACCAAACTCCCGCTCCATTGTTCCCTCACTCGCGAACAGGACCCCGAGGTACTTGAACTCCTTCACTTGGAGTAAGGACTCATTCCCTACCCGGAGTAGGCACTCCACCGGTTTCCTGCTGAGAGTCATGGCCTCAGATTTAGAGGTGCTAACCCTCATCCCAGCCGCTTCACACTCGGCTGCGAACCGATCCAGTGAGTGCTGAAGGTCACCGACCGATGAGGCCATCAGGACCACATCATCCGCAAAAAGCAGTGATGTGACCATCAGCCCACCGAACGGGAACCCCTCCCCCCATGACTACGCCTTGATATCCTGTCCATGAATATTACAAACAGGATTGGTGACAAAGCGCAGCCCTGGCGGAGGCCAACCCCCACCGGGAACGAATCCGACTTACTGCCGAGGACACGGACACAGCTCATGCTTTGAGCGTACAGAGATTGGATGGCCCTGAGAAGAGACCCCTCACCCCATACTCCCGCAGCACCTCCCACAAAAGATCCCGGGGTACCCGGTCATACGCCTTCTCCAGATCCACAAAACACATGTAGACTGGATGGGCATACTCCCAGGCCCCCTCCAGGATCCTTGCGAGAGTAAAGAGCTGGTCCGTGGTTCCCGGCCAGGACGAAAACCGCATTGTTCCTCTTCAATCTGAGGTTCGACTATTGGCCGAACCCTCCTTTCCAGCACTTTGGAGTACACTTTACCAGGGAGGCTGAGGAGTGTGATACCTCTGTAATTGGCACACACTCTCTGGTCCCCCTTTTAAAGAGGGGAACCACCACCCCGGTCTGCCACTCCTCTGGCACTGTCCCAGACTTCCATGCAATGTTGAAGAGGCGTGTCAACCAAGACAGCCCTTCCCCACCCAAAGCTTTTAGCATTTCTGGACGAATCTCATCAGTCCCTGGGGCTTTGCCACTGTGGAGTTGTTTGACTACCTCAGCGACTTCCCCCAGGGAAACTGACGATGACCCTCCATCAGCCTCCAGCTCTGCCTCTGTACTAGAGGGCGTGTAGGTCGGATTCAGGAGCTCCTCAAAATGCTCTTTCCAGCGCCCGATCACATCATCAGTTGAGGTCAACAGTGTCCCATCCTTACTGTACACAGCTTGGATGGTTCCCCGTTTTCCCCTTCTGAGGTGCCGAACGGTTTTCCAGAAGCATTTTGGTGCCGACCGAAAGTCCTTCTCCATAGCTTCTCCAAACTTCTCCCACACCCGCTGCTTTGCCTCTGACACGGCAGCGGCTGCAGCCCTTCGGGCCTGTCGGTACCCTGCAACTGCCTCCGGAGTCCCCAGGGCTAGCATATCCCTGAAGGCCTCCTTCTTCAGTCGGACAGCTTCCCTGACCACCGTGGTCCACCACGGTGTTCTAGGGTTACCACCCCTTGAGGCACCTAGGACCTTGAGACCACAGCTCACCGCCGCAGCTTCAGCAATAGAAGCTTTGAACATTGCCCACTCAGGTTCAATGCCCCCAACCTCCACAGGGATGCCTGAAAAGCTCCGCCGGAGGTGTGAGTTGAAGATCTTTCGGACAGTATGCACAGTCACAGTGAAACAAATGATCCTGTTGCTCGATGACGCAAAGAAGATCAGGTTAAAGGTCACATGTGCTGTGATGTTGTGGATGATGACTCATTCCCTTCTTTCAGTAAGCTCTACACCTACAAGGCAAATAGTTGCCATCACACAGACTAAAGCCTACGCAATATAATGCGTTTCATATTTTCATACATATCTAGAGGCGGCCGTCTAGAAAGTTGACCAGATTTTCCAGCCGACTCACCTGCTCTTTGAGCTCCGTCAGTTGTCCAGACAGGTTGGATACCAGCTTCATGGTGCACTCCAGTTTTTCCTGAAGGCTTCGGATCTCGTTCTGCTCTCCGTCTGCGTCGCTACAGACCAGCGACATGGCCCGCATCCGTGGAAACCAGTCCAGGTTGTGCTCCTGGTGCGCAGAGGGAGAGGAAAGGCCAATCAGGCACGATGATTACATTTCCTGAAACACACCGTAGACTATAATCTATGGCACGATGCGTTTCAAGCTGGTTTCTTACGGTAGATAAGTGATAAATAGAAAGTATTTGGACACTGTCATGAGAAAGATAACATTCCCAAATATATCTTTGAGGAGCTCTTACAGAATTCTTGAATTTTTTCCAAATGTATTTTCAGCACATTTGGACATACATTTCATTGTATTCAATAGGATAGAGCAGTCCCCATCTTGTTGCATATTTTTTTTTACCTTTTTTAAGTGAAAGTACAGTGGTGGAAGAAAGTAACAAGGTTCTGGGGGGAGAGGGGCAGAATTGGACCCAGAATGACACAGGAATACACTCCAACTGAATTACAGCTATATTATTCCTCTGCATAACTCAGACTGAGACTGAAGCCGTTTAGGCTGATAATAATGTGCATTCATGTATCATCTGTGTCCGGGACCAATCCGAACTTTTGGTAGGTCAGATGCAGGCGTGTCGTGGAAAGAATTTGTGTTTGTGGTGTTGCAATTGGCCATAGTAATGATGACGGGGAAGTCCGGCAAATGGACAGACGCTGAAACCACTGGACCACACCGGCCACAATGACATTACATTTCTGATTCACTTTATTCACTTAATTCCACCAATAACACCCTTCCAAATCCTTTTTCACTGCCTCCCACATTACCAGATTGTCATCAAATGGATTAGCCTGCTATGGCACCACTTGGTGAACAAATGCTTGTTCGACTCAGATAAACCCTTCTTTGTTTTTGTCTTTGCACTAATCAGGCCTGTAATTAAATGTAATTGATTTAAACGTGGGGACTTTCCATAGCAAGGAGTTTGTACTCTGCTACCTCTTACAAAGAAATGGTCTGAAAAATAACACAGAAGGGCCTTTAGCCCAGTTGTTCGTGTAAAGGCCAAACAGAGGACATTTACTCAGAATGAACTAGCATCAAAAGGCAGAGTTTCCCCTTTTTGTTTTCTGCGGTGGCATACTGTTGCATGCAAACCTCCTCATTAGTTGGCAATGAGCAGCTTAACGCGACACAACACAACACAGTGACACTATGAGCACATCGTACCTTTTCAAATGTCACCACTGATTAGTTTCACATCTCAAGTCACCCACAGTGATTTATAATGACTCTCTTTCCGTGCTCGGCCCTGAAGTACGGCAGACGCGTCACGCGACAACAGCCAGCGCCCGGTCGCGACCTATGAATTCATTTGCGGCTCTACCGCCGCAGACGACAGGAAGAAACGGATGGCCTCCAAATATGGTCAAAAGACGACGTCGTGTCTCGGCGCCGTCCAATGAATGAACAGTTCACGTAGGCTTCTGGGCACGCGGCCGTGAGACTGACAGCCGGGGAACTTCGGTGCCCTGAGTCGTGAAAGGGTTGCTGCGTTCATCCAGGCCAGTGGCCAAAGGCCACACTGAACACATTCTTTCACCCCCTCCATCTCCTCCAGCACCGGGCCACCACATACCGATGTTATTGTGCGGCGTCTGAACCTGGCCGTGTGAACGGGTCCGCCCGGACTTCCCTCCGACGCTTTCACACACAGACACACACACACACGGACACACTCACGCAGCATAAGAGCAGTGTGTAGCCCTCCCACGTGAAACAATACAGGCGGACAGCAGGCTACATGAGATGTGTGCCTGAACATCAGGGCGCCACGGAGCAACTGCTTGGCGCTCCGTTTCAGGGAGCAGCTGCGCGCCTGTAAAAGTCCCCGGGTTTCGGTGGTGTCGTCTGCGAAGAAGGGGAGGGAGGAGGCCGCAGTGGGCCACAGGCTGGTCCCGGGTCAGACACACAGCAGCAGGATACCGGGGGAATCACAGAGACGCGTAGTCATTCTGAGAGGGAAATAGTGCTGCTGTGTGCACGCTCCACTTCCTGAACATGAGCGCTGTATTTACCTCTGCAGCCCACAGCGGCCCTTTCCTGCATGTGATGGTGTACACGTGTACCCCCCCCGCGTCGGCTGTCGAGCTACCACAGCGGGCCTCTGACGCACGGCTGATAAGCCCGTTACGCCGGCCTCCTCTCCCGGACATAGAAACGGGCCCTGTACGGCAGTCTGGGGCTTCACAGCTCAGACGCAACGACGTGATAAGTTCAGTCTCGTCAACGTCGGCTCGTCTGCGATCGGTCTCGATCAAATTGCGGGACTGTTATTGGCTGAGAAAGGAGCAGAGACAGAGAGAGTGGAGTCGTTTGATCCTGCCCTTTGCCGTCCGTGGCGGGTCTCAGATCGACAGCCCAAACGCTACCCTGCCCCCCGCTCATTTCCTCCGTGTTTACAAGTGAAACCTTCCAGTAAGTCTCCGGCTGCTCTCGCCACTGACATTACATTAATTTTCACGCTAGTTCATAGGAAATGACGGAAGTACATTTTCCATGATTAAAACCACAAGGGCCGTGACAAAGAAACAGGATGCTGGGGTTGTTTAGAAAAAAAAGGAAACGTCAAAAGCGAGCCAGCCACAGCCACCTGACATATCGTGAACACACACACCACATCTACTACTCTGCTTGTGACAAAAAAAGAAACACATTTCACAATCCCCCCCTGAAAAACACATATGGCAACACTTAAACTCGTTCTCCCTTCGCCTCCATGAAATCCCAATAAAGCTTTGTCACGTCGATGCGCGTTTCAGGTTCAAATCCCGCTCGGGGTGCATCTCCCGGCAGCGAGCGTGGGCCGCGCTTGACAACGAGGGAGGGAACAGATTCTGGCCACCTGAGTCAAGTGTTTACGCCTTCGACGCAACACTTTAGCTGAAGCGTTGTGCCACTGACATCAATCCCAGTCATTGTCAGAAATGTTTTACTATCAACGCCCCCTGGTCTCTCTAACCCCCCCCCCCCCCACTGTGAATATGATGTGTCTTCACAATGTCAGGCAGCTTCACCACACTGTTCAGATAGGAAGGCTTAGGCACCCAGAAGAGATGGAGAACTGGCGTAAACTTTTCAACAGTATTTAACCCATACTGTACCGTGAAAAATCGTCTGTGATGACTGGTGAAGTCATGGGTGGGTAGCCAATAAGAGCCTGATTGATTTACCAAATATAGCTCATGTTTTACTTCTTGGTAAAAGTGTTGTGACCTATTGATAGCCCAGAGCGAGCGAGCTGACACGAAGCTGAAAATCTACGGATGTAACAACCTCATTTGATCGTCGTTTTGTGTTTCACAGGAAATGCTAATACGCTTAAATGAAATGAACCTGGCTGAACACACGGTGTTATTATCAACACGTCACATGTTATTACAGCCAGCTTATTGCCTAAGCACCGGCAACAACCAACATAATATACTGTTATTATGCTGGGACAAGAACAGGGCAAATTCGAGAGATGTAGAAGTAAAATGTAAATGCACTCGTCAGTGTCCGCCTGATCGGTGCAATTCTTAATGAACTCTTTATTTAAATGAAACGTATCATTTAGCCAGAACTTTCCCTCACTTGCTGAACACAGCGAAGTACTGGCGAACGCACAAAGAAACGTTTGTACAGTTTACGTCTCTGGCAAATTCAAATGCGACCTCTGAAATCCCAGTGAGTTCGTTCACGGACGTCAGCTTCCAACAGTCAACTGTAACATGTCAGAGCTCTGGAGAAATGCCGCAGACGCCGAATTAATCTCCCCAACCAGTGAAGAAACCCCCATACAAATGTCCGGCGATGGCTCTCATTGTGGTCGACTGAGTCAGTTGACGGGTCAGTTGACGGGTCAGCGGATTCTAACACACCATGTGGCCTCTGCTTAGCCGAGGTGCCCCTAAAAACCTCCAGCGAGCCACAGCGTGTCCCCAGCAAGTTGTGCTGGGCTCTGCAGGGTCGGAGGGGGTCAGTTAATCCCAAATCAGATGACTCCTCACAAGACCTCGTGCTGCTCCTCAAATAAGAGAGAAGTGGGTCAAATGCCAATGAAATTGTCGGGGGCCAACGCCAGCGCCACTGTTGATTGCTACAGCTGTTGAGGGGGGGGGTTCCTTTTACAGTTACTGTTCCTTAATAAGTCAATAGGAATCAATGGTTAGCACAGGCAAGGCAGCAGACACGATAGCAGGAAGGGGTTTCCCGGACTGGGCTTACTCCTGGCCTGGCACTCACCAGACAGACTCAACGTTAATGAGCAAGGTTGAACAAAGTGCAGTCTGTGTGTGTGTGTTGTCAACATAAGAGCGTGTGACTGTGTCTGCCGGTTAAGGGGGAATTACACACAAAAAATGGGCCATAGCTGCTTTAGGGAATTAACACATTCCCTGCCAACGAAAGATTGTGCGGGCCGAAATTCTTCATTCACAAATTCGACAGTTGTGATAATAAACCGGAGGTATTCGAGGTCAGAAAGGCACCAGGCACCTGCCGTGGGACAGCTGCCAGAGAACTGGTGGAAAACCCCGAACTAGCCAACGGTCACCGACTCAGAACTCAAATGACTTCATGTTGAGTTAATTTCGATTCGTTTACTGTGGACTGGGGGACAACACGCTAGGAATTCCAATCATGTTGCACCTTGTTGCTAGGAAATGTAGCCTCTCCGGTGTCGTGTCAAGCTTTGGATTTGTTACCGCCTCTGCTGAACGCTGCAAGAACCGTCATTCTTCCACTGTGCTCAAAGGCTGCATTGTCTGCTAAGACAGAAAGCGATACTGCGTCCGTTACGGTTACGGTTATGCCCCTGTGAAGCATTACGATGGCTCCTGAGGCGCGGCAATGGGTAATTAGCAAGATCCGTGTCTTCCTGTGTCATGGTCAACATGAAAAAGATCAATCTTAAACACATTAAAACACTTTCATTTAGTGATACATATCTATAGTCCTAAGCGTCTCCCTGTTGCCCAAAGCAAAAAGCCAACACTGCTATAACTGATCATTCACTTGTCCGTTGCTCTTAAGGATACGTACGGCAACATCTACACGTTAACTGAATTGAATCGACATTTGAACTAAAGCAGGTGTAATAAGTGTTTCAATAATAGACAACATGTCCTTGCCAAGTCCGAAGTGCCTTATCTGAAACCCAATCACAGCACTTGAATCTGAATCACACGGTTCAGATTTTTGCTTGGAAGACCCGTGGCCGCGGCATCGTCTCATTTTAATACATAGACTGATATGCGTTTTAGATGATCACTTCCTGCCTTAATTTGAATGTGTATGTAAACTGGTCGTACTGTTTGCTCAAGTGCTTCATTTAAACAGGATCCGGCACCTCACAGACTCGTCTCAGTTTACTCTGGCTCCCATTTTGTACAGATCTGGTATCCGTTATGCATAATTTCACTTTACTCATCCCTGTGCACGGCAAACCTTCCACAAAGACTGTCAACATTCTATTCAGAGTTCACCGCTTGACGAGATTGTCAAAGGCTATGCGTTTCGGTACCAAGTCATCCATCTGGCAGACCAGGGCTTTCAGAACGTAAGGCAAAGACGATTGGAGTATGCAAAGTTTCTTGTGCCGAAGCACGATACAGTTTCAACACCAAAATTGACACCGAGCAACAAGCGAGGATCAGCATTTTCTAGTAAGCAGCTAGCTAGAAATGTTAGCATTGTGAGGCTATAAAAGCCGACTCTATGATGGTCAGAATGGTGTTTTTACAATTTCTAATGGAAATGGTTGGTAAATGTTGTCTAGCTAGCAATCTGTTTAAAAGATCTGAGTAATAACTAAGATACATTTATCACGTTATCCTCGCGCCCATTGCGCTCAGCTAGTGTGTTTTAAGGTGAGTTCCTGGCTTAAGCAAAGCTGTTTAACATACTTATATAGCGACAGCGTAATGATACTTCAGGCTCAGGGTTCAACGCCCGCAAGTGAAGCTAAAATGGCTGAGCGTCCGCCTTAACCAATCAGGTACATACAGGACCACCATTGAAAACGTTCACTACCCTAAAAACCAAACACATTTTTATTCTCTTTGATTTCATTCTCTATTTAAGAACACATTGGGGCTAAAGGATTAAAGTGATCGAAACGTTTGGGCTTCACTCCGACTGTGTTCCAAAATCTAAATATGCAAAAGTTGAACATTTTAGGTCTTTAGTGAGAGCCATTCATCAGTATAGTACAGGGATGTCTCTAAAAACATCTAACATCAAATTAAAGGAAATAAGTGATTTAAATGATCGGAGAAAAGAAAACATGCGTTACTTTGAATAGTGGTTCTGTCATATACATTTATACAGTGCCCTACACAACGTAAGTCACAAAGCAAAACAGATGACACGAGTGCTCTGGAGAGTCATATCTTTCATTTAAGGGGTCACAATAACTACTAACTCAAAGGGTTAAATACTACAGTGAAATTCGTAGGAGGGAAATTGAAAGCGCTGCCAACCGCTAAATTGTGGAAGTCAGCGGATTCTTGCGCAACTCATATTCTATGAAGAAAGCGCCAAATGCAATCACTGGGGACTTTTAATCTGAGATGTGCCAAGGACCAGGGAGAATTCCTTCATGGTCTTCGGACCAGGGTTTTAGAGATACTGGTATGCTGTACCCGTGATCCACTACAATATATGAAGTACAACTGATAGTATCTGGATGAAATCCCTGCAAAAAAATTGCAATCATTCTTTCGCATTTGTTCATATGAAGAAGACATCTATTCTCAGATCAGCTCCAGTTTCCCAGATGGAGTCATGCCGAATCGCTGACTCCCACTTCCAGATCATTCTTAACCACAACCCCGCCCCCAATCTGAAAATGTGTCACCAACAACCAACTTTGCGATAAGCTTACGAGCGGTTCCAGACATTCAGGTGATAATCGTCTCAGCCATACCCGGATCATCTCGGCCACGTAGCTCTCCGGGCCGGTGTACTCGGTGGAGTCCTTCACCTTCACCAGCACGATGAAGAACAGGTAGTGCCACATGTTGTGCTCCACCTTGATGTGCTCCTCGAACGTCACCGTTTTGTTGTCGAACTTGTCCCTTTCCAGGCCTGCACAAGAGGGACAAAACAAGAAGAAGTGAACGGTTAACACACGGACACAGAATCGTGTGAACGCACGCGCGCGTGTGTGGCAATGCTGAGTACGTCATTATATGGTCTGGGGACTGTCGTGATCTTAGTTGGACTCTTTGACTGCGCAAAAATGGTGAGAGGAAACTTGGTGGAGAGAGAAGACATTTGCGGACGGAAAATAGAATATCGTACGCCAAGGCTCTGTGTGGCACAGTCATTTCTTTACGTTTGTCCTACAGGGCCAACTCATAACGAGAATGTTTGAACGCAGAACCGTATGCCCCTTTCTGCATGACCGCGTTTGCTAATTGGGATAGATAGTGGGTGGAGTTTTCCTTCCTGGTTGGCCTTTTCCGGAGGTTATCTTCAGGGCCACAGCGTCTCCAAACACCCGTCTCGGTCCCCAGTTTCATGCTGTAATCGTTTTGAGCAGGGGGACAAGGGCTAGTCTGTCCTGTCTCAGTCTCAAATCACGGTTTTCAGTCACGTGGTCACTCTGACAGTCCGGCGGGCTAAACATTGCGGCTAGCACTGGCAATTCGATGGAGCTTGTGCACAAGCCGGTGAAATGTTCTCGTTTACAAGCCCGTAATTGTCTCGATCACCCCACTAAAAAAACAAAGGTATGCTAACAAACTACAGACCTAAGGCACTTGTGACCCATTTACAGCACCCGCTGGGTTATTTACACAAAACAACGACATCCTTGCCGGAGCTGAACTTTGGGCATGTGTGCAGTACCATCTATGCAGTACCTTTTGGAAAATCCATCCCCTTACACTGCTAGCGATAATTCATGCATATAGAAGTACAGACAGCTATCTGTACTTTAGATCAGGGTGGGAAAATAATCCAATCGTTGGAGAGGTGAAGGACAAGAAATTCTTCATACTCAAAGCGATGGTGAGTGCTAATTCGTCTAAATTACTGTTGGTTCAACGGGTGGTCAGTGTAGCTTAGTGCAGCCAGGTCGCAAGATCTAACCTTTAAAACATGTTTAAAATAAGTAGACGTCAGTAACAGTACTACTCCTCTAACAGTACAGAACTACTACAGTAATGTGTGGTAATGTGCGGTAATCTGTGTGTGGCGATCAGACCAATACAACGCACTGTTAGTGGTGCGTTTTACTGTTAGATCAGTGAGCACACCAACATGGTCAAGACCCTGCATGGCAACAGGAAGTCACTCCTCCGCATCACATCAGCCATGACTAACCATTCGGGTTCTGGGAAGAGGAGGCGTTGTGTTGTTTACACTGTTGTGCTGAGCAGAACAGTCTTGACTTTGCCACGGGGCCAGCTGTGAGAGCTGCAGCAGTAAAAGCCTCAGACAGACGCACACACAGCGCGCCAGATGAGACCATGCGACCGCACCCGTCTGTTCGCCGTCACATTCCTAACCTCGCCCGCGCTGCAAGGCTAGCGTGAGATAACGCCGGTTTTCGTTGACTCAGCGGACCACGGCCGCTTGTCACCCTGACCCCCGGCTCGAACGAGAGCCAGATCGACCACGGTCTCATGCTTAACAGGGGCCTGGTGGTTTCCCGTGTTGCACGCGGGCAGGGAGAGCCCAGACGGGGGAAAGGTTGGGCCACTGACCGCAAATGAAGCACGTCGTCTTCAGGACTTCCTCTTTCTTCTGCTTCTCACTCCTGAGGTCAGCGAAGGTGTCGATGATGACTCCGAAGATGAGGTTAAGGACGATGATGATGACCAGGAAAAAGAAGAGCAGATCATAGATCACCCTGCCAGCAAACAGAGGCTCCTAAAAAACACACAGAAGCTTGAAAAAGTTTGACCAACGTACGCTAAGAAAACAAATGAAATATTAAAGAACAGTTGTGAGGAAACATCCCTGCAAATTAGCAAGAGCGACGATTAGCTGTAGTGTTGACGAGCAACGACGATTGCTAAAATCTAAATTGCTGCGAGGCTAAAATGACATTGGTGGCTTCCTCAATGTGGACCTGTGGTAAAGGGCTTGGTAGAGTTCCAACATGGCCATTTCCGTACCTCCTTGGACGGCTTTCGCAGGACGTCACCTACGCCGCCGCCACTTCTCAGTCCGTGACTCAGGACGGTGACGATGCACATGAGCAGTGAGTCACATGACCTCTCCTTATCCTCGATCACCATCGCCGACGGCTGGGTGGCGACGACCGCTAGAGAGAGTCACATGTGGCACTTGAGTTACAAATACACAGTGGGAAAAACACTACCCACCCACTGCCTACAATACCAATGAGGGCCCTTAAACCACAACCACGAAACAAGTCACCAGACTAGCATCGTTAATTTGGAAGGAACCGATGGTGCTTAACGCCTATCAGGTTTGACCCTGAAGGACCCCGAGCCTGATCGGGTCGGCTTAGCACATGAAGGCAAGGTGGAGTTCATCTCTTTCAAAAAGAAGTCAACAGGGTCCGTCTGAATGCCTGGGTCCCAGCAACACAGAAAAGCCCCCCCCCCTCCCAATATCCCAGGTCCTTTAAGAGCGAAGCTGACAAGCATGCCAATGCCTGATGGCAATTAACCCCTGACCTCAGCTCCCCCTTTCACTGGAACCCCTAGCAACAGACACACAGTAGAGCCTAAGCCCCTATGTGCTTCCGCTCGCAGAGCCAGAAGTAATCCCATGACTGACCCGTCGCACGGATTTATGGCTCAGTGGAACTCTGGGAAGCATCTCCTCAGGGCGAGGGCTGACTCAGGACACTGGAGTACCCGTAAACACACACACACACACACTTTTTCATGAGAACATACCATCCACATTAGGTTCCGTGGAGCAATTTTCCCTGCTGTCATTGCGACACACTCCCGTTGACAGGAATTCTCCCACCATGCTGGATCCACTCTCTGCCAAACAGGAAAACATAGGATCAGGAGAAACCTAGGGGCCGTGTTTGGATCAACATGTGACAGACATGTAGGAAGCCATTCGTGTCAGAACCCTTTAATGACCTCACCAAGTGTTCTGTTCGGTATCCTGTCAATGTTGAGGAGGAAGTCATCCTGGAAGAAGATGTAGCCCACGATGGAGAACAGGTAGACCAGGATTAAAGCCAGAACGGCGGTCAGCAGAATGGAGCGGCCGTTACGGGTGACACTCTTGATGACGTTGAGCAGCGTCTCTTCTCTGTACACCAAGTCAAAGAGCTGCACAGCAGGAGACAAACACGTTTTTATATGGGGGGGGCACGAGAATGAGTGGATAAGCCAGTGAGTCCCGTCCAGTTCTTACCAGCAGACTGTAGAAGAAGACATGGACAAAAACGCCCAGGCTACAGATGATCAGATAGAGGAGGTGATAAAGGAACTCCACATCCATGATCATGGCCTTGTAGCCCCGTGTGAACGTCCCTCTGTTTCCCACAAAACTCATCAAGAAGATCATCTTATTGCCCACCTGAGGAACAGTTGGAAACATGGAGTGATTAGGTCATAAACAGGTTGCAGTCTGGGTGGTCTTCATTCATGGTACTCGGGTGAATGATGCATATTGCAAATAACTGACATCAGTGCAGCAAATAACTGACATCAGTGCCGAAAATAACTGACATCAGTGCAGCCAATAACTGACATCAGTGCCGAAAATAACTGACAAATAACTGACATCAGTGCCGAAAATAACTGACATCAGTGCAGCAAATAACTGACAAATAACTGACATCAGTGCAGCAAATAACTGACAAATAACTGACATCAGTGCAGCCAATAACTGACATCAGTGCAGCAAATAACTGACATCAGTGCAGCCAATAACTGACATCAGTGCCGAAAATAACTGACATCAGTGCAGCAAATAACTGACATCAGTGCAGCAAATAACTGACATCAGTGCAGCAAATAACTGACAAATAACTGACATCAGTGCAGCAAATAACTGACATCAGTGCAGCAAATAACTGACATCAGTGCAGCAAATAACTGACAAATAACTGACATCAGTGCAGCCAATAACTGACATCAGTGCCGAAAATAACTGACATCAGTGCAGCAAATAACTGACATCAGTGCAGCCAATAACTGACATCAGTACAGTGTAAAAGCCAAGCTATGCATCCATCCTACAGGTCCTTAGTCTTTAGAAGATACATCACAGAGCAGTGGGTTGGTCTGGATGAATGACAACTCAGTGAGATCACAGTAACTCACCCGACACCAAACACACGGGTCAGACGGGGACAATGGACCGGGTGTTTCAGGACCAGGAGCTACAGTGACAGGATAGAGTGACCAGGAACCCACACAGTCACACACACACACACACACACATACTTGCAAACGCACTCACGTTAAAAGCCCCCAGGAGGAAGAGTGTGGGCTCCAGACCCACAGAGAAGATGAGGCGTAGGATGGTGGAGGCGATGAGGACCCGCACACCGTGTGGTTGGGGCAGGACGATGACGATAGCCAGGGACACCAGCATGGCGACCCATAGCAACGCTGACAGGTGACCATCTAGAGTGCCTGAAGGCAGAGGAGACGGCAGAAATGCGGTGAAACGAGAGAGGGAGCGAAGGAGAGCGCGGACGGTGTTGTCTGTGTGAGAAAACATACTAACAAATATCTTTGGTGAAATCTTCAGATTAGAGTCTTAGATTATTACACCACTAATGTCCTTTAAGTCCTCAGATTACACCCCTTAAATCAGTCCGATCTTCAGATTACAACACTAGAGTTTGACAGATTTTCATATAACACCACAACAGTCAGTATAATCTTCAGGTTACACATACCGGTAGGCAAATACATCTCTGGACACAAGTACCAGCTGGTGGACTGGTCCACTTTAAATAACCTGGAATTTAACACAGACCAAACTGTTGCCGTTGTCTTCAGGGACAACTGGCAAAATGAGTTTGGAATGAAGCCATTTAGAAATCTGTGTATAGACAAGTTTACTCACTTTATTTGGACTGTTGGCCAAAGTCATTGCTAATATCTCTAAACAGTTTTGAGGAGAGAAACCAGCGTATATGACCCAATCTTTTCCCATTTTTAAGACTGCAATAACTGCCTCATCCAGTGTATGTTGGACATCCCTTCACATCCAAGGATTGCACAAACATTTCATGAAAGTAGAGGAAAAAAGATCCCATAATTTTATATTAAATTCTGAGGGGATACCGTCTGGCCAGAGGTCTTGACACTCTGTTTTGGGAAGGGGCTTGTTTTTGTAATACGGAGATTTCTGCATTTAGTCCTCTTGTTTCAAGAAGTGTTTATTAAAAAAAAAACAGGACGGCTGTTCAAATTCAACACACCCAATTATTCGGCCCAATGTCCCAGAGTCTCGGGGAGAACGTAAGTAGACTGTGATCTGAGATTACATGGTGATTTGATTTATGATACGGGACTGAGAATTAGCATGAAGCAGAAAGCTAATTTGGGTGTAAACATCATGACATCAAATATACATGAAATATACTATACCCGTTTGTTGGGAGATCCTCTAGACTTCAAATTCTTTATTTTTATTTTTAAGATCAAGTTTCAAGTTAGAGCATCGTCAGTGGAGAATTTAAGATAAGGTCATGGGCTGCATGCCGTGAAACAACTGACTCATTACAAGGTTTTTATGGGGCAAAGCAAAATAGACAATTCCATCTCCTATGTGTAGACTCAAGCTTCTAATTTATCGGTTAGCCCAGCAAAAAGCAAAACGTTTGGCACTGTGTAGCCCCTAGCAGGTTTGTCACCGGACATCACACAAAGATACGTTATGAATTCATAATGATCCAAATGACACAAGTCTACTTCAAGCCTAAATCCATGCATTTATCACCAGCAGGGTTGGCTACTGTAATGGGCTCTTAACTGGACTCCCCAAAAACTGGCTTCCAGTCAGTTACAGAAGATATTTTAAGTGAATGCTTGTAGTCTATAAATCTCTGAACGGTCTGGGCCCTGAATACAATTCTGACATGTTTGAAGATAATAAACCAAGCAGGGCTCTTAGATTATTGAACTCAGGACAGCTAGTAGAGTCCAGAGTCAAAACTAAACATGGTGAAGCTGCATTCAGCAGTTATGCTGCATGCAACTTGAATAAATTACCAGAAGATATTAGACGTGCCCCAAATGTATCAATTTTTTAAGCCAGACTAAAAACATTACTATTTTCACATGCGTATGACTGAGCGCTTAAACTTTACCACACTGTTAAGTTCATTGTTAGTTCATTTTTTATGTCTTCTTATTCTATTCTTATATTCTATTCCTCACCGAATTGCGCATTTGATGGTTTTTTTAATATTCTGATTCATGGCATAAATAAAAACCTGTAATATATATATACACATATAGACATAAAAGCCATGAAATTCTAATGACTTCTTGGCCAGGTAATAGAGACCTGAAAAGTTTCTAAAGAACTTTTGAATACATTTCTTAAGACCTGGAAGTTCTAAAGACTTCTCAACCAGGTTCTAGAGACCTGAAAAGGTTCAAAAGACCTTTTAAATAAAGTTCTTAAGAATTAGAAGTCCTAAAGGCTTCTCGGCCAGGCTCTAAATACCTTTTGAATAAAGTTCTCAAGACCTGGAAGTTCTAAAGACTTCTTGGACAGGTTCAAAAGACCTGAAAAGGTTCTGAAGACCTGTTGAAAAAATTTTACACAGTTAATACTGAGATGGAATGTTTTAAATGTACCTGATGCCAGTAAACAGGTTGCTATGAATATAAAATGCATGTTGCAGCTGCCTTTTTACTGGGGGGTTTTGGGTGTTGCCAGACATTGTTTTACTATAATTGTATTTATCTAATGAAAATCAGATTTGTTCATTTAGTTTCACTATATTTATTACAATTTTTTTGTGAACAATCTGATAAATAAATATTTTTAGGGGAAGGGCATGACATTTTTGAGTGAGACCTTTATGTCGCCATATAGTTCCCCAGCCGTATAATAGTTTTATCTGGTAGACGTGTTCGGACATATTATCTCCCCCCAGAGAGTTGTGACACATCTGAATCTTGTGACTAAGTAAAGTTTACATGCCACTAGCTCGCTGGCAAAGACACCGCTCAGTTCTGTGCAACAAAGAGAAAATTAGTCTGGGAAATGTTTGCATGTGTTGCGTTAGTCTTCCTGTGTGCGTGGGAGTGTGTGTGTGTGTACGTGAGTGTACGTGTGTGTGTTTAAAGGGATGGTTTGTTATGCTTCACATGATTTATTCATTCACTAGTATTTTGTCTACAGTACCAAATAATCTGGAGGATTTGTGAGTCAATGCTTAAAATTTTCAGCGCAATGACTGGAAGTCTTCAGGACAGGTTAACATGCTTGCTGTTCATATAGACTGGAATAGTCAACCGTATTTGTTTGTTGCAAAGAATAATAAATGCACTGGGAGAAACACATGAAATATACTGCCTTCTCATCTCTCCAGATCTTTTTTGTTGCCAATAACTTTTGTCATGGGGGGGGGTCCTATAGACAAGACTGGAAGTCCATAGAGTTCCAGAAAGTAACATTAACCTGAGGTAAGAACTGCACCAGCAACCAACTGCCTGCGGACACATAAAGATAGCCAGAAGGCTTTATTCCAGCAACAACAAATCTGTTAAAACGTGAATAACTATGAATATCTGCAATATCTCTATACACAAAAATCTCTCTCACACACACACACACACACACACACACACACACCTCTCTAACACACACACAACTCTCTAACACACACACACACCTCTCTAACACACACACACAACTCTTGAACACAAGGGAGATCCGGGTGGAGCTGGCGTAGTGCCACGTCACAAGGTTATACTGCTATACTGCATATGGGATGTAACGTAACCATTTTAATTTGCCCTGGCAGAACATTTGTGTTTCACATCGATGAACGTCATATGTTCTAATAAATGTCACTGGTGTGGGGAAAGCAGTTTAACCAGATGACACGGCAGTCACACTGGCTCAACCCTTCACTCCCTGAGTGAACGACGCCTTCGCACAGAGGGACACCTGTGCGATTCACCAACATCGACGTACTGTAGACTTTATTGTAGACGTTATTGTAGACGTTATTGTAGACGTTATTGTAGACGTTATTGTAGACGTTATTGTAGACTTTATTGTAGACTTTATTGTAGACGTTATTGTAGTCGTTATTGTAGACGTTATTGTAGTCGTTATTGTAGTCGTTATTCCCCTTTAAGATGAGAAAGAGGTCAGTCGGTTTGCCGTATCTACTTGGAGGCCCCCGGCCAAAACGAGGGTTTTCATCCTTCTCCCGCCTCCCCCCCTCTCTTTCCACCTGCTCTTTTTCCACCTCCTCTCTTTTCCGCTGTGCAGAGATCACATGACAGGTGCTCGTTACATAACTGCGCGTGCTAAAAATACCCCCAGTTCCTGACAGACTCGTGAGGGAAGGTCTGGGTGTGATCCCCGTCCGCCAGGCTGACAGCAAGCCAGGGAGCTGGACACAGTAGAACCAGGATCCGCCAGGTGGGGGGACTGGCTGTCTCTGACCTCCGCTACGACGGGGCGGGCGGAGGATGTAGCCACGGCAACTCCTACGCTACACTCGCCTGTCTGACGTCAAAGTGATGTCACGCGTTCCTGGGTCGTGAGGCCAAGCGGGCACGTCTGTGGGGACAAGACTTGACAGTGGTATTAAGCGGCGAGTTTTTGTAGACCTGGCAGCAGAGACCAGAGAGGACAAGAGAGGTGCCGATAACATGGCTATGTTAGGCCTGAAATCCCCCCCCCCCCTCCTGGCTGGCAGCTGTTACGCCAGCTATGCCAATGTCTACGCCAATCACTACACACGGACCCCGTTTGAGGACCTATCTTATTTCCGGCACTCCCATGCCTCACACGTCCCTGGAAAGTCAGGAGAACACAGAGACATGTAGAAAACTGAATTGACAGCTTGGATATTAATTCCATCGTGTGGAAGTGCTTCTGCAAGACCGTGGCACACTACAGGACCATTAGAGGATCCATCATAGAGATCCACACTGTGTTCCAGGACCTTTCGAGGATCCACCATAGAGATCCGCACTGTCTTCCAGGACCTTTAGAAGAACCACTATAGAGATCCACACTGTCTTTCAGGACTTTTAGAGAAACCACCATAGAAATCCAGACTGTCATCCAGGACTTTCACATCTCTTGTACAAGCAATGTGATTGACCATTAAACAGAGGCAGCCACTAAACGTACAGCCCTACCAACATTATGATGGAGCCTTATTCATGTCTTATGTCTTCATGATTTACCGCCAGGCACCAAGAACACGCCAGCGAGGGATCAGCATGATTGGATCACACACAAACAGACATGTCCTGATATGAACCTCACGGTCTGACGCTAAGCCCTCTGAAGATACTGGAAACCACATGAAAGTATTTTAGCTTGAAGCTACAACCGTTCGTTTCTCTCTCTCTCTCTCTCTCTCTCTCTCTCTCTCTGAGAGGAAGTTCAAAACAAAAGGGACTGCGCCGCTTGACCCGAGTCTGACAGAACAATGTAAAGTTTATGCGAGACACAATGTGGGTCCTCTCTGGACGACTCCGCCATGGAACAATGGAAGCTTTAATGACTGGTGAGGCCTCGCTTTAGGCATCGCCGAGGACCAACATTAGTCTCAGGAATGGAGAGAGAAGAAAGAGAGACCGGGGAATACAGTGATACAAAAATAAATAAAATGTCACGTGAAAAATGTCTCCAAATGACAAAGATTAATCTTGTTTGTTTTATTATTGACAGTGAAAGTAAAGGATTGGTGTGCATGTAAAGCAATCAGGGACCTTTAGAGCTGGTCCACTATGCTTTTGCCTGGTACAAGAGCGTTTTCCTTAGCCTAACCGAGGGCTACCGACCGTACCTGACCATCTGTTATTAACGAGAGTTAAAATGTCACTGGCGGGACAGCAAAAAGGGGACAGCCGTTTGTTAAAACAGCCTGAAAGACCAGGTCTGGCAGCTACTGTGAATTCCCTCGTCCTTTTAGTCAGTTTAGTGATGTCACTTCCGGGTTGAGTACGCTGTGCGCGTTTGTGCTGCCGCTTCGTACCTGGATTGTTTTCGTTTTGTCCGTATGTTTGTTTGTTCTGTTTTGTCTGGAAAACTGGAAACTCATTCCGTATCGAGGCTATATTGGTGTTTCGCTTGGATTGTACTGAGCTGTTGTCGCTAAAACTATCGCTACTGGTTGCGAGTTTGCTGGTGTGCTGTCTGTGTCTGATCTACTGGCACTTACCTGGATTACTTTGTTTGTTATTTTTCAACCGAATTGAGCATTAGTTTGCCATTGGGCTGCCGCGAGCTCTCTACCCTGTATGTCCCTGCCACTTTCGGCTCATCTGATGGGTGAGTTACCACTCTCGCATTCGGTTGAGCTGTCTGTTTACTGCTTACTATCTGGTTGTTTGTCTCCCAGTCAGTCTGCGTTTTAAGGTAAGTGACGATTGGGGTTTGGCTAACGTGGTTTACTGTTGGACTGGCTCACAGTTCCCCAGTATTAACATGCCATCTTTCTGTTGCCACATTTTCTGTCTTGCATTCGTAATGGTTTTGAGATTTTTATCATCGCAATTAAGGGCCTTGAACTGCCGCTCGCGCCTTGATCCAATGACGTTTGATTACTGTCGGAGACTTGGGATTCTCCGGCGCCCACGCTATATCCATCGTTCACCGCGCTTGCTCAAGGGTACTGTTCACTCTAAGCCTGTTGCTATTCCATGCATCTGGACCAACCATAGAAAACTGCCCACCACTGAAAAAAAGAAATTGCCTGTCTGCTGCACTACTCAGCGTTTTTGATTTATCCGGTTGTTAACATTCACCACTCTACTGACAATTTGAATGTCCTGCATCATAATCTTGCTCTCCTGAACTGTCGATCTATCTCGGACAAAGCATCTTATCTCAATGAAATCATCACTGACAATAAACTTGATATTTTCTTTCTTACTGAAACCTGGCAAGTTCCTGAGGATTTTATGCAGTTAAACCTACTTGCACCGGATGGATATAAGTTTATGTCTAGACCTCGACTGCATGGTAAAGGGGGTGGTCTTGCTGTTGTCCATCGTGAAAGCATCCGACTCAGGCAACTTGATTTCCATGACACTGATACATTTGAATATATGGTTCTAAAGGCTGACTCTCTTATAATTATTTTGCTCTATCGTCCTCCCAGGGCCCTGTCTAGCTTTTTTTCTGAACTCAGTGAATTGCTGACTGTTGCTGGCTCATTGTCATTTCCTATGTTACTGCTTGGTGACTTTAATATCCATGTTGATGTCGCCTGTTCTAACACTTCTCAGTTACTCTCAATTTTTGAATGTTTTAATTTAACCCAGCATGTTAATTTTCCTACTCATAAGCATGGTCATACCCTTGATCTGATCTGTACATATAAGGCTAATATATCCTCCATCTCTTTCTCTGACATTGGCATTTCTGATCACAAATTACTTACTTATAGCTTAAGTCTGCCTGTGCGTAAAAAATGCCTAAAAACTGTTATATCCTACCGGAATGTAAAAGCTGTTGATCCTGTATCATTTTGTACCTCCATTGCCTCTTCCAATCTCTGTGATGTGCTTGACATCTCCTCTCCCTCTCTGATATTGACTAGCTATCACCTCATAATTACCGATATCTTAGGTAAGCATGCCCCTGTCAAGACTCGTAGTGTCCCTTCTACACACTCCTCTCCTTGGTTCACCTCTGAGCTTCGTATCCTCAAGACCACTGGCAGACGGCTTGAGCGTCTTTACAGGAACACTGGCCTGACTGTTCACCATCTAGCTTATGTTGAACATGTAAATAATTACAAACTGGCCCTGAACTTGGCGCGCTCTAGTTTTGTGTCTGCCATGATCAACAAATCTAGTAACAGGCCAAAAGCATTATTTAACACTATAAATAAGCTCATCAAACCTCCATCTGAGGCTGCTCTAGCTTCTGGTGAACTCTGTAGTTCTTTTCTTAAATATCTCCTAGAAAAAGCAGATGCTGCCCAAAAGAGCTTCTCTACTGATGCTGCAACCACTAGACATCGGCTTAACCAATCTGATCAGTCCCTAACCTTATTTGCTCTAACTACTCCATCCTCTGTTTCTCAGTTAATTTTGAAATCTAACCCTTCGTCATGTCATCTTGACCCTGCAACCACTTCTCTTCTGAAACGTTGTCATTCAGTTATCTCTGCACCTATCTCCCACTTCATCAATGCATCTCTCACCTCTGCCTCTTTCCCGCTGTCACTCAAAACTGCCGCTGTTACCCCTGCTCTTAAAAAACCCAGCCTTGATCCTTCTATTTTATCTAATTATCGTCCCATTTCAAATCTACCTTTCATGGCCAAATTACTGGAAAGTACTGTTGCTTCCCAGCTTCAGTCTTTTCTTGTTGCAAATAACCTCTTTAATCCCTTTCAATCTGGTTTTCGTCCTCTACATAGTACTGAAACAGCCCTTGTCAAGGTGCTGAATGACTTGCTTCTTTCTGGCGACTCTGGCGTGCTGTCGTTACTCTTGCTTCTTGACCTTAGCTCTGCCTTCGGCACAGTCTCCCATGAACTACTTATGCTGCGCCTTGCGGATGTAGGTATTTCTGGTGATGCTCTATCTTGGTTTTACTCCTACCTCTCTGACAGACAATTCTACATTTTGGTACAGGATTCTCGGTCACCTGCTGTCCCCCTTACGCAAGGTGTCCCCCAGGGATCTGTTCTGGGGCCATTATTATTCATAATTTATATAATACCTCTTGGTCTCATCTTGCAACGTCACGGTTTTAATTATCATTTCTATGCTGATGACATCCAATTATACACTGTTTGTACACCTGTTTTGTCTGTCACGACTGACAAAATCTCAGCCTGTGTGCATGAAATAAAAGATTGGCTTCAATGTAATTTCCTAAAACTCAACATGGACAAAACTGAGATCATTTTTATTGGAACTCCATCTCTTATCAGGAAAATTCCCACTGATTTCAAGTGCGAGATTGCGGGCACTTTCATCAAACCATCTAACACTGTTAAAAATCTGGGTGTACTTTTTGACTCCTCCCTTTCACTCCAGTCTCATATCAAATCTGTCACTAAATCGGCCTTCTTTCACTTACGTCGGATCGCCAAACTCCGTCCTTTCCTCAACACTAAAGACGCTGAAACTGTAATTCATTCATTCATAACATCACGTCTTGATTACTGCAATGCCCTTTTTATTGGTCTTCCTGCCAGCTCCATCTCCAGGTTGCAATATATTCAAAACTCTGCTGCTAGATTACTTACTCACACCAAGCGTTCTGCTCATATCACCCCAATTCTGTCTGATCTTCACTGGCTGCCAGTGGCCTATCGTATTCAATTCAAAATCCTCCTGCTCACTTTTAAATCTCTACACAGTTTAGCTCCCCCCTATCTTAGCAACCTGATCCATCCCTACAAACCGACACGTTCACTAAGATCCTCTGACTCTAGCCTTCTTGTAGTCCCTAAGCACCGGCTAGCTTCCATGGGGGCTAGATCGTTCAGTGTTGTTGCACCAACACTGTGGAACTCTCTCCCTCAATCACTCCGCCATGTCTGTACTCTATCTGATTTCAAATCCTTACTCAAAACCCACTTATTCTCTAAGTGTTATTTGTAAGTTTGTATTTCACTGTTGTTGTCCTTCTGTGTTTTTTTGGTGGTAATGTTTGTTATTACTGCTTACTGTTTTATGTCCTGAATTGTAAAGCGTCCTTGAGCCCTGGAAAGGCGCTATATAAATAAAACGTATTATTATATTACTGTGAGCATTTGTAGTTCTTGTAGGATACATTTCTTTCATGTTTATTTGCACAGCTACATTTATTTCCAGACCCATTCTAATTTATTTTGCTTTGTTTTTTTTGCTCAGCGGATATTCGTTATTTAATAAGATGATGGGAGTTGGCGTCGTTATGTAAGCAGTTGACACCTTCAAGGCAGTCTGTTTTGTGAGTACAACGTTCCCTGGCAGGTTCAGGAATGGCCAGACCAGATAGACACACACAGTAAACACACATACACACACAGACACACACAACTGGCAGGGACATGCCATATGTGTGTGTGTGTGTGTCTACTTAAAACCAACATCAATGTTCAGGTAGGGGCCTGATTCACAGGCCATCTGATCCGACACGCCGGGCGACAGAGGGATCCGGGAGTCCAGATTGGGTGTCGTGGGTAATTACGCGCGGAGGTGAGACGAGGTTAACATCCAGTTGGTTGGATGGGTGTGACACTGCACCCCGAGCACAGGCATGACAACACGTTCAGCCAGGCATCACCGATCACACAGAAACACTCAAATTCCTCAACGCTGACAGGTATTGTTTTCAATATCCCATTTGCAAAAAACGTGTGTGGTGTGATTTAGCCTCGGAACACGCCCACTTCAAACAGTACGTTGAGTACTTTGTGGGACACATGCAACGGGGCATGACAGAGGAGTAGATGTGCGTTGACAGAGCGGCGGGGCAGATTCAAACCCACGCTGCAGCAGTACATATACTCTGCTCTGTCGTCCTATATTTGACTTAATACAAATGTGCCTGTGTGTGACTATTGAAATGCACAGCCTTACAAAGCGAAGTTGCGAGTCCATCAGATTGCAGTTGGCTACAGAACCAGCGGCCCAGCTGAACGCTCCAATAGTTTTGTGGCCATGCGTAACGGAGGTGTCTCATCCACTCCGGATATCTTGTTTTGCAACTGGCAGAACAGAAACGCAGCCTAAAGGGTGGTCCACCAGGGATATGTGGCACCTCTCACAGGCCAACCAAGGGGTTGCCCACATCTCCATAACCCATATCACTTAGCCAATCACTGCCATCGTACCTGATGACATACTAGAGCACTAGCTAACAGGGATCCATAGCCCCCTTATCTGAGAACCTGGTAACACAGAGGTCAGCCGACGATCAACCCGCATTTATTTTGCCGAGTGTGAGATAGGAGGGAAAGGACAACTGCAGAGCTCACTGACCTCCACGGACACCTTCCAGAGGGTAGAAGAAGGCCACCAGCAGGTTCATTAGCACGGCCAGGTTGAAGGAGATGCTGCTCCAGAAGGACATGTTCCTGGAGCACCAGTAGAGAATGGGCTGGGCTGGAGAAGGGAAAAGGAGTGCCGTCAGACACGTCAACAGACGGGCAGTTTGCCACAACACCAGAACCACCACCCCCACCACCACCCCCACCACCTCCGCCACCACCACCACCACCACCTCCACCACCGCCCCCACCACCGCCACCACCACCACCACCACCACCTCCACCACCACCCCCACCACCACCACCTCCGCCACCTCCACCACCACCCACCACCACCACCACCACCTCCGCCACCACCACCACCACCTCCACCACCACCCCCACCCCCACCACCACCACCTCCGCCACCTCCGCCACCACCTCCACCACCACCACCCCCACCACCCCCACCGGCTGCATAGCCCAAAGTTTGACCGGATGTAGAGAGGCACCACCCAGATATGACACCTACTGCAAATGAAAATGCATTACACACAAAGCTTTCATTAGAGGGTTATCAAAAGACATAATGCAGAACTTCTTAACAGTAAAGACACTAGCTAAACAGTGGAGTGCCATTTCGCATGCTTAATCGTGTATAGGATTTTGGAGTGTTCAGAGGTCAATTTCGACTAAACTGTGCGTCACGACCGTAAAAATTCTTCCTGGTCAAAACAAGCCCCACACTGGCCTTGTCTACAGCAAACAAATCCGTAGTTAGTCAGCAGGTTGGTCGTTCGCACGCCCACTTCTATTTTGGAGTCGGCTTTTTCACTAAAAAGAGGAACTGACGGTGGGGACTTTTATAAACGCAAGCCGCACTCATGACTTGCGGTCACCAGAACAACACGGCCTCTCAGACGCCGCGCGGCTGATTCATTGAGATAAGGGAGAGGCGCGGGTCACGTGTGTGAGAGCGCCGACCCCTCGGAGCCCGCGCATAGGGAAAGACAGGCAGACACACGCTCCCATAGAGGAAACAAAGGGTTCAGTCACACTGTGACCACAGCCCCGCTGGGTGTGTGGTGGGATCACGAGCTGGGCGTCAACAGGGAGTCGCCCTACTGCGTGGGCAACGCGGGTGCCGATTGGTGGGGGTGGACTTCGGCATGAGAGCACCAGCGGACGCTCCGTGACCTGACCACAGGAGAGCGTGTCATCTGAAAACGAGAACGCTCCCACGGCCACTTCCGTAAAAACGCCTTGGAGACTTCTACCGAGGTTAGCCGTCAGATTCTGAGAAAGCACAGTTGTCTCGAAGTGGCCTCGACCCTCAAAATTAAACAAAACGGCTCTCCTCTGTCCCTCTATGAAAGTCCTCTCCCCCAGGGTCCTGCATCACATCTGGATCCCATCTGGGACTGGGGCTTATCTGGTTCTGTTTTCCACCGGACTCGCCAGGAGGTCCCACACGCGGCTCAGGCCAGGGTACTTCCTGGATGTTCTCGGTATGTCCTGCCTTAAGCGCGCGTGGGGCCGGCTGTCTGAGGGGGCGGTGTTCCCTGGAAGAGACCCCACCCACACTGACCTTCAAAGCCATTACGCTCTGGATCAGGATCGTGTTCTAATCTCAGAGACATGTCGTTAACGACGCCAACTCCCATCATCTTATTAAATAACGAATCTCAGGAACGTGGCCCTAACAATTGGAATACGTGCGCGTGCGACGTGTCTCGTAAGAAAACAGAATTACCAACTGACACACAATCTCAAAACATCCATCTTATCCAACCACTGCTAATTTGACACTACATGCTACATGCTAAATGCTAATTCTACACGTCCTCCTCCCTCCCTCCCTTCCTCCCCTGCAGGTTACAGGGAGGACCCGAACCCGGGCCTTGGGCCTTGGGCATCTCCTGATGGTCCTGCAGAGGTCGAGGAGGGGTGAGGTCGTGTGAAGCAGATGGTTAGTATAAAGCGGTAAGAAGTGGGACTCACAGGGCACCGTGTTCGCGTTACCAGCGGCGGGCTCCTGAGTACCGCGCAGCTTCTTCTGCCAGTTCATCTCGTTGAAAAGGTCCTCGGAGCGAAGGAAGAAGTCGTTGATCTTGCTTCCCTGCTCGTCCCGCTCCGTGGTGTAGTAGACCCTCAGCTTGGACTCGTTGGTGAGGAACTCGCAGATGTTGGGCACAGGGAACACTATCTGCTCCATGGTCCGATCCAGACGCACAATCTGGACACAACCACACATCTCCCCCCGTCACAGAGCGTTTCTACACGAGTCAGGCTCCAGGCCCTGGACTGGGTGGGCCCTATAACAGTTTGTGAGATAGTGGCATGTCTGTACCTATTCTTCCCTTTGGACACAACGGCTAAGCCCTTTTCTGGTGAATAAATATTTTCTATCCTTGTAGAGCAGTATTGAGAGTGGCAGTTTGTGTGTATAAAGCCACTGTGCTGCACCACAGATGTTCATTCGATAGGCTCTTCCTCGTTTGGAGTTTGTGCACACTCAACAAACGGCATTCTTTCCTTTTCCTGAGAACACAGCTGAACACGTGCAAACATGCCAAAGCTGCTAGTCATTTTCATACGCTAACAAAATACTGGCGAATGCAGGCCAAGTCAAACAAAAGAACTGTCACATACCCGGGGGAAGGAACAGTCAGATCACACCTAGCCCATAAAAACATGTTGCAATCCTCAAAAGTAAACATGACAGCAATGAAACGACAGCAGTTAGAACACAGACGAGACAATGTAACTTCCATCTGTGCCAGGAGAGGACACTGACCGCGGCAGAGCCAAAATGGCCGACCCTCCCAGATCAAATGACTCACCTCGATCTGAGCGGTGTGCTTGGCATAGAACTCCAGGGCTTCGTCCCCTTCCCCGTAGGTCTTCAACATGGCCTGCAGCTCCTTGTTGTGGCGAGCCAGCTGAAACAAGAACAACAACACTGTACGGCTGCATGCACTGGATCATAGCCAACGGGAGATGATAAACCGAACACGGAACTGGTTTTCCAAGTCACCCGCGTGGCGTTCTGGCATCTAAATTTGATCCTCATTGTGCCTGACCGCTAGCACGGAACCTATTGGGCGTGGCGCGGCAGTTGATCTGCCTGCCCGGTAGGCAAAAGGACATGAAACCGATCGCCGGATCACCACAATGCCCGACGTGTGTGAAAGCACCTGACACGCGTGTGCTTTGTGGTCTCATTACAGGATGTAGCCTCTGTTCAGTGTAACCCACGAGCCTGCGGAGGGCTATCAAAGAACACGTGTTGGTCACATGCAAGTGCAATGAAATTGTATGTGACATGCTGCCAATATACGATCACGGAATTAAAATATACGCTCATGGAATTAAAATATACGATCAGGAATTAAAATACACGATCACGGAATTAAAATATATATTCGATCACGGAATTAAAATATACGATCACGGAATTAAAATAGACGTTCACGGAATTAAAATATACGATCACGGAATTAAAATATATACGATCACGGAATTAAAATATTCGATCAAGAAATTAAAATATATACGATAACGGAATTAAAATATACGATCAAGAAATTAAAATATACGATCACGGAATTAAAATATACGATCAAAAGATTTAAAAACGCGATCACAGAATTAAAATATACAATCAAGAAATGAAAATATACGATCACGGAATTAAATCATGTGGTGTTTAAATTCGCATAGTCAGACGAGTTACAGAATCTCCCATTAAAATGATGTGTGCGTGTAGAAATCCAGATGTTTAAGATGCATACTTAGCCGCACACATGCATATCCACTTTATATTCGTTATATATACGTGGGTACGTAGTGGACACAAGGGGTACAGCTCTAATGTATAGACGTTACATAGATTCTGCGTCTAAGAGTATAACCGCGGGATGTCAGTCAGAGGCCTACAGTACCTGATGGGCCAAAATGTAGATGTTGTGGCCAACGTTTTTTGGAGAGGCCGCGTGCTCTTCCTCGCCATCTTCATCGTCCTCGGCAGGCTCTTCGGGCGCCACTTCCCCTTGCATGTAGGCCTTCTTTATCACCTCCACCTGCAAATAAATGTCGACACCAACCCGGTCGTATGACATCGCCATTGGAGCCATGGAATGTCACTCAGGTTTCTGCCATACTCACTAGTTCTTTAGGCCTCATGTTGTACAGTATCCTCTCAGCGTTCTCGCTGTCGTGACGACTTTCCATGATGGCCAAGAGGAGCTTCGAGGCGTTATTCTGAAAGGGCAACCGGGAGAATTTCAGGCGGGCGGATGACATCCGGAGCACCGGCGAATAAAACGTCGATTGAAACCAAGACCAGAAAAGAAAGGGTGGTTGAAATGAGCAAAGGGAAAAAACCGACACGTGCTCTGTGAGCGTCAAACCAAGGACTTCTAAGGGGTCTCACTTTGAGCTCCAACACCAGGTCCATCCTCTTCTTCCCCAACGGGTTGATATCGTTGAGGATTAGAGCGATGATGATGTCGATGCCGTTACATTCGTGCGTGGCTATGCAGTTCTGGTGAACAAACAGGGCAAACGTTAGACATTCCTCTCCGGCATTGGCTGAGACACTGTGGTGAAAAAAAAAGACATCGACAAACAAACCGGAAAACAACACCGGGGAAAAGGCCTATCAGCACGGGCTGTGTACTGCTCCGAGTCTTATAATCTGTTCGAAGGAGAAATTAAACATCTCAAAAAATAAAATTCTTGTCTAAAAAGTTGGGTACAAGCAGTTTAGATTTAGTCCCTGCAAGTGAAATAATTCAGTGAAATAAATTAAATCAGTCCAATTAAATGGCAGTACAACGGGGCAGTACAACGGGGCAGTACACACAGTAAATTCACTCAATTCCATGAAAAAACAATTGCGAAGATCTTATACAATGCTGTGTAAAGAGGAGTGGGAGGCCCCGGTGCCCTACTGAGCAAGAGGACAAATACATTCGTGTCTGGTTTAAGAAACAGACGCCTCACAGGTCCGCAACTGGTATCTTCATGTTATAGGTCTGCAACAATCTCACCGCTCCTGGATAAGACGCAAACTGTTCTGTCTCCATTTCAGGAGTTAATTAATTTAGTTCAATAAGTAATCATTACAAATATTAAGTGGCAACAAATTCACTATACAAGAAAATAATTGGCCACGCACTTTAGCAAACATACCAGTTGTCAGCTAAAATGTTTTTCTCTTCTCTGCTGTAGAATTTAAATTGAATAAAAAAATCTCTCGATTCTCGCACAAACACTGTTACAGAGGTCAGAGAGTTTGTGATACTGGTGCTGTAGAGGTTGTGTGGAAGAAAGGCAGACAGGCAAAAGGACTATGGGGAACCACCTGCCAGACAAACGAGCGTGGCCCAGGCCAGCAGCAGTCTAGACAGTGTGCTAGATAGCAGATGAGCAAACATTAACACCACAGCACAGAGCTCCAGTAGGTCCTGTGGCACAGTTTGAGACATACCTTGGAAAGACCACAACAACCAGGGGAGACAAACTGCTGCGGTACCGGCTCGTTAGAGTGCGGTTCCCCAGTCAGGCCCAAATGTCACGCATGTATCTCTCTACACCATGCAGAAGTGTTCACATATTGTAAGTGAAAAGAGACACAGGCTCACAGCTGATCATACTGATATGATTTCATTCATCAAAAGAACCTGCCTCTCACCTTTACAAAAAAGGCGTAGACCTTAAGCTTAAGATGCATGATGACTATTTCAGTCGTTCTGTTACTGTAGGCTTTATGGTGAAGTATTTATATTCAGTCATTTAGACATTTAATAGAATTGAAATGTGCACACAGTCCCAGTGTGGAAGCTGTGTTTGTTTACACGGAACGTTTTATGTGCATTTTGTGGATGACAGAAATAGCCTCCTGTTATACATTTCATTTAATATTAAGATATGTTTTTGTATCAGCCAGAGTGCACCTGACAAACATATTTTTTAAATGCATTGCAATTCATTGGTAATTGTCATTTGCATGGGAGAAATACTGTTTTATTAAGTACTTGGTATTGGCAAGTACCCAAATGTACCCAAATATATAATTACTTGTATTCTGAAAATGGGTCTCAATGCTTCTAAACTCCAAACTATTGTTTAACTGTATGTATTGTTTAACTGTCTAGCCAATCCAAACTGTGAAACGTTTTTCAGGGAGCACAGGGTGAAATCTCTTCAGATTATCTCAACGCATTGAACTAGAATGCCAAATGCCTGCAAGGCTGTAATTGAACTACAAGGCTGTAATTGAACTGCAAGGCTGTCATTGAACTGCAAGGCTGTCATTGAACTCAAGGATTCTCTGACAAAAGCTTGAATTGAGTTTGAGGGACATAATTATTACTTCAATCAAAAATAATTGTCTCTAATCTTGTAATTTCTAATCTTGTATATGACTTTATTTATAGTTCATTTTGCTTTATTTCCTAATCAAACTCATTTAATTTATGGTTTCATAGAAAGCAAAGACATTTCTAAGTGACTCCAGAGTTTAGAATGGCAGAGTACATATAAATTGTTATCAGCTTTTTTTGGTGTCCCAATGAATCGTTACCACAGGCAGAAGAGTATAAAATGCGAAATCCGAACCAGATTGTATATAAAGTTATCTAGAATGTCAAGACCGTAAGTTGTTACCTAGCCACAAAGAGTTGTAAATAATGTACATTGTTCTGCAGTTCAAAAGGCATATAGGGAGATAGACCAGGCTGTCAGATGCAAGGTGACTTCCCTGTTGATTCTCCATCACGTCTGTAACACAGCCGCCCTCAGTTCCTGTTGTTTTGCATTTTTGCCTTTTTCAGTCTTGTCATGCTCAACAACGGCACAGAACAAGCAAACCTGTCCAGACAAAAAAGTTCAACTTTTTATCCCTAGAAAAACGCCTTAAAACAAAGGCAGTGTGTGTTCATCAGCGTGGTTTGCTCCTGCCGCAAGAATTGCCGTCGAACAGTTTAGAGGCAATTGACATTTGTTTCTGTACACTTCAGAATTCACCTGCTGCTGCCGTCAGCCGTCACATCGTCAATTAAAACGAGTGGGCCACTTTGAGATCCCCGCCAAACATACCAAAGTCATAACATCTTTTACAATGTTTCCTCTTTCCATTGCTCTGGTACTTAATCTCTGTCTCATCTGCCCACGAGAGAGCTTAAGAACTTCTGGGCTCTTTTAGGTACTTTCTTACTAACCTGGCTGTTTAGTTCCATTGTGTGTAGTACTCTTTGAAGCCCTGGTGTAAACACAGTACATATGCTAGTATTTAAGAGAAGAGGTCAAACTCCAGGTTGTAATCCCCGCCAAAGGCGCTTCGACAAATCACTCGCAAAGGGGTCGGAATACTTATGTAATGGGATTAATAATATTCATTTACACATTTACTCTGTCATTAGGATTGATGACAAAAATCTACTTAATCCACATTGATAATAAGGCATTAACTTGACGGGGTCTGAATAGTTTACAAATCCATTGTTTAACACGTTTGTTATGTATTGACGAGGTTCTGTATAAAAGGCCATCGTAACCAAACGTCAAATTAACTATTCGGTCTTCACATAGGAAAGAATGGGATCATGTGATCAACGGCTCGTGGTGGGCCAGCGCCTGTACGTGGGCTGAACTAACTTCCCCAGTTGAGCAAGCGATTTGATAAAACACAGCACGGCCTCTGGCTTCGCATGGGTCAGAGGACACATATCCCTGTCTTCAGCTCTCCAGAGCTCGTCATAGATTGGACATCCCAACCGTGGGAAGAAAAGGTATAAATAACTTCATATGTTAGCCCCCATAGACCCAATCGCTGAAACAGAAACAAGTTTGTCCAAACATATTAGACTACTGTGAGCCCACCTGGTTCTCATGACAGGGTCCCTGGCAGTACTCTGTGAGGCTCTCCACAGTCTGGTTGATGAGGCCACGTTCTTCTCATTGATGTATAGTCCCAGCAGTCCCAACCCTCCCGTGGTGCTACCGCAGATACAGTCCAGGAACTGGAGCGTCTCACACACCAGGTTATAGTTGTTCTTATTGTTCTGACAGCGGAGGAAGTTCTGGACAAGACGGACGGACACACATTTAAATCGGTGGCACAGTCACTTACATGTCGTCCATTCTGAACCATACAAACCGGCACAAGCAATTGCGTGAACAACAAGGGGGGTGACTATGGTGCCTAAATCTAGTGATCTTAAGGCCTGTGTCTCGACACGCTCTGTGGTGTTGACGTGAGACGGTGATTCAGTGCTAGGGGATAAAGCTGGGGAGGGGGGTTACTCTGTCTGAAGTCTCGGACGTCCCCGTTTCCGAACACGCTGCCTCGGCCTCATAGTGAAACCAGACTGAGCGCCACAAGATATGGAAACAGTTGCATCACGCTGTTCGCAACAAATAATGTCTATTTTCACCATCTGGTTTCATTTCTGCATAAAGATCTGGCGATGGAAATTTACCAGCACTGACGCCCGCCTGACTCGGGTAACCATAAGCCCCCCCCCCCCCCCGCCCGCCCGCCCGCCCCCCACACTACGTGGTAGACCAGAGCAGTGTCCTGTGGTGGCAGAGCCGACAAACCTGCAGCTCCCTGTTGTGGTTTTCGCAGAGTAGCTGCATGAGTCTCAAGATGGGCTGCATGATAGTGATGACGACGCTCATCTCGCCGTCCTGGTCATCGTTGGCGGCGGCACCGGCGGCGCCCAGACCGTCGGCCGCGGCCAGGTGCTCCTCGGCCTCGGCTTCGTGCCGGTACGTGGCGAACGCCTTCTTGGTGACCGCGGAGGCCTCCGCGAGCTGCTCTCGGATTTCATCGGTCACCACGGCGACCGCCGCCGGTGATGCCAGCGCCGTCTCCTTCCCTGTGGGCGAGTGGAGAGGGGGTTATCGTAGGCGATACAGGCAGTGTAGAAGCGCGGGCGAGCGATTGGAACGGTCACGCCCCCCCCTCCCCAGTTACACTGCAGTGTGAAAGCAGATTGGGTTTGTGAATGACTGTTCGTGTTGTATGTTTTGCTCAGTTTGCACTGTTCAGGTACGTTTCACATACGTGTGTTCTAAATGCTGCAGCTGGGGGTCAAAACACAGACGTAGCAATTAAACCTGATTCAGATTCGTCCGATTCTAATTTGGTTCATGTTCTAAGTGTGCTAGATAAAGTGTCTTCACTGGCAGTTTTCGTTTTTTTCTAAATAGTGACTCGCCAAAACGGCACCGCCGAATATGGAGCCGTACCGAGGAACCCAGGGTCTAGGTCAGAACATGGCGGTGGGAATTAGAAGACCTGCCCCAATGAACCGTGAGCCTCGTCTTTGCTCCTGTGCCATTCGTGAACCCCAAATTTACTTAATTAGACAGGAGCACGCTGTTTTTCACATTAGACCTGCCACATTGACCTCTGACCTCTCTTTCCTTTACTGTGGGGCGTGTCCTTGTCTGGAGCTTCCTCGTCCTTCTTTTTGTTGCCCAGGTCGCTGGTGTTGACGGTCACTGTGGCCTTGATCTCCTGCTGAGCCAGCTTCATCCGCTCGTAGAACACCTTGAAGAACATCTCCGACTTGTTTTCCCCCGTCAGACGCAAGAAGAAGGATTTCTGAGGGGGGGGGGGGGGGGGCCGGGAAAAGAAAAAGGTTTGTCTATATTACAAGAAGCAGAAAGAGGGACAGGACATGTAATTTATATATTCTGATAATGTCTGTCTGCCGTATGCCTGCTCTGTTTGCCTGTCAAGTAGCCTGCCTGTCTTCCTGTCATGTAGCCTGTCTGCCTGTCTGTCTTCCTGTCTGCCTGTCATGTAGCCTGTCTGTCTTCCTGTCTTCCTGTCAAGTAGCCTGTCTGTCTGTCTTCCTGTCTGCCTGTCATGAAGCCTGTCTGTCTGCCTGTCATGTAGCCTGTCTGTCTGCCTGTCATGTAGCCTGTCTGTCTGCCTGTCTTTTGCCTTCTTGTCTGCCTGTCATGTAGCCTGTCTGTCTGCCTGTCATGTAGCCTGTCTGTCTGCCTTCCTGTCTGCCTGTCATGTAGCTTGTCTCTCTGCCCCCTTCTCAGCAGCTGTTGCATAACAACTAAATCCAAGCTCTCTGCCAAATGAAGAACCTGGAGAGCCTCTATCACTGCCCGTCTGATTTAAAACCAGACAGCTACCGGGTCTAGACAGGGCTGAACTTCACACAGTAAACCCAGCCAGCTATCACACCAAGTTGCAAAAAGCAAACAGTTCATTTAGCGTCTGGTAAAACAAACCAAGACACAACTCATAACAGGTCTACAACCTGACAACTAATTTGACCACGCTTCATTGCAAAGGTTTTTCAGGCTGGTATATGCCGCCGCCCCCAAGCGCCCTCGCTCCGCCCCGCTCCGCCCCCGCTCCGCCCCCGCACCGCCCCCGCTCCGCCCCCGCTCTGCCCCGCCCCTCCCAGCCCAGTATCCGTCCTTACATAATTTTTGTAATCTGCTGAGTGCTTGATGGGAGGCACGGTCACCGGTCAGCTCAAACACTGTTACATCACAGGACAACACGGGGAATGGAGGCAAAGAATTGAAGGAATATCCTGCCCCGTTTCTGAGCAGCAGAGTGGCATGTAGAGTGGCATGTAGAGTGGCATGTAGAGTGGCATGTAGAGTGGCATGTAGAGTGGCATGTAGAGTGGCATGTAGAGTGGCATGTAGAGTGGCATGGAGAGTGGCATGGAGAGTGGCATGGAGCGTGGGTATGTAGAGTGGCATGTAGAGTGGCATGTAGAGTGGCATGTAGAGTGGCATGAAGAGTGGCATGAAGAGTGGCATGTAGAGTGGCATGTAGAGTGGCATGTAGAGTGGCATGTAGAGTGGCATGGAGAGTGGCATGTAGAGTGGCATGAAGAGTGGCATGGAGTGTGGCATGTAGAGTGGCATATAGTGTCGCATGTAGAGCATGTGAGGGCATTGGCAGTGAGGGGCGGGCGGGGTGGGGTGCGATAGGGGGGAGGCGTCTGCGGCCACAGGGTTTATGGCATGGGACAGCTTTTTAAAGCCCCTTACATAACCAGCTTTACATTCAGGTTGAGACTGAACTGATGTCCCTCTGTCCGAGAAAACAGGATACACAATGGTGCATAACCAAGTGGAACGACAGTCAAAGGCAGTGCACCCATTGCAAACCAGTGTGTGAAATCAACAGCAGTTTAGCACTCTTAGGCCTCTTAGTAACTTAGTCCTCAGAACACACTCGGAGTTGTAATTCGATAAGTTCAAGTGTTCCCGTCGACTTTCACTTTCCAGCACAAACAAACGAAAATTGTGTTAAATTGGAAACGTCAGCGGTCAGGTCGACCTTGGTGAAAAGAGCAGGTCATGCCGTGCTCATCAGGATCAGGTTATAACCGCGGTTCTGTAACAGTTATGTAGGTGGACAAACAGAGCAGAGGTCTCAACTTGAAAACAACAGTAACAAGTAGAGATGGGCAGCCCTTGTGACTGCGATCGTAAACAAGTAATTCCACGTCGGGTGGCTTGTTTGACTGTTAATATGCCCACATCTGACTGCCTTATGACACGTCCAGGACAACTACAACAGCGGCAAAAGGAATCGAGGAAAATCCTGTCACGGCAATAAGTCCTCACTTTAAGCGATTTGCAGAATATTTTCAGAATATTTTTCAGAATATCTTTACGACCATCTCGATATGGTTAACATGCATAACAAAATGCCAGTCAGACGGGAGTGTCGTTATGAAGCAGCTACTAGGTGACGCTAACACGTACTTCCTGTTGAGTGTAGTTGTGGATGCCCACCGCAACCCGAATGCAGTACTGTGGCCTTTGTGCCACCCTAGTGATACATTGTGGCTGTTAACACCTGCACACTTTGGTACAGATGAGGATAATGTCCATGTGTGCAGAACCAGCTTATGGCAGTGACGTAACCGTGCCAGGGAATGTCCCACAATGCATGACGGCAAGAGATTACGACTCTGGGGTTTTTGGCTGTTTGTTTTGGCTTGAAGTGATTCCAGTGATCCGTCTGGCGTCTGCGCCCGTGGGTTGGCAGGGGATGTCGAGCTGGACGGTGGGTGGGGGGTGAGGGGAAGAACATGAGACGAACAATAACCTTTTCCGTTACCGTCTGAAGCGTACGCCAAACGCACTTTAGATCTCAAGAGACCGGCGTGGGTTGGCCTGGCGTGGGTTGACCCGTCATGGGAGGGACCGGCATGGGTTGGCCCGACGGGTTTATCCGAGGTCCTCGGCAAGAGCCGTCGACAAGGTGATTCATTCTTCCAGGAAAGCGCCGGCGTGTCCTTTACTCGGCATCGGCTTAGACCCTGGACGTGGGGGGCCCAATGGTTGAGCTAAGCCCTCTTATCGAAGGGCCCCCGACCGTCCTGTCAGTCAAGTGCATTACCCAGGGCCTCCTCACTGGGCGGGGGTGTCGGGCAGAATCAAACTAAGTCAATATGCATTCCTCTCCTCCTCCCCGTCACGGTCGTCCCGGCTCTTGGCATCAACAAGGGGCCGTTATGTAAGCTTTATTTATAACGCTGCCTCTCTCTCTCTCTCTCTCTCTACCCCTCTTGCTCGCCCCCCCCTCCCTCTCTCTCCCTCTCGCCCCCCAACCTCTCCCTATGTCGTTCTGTCTCACTCTAACCCGCTCTTTGTCTCCCTCCCTTCAAAGCCAGTGTGCAACATTTGCTGTAATTACCGGAGTGCTCCTTCACCGTACAGCCCGTAACCATACAGCCCGTAACCGCGCAGCCCGTAACCGCGCAGCCCGTAACCGCGCAGCCCGTAACCGTGCAGCCTGTAACCACAGAGACGTGCTCTTTTACGAGTCACGGCAAACATGGACAAGAGTGGCGGGCGGTAATAGGAGCAACTCACGCCGGGTTATGAGGGGAAGAAATCGAACCGCTTCAACCATCCAGTATCCAATCAGCACTCACGTCGGCCACTGGCAGCAGCTCTCATGTGATATGGTTTTGGGGGCGTGTTGGCAATTAGAAAGATAGTAGATCATTGCATGACCAGTGTACACACGCTGTGAGAACGTGAGGATAATAACGTCAGCTGAAGGTGGACACCGCCCTGGTTACGTAAGAAAGAGAAATTCTGTTTTGGCGAGTTGAAAGCCAAAAAACAAACAAGCTAATAAACATGGGCACTGTAGGAGGTTGCTGGAAAAAACTGTCGGTTTTAATAGTTGAAGTTACTTTTGTCTTGGGGGGGTGGGAGGGGGTGGTTGGGTTTGTTGGGCGTTACCGTACTGCCGCATGCCAATTTAGTAGCTGCAGTGCCACCTGTTCCTCTCCATGGGTGGGTTAAAGGTCAAAAAGCAAAGCAGGAGGAGCGGGCCTCCTTATCTGTTACATAACACACAGCAAACACTAACTCTGGCGCATTTTATGACCGTCTTTAAAAGCAGTGAAAGTGCTAAGTGTGGAAGTGCTAAGTGTGGAAGTGCTAAGTGTGGAAGTGCTAAGTGTGGAAGTGCTAAGTGTGGAAGTGCTAAGTGTGGAAGTGCTAAGTGTGGAAGTGCTAAGTGTGGAAGTGCTAAGTGTGGAAGTGCTAAGTGTGGAAGTGCTAAGTGTGGAAGTGCTAAGTGTGGAAGTGCTAAGTGTGGAAGTGCTAAGTGTGGAAGCGCTTAGTGTGGAAGCGCTAAGTGTGGAAGCGCTAAGTGTGGAAGCGCTAAGTGTGGAAGCGCTAAGTGTGGAAGCGCTAAGTGTGGAAGCGCTAAGTGTGGAAGCGCTAAGTGTGGAAGCGCTAAGTGTGGAAGCGCTAAGTGTGGAAGCGCTAAGTGTGGAAGCGCTAAGTGTGGAAGCGCTAAGTGTGGAAGCGCTAAGTGTGGAAGTGCTAAGTGTGGAAGTTCTAAGTGTGGAAGTTCTAAGTGTGGAAGTGCTAAGTGTCTGTCTAAATATGTGTGTGTGTGTGTGTGTGCTTTTGGGCATATATCGACACAACATTGGAAATAAATCCCAACCACATTATCTAATTGGGGTAACCCAGTTTAAGCACACACTAACAATACAGTTGAAACTACACTGATGAGCCAAAACTTTTTGATCATTCACAGATGAGGAGAACAATGGGGAAGATTATATTGGAAGTGAACAATCAGCTCTAGTAGTAAACGTGTTTAATGCAGGAGAAATGGGCCGGAGTACAGACCAAATTATTATGGCCATGTGACTGGGTCATCTCTGAGGTGACGGTGAGTACCACTTCCTGCAACAAGTACGATCCAAGTACGCAAAAGTCTACCATATCATCATGTCTACCGTTGCAATTGTCACCCATTTTCCACATTTCTTTCAACAATTCTTTCAGATAAATTTGAAGGTCAGAGGTACATTGAAACCGTTCTTTGTCAGGTCTGTCAGGCTCTGGGAAACTCTTCACTCCTTCCCAAATGCAGAGCAGTTATTCCCTGTGGCTGACATCAACTCAAAACGCCCCTCCCATCTTTCAGATATTTTTTGTAATGTTTTTCTGTAGAAGGCTCAAGGCTTGAACGGATGGGTTTTCTAAGAAATTAGTCAGTGCTTCATTTAAAGGGCTATCATTTCCGGCTAAATTTGTCAATAATATACTGACCAATGACCTAAGTTGTAGGACTGTAGAGAAGAAAATTGCTTTTGATACATTGTAATGACCTTGACATAGCCTGCAAGATGTGTAGACTCCTGCCTCGGTTGTGTTAGTCAATATTGTGGGCATCGCCGTATGAACACTACTGTTCCTAACTTTGGGGTCACTTAGAAATGTTCTTGTTTCTGAAAAAAAAACATATTGTTTGTACATTAAAATAACTTCCAATTGATCAGAAATACAGTGTAGATATTTTTTATGTTTTAAATGACTATTATAGCTGATTATCTACATTACCAGAACGTAGCAATCCCTCGTTCCAATAGCACGTTGTGTATGCTAATTCAAGTTTTGTATTTTTAAAGGCCATGTGATCTTTATACAATTATTTAAAGAAAGCTGAAGATAAAGATGGGCAAAAGAAAGCAAACACTGGACAGAGGAAAATTGAAAAAAAGTGTTATGGACCGACAAATATGAGTTTATTGTGTTCGGATCACACAGAACGTGAGACTCAGACCAAATATAGAGGCTGGAGGACTGGTTGTTGCCATTTGTCAAACATGGTAGTGCCCAAAATGTATCAATTTTTAAAGCCAGGCTAAAAACATTTCTCTTTTCGCAAGCATATGACTGAGCGCTTAAACTTTATTATACTGTTAAGTCTATTTTAATTATCTTTTTATGCTTTGATTTGTTTTTATTCTGATGCATACATAAATGAAAACCTGTAATGTATACCTTTGGCCAGCGGAGCCGTTTTAAAGACCTGGTGGTTCTAAAGACTTACAGGCCAGGTTCTTGGCCAGGTTCTAAAGACCTGGAAAGGTTCTAAAGACCTTTTGAATCAACTCCCCCCGCCGGACGCTACATTGGTGTGGGATTGGCAGAGGGCCATCGGAGAGGCGTGTCTCCGTGAGGGACTTTGGACAAGTGAAGCGTGAGGACACGCTCTCCCGTTTGGTGGGGGTAATGTAGCGACCCTGGTGGTAATTTTGTAGATGGCTCTGCCTAGCGTTCTCCCACAGGGGAGCCTTAGGTTGCATATGCCGTCACTTCAGCATTACAGATTGTTATAAAATGATTATTCTGATAAAAGCATGTATTTTATCATTTTCCTCTGTAAAGCACATTGAATTGCTTCTATGTATGAATTGTGCTATATAAATAAACTTGCTTGCTGGCTTGCTAGAGGCAATGTGATGGTCTGGGGGTGTTTTAGTGGTGGAGAAATGGGAGATTTCTACGGGGTTAAAAGGATATTGAAAAAGTGTGTTCGGAGCCAATTTCCTCCTACAACTGAACAATTATCCAATGTACAGCTCCATAATTCCTATTCAATCCAATTTCTATGTGACCTCAAACCTAAAGTTGTGTATTTCCTCAACCAGGAACTAGCCGGTCTGGGGAACAGAACACTAGAGGGGGTTCCACCTAAACTCCTGAGACCTTCACAAAAAGCAACCTGACTTTCTCATGTTGCTTTTTCTATTAAGGATTCCAGTAATGGACAGCCTTAAAAAAGGAATTCAAGAGGTTCAAACGTAATCTCACAAAACTGGGTTCATGTTAACAAAATGGCACGACGGGGTGCCAACGCGACACGTCTAAGAGGGCAGTCAAATGGATTAGGAACAATAAAAGCCATAATTACAGTTGGGCCCGAAGCTAAAGCCTTGTGTCTGCGTGAGGTTCCAGTGTGACAATGTCCTTACTAATTCCTTCATTAGGACCCATGTGCAAATAATCAGTGGAAACGTTAACCCTTAGTGTCCCAACGGGCTGGAGCGTGTAGACCTGGCCCTCGGCTTGTCCTGTTCGCTAGCACACATTTCTCTCTCGCACGCACGCACCACACACGCACACACATTTCTCTCTCACACACACACACGTCTCTCTCACACACACACACACACACACACACACGCACACAGCTCAGCACTGCACTTACGTTTTTAATGCCTTTTACCTTTGGCCATTCACACGAACCCCCCCCCCCCTGCCTCTTTCCCGAAGCAAATCCCGTTGGCACGGCGACGGCCCCAGACTGCCACAATAACATATAAACAAACTGCATGGGGAAATCTGATGGCATGTTTTTGTCCTGCTTTTCGTTTCGGACAACAAGAGCTCGTCTGTCCTAAAAGGGGGCCGGCGGGGTCAGAATTATGTAAGAGGCAGAAATGTGATGCGTCTGCTGATGGGGTTTGGATTCACTCAGCAACATACTTGACTCCGCAACAAAGCTCACTTGTCTCCAGGAAAACGAGAGGGAGAAAAAGCAAAGTTGTGTTTGAAGTTGCGCCAGCTCCTTGGCTACAGTGAGAGAGAGCGTTCTGGCCAGCGCACCGTCCAAATGAAACATTCTGCCAAACTCACTCCCCGACAGCAACTTGTAATTCTCCGGTGAATGTTGAACCGTACCAGAAAATAAAGTGATACGATTAATCGGAATACAAAAAAAGTCCAGGAAGAAGAACCGACCTTTCAACAAAAGAATCAATCTTAAGTGTTGGCAGCGACTCCACTGCCAAACTCTCCGCCACACCCACGTCACAGCGAGAAACACTCCCGAATTAACAGTTTCTGTTTGGAGCTGGTGCCAACGCCACACAGCACGCAGCACTTAAGGAGCATTAATCCAAACTTCAAACGTTTGCTTGGCCATAAAGGCCCGTACGGACACACCCTGGAGACGCACTGTTGGCTCCGGGTTTGACCCGAGATCCGGTTTAGAACAACAGTCTCAGGTTCGCTCACATTGCATAAGAGTGAATCCCTATATGAGTTGTTGGACTAGAATCTAAGGATGTTCTACAGGTTCTGCTGGACCTGGACCACTGAAGCCCAGGTCCTGCAGACACCTCCCCCTGTTCTAACACGAGGCTGACTGCATTATTCAACGGGGGACGTGCTGTGGTTACGCAACAGTTCATCCGAGTACGCGGAAACCCGAGCCGGGTTTCATCAGGTGGAACGGCGCCGTGAATACCCGGTACGCAACGCGCCTGTTCATATGAACGCTCGCGGAGGCACGCAGACACAAAGCAGGCACGTGTAATCCGACTCCATTATGCAGCGCGTCACCGGTCCCTCCGTTCTCCACTTGACCTTGAGGCTTGAGAAGAGAAAGGCTGCGTTGCCGTAGCAACCCCTGGCTGGCTGAGAGGCAGGGAGGAGGGGACTCGCCGCGGCGCGTTAGTGCCTGAGCCGCCCCCGCTTGTTGCTCTCCTCCTCCGGCCCCGGTCGCCCTGGCGTGTTCAGATGAACAGGACATCTCACCTGGATGACCGTGTTCCCGCCCTCCAGCAGGGCGATAGCCAATAGGATGCTCTCCTGGAAGATACGGTCGCTGGTGGCGTTCATGATGAGGTCGATGACGAGGTCGGACGCACCCTCTTTATCCAGGCGACACTGGACCTCGTGCAGGGTCAGTTCCCCTCGGGCCGCAGCGGCACCAGAACTCACCACTGGGGAGTAACAGGAAGAGAGAGAGAGAGAGAGAGAGAGAAAAGAGAGAAACAGGAAGAGAGAGAAACTAGTAAACAGGCACAATTATAAGTAAGAACTAGGAAGGTCACAGACTATTACTCCGTCGTCTTACAGGGATTCCAGCTCTCTACAGAATCGCCAGCTTGGCGGATTGGAGAGATCTCGTTCCTGTTCACTGCCACACCGTCTTAATTATTGATTAATTAGATTAATCTATTGATCCAAAGAAAACAATGGCATCCCAAAGATATGACGAAGACGATTGTGTCACTTGAAAATAACTGTATTTCCAGACTAGCTCGGCCTGGTTCCGTCACAGTGACACCTGCCTCGGGGCCACACGAGTAAACAGATGAGTGATAATGTTACCCAGAAGGCCGCTCTCTAGCTGTGGAAGCAGGTGTCCACACACACACCACAGGTCATTCTGATCTAGAGCCCACCTCCGTGGTCGCCTGGCAACAACACGGCCCGGATCAGCCAAAGGAAGATCATATGCTCGGGGACGGAGCTCTGGACCAGAGGCTTAATGGAGGACAGGGGCCAGGCAGGAGCGTGAACAGGAAGGAAATCATTTCAGTTCGCCAGCCGTGGTGACGAATAACCCTGACTCATGATTTCCAATGTTCTACTTAGAGGCATTACGGCGCACGTGAACCGATGTCTAGACAGGTACCAGCTCGAGGTTTCCCGTCCGCGCCGTTGGGGACAGGACCGTTGCTGAACGCCGTCACGCTGTCTCTTCTGGTCCCCGGCTTGATGTTTCCATAGTAACGATTCACCAGGATCTGTCTCAGAGCTTCACCCTGGTGAGGTGATTATCAGAGGAAAGTGTCAACGTCTTCATCATCTGTTGACTCGTGTCATCTAGCAGTGCATGTATTCATTTGGAAAAGTGCTTAAAGCTTTAGATAATTCGGTTTCAGTAGCTGGGAATTAGAAATTAGAAAGTCACAGTAGAAGTAGTGCCCGTGGTGTCATTTAAAATGGAACAATTGTGAGAGAGTAGGAAAATTACTTTAAGTTAAGGACGCAGGTCACCTGAAACCACACAGACTAATTACACTATTGAGTTAGTACAATTACAATGTTGTGTAATTGTACTAAATAAAAAACGTATTTCCCAAAAAATATATTCAGGCAGACAGTTACATTATAACATTCCAAAAGAAAATGTGTAGATGTGACAAAATGACAGGATTTGATCCAGAGGACCATTGTTTCAAAACGACTGCACTCAAAAACGTATATAACTAAGATGACTCTTCAGGCTCTACTTTTAGTTTTGTTATTTGTTTTGCTCACTCTGTGCCATTGAGGAGCTAGAGCAAGCACACTAGAAGCGCGGTTGGTTTGGAACTGAGCCCTGGTGACCCACCATCACACAATTACTGTTTGTTTACTCTGAACAAAAACACTTCATTATTAATTGCCCGTCATGTGAAAGCACGGTTTATCGGGAACACTGCTAGCTCAGCTATTAAGTATGACCTTACAGTGTTTCCCCAAGTCATAGCAAAGAACCGATACATTTTGGTCACAAGTGCATTCTGGCTGCATTTTCAGCCGCAAATGAGCACCCTCTGTTTAGAACAACCCAGGAAATGTTCTAAAACATCGTATAACAACCTGTAAAGTTTATGAAGTAGGAATAAAACCGACCACCTGTTCGTTTTTCTCGACCGTCATGAAAGCTGTATTATTTAAAATCCGTCCTGTCTCATCTTTCACTAAATATTGAGTCCTCTTAAATTGCAGGTGTCCTTCAAACTGAAAAAGCTACCGAATTAGATGCAGGTATGCAGTGAATCTGTTGTTGGGAGAGAAGTTCAGAATCGCTCACAGTAAAAACCAACAAAGCAATGAATAATGCCCTCCGTCGACATCATGTGTACAGCCAGTTAGTAGCGGTCACCCCTGTGGGGAGGAGGGCATGATCTGGAAACAGACTAGACGAAGCAGGCCTGGATGGCTGAGGGAGTCTAGAGCATCTGACCAGACAGGACATTACCTACCCGTCTCTGGTCCTCCAGTTGCTTTTGGGGCAGATTGGGGTCAAGCTCCTGAGGGTGAGTTGAGTTAGCAGAATGCAAATAAAAGTAAAAGAAATAACATGTTTGGGGAGGGAAAACAAAAGAGGGGTGTTAATACTGTGCACATTAGTCACTGTTCTGACATGCAAGGAACTGGGCCAGATCACATGCTGTTACTAGAGAAAGGAGAGCGGAGGTGATGAGGTGGAGGTATTCAGGTGATGGGGTGGAGGTGATGGGGTGGAGGTGTTCAGGTGATGGGGTGGAGGTGTTCAGGTGATGGGGTGGAGGTATTCAGGTGATGGGGTGGAGGTGTTCAGGTGATGGGGTGGAGGTATTCAGGTGATGGGGTGGAGGTGGTCAGGTGATGGGGTGGAGGTATTCAGGTGATGGGGTGGAGGTGGTCAGGTGATGGGGTGGAGGTATTCAGGTGATGGGGTGGAGGTGGTCAGGTGATGGGGTGGAGGTTTTCAAGTGATGGGGTGGAGGTATTCAGGTGATGGGGTGGAGGTATTCAGGTGATGGGGTGGAGGTATTAAAGGTGATGGGGTGGAGGTGTTCGGGTGGAGGTGATGGGGTGGAGGTGGTCAAGTGATGGGTTGGATGTATTGGGGCGGAGGTTTTGGAGGGGATGTGATGGGGTGGAGGTGTGGTAGGAACAGACTTTTGCCAGGATTAGTGAAAGGGCCAATAAAAACTTTGCCTTCCCTCCCTGAAAACAGCGTGAATCTAATCAATACGTTGCAGAAACACTCCAGTGTGAAATTGAATACAAAGGGGGAATATGATCACTTGGATAATCTGTCTCGCCCATAACTGACATTTGAGGGTCGATATGATTAAATTGGATGTTACGGAATTACAAGTAGTCAGCCGGTTTGTATGCGAGCGTGGGAAAGTTGCTTTGACTTTTAGATAGTCCGCATGTGGAATTTACTGACGCTCCCTAACCAGGGATATTTAAAGTAAACCAAAGGTACCGCGGCCAGGAATTAGGATGGTTCCGTTTGCCCATGATGGAAACCGACCACAAACGGACCGACCAAATTATATTATGCACAATTGTATAGTAAATATGCTGCACTGATGGTAAGCGACCGATGTGTTCTCTTAGTCATTGTGTTGGATGCAGGAGAAAAGGCCAGGGTTAATGACCTAATGGACTGGTCAAAGTGCCCATAATGACCCTCGTCCACCATCGAAAGCGCCTACAATGGACAGGAGGGCGTCAGAACTGGACCCTGAAGCATTGGAGGAAGGTCGTCTGTGTGCGCCGTTTATCTCGGGAAATTTATGGCACCAAGATGCACTGTGGGAAGGCATCGTGGGGGTTGGAGGTGGGGGCATTTGTGATGCATTGGGCTTCTGCTGGAAGCTCCTGGGCTAGGGGCATAAATGTGTACGCCAATTCGACATGTGTTGTCTACCTAAACATTGTTGCAAACCAGGTACACACAGATACCACATGGAACCTTTAGGGGTCTGGTAGAGACACAGGCTCGGAGTGTCAGCTCGTTTTGGGGGCACTCAGAGAACCAGCAGTATGAGGCCATAATGTTTTGGCTCATACAATAAATTGCATTCAATATATATTTTATTAATTTGTTCCTTCAGCCTAACCCATTGACATTTCCTCCTTAACTCTTAAGTTAACAATGTCAAACTGTATTGCTCGTTGCTCAATTTCTTTGACATAGGATTATTTAAACCAACAAACAGTTTAGAGAATCACATCCTTGTCACTTCGTAGTAGCAGGATGCATCCAACCATGTAAACCGTAAGGGAGAACACTCTGGCCATGAGAACAAACCCGACCCAGTCCGGGTTACATAACCCAGTCAGTGCAGAGTGCCAGCAGGGCTACTGACACACTGTTAACCCTTGACCCCAGCTGCCGGGGAGAAAACAAAGGTTCACTAAAACCCTCCCGGGGGGAGCGACAATGGTGGCGATGACGGGGGTTCACGGGACCGGACCATTTTCCCATTTAGATGAGTGTGGGGTGGGGATGACTCTGATGGAGAACTACCGGCATTGGAATGTCGCCACCACAACGTAGAAGACAGACAGTCTACCATTCAACAACGACCCGTATCAGAGAGCTGAGCAACGGCCCGGTGCGGGCGTCAAACTCACATCTGCCGATGGGACTTCAGGTTCGGCCGGCTGTGGGGCCAGCTGATTGGACAGATACAAGATACAAGGTTTGGATTAGTCAAGGTTTTGGTGAGGCCATACTGAGTCATGTTGTGACACCGAACAGCAACCCCGCCCCGCTGGCCAACCCCGCCTCCCTGGCCAACCCCCGCCCCCCAACAACCCTGTGACCCATTCCCCTGAGCCAGCTCTCAGGTCAGCCGCCTCACAGCGCAAACAGACAGCCGGCTTGGCCAAGCACCTCCCTGTCTGTTTGTCTGGTTTCACTTCATCAGTTGGCTACATTAGATGAAAGTGCACAACTCAAAGCCAGTAGTTTAGAAGACACAAACAACAAGCATGACTTTGGCCCAACTCAATAACGAGACTCGGTTGTTACTGGACCTCTGAGCCGTGTTTGGAGGTTCTCCATATTCCACACTCTATGTGTCCGTATTGCCCTGGATTCAGCTGCTTCTCTGCACAACACATTTACCGTTTAGTCGTTTATGTAAGTTTGATTGATAATTGCAGCACGCGTAACACAATGTAGAGGACTAGGGTGTTTGACGAGAGGACAGAAATGATTTTTTTTGTTGAAATGAAAACGCAAACACATCACAGACATAATGTCAGCCACGATGCCCAAAAAGGAACGATTATTGTCAGTGGGCAGACGGCTGAGACAAAACACTCGCCTACACTTTGTAAATTGGAATCGAGAAATAAATTAAAGGACGTATAGGAAGAGAGACAGACTGAGGTGAAACACTTAAGCGATGCAAAGTCAAAAGCCAGAGAATTGCCGACCTCATAGCGGCTGACTCCTCCTCAGTGAACTGTTGCCAAGTAATTAAGGCAATAGACAAAAACCTCCCCTCATAATGCCCTGGTTTTCCGAAAAAAGACAAATTCCACCGGGAAAAAGGATGATTAGCATGCAAACAATGTTCCTCGGTTCTAACCCAGATTAACTCCAATAACCGAATTGAGCTAAATGTTCTAGGGTTACTTTTAAGGTTTCCAATCCGTCGACGCCTTGAGTGGTTGGAGCATGACAGTCATTATTGGTCAGCGGACCTGAATGGCGTCAATGTGTCGCAGGGATCAGAACGTCTGGTTCCCCCGTGACTTTCCCATAAACCTGCTGGCGTCAGCCCTGGCTGCTCCGTGCCCACGCTAGCTGACATCAACACCGTGAGCACCATGTCTGAGGTAGTCACAGCCGGATACGGTAATAAGATAGAGACTTTGCACCCGTCTCTGAAACAGTGACTCATGGGTATGTAGACGGAAACAGCCACCTGTCTGATTTAACCTGGCTAGCCTCGCTGTGACGCTGGCAACCATATCATATCTGATTTAACCAGGCTAGCCTCGCTGTAACCGTGGCAACCATATCATATCTGATTTAACCTGGCTAGCCTCGCTGTGACGCTGGCAACCATATCATATCTGATTTAACCAGGCTAGCCTCGCTGTAACCGTGGCAACCATATCATATCTGATTTAACCTGGCTAGCTTCGCTGTGACCGTGGCAACCATATCATATCTGATTTAACCTGGCTAGCGTCGCTGTGACGGTAGCAACCATATCATATCTGATTTAACCTGGCTAGCCTCGCTGTGACCGTGACAACCATATCATATCTGATTTAAACTGGCTAGCCTCGCTGTGACGCTGGCAACCATATCATATCCCTCAGCATGGAGGATTAAAAGTCAAAGAAGAACGGCAAACAGAGCGAGATACGATGTAAGAGCGAGACTGACAGGCTGTTAGAGAGACGCGTTCAAACAGACAGCCATTACGTGTCTGGCCTTTCCTGAACCAGCGGAGTCTGAAACAGCCCACACTCTGGCTCACCCCACCCCACCTCACCTCACCACCCACCTCCCCGCACACCCTTCAGAGCACCCTGCACTGCCAGTCTCTTCGTAAACAGCGCTGCCACACTTTTATTGGCAATTACTGGAGAAGGTCACACATCAGTAGAGAGCCTGATTTTCGGCGGGGGGAAAACAGAACGGGCCCTTATGTAACCGGTGCCTGAAGATGGCGGGGGTCCAGTGATCGAGCGGCACGTAAGCATGCTGCCAAGGAACTAGGACTGGGCTGCACGGCTGGCAGAAATGCCTAGAGCGCCACCTGTTGGCGGGCATCGGGGGAACTACCCCGGGGCCTCACGTACACCGCAGCGGATCTGCGAAATACCCAGGAAGTGGAAGGAAGGACTGAGACAGAAGACACCAGATCTGATGGGGGATACAGACGGAACGGGTTGAGACTGCGGAAAAGAAATTGGTAGAGGTGGGGAGAGAGAGAGAGCAAATGGGGCACAGAGAGAGAAACTGCAAAGAGGAAAGAGAGATCGAGAGAGAGAGAAAGTGAGAGAGAGTGTGTGTAAGACAGAGAGTTTGCCCGGGCATCTTCAGACGATATAGAGGATCTGGCACTGAGAAGCGAGTGAGGAAAAAAGACCTGTGACAGACAGACACAGACAGACAGACAGACAGACACAGACACAGACACAGACACAGACACAGACAGACCGCCACGCTACCTCCTGCATTGCAATCATCAGTGTTACATAACACCCCCCCCCCCACCTCTTCCCGGTCGGCGCACAACAATCCGCCGGCCCCATTACATCACCCACACCGTCTCCGACACAAATAGACAGGATGAGACCTCCAGTCTGTTTGCTGTGTATGGTAGCGGTGGGATATCACACATTTACTGGCACGCCGAGACAGACCGTGGGACTCACGTAACAGCCACAGAACAGTGCTGCTCCCGCTGTGTCTCCTCCTAAAGGGAGGTGTGTTCTCCGGAGGAACCCGGGGACTCGGCATGCCCCCCGAGGGGTGCTGCACGTGCCGAATGTGTGTGTGTGTTTGACAATCATGGGCGAGCGCGTGTGTGCAGTTTTCGGGAACAATAAACGGGGACAGTGGTCGCTCAGACAACAATGGGGGCCGCCTGTGGGTTCGCCTCCGTTTTTAGGAGGGGACGCAGTTGGGGATTTCCGTCACTGGATAGCACACGAGGAGAGGAGGAGGAAGGGAGAGGAAGGGGGAGACGCTCATGTGATCTCCTGGCTGAGGGGCAGCACCGGCAACAGATTCTCCCAACTCTCACTTTCACTTATCTCTGTTCCTCAAACATTATTTAAGTAATTCCACCGGTGACTAGATTAGCAGTTGTACTGATTAACAGGATCACTTCTGTACTAGCTATTTGGAAGCACATTCTATAAAAGGGTGACAACTCTGGGTGGTATTCTGTGCTCCTAAACATGATAGGGGATTTACTGTACAGTCTGGTGCTCTGACATTGACGAGGGGAATATTAGCTGTTGCGTAACATCCTGGAACTATAAACACTTCTGAGTAAGAGAGGTGTTGTATGACACTAGTCAGTGGTGCCACTTTGGCCACTCCCACGTGCCACAGGCGGAGAGATGCAGTAGGACGTGACAGAGGAAAGGGGAGTGTCCGTTTCCTCCGAGACAAGCACGGACAAACAAACCGAAAATCCCGAGGACACGGCAAAGGCGCAAGTAACACGCCAGCCTGTGTTCAAATATCCCGTAAACTCAAATACTTTCGTTTTCATTCAAAGTAGGCCTTTTGAAATGTTTCACGTAAAAACACAACGACCATGTCAATGTATTTTGAAATAAAATGTAAAATATACAGTACATGTAAACAAATCTTCGACACGATTACTTTTTCTGGGGGCAGGGGGCTGCATTAGAAAACGCTCCATTAATGAGAGCACATTTTTGTAAGGTGAAATACTACGACACTCAGAATGAACTTGTGTTAGCAAACATTAACGCGGACGTGTAATTGAAGATGTGGCACGCATGCTGGGGCCCGTCCACAGTCTCTAACCCCCGTACGGGTGTCTGTGATCGGATAACGACCCCTACATTCAGGGGATAGCTCCAATGGGTATAAATACTCACACCTGCTGTGGTAATGATAGTGGAGAGCAGTTGGGGAACCACCCCAACCACAGCCCTCTGACAGCCCTCCACCCCAGCCCTCTGACAGCCCTCCACCCCAGCCACAGCCCGGACAGCCCTCTACCCCAGCCCTCTGACAGCCCTCCACCCCAGCCCTCTGACAGCCCTCCACCCCAGCCCTCTGACAGCCCTCCACCCCAGCCCTCTGACAGCCCTCCACCCCAGCCACAGCCCGGACAGCCCTCTACCCCAGCCCTCTGACAGCCCTCCACCCCAGCCCTCTGACAGCCCTCCACCCCAGCTACAGCCCTCTGACAGCCCTCCACCCCAGCTACAGCCCTGACAGCCCTCCACCCCAGCCACAGCCCTCTGACAGCCCTCCACCCCAGCTACAGCCCTCTGACAGCCCTCCACCCCAGCCACAGCCCTCTGACAGCCCTCCACCCCAGCCACAGCCCTCTGACAGCCCTCCACCCAGCCACAACCCTCAGACCACCCTCCATAGACTGGCTTTTATATTTTTCCTGATCCTGACGTCTCTACTGCTCTTGTCTTCTAAAAGGCATTCGAAATCTGTTCGAAATCTGTTCCAACTTCATTCGGTGTTGCGAGGATAAAGTGTCGGATTAGGCTACGACGCCGATCTCACTTGTTTCACTGTCGCTTGCATTTATTTTTTAGCTCAATATGTCCACTGTTACCCACTGGCAGGATGCATTCTGTTTGAACACCGGATGTCGTGACGTGGGACTTCCCCAAATCGTAAAAGAAAACGTACACGTCGAGAGATGAACGTCACCATTTGAGCATTTCGCTGTACATTCCAACGAGGAGCCAAGAAGCTGGGGATTGAACCCAGGACATCACACATACATCGCATGCACTCTACCACTGAGCTAGAAAATCTGTAAATCCATTCTGATCAACCCCGAACCAGCAATATCAGTTGAGACTTAATGACCTGCGTAGTTCTATGCTGCAAAATGACCAGGCAATTACAATACATACAGGCACGAACAACTATGGCAAGACGGAAACACCAGACAGTTGTTAGCATGCTAGCTGCAGTTAGCACGCTAGCACGCTAGCTGCAGTTAGCATGCTAGCTGCAGTTAGCACAATAGCTGCAGTTAGCACACTAGCTGCAGTTAGCACACTAGCTGCAGTTAGCATACTAGCTGCAGTTAGCATGCTAGCTGACAAACGTTTAATTATACAGCAAGCTGCAGCCGCTCTGGCAAGCATTAGCAGGGGAGGAGGTTTACTGTAACCAGCAGTCAAGACGGCTAAACCACCAACACACGCACACAGCCAGCTACACTTCGCAACTAGCGGCAGACAGAAACCAACGTAGAGAAGGAAAGTGATAGACCTCAGCCACATCCATCTCATCATCAAAGGCGATGTGCTGGAAGAGAAGAGTGCAGAGGCGAGGTTTAGTGGAGCAGAGTTAGGTGATGCAGCTGGAGACAGTCACGCCGCAAAACAGTCAATCAGTGAGTCAGTGAAAACACAGAGGTTACTCCGCCTGAAAAGCAATGGATCGGTCCGTACCAGCAGAACAGAAAGCCAACAAGACCAACACCATCATTCAGAGATTAGTAGAAAGTCAATAACAGCGTGTTTACGTGATGGCGTGCAGTGGTTTTGCAGTTCAATCCGATAATAGAACATACAGACAGGCGACAGATTTCAGGACAAAAACCTGAATAAATGGCGAGACGCAAGAAGAAGGGATCAGAGTCATTCTGAGAGAGTGTTCATTATTTGGTGTCTCTCAGGATGACAGGGTCCCCATCCACAGAGCAAGAGGTGTCATCGAATGGTTTGATGTGTATCAAACTGATGCCAATCAAATGCCTTTACAGTCACCAGATCTCAAACCAATTGAATGGAATTTTTTTGTACAAATGTGTTAGATAGAACTCTCCTCCGCCTCTAGAATCAGAAGACCAAATAAGGGAATATATTTTGAATGAATAGTAGAGTTCCAGAGACTTCTAGCACGAATGCCAAAAAAGATTGAAGCTGTTCTGGCAGCTTTTGGCCAAACGCCTCGCTGAACAAAAAGTATGTTTTTATCTTTTTTATTTGTCACTCGTCTGTATTTATTCTATACATATATATTACATTGTTGTGAACGTTTTTGCGCGTGTGTGCGTAAGAGATTATGAACTATGATGAATACAGTATAAACCTACACATGGCAGCTTCTTCCTGTAAAAGTGCAGCTGCTACAGCAGGTTTAAAAACGAATCAAAATACTGTTTATGTAATGTAGGTTTTAGAAATGTAGACTCACACCCAAAAGGATTGGACACACAAGATGCATTCTGTGATTTTTGGTAAGTGGGAGTAAAGGAGCTGCAGTGGATCCAAAACTGATCCCAGTGCAGCATGTAATTTATGTACCCATTGGTGCCACGTCCAGTCGCTTTAAAACTTTTCCTTTCACAAAGTATGATAAGTAAATCTACTCATAGATCAGGCATATATAAACAACACATTACACATGCAGCCCAAAATGAAAGGCATTAAAAATTTTGTTCATTGAAACAAAAATCCTAGACTGCATCTTTAAGTGTTGCAGAAGTTAAAGTTATCCAAAAGACTGATGGACATTAAAGGGGCATTATGTAGAATGATTGCACGGTGGCTTTAGAATGTAATTATTTGCGGTTATTAACACATTAACTTAAATGTTTTTTTCTAATTCAATAGCTATCTACACTGTTTCAGCGTCAGTTGAATAAATCTAATTGCCCTCAAAATGTCTGTACGACAGCCTGACGTAATGAAACCTATGAACCTCGCTGGTGCATCTCTAACTAGTGTTTTGTTAGCCAAACCCAAGAACTAGAACCGCTAGTTCTACAACGTAGAGTGGTGGTATTGAGAAAAACCCAACAGTGTATCATTTCAATCTCCATTTTGGCAGCGGACTCCAGCGGTGACAGACAGAGAGTTGTTAGGAAACATTACTGTAATGGTCTGTTGCCACTGGTTGGCTGCCAACCACCTCTACATGTTAACACATCTACACTGACATCATCACCCTAGTATCAGTACCGCCCAGTCAATGCGTTCATTCAGCCCGTAGCATCAGTCTAATTGGTCTCTCATAAGGCATCAGAACTCCTTTATATAAACTTAAACCGACCTTCGTCAAATGATCATAGTTGAGAAAAACCACTGACCCATTACTTTCGAAGCAAAATAACCACTATACTTGCGACACTCCTAAAAGTCTACAGAAATCAGTTTGTCCACAAACTGAAGCTAGACCAGATCCGGTTGTATGGGAAACAGCTGCTCCAACTCTTGGTCATCGGCGTTCCTAAGAGATCACCTGGGCCGTGGTAATCTTAATCGAACCAACAGACAACCAGCAGACAAACATAACATTGGCAGACGGGGCAAAGTGAAATCCCTCGGGTTCCATACTGGAATCCTAAGGTGACAAATGGTTCGAATGCAGATGTTGTCGTCTCAATTCGCCTAGCTCCCACGTGGAAAACGTATTCTACACACTGCCCCTTTAAACGCAGCAGCTTTTAAACCAAACCAAAGAACTTGTTTAGTTAACAACCAGTGACAAACAGGCTGAAGGAATTGGGCAGCAGAGAAAAGAAAAACATAACCGTCAGTTCCATCTTTGCACTTAACCCCTGACCTCTTCCAGAGGTACAGAACACTAGGTCTGTTAGCATCACCGCTATAAGCCAGTGTAGAGAGATCAGGTGGACACGGTACCTTCTCCCCATAGCCACGGTCTTTGGTCATCATCTCCCTCAGAGTCTGCAGCACTTTGATACACAGACGCTCTTCGTTCTCCTCCAGCAGCTGCTTGGTGTGTTTGATGAGCCTGGCGAGAAGACAGAGGGCTGGTTCATTGATTTCAGAAGGTAACAAACCCAGTTTACATATGGCCTCCATCAATCAATCAATCACATTTATTATATGAAGCCCCTTTTACAACCAAGTTGTCACAAAGTGCTTTAACAAACACCCAGCCTGAATCTGACAGAGCACACATCAACAAGTTACAAGTTGGATACAAGTTGATACACGGCAGCTAGGAAACATCCCTGATGAGTGAAATTTAGAAGGAAACCTGGAGACGAACCAGGCTCCATCATTGCAGTTTCCTGTTAGGATATATTAGTTAAAAGATCTTGGTATGCATGTCTGCTTGGCGTATCTTTACTGACTGGTGTATTTCATTATTGGTGTGTAAGCGTTTGAGTTGCGGCCGACTTTACGTACATCTTAGAGCTGTCGATCAGCTCATCTCAGACACTGTGTTTGAGCTTTGTGATGAGAGGAGACGTTGAGTCCAAATGATCATTTATGTGTATGGTCCAACAGTGGAAAGCTTTCCTAAAAAAAGTTAGTCAGCTCAATCTTTCTCAGGCTTTCCATTAAAAGTTGTGATATTATGGTCAGTGCTGTTCAGTGTTGCCTTCGTACCGAACTGGTGTCAATTGAAGGCGTCTCACGTGCTAGTCGACACGGCTCCCGCCTACCTGCTTCCCTTTACGGTAGGCTAATCCCAGAGCCAGCACCTGTTCAACAAGCCCAGACGCCCGCTCTCGCGCCTCGTAATCCAATCTCTGTCCTTATCGAGCGCACAGCACACCCAGCAGTGGCCTGGCCTGTGACCGGGGAGTGGGGGGGCGTGTGTGAGGGAGCCAGTACTCCAGTGGGCTTAGGGCAGGACATGTGAAAACAAAGCCCCGGGTCAGTACAGCACTTAGTGTGTTAAAGCGGTCCACCCTGCTCAGTGACGGCTTTGGTAACCGTGAGCTACCAGAGGATTAGTGTCCCAATTCTATTCGCACAACGTCAGGTACATGTGTGGTAGAGATGAGCAGGGCTACTGAAACCCGGATGTTCACTATACAACTGACCCGACATTACCCTGGTATCACTGTCCAAGGAGCATCATGGGAAAGCAAGAAAACAAGGCACTCCTCTAAGCATTCAAGCAGCCGGTAGCATCAGCCTAATCCAGCTAAAGAAATAACTAGAGCAATGTGGGTGTGTGTGTGTGTGTGTGTGTGTATCCCTGAAAATGCATCCGTACCCTGTGGTTGAGAACAGCCACCGTATGCATAAAAAAATCCCCTGAAAAATGTGAGTCAGCCGTGACTATCCAGTTCAACATAAAGATGATCCTAGCAGATTAATCCACATTCAAAGTTTAACGTGCTGTGAAGGAAATAAAGATAGACTGTGGTTTATTACTGGACATGACATGAATGGTTACGCCAGGGAGGTGGGTGGTGTATATATGTCAGGGAGGTGGGTGGTGTACAGGGGTGTCAGGGAGGTGGGTGGTGTATATATGTCAGGGAGGTGGGTGGTGTACAGGGGTGTCAGGGAGGTGGGTGGTGTATATATGTCAGGGAGGTGGGTGGTGTACAGTGGTGTCAGGGAGGTGGGTGGTGTATATATGTCAGGGAGGTTGGTGGTGTATATATGTCAGGGAGGTTGGTGGTGTATATATGTCAGGGAGGTGGGTGGTGTATATATGTCAGGGAGGTTGGTGGTGTACAGTGGTGTCAGGGAGGTGGGTGGTGTATATATGTCAGGGAGGTGGGTGGTGTACAGTGGTGTCAGGGAGGTGGGTGGTGTATATATGTCAGGGAGGTGGGTGGTGTATATATGTCAGGGAGGTTGGTGGTGTATATATGTCAGGGAGGTGGGTGGTGTACAGTGGTGTCAGGGAGGTGGGTGGTGTATATATGTCAGGGAGGTGGGTGGTGTATATATGTCAGGGAGGTGGGTGGTGTATATATGTCAGGGAGGTGGGTGGTGTATATATGTCAGGGAGGTGGGTGGTGTACAGTGGTGTCAGGGAGGTGGGTGGTGTATATATGTCAGGGAGGTGGGTGGTGTACAGTGGTGTCAGGGAGGTGGGTGGTGTATATATGTCAGGGAGGTGGGTGGTGTATATATGTCAGGGAGGTGGGTGGTGTATATATGTCAGGGAGGTGGGTGGTGTACAGTGGTGTCAGGGAGGTGGGTGGTGTATATATGTCAGGGAGGTTGGTGGTGTATATATGTCAGGGAGGTTGGTGGTGTACATATGTCAGGGAGGTTGGTGGTGTATATATGTCAGGGAGGTGGGTGGTGTACAGTGGTGTCAGGGAGGTGGGTGGTGTATATATGTCAGGGAGGTGGGTGGTGTACAGTGGTGGCAGGGAGGTTGGTGGTGTACAGTGGCGTCAGTGAGGTGAATGGTGTATATATGTCAGTGGGTACTAGGATCTTACTTGGAGATGAAGCCGCCGCTCTCACACTTCCTGCGGGCATCAGTGTTCTCGGGAAACAGCAGCTCTGGGCGATGAAGCACGTCCACCAGCACAGAGAGCTCAGCCTGGACCAGGGGCCTCAGGCGGTCTTCTAGAGCTGACACTATGTCCTTCAACACAGAGCAGTGGAAAGGCAGAAGGTGAACGACCAGGAGAACCACACAGGCTTCGACGGAGCTGGGCCTGATGAATTGTACGACACTGGGATCTGAAATTCAGCGTCAGTGTTTTAGCTCAAAAGGGGAAGCTGATGAAACGGCTAAATAAAGAGGTGAACTTTGTGACCCGACTGTCTCAGAATCAGGCCCACTGGACACATTTCCAAATGCAGAAGTGGGTGCGGAAGACCGGGTTTACCAAAAGCCTCCACGAAAACAAGAGCAGCAGCCACAGTCCACCTCTCCTCTGGCCCACTCCACATCCCCATGACTAACCGTGAACTTCACAGAAATAGGCTAATCACCGAAATTGCATAATGTTGATGTTGACATTGTGTCGTGAAGAACAGCGGGGCGGGACAACCACGCAGACTTTAGGTTGAAGAGGAAGTTCGCCCATTCTAACATGTGGTCTTGTTTTTTCGCTTCCTTGCTTCCTCCCCTACCTAGTGCCTCCAAGAGGCTCTCGCAGCTGAAACACGATTTGTACAGATCCTCACCTGTAGCCGTTCGATTATATTCCTGTAGCTGATGGACGTGGTGCTGTTGGAGTCCCTCCTGGGGGCGTTCTTGGCCGAGAGCCTCCAGCTCAGGATGGACTTGGTGACCACGTTGTTGGACTTGACGAACAGGTTGTTCACCTGGCTGTCCAGGTCCACCGGGATGGCGATGGTTCGGTTCTTGGCTTATGTGAATGAAAATATAGCAAGACTTAAGGGGGACACTACAAGACGGAGATGATCAATACGATGGGCTCATCGATGTGCGACTACAAAGGAGATTTACCAGATTTTACAGTGGAGAGAATAAAAATGCTTTCTCAAAAGTAGCATAAAAGATATTTAAGTTAGAAGAGAATGTTTGCGTAAACATTGCCAATGTGGTGAGAAAAGCTTGCTGGTCACAAGACAAAGAGAATTCTGAAAATAAGTAGCTTCCGGCACGAGTTTATTGTTAGAATATGTCTAAGACACGAAACCGACATGTTCGGATTTGTCGTTGTGTCCGAATTACACTACCGCTGCGTCTTTTCCGAACATCTTGGAAGCAACATTTTACAGGAAGTGTTTTTTTCCAGTGTATAACGACGTGTGTCGTGAGGCGTCGTCCGAGTACACGTATCTTACCCACGTCGGACAGCACCTTGATACAGGCCTCAACAGAGGCCTTCTGAGTGGGGTTCAGCCAGTTACAGTGGTACACCCTGAACACTCCCTGCAGGAGCTGAACGAACACCGGCTGACGGGTCTAACAGAAACAGACCGACAGACAGAGTGGGGAGACAGACACAAACGCAGACAGACAGGAAGTAAAGACAGTAGATGGGAGAAGAAACGACGTCGGGGGAATGAGTCAGAGGTTGCACATTAACCAGAAGCTAAAATCCCCGTTGTGGTTTATCACAGACCCCATCTCAAGAACCCAGATTTACCAAAGTGAGGCTGCGCTCTGCTTAAAAGCTGACACGTATTCTGCAGGGAGAAACCGAGAAATGTTTGAAACCGAGAAAGTTTTATTCCATCTTTAAACGTCCTGTAGGCCTTCGCTCTGGTAGCAGGCTCACCGCATTGAAACGTCAGATTGGGTATTGGTGCAGTTCACAGCAAAACAAAAGAATTAGGTACTCCTTCGGCTTTCGGTTGTCAGCCCCGGAAGCAAGAGGAGAGGGGAAGATACAGGAATGATTGGGTGGGATGCCTAGGAGAAGGATTGGGTGGGATGCCTAAGAGAAGGATTGGGTGGGATGCCTAAGAGAAGGATTGGGTGGGATGCCTAAGAGAAGGATTGGGTGGGATGCCTAGGAGAAGGATTGGGTGGGATGCCTAAGAGAAGGATTGGGTGGGATTCCTAAGAGAAGGATTGGGTGGGATGCCTAAGAGAAGGATTGGGTGGGATGCCTAAGAGAAGGATTGGGTGGGATGCCTTAGAGAAGGATTGGGTGGGATGCCTAAGAGAAGGATTGGGTGGGATGCCTAAGAGAAGGATTGGGTGGGATGCCTAAGAGAAGGATTGGGTGGGATGCCTAAGAGAAGGATTGGGTGGGATGCCTAAGAGAAGGATTGGGTGGGATGCCTAAGAGAAGGATTGGGTGGGATGCCTTAGAGAAGGATTGGGTGGGATGCCTAGGAGAAGGATTGGGTGGGATGCCTTAGAGAAGGATTGGGTGGGATGCCTAGGAGAAGGATTGGGTGGGATGCCTAGGAGAAGGATTGGGTGGGATGCCTAGGAGAAGGATTGGGTGGGATGCCTAAGAGAAGGATTGGGTGGGATGCCTTAGAGAAGGATTGGGTGGGATGCCTAAGAGAAGGATTGGGTGGGATGCCTAGGAGAAGGATTGGGTGGGATGCCTGGGAAGGATTGGGGGATGCCTAGGAGAAGGATTGGGTGGGATGCCTTGGAAGGATTGGGATGCCTAGAAGAAGGATTGGGTGGGATGCCTTGGAGAAGGATTGGGTGGGATGCCTAGGAGAAGGATTGGGTGGGATGCCTAGGAGAAGGATTGGGTGGGATGCCTAGGAGAAGGATTGGGTGGGATGCCTAGGAGAAGGATTGGGTGGGATGCCTTAGGAGAAGGATTGGGTGGGATGCCTAGGAGAAGGATTGGGTGGGATGCCTAGGAGAAGGATTGGGTGGGATGCCTTCACTGTAATCAGCTCAGATCCTACTCTCGGCATGATGCATCCAGGATCTCCACTAGCACACGGCACAAACACAAAACCCACTATACCTACAGCGTAACCACATGTATACCTCTGTTATCTTTCCCAGAATGCATGCCTGTCGTGAAAGAGGAGAGGACGAACATGGTCATTAAGAAGATGTTTCACACGAATCAGGGTGCTGACTGTAATAGAATTTGGGATGTTGGAGGCATGTGAAAATTAGAAAATAAAAGGAAGCACACCAGACCAATCTAACACCAGGACTCACAACCATAACCACATGCTAGTCTACCAAGAGTGCCAGTGGTCAATTCCTGAAAAGAGTGCAAAACAAGCCTTCCAAGATGTGTTTTAGGAGAAGGGCTGGGTTCCTCCACATTTCTAACACGAACACTTTCCAAGAAAACAGTGTCAAGAACCACTCACTGCTTAACCGTCGATCGGAGCCACATCCCACCAGTGATGGTGTAATGTGAAACACGGCAAAAGACCGGGGGAGGATCTCCGTTGGCTAACCGTGTGCACTTCTTGGAATGTACCGAGTCAGTATTGAGACAATGGTCGGTGAAGAACTATCTATTAACTATCTATTCTAGGTCTACTGGTATTTGGGATGAGTTTTACTGATACTCACATACATCTGACGCGCCACCTAGTTAGAGCAAAACGTCATTTGTCTCCATGTTAAACGTGGAACTTTCAACCCCCCGGAAAAACACGATTTCACCCAGACGGTGTGTTCCATTCGGCTGCTCGGATCGTGCCCCGTTGTGTGTTAACGGTACCTGCAGACTGGTGCTCTGGTCAGAGAAGGGCGAGCTGAAGAAGGTGGTGACGATGCTCATGACGGTCTCGGTCACGTAACTCTCCAACACCGTGTCGGCATGCCTCCGGTCGCTGGTGTTGTTGCAGACCTGCAGATACAGATACACGAGGCTAGCCGGACTCACTCGCCGCACAGGCCGTGATGAGGAAATATTCACCGGGACACACGGGGTGGAATATAACGGCTCCATGCTGTGATCTCACAGATCCACAGAACACAGAAGAAGACCGTGCAGACAATCAACAAGGCCTCCGTCACTGAGCAACTCAGGATCTGTTGACCTGCCGTACAGTAGGAGAGTGTGTGTGTGTCGGTTCACCCTGCAAATGTCCACCAGGAAATTCTCAAAGAGCTTCCACATGTGGTTGCTGGTGTAGATCTCTTTCATCTCCACCTCCGTGTCCACGTAGCAGTGGTTCAAGAAGTTGATGTAGGCTACCTTCACCTGGAGTAAGATAGAGGAATGGACGATTTTCGTACAGCAAGCATCCGAACCATCAAGATCACAGGAAACCGGCACAGAACGGTGTTTCAGTGTCCCCCAACATTCCCACAGGGGGATCCTCGTATCAATCCCGCAGACGTTCACTCACCTCTGGGATGCAGTCCTCGTGTGTGACCACCCTCACGATGTCATCCAGGGGCAGCAGGGAGTTGCACTTGATCTCAGTGTAGACGTTCTTTCCCTCGGTGCAGACGGCCAGCAGCTCCACCAGGTGGATGTGGTACATCAGAGGGCTGTTCTGGTCCATGCGGTCCCGCTCCGACCGCATCATGGTGATCAGGGTCTGGAAGGATGCGCGGTCGTTGTAGAACACCAGCACGTCCTCACCGGAGTTCACCAGCTGAGCGGAGGAATGGAAGAGAGCGTTCTCGTCGGCCGCCGATACGTGACGTCGATTCGAATGTACGTTTGTTCTGTCGTATCGATTCATACACTAGAAACACTGCTTGTTTGCATTAGAACCATAAACAAATTATCTGTGCCCCTCACCTCAGCCATGACCGTGTCCTGGCACTTCTTGATGAACTTGTTCTCGGCCTTGACGATAGTCTGGAGGAACCTGAGGTACTGGACGTGGCGGCCGTGCGTCTCGGTGCAGTGGACAAAGTGCTGGACGACGCGCTCGCTGATCTCACTGCACAGCTGGAAGTTATTCATGAAGATGTGCTGCATGGTGACCGCCTCAAGGATCTGCAGAGGAGATCAGAAGTGCAAACGTAACGGTCTTATTGGCAAAACGGAAGTAGCGCTGGTTTCTATCAGCCTGGCAGTTTACCTGACAGAGTCCACTCACCCCTGGGTTGAGAAACAGGTTAATGTGCTTGTGCAGCAGGATCTGGTTCTGCTGGTTCCCCGCACAGAAGTTCTGGAGGAACTCGTGAGCCAGCCTCATTATCTCCTGCATGCGAACATCTTCTCCCTGAAGTGTTCGTCACAAACACACATGCAGAAATGTCACCATACTATTTGCAATCCTTCCACGAATGACGTTGACATTTGAAAACTTGAGATGTCTAAGTTCTGCTAATATCAAGCCCTTTGGTCAGTGGATAAAGTCATGAGTTGTCTTCCAGTACCTTCTCATAAGGGATCTGCAGTAGCTCCAGGACCACACAGTGGGCCCCCATGTTCCTTAGCAGTCTCTGCTGTTGTTTCTTATTCTTTCTCCCCGACTGTCCCTCCTGGACACACAGCTTACTGAGCCGCAGTAGTATCTGGGACACGCAGAGAGAGCTGTGACTTGGACATATCTGACATCTGACAGCATCTAACAGTCTGAAGGCAATGACTCTTTACATGAGAAGATGTTAAGAAGGTTGTACCTCCTTCATAACCCTGTAGTTGTAACTGCTGGTGCTTTCTTCCTTCTTTTTGTCGGAGCTGCCTGACTCCACCTGGACATTGACACAATTCAGGTGTACAGTAACCATAAAGTGACATAACATTCATATGTACAGTAACCATAAAGTGACATAACCTTCATATGTACAGTAACCATAAAGTGACATAACCTTCATATGTACAGTAACCATAAAGTGACATAACCTTCATATGTACAGTAACCATAAAGTGACATAACCTTCATATGTACAGTAACCATAAAGTGACATTACCTTCATATGTACAGTAACCATAAAGTGACATAACCTTAATATGTACAGTAACCATAAAGTGACATAACCTTCATATGTACAGTAACCATAAAGTGGCATAACCTTCATATGTACAGTAACCATAAAGTGACATAACCTTCATATGTACAGTAACCATAAAGTGACATAACCTTCATATGTACAGTAACCATAAAGTGACATAACCTTCATATGTACAGTAACCATAAAGTGACATTACCTTCATATGTACAGTAACCATAAAGTGACATAACCTTCATATGTACAGTAACCATAAAGTGACATAACCTTCATATGTACAGTAACCATAAAGTGACATAACCTTCATATGTACAGTAACCATAAAGTGACATAACCTTCATATGTACAGTAACCATAAAGTGACATAACCTTCATATGTACAGTAACCATAAAGTGACATAACCTTCATATGTACAGTAACCATAAAGTGACATAACCTTCATATGTACAGTAACCATAAAGTGACATAACCTTCATATGTACAGTAACCATAAAGTGACATAACCTTCATATGTACAGTAACCATAAAGTGACATAACCTTCATATGTACAGTAACCATAAAGTGACATAACCTTCATATGTACAGTAACCATAAAGTGACATTACCTTCATATGTACAGTAACCATAAAGTGACATAACCTTCATATGTACAGTAACCATAAAGTGACATTACCTTCATATGTACAGTAACCATAAAGTGACATTACCTTCATATATATACAGTAACCATAAAGTGACATAACCTTCAGATGTACATTACAGTAACCAATAACATAACCTTCAGGTGTACATTACAGTAACATAACCTTCAGGTGTACAGTACAGTAACATAACCTTCAGGTGTACATTACAGTAACATAACCTTCAGGTGTACAGTACAGTAACATAACCTTCAGGTGTACAGTACAGTAACATAACCTTCAGGTGTACATTACAGTAACATTACCTTCTTTTTATGGTCAGACTCTGAGGGTCCGTCCCCTCCATCATCATCCCCCTGTCTCTTATAGACCCACAGCTCTGACTTCTCAACAATGGAGCGCAGCTGGTCCAGGTCCGACTTGATCTGCTTGTAGTTGTCCACATCTTGGCTGGTCACCAGGAGTTGTACCTGAGACAGGGGGAATCTCTAGAGTTTAGTTCAATAACATGGCAAGTTTGGCCATTAGTTGCCTGCTACCGTGACACAGTGGAACTGTGTGTTCTCACGGTTGGAAGCAGCGGGTTTGGCCAGGGACCTACTTGTTTGAAGGCCATGAGGACCTCCTGCCTCTGGCTGAAGTGTCTGAAGAGCAGGTGAAGGGCCCCGGACACCAGGGGGGGGTAGTCATGCATGGTCAGGTGGAGCAGGACCCTCAGGAAGGTCCTACCTCCATGTTCATCCAGGTCCAGTGGGGTGTTCTCCTCACTGCAGGGCAACATACCAAGCTCTGACACGGGGCTTCTTCGATACAACTGAAACCTCGATGACACCAGGGTTATTATGTGCATGTTCATTGTCTCAAGGTAAGATGAGAGGGTTTACCTCCCTCCAAAGATGGCTTCCGCCTGCTCCTCGACGTTCTCAAAATCTAGAGCCCCTAACGCAAAAAACAAAAAACAAAAGAAGCCTTGACATATGTAAAGCCTTTATGACGGCAACATAAAGAGAGCAGTTTACACGGCCCAAGTGTGTTCAGCGAATGTCTAAAGTAAGAAATACCACATAGCAAAGGTGTGAGACAAAACGCCAACGCTTTAGACCTGTCAAATGATTTCCGTCCGGACTAGACGATGAGCCGTCGCCCTGAGGGTTGCTTTCATCAAACTCCCGCTTAAAGATACACAGCAAACAGGATATCCTGTAATCCAGCCGCACATTCAGAATGAACTGGAAGGCAAAAACGCATTACTTAGTTCATTAACAATAAACATTCAAAAACCAACCATAAAAACAAGACGGCCTTCGTCCGGTTGTGTAATAACCGATGCTTGATACCTCAGGAAATCAAAGTCGAGCTAATTGAACGCGATGGTAGCTGGTCTAAATGAACGGCCAGAAGATGCGGTCACCTGAAGGATCTCGATGATCTTGAGCTTGGTGTCCATCACCATGAGGTCCTCCCTCTCCGGCTCCGCCTGGGTCTTGACCGCCCCCTCCTCCGGCTGGTGAGTCGGGGTGGTGGGGAGAAAACCGCCTCCTCTGAGGACAACCTGAGTCATGAGCTCACCCACCCCGTGGATGGACTTCATCACATTACTGCCTGCGGACACACATACAGACACATAAAGCAGACTTAAACAAATTCAAATAACGGACAAGTTAACTGACATACTGACAGGTTAACAGACAGGGTAACAGACAAGTTAACTGGCATACTAACAGACAGACAGGTTAACAAAGAGACAGGTTAACTGGCAGACTAACAGACAGACAGGTTAACAGACAGACAGGTTAACAGACAGACAGACACACAGGCAGGTTAACAGACAGACTAAAGGACAGACAGGTTAACAGACAGACAGGGTAACAGACAGACAGGGTAACAGACAGACAGTGGTAACAGACAGACAGGGTAACAGACAGACAGGGTAACAGACAGACAGGGCAACAGACAGACAGACAGGGCAACAGACAGGGTAACAGGCAGACAGGGCAACAGACAGGGTAACAGACAGACCGTGTTTTTCCTCTCCTTTCTCCAGTTTGTTAGCGGGGTATGCGGTGCTAACGTGAACGCAGTCCAAGATGTTAAGCAGGATCTTTGTCAGTCGCAGCAGGTCGCTGAAGTTGTAGAAGCCAAAGTAAATTAGGTTCCTCGCCAGGTTCACCACCTTTAAATAAAACCAGAAGCCAGTCATTCTGTATACTTTTATTAACCAGGTCGGCAGATTGAGAAGAAATTCTCCTTTGCAACGGCGACCTGGGACATCATACACACAGAGCATGCACTCTACCTCAAAGGTGAGCTTGTTCTTCTCTCTGTCGTCGAAGGGTATGTTCTGAGACACCACAGACATCAGGTAGTTCTCCACGAAGTCCATGGTCAGGCAGAACCTCTCCTTGACCTCGTCCCTGGTTGTCTCGTCATTGTCATAGCTTTAGGAGATGAGAGAACATGTTCATGTAAGGCGCAGAAGGTTCACAGGAGAATGGTTTTGTTTTGTTTATTCTCTTGCTTTGGGGGGTTTTGAGTAGTTGGGAGTTCACCGCCAACGCAATATATGTTTTAAAATAGTAAAGGCTCCGAGGAAGCCAATAGCCGAGCTTGATACGGTATAAATATACAATATCAGCCAAACGCGTATATAGCAGAACTCTAACAACAAACGCCTCACTCACTCATCAATGGCGATCTCTGAGGGGATCTCGGACCAGAGGCGGGCGTATTTGACGGGCGTGACCTGTTCCTGGGGGTCGCGGTCCACGTGCATGTGCAGCATCATGCGGCAGAACGAGGCCCGCAGGTCGTAGGGCAGATCCTCGTCAGACATGCAGCGGAGAATCAGGTCCACGTCCAGCTGGCCGGAGATCTTGTTGATGGCCAGATACTGACGGTCCAGACACATACGGGCGAACAGGTTCAGCTGGTACCTGGTGGGAGAATCACATGTTGTTATTGATGGCCAGATACTGACGGTCCAGACACATACGGGCGAACAGGTTCAGCTGGTACCTGGTGGGAGAATCACATGTTGTTATTGATGGCCAGATACTGACGGTCCAGACACATACGGGCGAACAGGTTCAGCTGGTACCTGGTGGGAGAATCACATGTTGTTATTGATGGCCAGATACTGACGGTCCAGACATGGGCGAACAGGTTCAGCTGGTACCTGGTGGGAGAGTCACATGTTGTTATTGATGGCCAGATACTGACGGTCCAGACACATACGGGCCAGCTGGCCTGGAGAATCACATGTTGTTATTGATGGCCAGATACTGACGGTCCAGACACATACGGGCGAACAGGTTCAGCTGGTACCTGGTGGGAGAATCACATGGGCGATGGCCAGATACTGAGGTTCAGCTGGTACCTGGTGGGAGAATCACATGTTGTTATTGATGGCCAGATACTGACGGTCCAGACACATACGGGCGAACAGGTTCAGCTGGTACCTGGTGGGAGAGCACTGAGACGTCTGGACAGGAAACTGGAAGGGTACAGTAAACGGACAATTCTAAAGCTGTCCATGCTCCTATATACGATTGGTTTCCAGATGTGTGCTGCAAACACCAAAGGCAATTTCTTTGAAATTAGAAATTATTTCCTATTAAATTAGACATTGAATTAGACATTGTAGCTTGATTTTTTTTTCAACCACACCGGCAGCTTTGTTTAGAGCGATTTCCGAATTTTTCTCTCTAGTTACTCGTTTCATGTTAATCTACTGCCTCGCTGACCTGTAATAGCTGACCACCTCCTGGTCCTCCTTCTGGCCCTCCTTGGCGTCCTGGGCCAGCTCTCTGATACTCTTGCTCCGGACCTCCTTGTTGTTGTCTCTCCAGAAGAGCCACACCTCCTCCTCGTCCTCCTCCGTCTCTACGGGTGTCTCCCCGATCGTTATGGACTCGATCTCAAAGCGCGACAGCACTAACCTGGTTGATAAGAAAACAATAAATGCTGAAAATATCCCTAATAGCAACGATCATACTTAAAAGCATTAAGCACATGCGTCCCATCCTGTATATTACACACGGATTAAGCACATCAACATGGAGTTGTGAGGGCAGTATATAAAAGCCATTCAGTTAACAGTTTGGAGTTGGATCGACGTGCTGATCTGTCTAATGATACGTCTCTGTGAAACAACAGCTGATTGCTGAGGGCCACATCACGGGGAAAAGATGTGTTCGGTTGGTACGATTCTTTGCTTGGGATAGACCTGTGTCGTGATAACAACTGTACGTTACTTAGTCTCGATGAGAATGTCTCCGTTGGATGGGTCCAGTACTGCGTTACATATGAGTTCCTGAGTCACTGGGATGGACTTGTTCATGGACACGCAGAGATCTGACAGGTAGTCCAGAAACCTGGAGACAAGGGACAAAGACATGGTCAGTGTGCAGGCCCTCCTCCAGGCCTCACCACGCCCCTCCACTAGCTCTCACCACGGCCCTCCTTCAGGCCTAACCACGCCCCTCCACTAGCTCTCACCACGGCCCTCCTCCAGGCCTCACCACGCCCCTCCACTAGCTCTCACCACGCCCACCTCCAGTTCTAACCACGGACCTCCTCCAGGCCTCACCACGGCCCTCCACTAGCTCTCACCACGGCCCGCCTCCAGGCCTCAACACGCCCGCCTCCAGGCCTCACCACGCCCGCCTCCAGGCCTCACCACGCCCGCCTTCAGGCCTAACCACGGCCCTCCTCCAGGCCTAACCACGGCCCTCCACTAGCTCTCACCACGGCCCTCCTCCAGGCCTAACCACGGCCCTCCGCTAGCTCTCACCACGGCCCTCCTCCAGGCCTCAACACGCCCTCATCCAGGTCTCACCTCGGCTCCCGGTTTTTCCTGACCAGGGTGACGAAGGTGTCGATTTCGGCAGCCGTGATGTGTTTTTCCAGGAGCTTGCGGTTGTTGTGGAGCAGAGCTGTTATCGTGTCCTCGGCCAGGACGTCGTAGCCTATCTGTTTCTGCATGAAGCGGAACTGCTTTGCTATGTACTCCTGCAGAGCAGAGGGGCAGTCAGCAACACTCAGTGAGAGTCAGCAGCATTCTAGCCATTTCGCTGGCAACCTTCTGCGTCAGAATTCGTCAATGCACCATAACATCCGTCTAGTTGTGTCTAAAGACCTGGTTCTTCCTGTAATCCTGTTGGGAGTGCCGTAACACCCGGTAACAGAGCCGACAGATGTGCCTGAATGGGGCGTGGCGCTGGTCCCCAAGCTCCTCCAATCGCAGCATGGGGCCGTCCCCGCTGTCCGTGAACGGGGCTTGGAGAAGTTTAAATATCTAAAGAGGGAAACCCATCAGTGTTGGAAATGTTGGAAACACAGGAGGTCAACAGAAGATCCGCATGCTTAAGCTGTACCTGTTTCAGGATGTTCTGTTCCCTCGTGAGCTTCTGTCTCTCGCGGTTGGGCTTGTTGACCATGATCTCCAGCACGTCCTGACCACTGTTGGGGATGTCACACACGAAGAACACCAGGTCCTCCAGGAGCTTAGTGACAAACCTGGAGATCGGGTAGACGAGATCGGAGATGTACTGACATTCAAGATAACGGCAACTCCTTCAGCCAGCCTCTTAAGATAAACAAGCCAGGAACAATAGCATTGGAAAAATAATAGTTTAACAAATCATCAAAAGGTGGTCAACCGCCTCATAAAATGACTTTCAACCAGTAATTTATGATATTGTAATGCATTTGGTCAAGGGGCCGACTACTGGTATCTTGTCAGTTTCAAATAGACACTTTACCTCCTCTCGTTCTGCGTTATAGTTCCCTTCTCCAGCTTGCCAGCAATGGATGCCAACACTTTACTGGCATCGTTGGCCAAGTCCAAGTCTCTGACTTCTGCTGGTGGGACGGGCACTATGGCAAAGGCCTCTTTGTCTTCCTTAACCGCAGACGTGCCAATCTAGACGAGGAGAGCGCAAAACCAAACGTTCAATAATTGGACGGTCGCCTATCTGGACCAAAGGTCACAGGTCAGTTTCCTTCCTGGGCTGCTCACCCGTAACATGACGGGCTTCTCCTCTTCCTTGTCGATGGGGTTATTGGTGCTGTGGACCCATGTGTTGGTGCACAGGTGTCTGAGCCTGACAAACGAGTTCCTGAGGAAACAGGACAGAACCACTCAGAGGACCGTTTTAATGGGCTCGTCTACTAACATTCTCTTTGGTAGCCAACTGAATGTTTTCGTATTGTTATTTCTCAGGGGATCTTTTTGGTCAACCCTATTGTTTTTCCTAAAGTGTGTGGTAATACCGGGTCATTTGTCTGCTGCTGGTCGTTGGCTACATGCTTCAGCGTGAGATTGCTTCGTCCAAAGTTGTTACGTGGCCAAATAAAAATGACGGTTGTCGCTACAAGCGATTGGGGTACATCGTCAGTTCTGGCTTTGACCAAACCAATGTGTTTCAGAAAGCCTGATAGCTTTTTTCAATTCTAGAAATCTCCCGGGAAGATAAGCTTAAATGTCGAATAATTCGGTGGAAAAAAACACAGGTTCCCGGATGCGGCTAGGAGCGTGAGTGGCCAGTCAACAGAAGAATACCTGTTGGGTAAACGCCTCGCTCAGGCCTGCAGCGAACACTACAGTCCTTATTATGCTGTCAACCGAAATCGGGCGAACGGTGCGGTCCTATTACACGAACAAAGCCATGTAAGAACGATTTAGTCAGATTCGGCCAATGACGCGGGACCTCCCCACACTACAACCGTGCGATGTCACTCAGAAGCCTGAGGCACGAGTCACTCCCACAATGACCCAAACGTCCATTATAACAGCGGTGTAATTGCTCTATTCGGGAAATGACTGAATACACATGGAAATCAGCACACTGGGCACGTGTTGGAGCAGGATATTGAGGTGGGGTGGGGAGGGGGACAACTGTATAAACATCCAGTTCTAACATGTCGATAGTGGTTTTGTTTCCACCACTAAGGATTCATTTTGGGTCACAACTACCCAGATTAGAGAGGACATTTTTAAATACGGTGTTGATAAATCTAGGCCGACTTGTTGTTATGATGCCAATAATCGCACTCGGCTGTTATACTAACCGCAATTAAATATTTCCGAATTTCCTGAAACTAATATCACGTATATTTCTGAGTCAGTAGAATAAACACCGACGCAGGATTTACTTGACTTTGGACTTTGCTAGATGACTAATAAAAGGCAATGTAATAAAGTCATAGAGCAGCCATTTTGTTACATCTTTAAAACATTTTGTGAAAGTCTTCTTAAATATGTATGTTTTTTAATTCACAATAATTAGACACTTTAACACATAAGCGTTTTGAAACAATAAAAACACTGTCCAATTATTGCGTTTGCACACATCTAAAAAGGTACACGTCTGGAACCGCTTTTGGGGCAAACTGGATTACACATATCTAGATAAGCAAAATGCACATGATTCATAAACCCAGATTACATCAACATGTACATTACACACGAGCAAATACAGCAACCGTAGCAACCTGCGAAATAATAATAAAAGGCAGTCAGGTTGAATCCATTTCAACCTCACCAGTTCTAAGGAAAACCACAGTTCTTTGAGAAGTCACACTCGAAGTCACACATGACAACACCACATGAACACATGCTCACGTACGCATAAAAACCCACACGAAGACACAGAGAAAGATCACAAACGCAACCCGCCCACAAAGCATGCACATTCACGCTATATCGCCCTTTGGTTCAACGCAGCAAAAACTGCAGCCGACAGAAGCTCCGCAAAACAGGGAACAATCAATCAAGCTGAAACCAAATACTTGTCGGCTCTACGTTTGTTTCTTCCACGGCCAATAGGGCTGGCTGTATTGTTGGCATGGTTGCGTAATGGCCAGATGGGCTCACAGGCTAACCTTTGTGTCCACCAAACACGCTCGTGCTAATGATTCACACCTGAAGCCTGCCTGTGACCAGGGCAACAGGGGTTACGTGAGGTAATGACGGTGGGAGGGGCCAAGAAGGAGCGAGCAGACAGACAGCACCTGAACACCTGACATCGTTTGAGCTCTGACACCACAGGGAGAGGCGCTGGCCTTATCTGGTGGCCCGGCTGCCGGCAGAATTCACCGCACTATTGGTGTTCGAGCCAACACACCACTGTACCACACGAGACGGTCACTCCAAGGCGAAAGTAAAAAAGCAGCCCGGGCTGAATTGTACATGATATATAAAACGATTTGGTGCTGATGGTCAGCCTGGCTACATTACAGCATGGAAAAGCCTCACCAGAGAAGACACCCACTGTCGGGTGATGTCAATGGCTCCCTGACTTCTAGAAAGTCCCTGACTACAAGCCTTGTGATCTAGACGTGTAAACTTGACTATTATTGTACATAATGATAATCTGTCTCAATACATGCAGTACCCTGAAATGGGGGCCTATGCGCACAAATGTGTCCTAAAGGGTTAATCCCAACGGATGGAAATACTTCTACATGAAAGCAGCCGACAGGCCGTAATCCCAAGAGCTGCGAAACAAACAAACAACACGTACTGTCTAAATACGTTAGGAATTCACAGCAACTCAAATCACATTGCCTCCGATGCCCACAAGCAACAGCGTACAGGAAGGACTGGATCATTTCCCATGAATACGGCACTGGCATATTCACTTACAGGAAATATGCCTTCCAGGAGATGCTGCATTTACTGTTATTGGAACATCTAGCTCCTGCAATCGGTAATTTGATTTTGGAATGTTGCAACACATTCTGCTTCTCCGGATTCCCCAGGTGCTGTGGCAGTCTGCTTCTTCATCATGGCCTTCCTGACTATCAGTAGATGTGTGTGTGTGTGTGTTAACAAACTGGATTCCCATATCCTCCTATGACACACACGTGTGTACTCGCTCGCTCAACAACACACAAAGGCACACTAATTCAGACACACACACACACACACACAAACAAACAGGCGTGATCGGTCAGTATGTTCCGGTATCTCCTCAGTAAACCCCTTGGCAGACGGGAAATCGACTGCCATTGACAAGAGGAGCAGCGTCACTGCTGGTTTCATGTTTCATGGTGGGCGGTGGGCGTGGCTCACACCTGCCCACTCCTCCCCCACAGACAGAGTTAATTAAACCGGCCCGATTGCAGACGTGACGAAAGGCCGATATGGCTGTGCGATAAATGGCCGTGTACCTGGGCACCAGCGAGTCCCCGCCCCTCAGGGTGGTTGGGTCCAGCTCAAAAATGGAGGAAATGTCCATGCCATCCGGAACGGACACCAGTTGGTACATGACCCTCTCCTGAGGCGTCCGCAGGCGTGCCCGTAGAGCCTCGTGCTCCGATTCCAACTGCAGGTGAGGTACAGTGGGAAACAGATGGTTCAGAGAGCTTCATTAGCGGTACATTGCCGTGATAATACTGCGACTGTAGGATTGGCTACATGTGTCCAGTCTGGTGATAGTTATACTTACGCGTGCCGACAGCGACTTAATCACTGCTCAGTAGGTTGATCATGTCAACAGGGGCAACCGAAATCTATTTAGCGTTGTAATTTTAGTGGATCATTGGCAAGCTTAGTTTCCTTTCTTCCTTTCTCCACAGCAGATCAACCCTGCTCTCTCCTTTTATTAGCCATATTCATCACTGCCAATCAGAGGGCAGAACGGGACGTTCATTTTGGTCACAAACCTTCTCCGCTTTTGGAAGAGATCATTTGTTTTTGACTAATGCTCAATTGTTTTTGACTATTGCTAACATTCGCTCAATTCCAATTCAAAACTTGCATTTAGGTATTTTTATGAAATCAAAAACAAAACTGAAGGAAACTGAACTAAAGACCCTAGATCAGATGTTACCCCTGGTGATAATGTCATGTTGACTCCCACCAAAAACACTGTATGGCACCAAGCCACATTATACATTGGTGTTATGCTGCCACCTAGGGGTGACTTCGGTCAATACAAAGAATATGGAATTAAGACGTCCAATGATGATCGAACACATTTACTGTCATTTGTAAAACCTATTAGGAGCCGATGATCTCATTTTAGAATAACATGGTCGAAGGGACCTCGTGGTCGAAGATACCGGTGTTCATTAGATCTACTAGCGCCTCATAGACACAACAACAGCGGTCTGAATTAAGGGACCATAATTAGGGTCAAACAAAGATTTGCTTTAGTTGGTTCCACTTGTAGCTGGATGTCAAAACATTTGGAACAAACTACACAATTCCAGAATAACCTATTTGCAAGGATGAAACACCAGGAAAGGCACAGTACCTGGAAGTTAAAGGGAACAAAATCCGCCACCTGAAGAGGAAAACAAGATCCATCACAGTTTAGATAAGCAGCAAGTGGCACAGACAGACAGGAAACATTGACGTAGAGACAAGATGGCACAGAGAGAAAGGAAACAGTGACATCTAGGAGACAGGGTGGAAGAGACAGACAGGAAACAGAGACAGAGGAAACAGGGTGGAAGAGACAGACAGGAAACAGAGACAGAGGAGACTGTGTAACTTACTGAGGACCGGAGCTCAGGACATTCCTCCACATAGTCTGGGTTCACCTGACAATACAACAACAATATTCAGATATATTATCTCACGCAGGAGAAAGTTGAAATACATGGATGTAAATCACACCTCCATTATCTTATGATGTAAATCACACCTCCATTATCTTGTGATGTAAATCACACCTCGATTATCCTATAATGTAAATCACACCTCCATTATCCTATGATGTAAATCACACCTCCATTATCCTATGATGTAAATCACACCTCCATTATCCTATGATGTAAATCACACCTCCATTATCCTATGATGTAAATCACACCTCCATTATCCTATGATGTAAATCACACCTCCATTATCCTATGATGTAAATCCTATGATGTAAATCACACCTCCATTATCCTATGATGTAAATCACACCTCCATTATCCTATGATGTAAATCACACCTCCATTATCCTATGATGTAAATCACACCTCCATTATCCTATGATGTAAATCACACCTCCATTATCCTATGATGTAAATCACACCTCCATTATCCTATGATGTAAATCACACCTCCATTATCCTATGATGTAAATCACACCTCCATTATCCTATGATGTAAATCACACCTCCATTATCCATTATCCACCTCCATTATCCTATGATGTAAATCACACCTCCATGATGTAAATCACACCTCCATTATCTTATGATGTAAATCACACCTCCATTATCCTATGATGTAAATCACACCTCCATTATCCTATGATGTAAATCACACCTCCATTATCCTATGATGTAAATCACACCTCCATTATCCTATGATGTAAATCACACCTCCATTATCCTATGATGTAAATCACACCTCGATTATCCTATAATGTAAATCACACCTCCATTATCCTATGATGTAAATCACACCTCGATTATCCTATGATGTAAATCACACCTCCATTATCCTATGATGTAAATCACACCTCCATTATCCTATGATGTAAATTACATCTCGATTATCCTATGATGTAAATCACACCTCCATTATCCTATGATGTAAATCACACCTCCATTATCCTATGATGTAAATCACACCTCCATTATCCTATGATGAAAATCACACCTCCATTATCCTATGATGTAAATCACACCTCCATTATCCTATGATGTAAATCACACCTCCATTATCCTATGATGTAAATCACACCTCCATTATCCTATGATGTAAATCACACCTCCATTATCCTATGATGTAAATCACACCTCGATTATCCTATAATGTAAATCACACCTCCATTATCCTATGATGTAAATCACACCTCCATTATCCTATGATGAAAATCACACCTCGATTATCCTATGATCCTCCATTATCCTATGATGTAAATCACACCTCCATTATCCTATGATGTAAATCACACCTCCATTATCCTATGATGAAAATCACACCTCGATTATCCTATGATGTAAATCACACCTCCATTATCCTATGATGTAAATCACACCTCCATTATCCTATAATGTAAATCACACCTCCCTTATCCTATGATGAAAATCAAACCTTCATGAATCAAATGAGTCGTACGAGACGTCATCTGGCGGATTAGAGTTTCCTTTGAATTTGTGTCGACTCACCTCAGCTGCCAGGTACGAGCCCGTGGCCAGGTGTTTAAACCGAAAAAGGCTGTTCCAGTATCCGGCTCCGCCTCGACAGGGGTCATGATGGACAACCTGATGGAAGGAACCTGACAGCATGAGAACCAGCGTCCAGACAGCATCATACTTTGTATTTATATGATGAATCATTTAGACATTCAGTGGATGCCCTATACAGAATTACTGACATTGTGAAAAGGCAACAAGCGACAGATTAAAGTACAACGCTATTGTGTAACCATGTCCTAAATGTCACTATGACCATGTTCCTCACCTCCACTTCCCACAATGCCTTGCTGCTAGTGGCAGAGGTGGCGGACTGTCGTCCTGTAGTTCTGAGGAACACGTACTCCTTCTTCTTAAAGTCGTCACACGTCAGGAACTTCTCCTGCTCTGCATGGAACAGCCGAACGACGTCCCCCTAACAACACACGCACACACACACGCGCAGACACACACACACGCACACACACAGACACACACACACACACAATAAAATAGGAAGGACATCCCAGTAGTATATAGTGTCTGACATTTAATCAAATAATCACAAGAAAATACAAATTACAGCCCTGTAGAGTAATGTGTCCGACATTCATTCAACCAATCACAGTAAAACGTGGAGACACAACCCTGTAGTATATCGGGTCTGACATTCATTCAACCAATCACAGAAAAACGTGGAGACACAACCCTGTAGTATATCGGGTCTGACATTCATTCAACCAATCACAGAAAAACGTGGCGACACAACCCTGTAGTATATCGGGTCTGACATTCATTCAACCAATCACAGAAAAACGTGGAGACACAACCCTGTAGTATATCGGGTCTGACATTCATTCAAACAATCACACGACCCACCCCTTTTAGAATGGTCTCCTTGTTGTCGCTCCATTTCATGAACAGAACGACCTTCCAGCTCGTGTTGCAGTTAACCGAGTTCACCTGAAACACAGGAGGATTGAGCGTCGAATCTGGAACATGGCTGCGATGAAGACGTTTAGTCACATTTCTCCCTAAAAATGGCACTTCTAAACTAATGAACCAGGGGTTCTGTTTGCATGTGGGTTTTTTACAGGCTTATAGAGCTAACAAAGCAATACAATTAACCCCAGGAGCATGTTTCTTCATCCTGTTGGCCTTTGAGTGAAGTGGGAACTAGCCCCAAAACAATAGACTGTTTCACACTCCCATCTTCACGTATACAGTATCTAGGATGTACAGTAGACTTCGTGATGAAACAGCAGCTAGATATTCGCATGAGAATAAACAATGACAAGGGGCAGTGCCTGGAACGGGTTTTAACATGCATAACATGAGGATGAACACAATATGGCTCCGGGTCGACAGGCGAGAGAAATGAAACACCTGGAATACCTCATTGCATCCCGGGTTGTCCACCAGCTGATGGCTACTGGCGTGAAGTGGCTGTCCGGCGTTCACAGGGTTAAGAACCACCTTGTCTCCAATCACCACCTAGCCAGAACAGGAAGCAGGAAGCAGCCAATAGCGTCATTAGAAACACGGACATGACCGATCGACCGCACAGAACCTCACGGCCACCGCATGGTGACGCGGACACACTTTAGGGTTTGCGGACCAGAGAAAATTCCAGACATTCCAGAATTCTTCGTGGTATGGTACACTTGAGAGTTGTACTTGAAGACATCGAGAGCAAGTGAGGGGCAAAGGCCAGAGAGAGCCGAACATAGTGACCGTTGAAATCAACAAAAGCTTAGAAAAGCTCCTGGCCAAAGTTGATTGTGCAATGTCAGAGACTTCGGTGAACTCAACAGACAGATTAGGTCCAGCTGTTACACAGGGCGTCCAGCTGTTACACAGGGCGTCCAGCTGTTACACGGGACGTCCAGCTGTTACACGGGACGTCCAGCTGTTACACGGGACGCCCAGCTGTTACACGGGACGTCCAGCTGTTACACGGGCGTCCAGCTGTTACACGGGACGTCCAGCTGTTACACAGGACGTCCAGCTGTTACACAGGACGTCCAGCTGTTACACAGGATGTCCAGCTGTTACACAGGATAACTATTGTGGCTGGAAACTAAAGATTTTCAATGGAATATCTACATAGGAATACAGAGGCTCGTAATCAGCAACCATCACTCCTGTGTTCCAATGGCATGTTGTGTTTGCTAATCCAAGTTGATCATTTTCAAGGGCTAATTTATAACCAGAAAACCCTCTAGCAATTCTGTCAGCACATCTGAAAACAGTAGTGCTGATTAAGGAAGCAATAAAACTGGCTGTATTTAAACTAGTTGGAGCATCTGGAGCTCTGCATAGAAGGTCAGTCTACCGGAATCGCCTCGTCACTGTTGAAGTTGATGGTAGTAATTTGCGGGTACTATTTAATTAAGCTGCCAGTTGAGGACATGCAAGGCATCTGTACGCCTATGGAGAACTTCCATTGAAAATCAGTCATTTCTAGCTGCAATAGTAAATTGTAAACCTTGTTATTTTAATGGACAAATATTCCGTTTTTTTATTTAAATAGGACATTTCCAAGTGACCATAACCTTTTGAATGGTAGTGTATGTTCAAAAAATTAGAAAACAGGGCGGCAGACAGGGTGAAGAGTGAAACAATGTGTTTATATTTATAGTATTACATAGTTGTTCTCTCCATGGCAAAAAGGATTTTGGTTTGTTTGTTTACCTCAGCCCATGTTGGATCCCAACCACTAGGTGGCCCCACTGGACCATCTCACCTGAACAGGGAATCGTTCAGATGCACCAATCGGCTAAAGATGAGGTTAAAGGCAGGCTCCATGCAATTGAACTAGATCACACCCAGAAGCCAATACAATGTCTGAACTGATAATTATATGGAACTCTTCAACCAGCTAATGGTTACTTAGCACCACCGAAACTAACCAGGTAAGCTTATGCAGTGTCAGGAGGTAACAACGGAGATTGTTTTCTTACGATAATGATCATTACTGTGGCCACTCAGGCCCGGGAGCTCAACGAATAGTGGGTGCCAGACACAGTGAGCGTCTAGTTAGATATTTACCTGTTAGGCCTAACCAGGACACTAGCAATAGGCGAGAATACACAACTATTAGCAACACATATCAAGTTATAAGGCTGTGGTCTGAGCTCCGCTGCAATTCTACAGAGACATAACCCGGCATACTGGGCTAATCACTCACACTGTCCCCCAGGGAGCGCAGCTTGTAGAAGGGTTGGATGTAAAACCAGGAGCCCTCGTTGCCAGCGGAGTCCAGCGTCACCCTCATGGCGTTCTTCTCCAACAAGGCAGGAAGACGCTTGTTCACTGTCAAGTACTTATTGCTTTTCAGGTGCAACAGCTGGAACGAAACAGACGTAGTTACAGTCATACGTAGCAACAGCAGACGTAGTTACAGTCATAAGTAGCAACGGCAGATGGAGTTCCAGTCATACGTAGCAACGGCAGACGTAGTTACAGTCATACGTAGCAACGGCAGACGTAGTTCCAGTCATACGTAGCAACGGCAGACGGAGTTACAGTCATACGTAGCAACGGCAGACGTAGGTACAGTCATACGTAGCAACGGCAGATGGAGTTCCAGTCATACGTAGCAACGGCAGACGTAGTTACAGTCATACGTAGCAACAGCAGACGTAGTTACAGTCATACGTAGCAGCGGCAGACGTAGTTACAGTCATACGTAGCAACGGCAGACGTAGGTACAGTCATACGTAGCAACGGCAGACGGAGTTACAGTCATACGTAGCAACAGCAGACGTAGTTACAGTCATACGTAGCAACGGCAGGCGTAGTTACAGTCATACGTAGCAACGGCAGGCGTAGTTACAGTCATACGTAGCAACGGCAGGCGTAGTTACAGTCATACGTAGCAACAGCAGACATTGTTACCGTCATACGTAGCAACGGCAGACGGAGTTACAGTCACACAGTACATAACCCTGAATATGCCGCTATTAAGTTCAGATACATGTAACGTTCTTGTCTGATACGAAGTCTATCTCCTGAGAGAGATTACGATATAGAGTCTAGAGACCTTCCCTAGAAATCCCAAAAGGAATGTCACAATGGGCATGGCACACTTGAATGTTCCCTGACTCCATTTCTCTCCCTGGAACTTCTCATCTAACATGCAAAGACCCTCGCTCAGATGTTTCTCATGATCTCAGTTGGCCGACAATTTCACGCAGTGACTAAACCAAGATATACATATAAAGTATGTGCTTTCTAATGGCCAAGTATTCTGGTGCTATTTTTCGGACTAGACGTGAAGCAACCTTTCTGATTGGGGCTGTTTGTATTACAGAGAAAGCGGGGAATGGAAAAAACAACACTAAGTGTCGTTGAGAATGACTTAAATAATGACTAATGCTTGGCTTAACAGTGCAGGTTCTCCAGCGCTGTAACCACTTTCTGGAGTAGGAAGACTGTGATGAAGATGAAATGATAACAGAAGAGCACAGCTGTACCCTACTGGCCTCAATATCCTTCCTGTCATCACACAGACACATCCTTATGAAACACGGTTAGGAAATATGAGCGCCATTGTTACCGAGAAACAGGCCTTGAAATAGATTTCTTGCTGGCATTTTGTCTTTTAAGATGATGTCAATAACACCACAAACTCAATTAACCAGAGGTAAAATGATCCTATCAAAAACTGTTCAATTCCTTCTGGGAATGACATTAACAATTGTGAATATGGTTATACGTAGTCAGTCTCTCAGGGGAAAAAGCACTTAGACAAATTCATCCTTGCACTTTTCCATTTGTGTTCATTGTCCGTGGAAACACCAACAAAACAGCTCGGGTGAAGCCGTCACCATGGGAAAAGTGACTGCTGATGTTTTCAACACAAACTGACATCCAGGAAATTAGATTGCCGGGCCATCATTCAATGAAACTGCAGGAGAAAACAGCGGTCCGTCTTTAGTGTTATCTCGAGGGTACAATAAATACAGCCTACGTTGAGATGAAATCACTTCCCCAGTGTAAACACCAGCATCGCCCAATCCAATCCTCATCTGTCTAAATAATCAGCAATGAACCATTAATTACTGCTGCTTGTCTTGACAGATTCTTGGCATTCACCCCTGTCCATTAGACATAACTCATTTCACGATGTTCTGGTTGACCTGGGGTGTGTTCATTCCGCTCAATCTGTTGCAAACGTAACGCATTGCAACAAATTACAGTGTTTATTTTGGACAACTTAATGGGTGCCACTCCCGGTTACAGTCATTCTGTTAACTAGTCGTTTTGCAACAGACTATACAGTTGTCTTTTTATCAGCCGTAACGTAAGAAAGTAAATGCTCATAATGATCCAATTCTCACTAGCAGATAACCACCGGTCAGGTTTGACACGGTCCCTTTTACTTGACTCTTCCTGGTCCTACCTGAATGACATTTCCGTACTGTATTATAGTTCCCAGCAGCTTCCGGTTCTCAGACTCGTTCTGTTTCTTCTCCAGATCGGCAGCGTGCTGAAACAAAGAGAAGACATGACGTCACTGTATAGCACAAACTCAAAACACACACATTCCTTCTCTTGCTGTTGTGCAGCAGTTAAATGAACCACCCGGCGTTGGCGACCAATGGATGTCAATCTGGGATACATTTACGAAAAATCCCACCGAACTCTCGCTGACTAAAAAGTCGATGATCCGAATACACACTGGGAGAAATACACCAGTAATGGGGAAGATGACCAATTGGGATTGCCGCACTTTCATTGAAGGACTTGTGGCCCTTTTGATCGGCATCTGTTGGAGAACGTGGGGCTGACGGGGGGGACTCACGTGGAGTTTGTTGAGGAGGACTGTGTCAGTGGTGCTGTTGCCTCCTGGTTTAGCCGCCTTCCAGAACTGTTTCTGAGCAGAGTACCTGTTCATGGGGCACAGCTTGAAAAGGCAATCTGGAAAGAGGAACGGAGAAGAACGGAGATGGAGAAACGGGATGCGGATGCGTTATCGAATCCAAAACATTCAGTGCAATATGACTGAAACTGTGACACGAGCCAAGTGAAATACGCACAACGTACTGTCAAGAGGGAAAACACTAGCTCCTTCATTCCTACGTTCTGAGGCTGACAACCTGTGAGGCACGGTAAGTTGGAGGACCGTGACAGACAAGATAAATAAACACCCCAGTGACCTCTATCCACGAAACACGGCCGACAAATGCCTTAACAGTCAGTGACTTGCTGTCGCTAGCCTCCTAGCAACGATTCATTCACAGTAACAATCAGCCATGTAAGTTGGACAGCTATGGAGTCCAAATATAATCACATTTAGTATCTTCTACACATAGCAGAGTGAACGCATGTAAGACCGCTGGTCGTGCTGGGGTCCCAGGGGGTGTGCTCAGAGCATGTACTGGCAGTTCCCTGCAGTTCGCCCCAGTCCCTGGCAGACTGCATTTCATTGTACTGTCTTTTTAGTGTTACAATGACAAAGATGAATCAAATCTAAACCTAATCAAACACACTGGATCATCTCTCATCAAACTTACAAACAGACATTGAATAGTACTTTACACGATATTGGGATCACGAGATTGAGACAAGACAATATTTTAACACTATTTTTATGAAATCTTCAATGACGAAATATATGATTAGAAAAAAAAGTATTTGATTTGATTGAAAGACACCAACGGTGCATACTTTCTCAGTATGAATAATAAAATGCTATATAAGACAGAACAATATGCAAGCAATGCAAAATAATTTGCCACAAACTCAACTGACTGGTTTCGCTTCTGTACGATTTCACATAAGTCTATTCAGATCTTCTAACTGTGACCTAACTGACCTCCTTACCACAATTTAAACATAAAAAATTAAAACAGTATAAATAACCAAAATTTAAAAATTGAATTATGCTAATAAATATAATAATCTAATAGTCTGCTAAAAAATCTCTATTTATTTTCATAAACTATGATTATGGCATAAATGTAGGTTGATCAGGCTACTTTAATAATTTCAAAACAAAAAATGTTGTGATGCGTTTGTCGCCATACATAACGCTAGCCACGATGCATATTTGCGCATTTTTAAACGCATTTCTTTCTTTTCTGATTTTTCAACACTTTTTGTATGTTAACGAGAAAATCTTTAGGGCTATAATACAAGTAAATTAGCTTCTGTTGCAATTTGTGGGAAGTCAAGTTATATTATTACTATATTATTACTATTACTACTTCTATGAAATTTCACCCACATACTTTGTCGTGTTGATATCTAGAGAAATCTCACCTGTACTAAAATCGTTTCTTTACCCCAAATCAGATTAGTCCTGGACTCCCAGGATGTGCCCCCTAGGTTGGGAATCACTGAAATGAATAGTAGTTTACACAGCATGACCTCTGTACTGAATCATAAATCAATGTACTCATATTTTACAATTTACAAGAATTAGTAAAGACTCAGTCACATGGGCAAGTTCTGCCTGATTATCTGAGGTCACATTCTTCAAATACTACAGTCTTCCTCTTTTAGTCGTGAGATCACAGCTCTCTGAAAAGTGTAAGCAATCACAGACAGTCAGTGTCCCTTTGGCAGGAACGAGTCCTCCTGGCAGAGGGGTTACATTTTCTCAAGAAAAGACGAGCAAGTGTCAGACACCAACCTAAACAATCCCTGTAGTACGGTACCTGTCCGAGATCAGAGGAAGAGGTGATGTTTAATACACCGGCTAAAGCTCCCCGCTAACCAGTCCTTTGAAATAGCTTAACAGGGCTATTAATACTCAACAGGGATCTTTGGATTTAGCTTGGTACACTTTCCCTCAGCTTAGTTCTCAGGCACACTGAGGTGTTGCACAGAGTCCCAGTCCTGTCACTGTGGCCATCTGATGGATTCATAAGGTGGCCTGCAAGAGGCTGGAGATGTGAAGATGAGTAACTCCCATCCTACGCCAACCTGGAGCACCATGAGGTCATAGAAGGTCAGACACATGTTGCCAAATGGTCATATGATGACCTGATGTGACCTCCTGGTTGGTTCTCAAAGGAGTGTGCCTCACTTAGCAAGCGACTATAAAACTGACCGGATTATCACTATCTTTTACAGTTACTGTAACAACACCAGGCCAGTCATGACATTCAATACAGCATCCACATTTAGAGCAGCTGAATATTTCAGTCACGCTGTGTTTAGTGTCATTTGATATTGACTAATTTCATATCTTTATCCCAATGCATAAAGTGTCTTTGTTCCTTTTTTCATGTGGTTTATGTGCTTCTTTGTGTTCTTCAATTTGACTAGGTCAACAATGACAACAAGAATTGGTTGACTTGCCGAACTAAGTAACTGTTTACATCAACGTTGAACGAGGATCCATCAGCCCAGCAATTGTGGTAATCAATTTAAATGATAAAAATAGAACGTCCGCTTGTTGTTGTCCTTTCATAGCTCAGATCAGTATTGAATTAACTATTATCAATGTCAGACGTGCCTGCTTTAGTTTCAGGGAATCAGCACTTTGTTGTGTGAAATGTGTCGCTGAATTCCTGGTGATGGTTTTGGTTCATAGGACATAAAGCTGCCTGTTGTCCTATATATCATGATGCATTACAATACAACGGGCAGTTTGTTGTGTCTGACAGAGGAAAAACGATGAACATAATCAGGATAATTAAAACAACCATAAAAAAAGAAAGTAGGTCGATAATTCAATATAGCAAGATATTGTCTCTTTCCATAACGCAGAAGAGTCCCTCCCTCATAATCGATCAATACTCTTTCAAGCCCTTTAAAAAATGTGAATATGACCTATAGAAACTACATTAATCCAGACATCTTCTGTCACACACATATCCATAAACACATAGATCATCAAACGGATGATTAATTTAGAATTCACCAGTAGTATGAGAGTAGTACTACTGTGGCTACGGGGAAACTGAAACGCACCACAATAAAATCAAGTTTTAAGACGTTCTCATTTAAAGAATGAAATGCCCAGAAAATAAACAACATATTTTTTAAGTGCAACAATGCAGTAGATAATAAAGAAGTGTGTTACACAGCACTTATTCTTTATTTCTCTCAAAATTGCCACGGAAGGCTGAGGTAAAACAGAGTGATTTTTGCAGAAACTTGACATAGCGGGAAGCTACTTCTGCAAAGCATCATTGGAGGCACAACAAGGACTATGTCATTTGGGGTGAATCTGGGTAAAATAAAATTCAGATAATGTGGTACAAAGTAAACTTAAAATGTTGGGAACCACCATCTTAGACCTTCCCCCTGTATGTTATTTATAACCACTGTTATTACACTTTTATTACTTGTAGTTTTAACAGAATTGGAAATGCAGCAATAAATATGAAAGCCTGCCCAGATGCAAAGCCCAATAAGAGCATGCAGGAGAGGGTAAAAGTGTTTGCATTTGAATCAACACATACGCATCAAAACCACAAAAGTCAGTTAGACTTCGAAGATAAGAATTGAAGACAGGCAAACGTAAACCCTGGCAACATACAGGTGTCCAACCCAGAGGGAGAAGCATCTCCCCATCAATCTTTATTATATCAAGTGTTCACCTGTTGATGCAAATACTGTGACTTTGAACACAGTGAAATCTATCAAACAGGTCATAAAGGCCATGAGTACCAATCAGATATATCGCATGGCCACACGGGGCAGTGTTCGTTAATGTCAAACGTTAACCAAACAGGACTTAGAGTTGCGCAGCTACTCATCGTTCGTAAAGTGAACAACATTTTCTGTTATTTTAGTAATTGCTGGCCATTTGATTTTTTCAAAGCGCTAAAAAGGCCAAAAAGACCCCTTTTAATAGTTCTCCAAATAACCTTTTGTGGTTGACCGTTCAGTGTGATTTTTCATTAAAAGGTTCTCTCAAATATCTGTTTACTTTCCCCCGATAAATAACCTTTAGGGGTTCCCACAGAGTAAACGAAAAAACCTGAAAGGATCCTGTACACCCCTTTATATTTCTTGAGTGTATCGTAGCTTTTTATTTGCAACTTTGCCTAAAAGGCCTGCATGCCGGAATTGCCTCTGCTGTTGATGTGATAGTAATGAAAGGAGTACTACACAACGTTGTACGAAATCTTCAGTGTCTTGGAAATTTCCTGCATGGAATAGCCTTGATTTCTCAGAACAAGAAAGGGCCAACAGCAGTCAATCATCTGTTTCAGGGCTTTTTGAGCTTGTAATTGAACCCACAAATGCTGACGCTCCAAATACTCAGCTAGTTTAAAGGCCAGTTTTATTGCATCTTCATTCAGCACAAAAATGTCCCACTGTGCTAACATAATTGCAATAGGTTTTTCTAATGATCAATTAGCCTATTAATATTACAAACTCGGGTTTAGACACCGTTCCACTGAAACACAGGGCTAATGGTTGCCCATAATGTGCCTCTGTATTGCTTTGTAAATATTCCATTGAAAATCAGTAGTTTCCAGCTACAATAGTAATTAACAACATTAACAATGTCTACAATTGAATTTTAGATCAATTTCATGTCATTTTAATGGACAAAAATATTGCTTTTCTTACAAAAACAATGACATATCTAACCCCAAACATTCGAGAGTGTATTGTACATACAGGTTTCACCTTGCGATGTTATTTATTCGCTACGATAAGACTTTCATTTTAGGACAATATATTACAGCTTTATTATTTGATTTGAAAATATCCATCATCATTGAGTATGTTAAAGTAAGACATCTCAGATATTTTCATGGGCAGAGACATTGAGTATGTTAAAGTAATACAATCTCAGGTTAATTCATGGGAGGACCCCCGATGACCCGGTTAGAGTTGCCTATAATAAACTGTTTTATAATATTATCTAAAAATCCTCCCAGTTATTTACTAAACTCCTTATTAGGGTCCATGAAGTACACTCAAGAGCCCCTGGACATGTTCTCTTAGGTTATATAAAATGTTTACTGTTTCTGGTAACTTCTAACTAGGTTGTCCTCCTAGTAGAAGTATCTGGAATGCCTACAGGAACCGCCAGAATACACAATATTTTACACACACACACACACGCCAAACTTTTGTTAGCAAATACAAAGTAACTCACAACTTAAATGTAATTGGCATAATCATGTACCCTTACCAAGCATCTCCCACAAAACCTTCCACTTATCCATTCCTCTCTACAGAAGTCTGGCAATCATTTGAAGCCACACCTTATTAACGTTGTGTGATTACAATTATATAAATACTGCACTTGTTTAGGCTACTGTGATAGAATTCCAAAGTCCTTCTAACTAAAGTTAAAAAAAAACATGTTTAAAATCCTAGGATTAAGTTGTACGAGTCGTGCTCAATACCCTGGGGACAAATGAAGTCAATTCCAGGCTGCTAGACGGTCTTTGAACACTTAGCTCTCAGAGATGTCCTAGCGTAACCACACTGTTTACGTTAGGAGGAAATGGACTGTATCAGCCATGTTCTGAGTCAGACTCAACGACTAGAAGAAACACGCTTCACGGGATTGTCCCGACGTCATTTTATACATTTGCACAAACCTTAATTTAAAAATGTGGCCCTTCACATTTACAGTACAACGAATGAACACTATCACATTAGATGTTAGCGTTGATAGGAGATCAGCGTTAATACATGTCCATACAGAGAAACACAAGGTACAGGCCTCTGACAAGGTGACACACTGCAATGTGCCAACTGTACATGTAAGTAGCAACTGTACATGTATGTGCCAACTGTACATGCATGTAGCAACTGTACATGCATGTAGCAACTGTACATGCAACTGTACATGTATGTAGCAACTGTACATGTATGTAGCAACTGTACATGTAACTGTACATGTATGTAGCAACTGTACATGTAACTGTACATGTATGTAGCAACTGTAGATGTATGTAGCAACTGTACATGTAACTGTACATGTATGTAGCAACTGTACAGGTATTTAGCAACTGTACATGTAACTGTACATGTATGTAGCAACTGTACATCTAACTGTACATGTATGTAGCAATTGTACATGTATGTAGCAACTGAACATGTAACTGTACATGTATGTAGCAACTGTACATGTATGTAGCAACTGTAAATGTATGTAGCAACTGTACATGTATGTAGCAACTGTACATGCATGTAGCAACTGAACATGTAACTGTACATGTATGTAGCAACTGTACATGTATGTAGCAACTGAACATGTAACTGTACATGTATGTAGCAACTGTACATGTATGTAGCAACTGTAAATGTATGTAGCAACTGTACATGTATGTAGCCTGGTGTTACAGTTCGTTCAGGGTTCAAGGTAGGGCGGGAGAGCGCACAGATAATATACTCCAGTTGAGCTCAACTCCTACACACACATCAGTTCACATTTAATTAAATGGAGAGGCCCTTCTCCACAGACAGGTGACATTTCTTAAGACTATGGGCATAATTGCTGCATTGACCCCAACCACTAGATTAAATCTTCTCCGCTTAGCTTTGAAGTAAGAAGCCACTTGTTTCTCCCAGCTAGCATCACAATAGAGAACAGGCTGCCATTAAAGCTAACTAAAAGTGACAAAAGCTACATGGCGATGGTCGAATACATTGGCGTGTGTTGAAAACTTGCATTTGAACAGCAGATAGGAGAGCCCTTACCTCTGAACTTCTTCGGTGGGTTGTTGAGGTCTCCTGTGTCGGGTTGAACCACACATCGGTCATCTACAAGCCTGGGAACAGGATGAGCAATGACAGCAGTGAGTCAAACAATACGATGCAATGGAGTTGCTCAACACTTTATAAAGAGCCCATCTGCAGATAAAACAAAAAAGCCAACCCGTCACATGTTTTTCTAAAGAGCTGAGAAATGTTACTCAAATCAAACAAGTATTTGTTTGACAGGGGATTTGAGTTGAGTTTAGTTTTAGTATAAATGGCTGTTAAATGTGTTCGCTGGCTAAACAAGAAGAGAGCTGATGCTCTGAAAACAACAGTCTGATAAAATGCTAGACGGGAAATGGAATTGTCATGGAGAGTTGTCCAGTTCAGATGGTGAGCTGAGTGGAGGAAGCTCAATCGCACACAGACAAATTGAAAATACAGACAGCCAGGTCTATAGCCTCAACAGTTAAACACCCCATCCAACAGACATACAGGTCTACTACCTAAACCCTCCAACAGACATACAGGTCTATTTTCTCAACCATATTTATATTGCTTACAACAACCTAACTTTTTCATGGTAGGACATTCTTCACGAATAAATAGCTGTACATGGTTGTTTCTAATAGCCACAAATCAGCACCATCGGATTGTCCCTTTAACCTCTCTCCTTCGCTCACACACATTCGCTCACAACAATATGACCTATCGGTTTGGATCTATTCCTGTCACGAATCAGCATCAGTGTGAGTAATGTCACTACTGCTTCGAGTAAAAAAAAACGTATTAATGTTCAAGACCTGTGACGGTAGATTGCTCTGTGTGAACTGTCCAATGTCCACATCGATGTGACAGTGTGGTCCTGGCTGAACATTGAGAGGACCAAGAAGGACATCAAGGCCTGTGGTCAAGAGTGTAAACAGTGAATGAACGGCGCGATTCATCCACCCGCTACCTGCTGGAGGGGCATTCATGGCAATACTCAGCCAGTCTGCTTGCTCATACATAAGCCAAACGTTCAAAGCTAAAAATAAACAGAGCAAACGCAGCTTCAGCTGAGATTCCTGACTGAGTTATGTGTAGTGGAGGAGTTATTAGAAGAAAAAAAGCATATTTGGCTTGGGAGAAACACGAGGGAAAACGTTATATCAAAGGAATGGGTATTTGCATGTGAATAAAGCTCTCAGGCGGTTGAAACTCAAAATCTCGCGAGCTCATGTATACTGTTTTTTCCTTGTAAATAATTCATATTTTATATTACTTAATAACTTATTACATGGCTATTCACATGTAAAATACTAAACATTTAAATCCATTGACTGATATTAACCTGATGAAGAATTCATATTGAGGCCCTTAGAATTTGAACACCTGATCTCTGATTGTCATTCATGAAGGTTTCTTAATTTGATTTAAACTTTGGTGCCAATACTCCCAATTTACCCAATAGCTGGTACCAATTCATATCAATGGAGCATTCTGCCAACGCACACATTATGAAATCTCTTGGAAAATGACATTTCTATAAAAGGCGCAGCTCTTATATCTGTGTTCGGTAAACGATGTAATTACACCTAATTAGTTCGGTAATTTCATCATTAATGGTAGACTAGTTAGTTACAAGAATAACCATGTTTATGCAATTACATGCCTGCGCCACACTGCCCGAGTAAAATAATACGCAAGTGTAGTCTTGTTACTGTAATAATTATGCAATTATTACATGTCATAATAGCTCAGTCCTATAAACGCCTGAGATTTATAACACAGGATGCTTGGCAACACATCAGAAAGATAAATATAAGTCCATGGGGTTCTGGATCCGGTCCAGCCTGCGCTTCCTTTTATACCCGTTGCACAGTTTAGCCCACGTACCGCGGGACGTTATTCTGTGCACATAAAGCGCACGAAGCATCTCGCCAAGTTGAAAAAGGCTTAAAATAAATGCATAGGTGGTATGTACCAAATCAATAACATTAAGATTAGGTGTAAACGCACCGTGCCTAAATGTCGATGAGCCTAATCTGCTAATCAATGACACGCGCGTGCGTGTGTGTAATTCAAACGGGTTTGTGCACAAAGCTCGTTAAGACGTGTAATTGTTGATAAGTGAAATGGGCCGAGGGGTCGCAGTGTCTGCTCTGTTGTGCCAGGGTTCAGCCAGTCCAGGGAGACCGTAGACCGCCTGGTACTGTGAACAGAACCGTCCTGTCAGATGCCGAGGGATTTGGAAAGAAAAGAACAACAAACTGGAAGAGTACGGATGAGTGGGAAGAGGAAGGAAGGGGAAGGAAGGGGAAGGAAGAGGAAGGAAGGGGAAGGAAGGGGAAGGAAGGGGAAGGAAGGGGAAGGAACGCCCGTCAAACTGCTGGAATGATTGACAGCCTCCACTGAGTGTAGACGGATCCGTAAGCATTGTGTGACTCCCGTCATGTTTCCGTTAACGATCCCCCTCAACCATCACCGTGGAAAAAGGACGAGGAGTGAAAATGCAATTATCTCTGATAAACGGTTACAGAGCAGCTCTTCGGGGGAAGCATTGCCGTTTGAGCGTTTACAGTTTCATTCGAGTGGGCAGTTGCCGTATAACCGAACAGCATTTAAATGAAACCGCGGGGATGAAAGGATTGAGCCGATATTGGCCTACAGTTTCGGGGATTACCACCGGCGCAACCTGGAGAAGAGACAAAAGACCAGAGGGCCGACACCTGCATTAAACCACCCGGGGCCAGATGTCATCCGCCCTGCTCTGTGTCCCATTCACACAATCACTGAGTTTTAAATGTTTCTCGTTTAACCCTACCCCTGACTCCCTTCACCCCAAATGTTTGCGGTTCTCCAGTCACCTCACACTTTTTATCTCCTATTTACAGCTCCTCACTCTAGTTCGCCTCAAACACCTCCAAACTTCTACCTCCATACGTCGGTTCCTCATCAACTGGTTCAGGCTTCGAAGGTGTAAAATATTTGTTGACTAAGAGCACATAGAGGAAACTGCCGAGCAGCACAAGCAATTTTATCAGGTATACATAATGTTACGCTTCTTTATAACCATAAATATCTAAGACATGCCGTTTTCTCCAGTTCGGGGCTTCGCCTATGCATTTGGGTTGCTGACTGAAATGCTAGCTATATGTGGCCAGCGTGCAAGATCAAGACCGTCTTTATTACCGCGCAGACAATCAACGCCTACTGGTTCAAAGTGAGTAGCCATTTGAGAAACACGTATACATGTTTGTGCTGGACTGGGAAGTCCTGGCATTTAGTCTGTTTGTATCTGCTTGTTAGCATTGAGCTAGCACCAGCTAGCGGAATTTCAAAGTACGTTGTAAAAGTTTGCGGGCATACATGTTTTTTTTGCATTTGTAAATAAATAGGGACCCTTGTGTGTAGTTACGGCAATACCGTACTTCCTGGTAAGGGCATCTGGTTACTGCCCAACCGAACGCAACTAAACCCCAATATTGCCTGCAACCCCAGTCTGTTTTCACACGTTTCGAAGTTCCAAGCACTCTCTTTCTTGGCATTTCTGAAAGTGTATTCAGAGGGCATAGTATCACAGCAACGACAAGCACTCGGCGATCAAACCTTTCTCGTTAAAAACGTGCACCGCTTCAGCTGAAATCGATGGGAACGCTGTTACTTGAAGGAGCAGGGTTTTATAAAATTGAGGGAGCAAACGTTATTAGATCTGGCAAAGTAAAAACACAACTCTGTGTCAGATAAATCTCTCGACAATTCCATACCATCACCTAGGCTGCGGTGTTATCCATCTCTCTGCTCTTAAACACCAAAAGGTTTAATGATCTCACCGGTGGATAAGATAGATGCTTGAACGTGCAGCTTTACGAGTGCATGTGCACAAAGCTGTCCGGCCCAGACATTCTTTGAGCTGCATTACGTATTCAATAAAAACTGTCTAAGACAAATGTCGGCGGGATTTGTCGACCACGTCAGTTGAGTCGGGTTGGATTCACATGCAGCAGCACAAGAGAACAGTAGAAAACCCAGCCTACCCTAAAGTGCTGATAAAGCCACTGGTGGAGCCCTCCGCATAGAGGGAGCAGATGTCCCCTATGTGGAGGAAACTGGACATTTTGTCGGACATGTTTCCTCACGCTGGACTGTGCCTGAAAAAGAGAGAAGAGGAGCATTGGCGTGATGAACAGAAACACACAACATGCATTTAATGACGATTATGAATGCTGTATCCTATCCTACATATCTTATACTGTGTCTATGTAAATAAAACATATACATATTATAAGATACAAGTAACCATGTTCTATTTACATAGACATATTATAAGATACAAGTAACCATGTAAATAGAACATAGACACAGTATCTTATACTATGTATATGTAAATAGAGCATGGTTACTTGTATCTTATTCTGTGTCTATGTAAATAGAACATGGTTACTTGTATCTTATTCTGTGTCTTTGTAAATTGAACATGGTTACTTGTATCTTATTCTGTGTCTATGTAATTAGAACATGGTTACTTGTATCTTATTCTGTGTCTATGTAATTAGAACATGGTTACTTGTATCTTATAATATGCCTATGTAAATAGAACATGGTTACTTGTATCTTATAATATGCCTATGTAAATAGAACATGGTTACTTGTATCTTATTCTGTGTCTTTGTAAATTGAACATGGTTACTTGTATCTTATTCTGTGGCTATGTAAATACAACATGGTTACTTGTATTTTATACTGTGTCTAAGTAAATACAACGTGGTTTCTCGTTTCGACACGTGATGTTTCCTCAATATGTTTTTTATTGTGTTATTATGCTATTCCTGACACCTTAAAGCAGTACAATTGAAATAAAGTATGATATTGTTATTATTCTATAAGGAAGTCCACCTCAGTTAGTAACGAGAGGGTGTATGTTAATTAAATGTGGTTTGCAAAACTGGAAATTGACAGGAGCAACAGAACTTGATATGACTGTCATTCCTGAGTGAAATGTCGGATTTGTGCAAGTAGGAGAAAGGAAAGCAATAGTCAAAATAAAACATAATTTCTTAATAGCACTATCATATTAGCATTATCTACATTTAAATACACACTTCAGCCAGTTGTAACCATTTAATTTGGTTGTTTAAAACATTAAACATCCAGTAGAGGATGAATTTGAACACCCTAAACAGTGTGCTACACGAAATTTAGACCCTGAAGAAAAACAGGTCTTGACACACAGTCAAAGCTCCTGAACATTACAGAGAGACAGAACAACATCCACAACCCATAAACAAAAAAAGCACACTTAACAACTGAGCTGGCCTAACTGTTTAGGTACCACAAGACACCTCCGCTGAACAACAGCGACACTAAATCACCTTTAAATTCAATATCTAAGTGGCATTGTGTCAAGTGTATAACCTAGCTTAACATTTGAATATCCCTGGGCTTTTACTTTGTCAGTTAGTCTGTGACAGTAATCCCTTCACTGGGAAGGTGACATACTCAAATTCAGTGGAGCATCAGATCAGAGGTCCTTCTGTACATTGTCCAGCACTACTGGACTCAAACTGTTTTAAACAAATCTTCAATAAACAATTAGACATATGCAATTTGTTGTCAGCTATACATTACTACTTTACATGAACCATCATATAAAGAGATAGGACTGCCTTGACATTCACAACCTAATCCGATATAGTCATAAAGCAATCTGAAAACTTTTGTGTATATAAGTAATAATAATCAGTCACAAATGCACAGTAGCAAACTTAAGTCTTTAATCTAGAAGGTTGTGCAACTCCTCAACATGGCACTTTTATAAAATAAGGAGGAAACTAATCATCAATAGGACAAAATTTACACTGACATTTATCCAAACATCAAATTTGATTAAAAATAATTCATAGCCAATGATATGATTGTGAGTCCATGTCTTGGAGCTTGATGTGGGAAAATATCTTTCATCTTTGCAGCTGTCAAACCCAGGGTCGGATCATTGAGGTTATCACTGGGGTATTGGGTCCATATGGACCACTGAGCGGGTACCATGACATTTCTGGGAGCTCATTCAAAACATATTGCGGGTCAAAAACAGTCTGACATTTTGCCCTGAAGTTTCTGGTTTAATTCTCCGACACAGGCCCGCTTTTGTGAATGACAAATGCAATGCATTAAAAACTATCATGAACACTATAGCCAGCCCGCGACCCGGACAATTACCAAAACCTAAAAGATGATGATGTTACTCTATGAATTAAGGAATAATGATGTGCACAGGACTTTACCTTAAAAAAGGAACAAATGCGGATAAAAGAAGCGATTCAGTTCGGATCAGCAGTCGTGCATTTCCTCTCCGCAGTCCTTTTTTAATTCCATGATTCCATTGAAATTCACCTGGAACCGCTGAGATGAACGATCAGAACAGCGCGACTCAGACCCGTGAATCCGTCCTCAGCCGCAATCTGTTTTCTTACCTCCTCCACATGGGCTTTGGAGACACGCCCCTTATGCTAATATATCTATAGGGACGCGGTGGTGTCTGGGAAATGTAGTTTCAATCACAAAAATGGCGACTGCGCTCGTCTGGCCAAGTAATCAATCAGTCACAGGGAGCATGTGTGTTACATTGGATCATTGCATCCATGGCATCCTCTCTAAATTAAGTCTATACCACATAAAAGTGGTGGGTTGTTACTGCTTAGAAATGTAGCTAATGGATAGGTTTAATTTATCTGACAGTTTAAAGAAGCCTGCCCCAGAGAGACTACAGAAAATGAAAAAACATGTTTGGACACACAGTCCAGATGACAATAACACAAAGAATCCTGAAGTTGTATGTCATTATCGATTAGTCCTAATATTATGAACTACAGGTTGAAACCATGAATAATTCAGGTGAACGATCAGTCAATGAAAGGTGCACACCCTATCAGACTCACGTGTCCGCAGACAATTCTACATAGAGTCCGTGGGTGTACAGCGTCAGAAACAATTGCTTGGCTCATTAGTTATGCAGCAGTAGTGTGTAGGCAAAAACAGCTTGCCTAGCCTGACTGTCACTTGATACTGCTTTTACCTTCACATGAATAACATCCCTGAGGGTGACTGTTGTTTAGACCGTTGGATTGAACGGTATCTCTGTGTCATGAAACGGGAGGCTGTATAGAAACAGAATGATGATCCAAAACACACGTTCTGCGATATGACAAGGCCTCTGAGAAAAGGGAATGAGGAGAATCGAGTCTTTGTTAGTACCTGCTGCTGTAAAATAGAATACATCACAATCCCAGACTCTTCAGTCTATTTGGTCTCATGAACAGGTTTCAGCAGAAACAACAGAACAATCGGACCAGCACAGGTCAATGTTACAGTCTAAGAAATATAACTCAAGGCTGTTGTGCAAACTGTACTGATAATAATTACTACCCTTTAATGTAAACTCCTGCAAAAAAACATTTAGAAGTGAACCTTAAGCTGCGCTTCACAATGGACCCTTGTGACGCAGAGCGAGAAATGTACACAAAAGCATAACTTTTTCTATCCACTCTCCTTCCACTAGCACCCGTACCCTGTCTCGGATTACAAGTTTTGAAACTCTGAAGTGGGAGAGATCTAATTTTAATTTGCCCCATAAAAACTTGTCCCTTTTTTCAACTACTGAAATTGGAACACAGACTCATCAATGCAGCCTAATCTGGCAGGAACATATGTAAGCCACTATAACACCTCCCAGGTGAATACATTTAAGTGTTCCCTTGAGCTGTTTTAAATAGCATTTGGAATGAGTAAATATCACTGTTTACATTTCTTTTTGGTTCAATTCACTAGAATTTGCCATCTGAACTGTGACAGTGATCAGTTGCAAATCTTAAATTTTTGCCGTCTGGTTTGTCAATATCAATATAATCAAGACCAGGCGTATTCGTAATCTATGTCACTATTGTGCATTTAGAACCACACTAGTGAGGTCCACTTTGTCACCCGGTCTATGATTTTTCCATTACCATAATGTCACAGTGAATTAAAACACACACGCGCACGCACACACACACACACATGCACGCAAATACACTGATGCACGCACACACACACACACACACACACACACAAACACACACACACACACACACACAGACACACACACACGCGCACGCACGCACACACACACACACACACACACACACACATGCACGCAAATACACTGATGCACGCACACACACACACACACACACACACACACACACACACACACACACACACACACACATGACTCAGTATTGAGCATGTTCACTTGAGAGCTGCAGGTTCTACAGGGATAATTATTATGGTTCAGCGTCTGAGGGAGCGTGAGTGTTGCCATTACCATACGAGAGCCTGTTTCATCCTCCTGTACTTTTCACATCCACCTCACACCGCTTACGATTAGTGCAAAATCAGCAGGCTTTTGAGATGTAAATACTGTCGTTTCCAATGGCTCGGCTGTAAACACTGTAGCTGACGCTTTGAAGTTGTGCGAAAGACCTTACTGTTGCGCCACTTTTATCTGTGTGACTTGTGTTACACACCTATTCCTTTTGAGCTGAATCAAATACAACAGTTATATACCATGGCCCTTTGATTCAGCTGAATTAAATACAACAGTTATACACCATTTCTCTAAAGGCATCAGTTACCTTTAAACTTCTCCTGTTTGAACACCTGACCAACATGGCCGATCTCTGTACCTTAAACTGTCTTCTTCTCACTCATGCCATGCCCTGTTTGTACAGTGGACATCCCTCAGCTGCACTGCTGTCATACCCGTTTACATTCTTGAATCTCTCTATTTGCTCGGGCATTCTCAAACGCTCTTTCCGCCATAACCTCGGTCATATAATCCATGCACTCAAATGACCTACCTGCTAGACACACTTTAATCTTTGTACACCCTGCGTAAAGATACCCATTGTACCTTTGACTCAGCTCATGTCCCTTTGATTCAGGTGAAGTTAATACAACAGTTGTACACCATTTCCTATAGATTCAGCCGAAGTTAACTCAACAATTTTACTCCTTTTAAACCATATAGTTCCTGCTGTGCCCTCACACTCTGTTGGGTACTCCAGTTGCTACACCGAATAATAAACTAATAACGAAATCAAACGATGTGAGGAAAAAAACTGTTTTTCATCTGAAACTTTTTCAAAGTTCTTGCTCACTGTTGGTCGATCTCCTCACCCTATAAGTATGTTGAAGGAGACTACACTGACCTTTGTAAATGATCCTGGAGCAGTGGATGCGATCCACGCATAAGAGCTTAGTCTCAGCTCGTTGCTGTGTGCCAACACAAACACACGTTGTCTACGAGGAGTACATCCCTGTCAAATATCTTACACAGCTATTTTTTAAATACATTTTCTTGCTCTCCGCTGCCGCCGTACGCGGATCCGGATACATGCAAGTTAATGAGTTCTCAGTTGTCATGGATACAGAGCACTCTATAGGTCACACTTTATGTATTCTCCTATGCCTACATTTCTACCAAGCAGAGTAGGACTGTAGTCATTCACTGTCCGCCTTACGTCAATACTACTGGCAAATGGAGCTCAGTCACTGAGACATAAAGCACTAATAATCCTTGCAGTATATTATTCAGCAGTCAGTCAGGCCTTACAAAAGCAATTAAAGTATTAGGTGCTTTTTCAGGAGAGCAGTCAGACCGGTTCCTATTCTGAGTTGTATTGTGTTTACGGCGGCGGATCTCTTTGTATTTTTGTTGCTGGCCTGATGCAAATATAGAGGAAAGAAACCAGTATGACGATGTCCAAGCTCAGATCACAACGGTGTTTGATTGATCTGCAGCGGGGACCAGGGGTTCAGGGCCTGGCTGCTACACCTTCAGTCAGGTACGCCTGTACCAGTTATTCTTGTGAAAACTGGCATTTGTGTGTTTGGCCGCGTTTGGTTCGGGTGCACCTCTTTATATGAATTGGACACTAGGCAACTAGTCAATCTTCCACTGTATCAGTACCAGAACACTTGGAATAAGATGCCTAAAACACCAACCCTGCCGACTTGACTTCAGCTCTTCAACAGAATGGTTAACAGAAGCGTGCAGCATTCTGTCACAGTTTGAAGAGAAATGAGGACGGCCACTCTCAGATGGGCAACTTGACCGGGTTCCTGTCCACTGGATGTCTCCCGTGAAGTGCACAATAATGTGTTGTGACTGCCCTGAACTAACATCATCCATGTCAGCGTTGGACACGATTCCAACACTGACTGGAGAACTGTGAACTGGTCTGCCACATCAGCTCTTACCAAAATGCAACATGTCTCACAGACGATACTGGCATACATGACATAGTACATGACACAGGACATATCAGCAATAGGGGGGTTCCTAAGAGTGGACAGTTCATTTGCAGCCAGGTTGCTAATGATGAGTTCTTACAGTGAAAAACGGATGCATTTGTGGAGGGATCTGAAGGTTCGAGTTGCAGAGGAGTGGCATCTCCTGAGATGAGTGCAAATCTGGTGGCCAACTAGAAGAAACGTCTGACCTCTGTGATTGCCAACAAGGGGTTTGCCACCAAGTTCTAATTCGTGTTTTGCAAAGGGGTCAAATACTTATTTCACTGATTAAAATGCTAATCAATTCATCACTTATTTGAAATCCGTTATTCCCCTATCAGGGAGGTGTGAAGAGGAAAGAATCAGTGAAGGTTGAACTGTAATTCATAGAACCTGAACATTGAGCTTCCTGTGCACTGAACATTTTACCTGTACTTGTTAGAAACGATTTCATAAACGACATATCAAAAGAAGACACATTCTTACCAAAAAACGCATCGCCAAACTAAAACTCATGGAGTACTTTTACAGACTGCACAGACATTGAGACATGGACAGGAAGTGGAATAGCAAATGGCTTGTGGAAGATATGGCTTATAGGACTACGGGATTTGGATCTGTTTCTGATAAGATGTTCTGTTCATTTCTGTTCCCACACAGAACGGCTATAAAATACTAATAACTGTAAACACAGGGTGGGATTACAATAGTATTTTTCCTGTGTGTTTCGTCTTGTGTACGTGAGATCTGTTTGAATGTGCAGTTTGTGCTTGTGGTTTTAAAACCTGTGTGTCTGACTGTTCCGACCTCAAGCCCTTCCTCAGCTAGTGTCGTGTGGGTGTAAATGTAGGTGGTATAGATATATATATATATAACAGTAGATATTCACAAGCCATGTCTTGGGATTAATATTTCTTTGTGGGTCCAGCCTTTAATTGATCAAAATATAAACAATGGCGGAGAAAAACCTCAATTACAGCCATAGCAACAAGCAAACAAGCTGCATTATCTGTGCAGCTACAGCTGGCATTATAATGAATTATTCCCCTCTGATATAATGCATGTAACAGCCAAACTAAATACCAAAAATGGACACTATTTTCCTATTAAAATATTAACACCGGCCAGGACAGTATACGTAATGTTGTTTGATGTGAGGAATTTCATTTAACTGTTTGGAAAGACATAAAATGGATTAAGGATGTGTTTATCTCCTTACTTTCTCCAGTTATGGCTACAGTGAACCGTGACACCGCTGAGAGCAATGACTCAAGAGACTGCTCCTTCCTCAGATTTTAATTATCTTTCTCCTTCAGATTAACTACTATGTGTGTCAACTGGGCCTGCTGTTCAGAATGTATTGTTTAGTGTTGAGTGTTTCAAGGTTAGTAACCTGCTATACCCTGTCTCCATTTTCTAGAGAATGCGTATCAATGTGAATCCCTCTGCTGATGGAGCGTATCAATGTGATTCCCTCTGCTGATGGAGCGTATCAATGTGAATCCCTCTGCTGATGGAGCGTATCAATGTGAATCCCTCTGCTGATGGAGCGTATCAATGTGAATCCCTCTGCTGATGAAGCAATTCCTGAGTTGATGGAATAGAAATGTAATTAGACCCCAAACCTAACCGATAACACTAAAGCATTACTTCCTCCAGTGCGTAATATTCCTGACCTTGAGACATTACCGGAGAACAACTAGGGTTCGGCCAGCTCGACAAGCAGGACACATTACAGACATCAGGCTCTAGTCACTTTCCACGTTCAATCTGTTAATCGACTGTGTGACAAGTGGTTGTGTGGCGTGCAGACTGTGAATCAGCACTCCCACCGGAGAAGCTGCAACATGTGCTAAGTGTGCTAAGTGTGCTACGTGTGCTAAGTGTGCTACATGTGCTAAGTGTCTTACATGTGCTAAGTGTGCTACGTGTGCTAAGTGTGCTACGTGTGCTAAGTGTGTTACGTGTGCTAAGTGTGCTACATGTGCTAAGTGTGCTACATGTGCTAAGTGTGCTACATGTGCTAAGTGTGCTACATGTGCTAAGTGTGCTACATGTGCTAATGGAGTTTACCAGACTGGAGCTACCCCGGCCTACATACCTGGTATAACCTGTCCTGAGGTTGGCAGAAAGTGAAATAGAACCATACTGGCTGGTTCATCTGACTCAGTCCAGCCACAATACACTACAAGTCCATGGTTATTTTTTTCTTCACGGGATGTGGGGTTGGCTGAGATTTTGCATATTACTAAATATTATTGTAACAGAAGGGATGGTCGGACACAAGGGCCAATGTACACAATGTAAATATAAACATATGATATAAACAACAACACAAGACAAAACCAGTTTTGTGTCAAACTATAAACATATTTGATTACTTAACGGGAGCGAAATATAATCACTCTTAGGTAACCATGTTACATATATGTCATGTCTTCATTGTGAACACTGGCCATTATCAAACCCAATTGAACATCTTCTCCCTTTCCTCTCTCCATTAGCACAAACCAAGTCGGAAATGCAAAATCACATGCTAGATGAAGTAGATAAGCCCCAATGATACCATCTGATATTCCATATTCTGTTGACTAGCCCGTGTTCTAGCAGAGCAGCTTGTGGACAAACAGCAACAGAGCAGAAGTTACTATTAAGAATTTAGGGACAAAAAAGAACCATTACTTTATTTACTACGAAGAAGTCTTTGTTACATCTAATGCATGTTCTCATGAAGATCACGGTTTAATTTGAGTCCTGCCGTCTTAAGAAGAGATTTGTGCCGTGCCCTACAGGCTAGAGTTCTACCTGACTAAAAATAAAATACAATTATGCCGTTATAATGGCCTTATCCTCCACGGAAATGTGCTTATTAAACCAGCCAGAGATATTCTAATTAGGCCCAGTGGTTTGTGCTAATACGTCTGTTGCTGCTGTTAAATTATGTTCACAACTCTTTCTGCCCATTGTTATCAGGCGGACAAATTAGATTTGGCTTAAATCTTTCGTCCTACAAAATACACAACCGTTGACTTTTAGTAAGAAATTTACCCCGTTGAAAGAAATGTTATCAATTAGTGGATAATAATTCTGTTTCTTCATTTCAGCGTAATAGATAAAAGTGGATTAGAACAGATAGTCTATCAAGGGTTGTTAAATTTAGATATGAACTCAATTTTCATTTCAACGTTTCAGAACGTTTCAGACAGACAAACGGAGAATCACGCCCCAGAGATGACAGACTTATCTGTTTAGACCTGTAATCCTCATCAGGTAATCCCTTTAGACAAAGTCAGACGATCAGCCGGAAAGAGCAACAGTCACACAGACATGCTCATATTATACATGCAACACATGAGTTTTATATTTTGCCAGAATGTACAGTAGACAATTTCAGTCAATTCTATGTGTGCAAACATCAGATTCAATTCATTCAATTCAAACGTGTTGTGCTGTGAAATAGATTAAATTACTGTATTAGACATAGATAGAGAAAACATCAACGAGAGATGGGATTTGGTTTGATTATACACAATATTCTTAAATGTCTGTATATTAAAAAGCGCCAGAAAAAAAAAGTGGAACTATTTCCTTGAAATCTCTGTATATTATTTTCCAGCTGTAGCATCAATAGAGCTCTTTCATCTGTGTTTTGCCATATGTTCTGTGCCACTGACACCTGTTTGCTCATTAGAGATGTGCTCCAATTCATTAATGGAAGACTTATTACTACACTGGTCAGACATCCTTAAATAGACGCTACACTCCTGTTACTGCCTGTCTGTTACGTACCAATATCTTAGTAGAACATAAGACACTGGAAAGACCAGCCATGTCACAGCCTAGAGCTGGAAAAGGTGGACACGGTCAGTGGACTGTGTCAGTGGACTGTGTCAGTGGACTGTGTCAGTGGAGTGTGTCAGTGGACTGTGTCAGTGGAGTGTGTCAGTGGACTGTGTCAATGGACTGTGTCAGTGGAGTGTGTCAGTGGACTGTGTCAGTGGACTGTGTCAGTGGAGTGTAGTGGACTGGGTCAGTAGACTGGGTCAGTAGACTGTGTCAGTGGACTGTGTCAGTGGACACGGTCAGTGGAATGCGTCAGTGGACACGGTCAGTGGACTGTGTCAGTGGAGTGTAGTGGACTGGGTCAGTAGACTGGGTCAGTAGACTGGGTCAGTAGACTGTGTCAGTGGACTGTGTCAGTAGACTGTGTCAGTGGACTGTGTCAGTGGACACAGTCAGTGGAATGCGTCAGTGCTTACTATTTAGCTGGTATTATTCAACAGTATAATGCTCATGTTACAAGACAAATGGAACAAAGTAATTCCTCCATACACGTTGTTATTAATGTCAAACATAAAATGGGTCATAGGATAGTAGCATGTAATCAATGTCAGTCAGTCGTATTGTGACTAGTGTGTCTGTGACTACGGCTGTGCTGGAGCAGCTGTCCGCTAATCAACAGGAGGAAGTTCACCTCATGTGGTTAACTGCTGGTTGCTAGGTTACTGTCCTCGGAATAAGGCATTCAGTGTTTGTAAAACACTATCTACCTGAATACACTGAGCCATTCACAGAATCGCTGCCCAATCACCTACTGCATACAAATCCTGTTTCCAAAGGGATGTCCGTCCGTCTGAAGTTTTGCTAAGAATGTATGTGTGACAAATTAATTATGTACACGTTGCTTGAAAAATCCGGTGATCGGGTCTACGGTTAGTTCCCATCAGAACTAAATTTGTTTTACTCCAACGAAGGGTAATGAACAACAAATGTGTCATTTCCTTGAAACATGGTTTTATTCCAATGAATGGGTCACTCATTGCATCCACAACGCTATAGATTAATGGGAGTGACTACTTTTCCACCAGTCAGATCCACAAGCATTTTTTCCTAGAGGGGAGAAACATTAATGTTTAAACTCTGGATTGTTTCTTTGAGGTGTTTGTTTTGACTGGTACCCTAGATCCAGAATCACAGAGACGAAAGAAAAATACTTCCCCATAATAAAATACCAGTTGCCCAGCTCTCACCAGCCTGACCTGACACAAAGGGATATAGAAGGGAACCCTTCTATAGTAGCTTACTATCTGCAGGTAAATATGAAACCTCCTTTCCCACTGACGTTAACTCAGTGATTGGCTGAGGTTTTCCAACTTCCTGCCACGGCGACGAATGAGTTAGCATTAGCCGACTGTCCTGTTTGTCGAGCCGGGCAAAGATTTCACTTCAGTAATAAGGACAATTCTACTCAAAGTATAATGCTAGCACACCGTGGCTGAGCCGCTCTGCTGTCCCCAAACCGATGCGACTGAAGGGCTGGTCTCATTTGTGGACGGATCATGCCGAAGCCTCTGTGCTAATTAACCCAGATGCGGATATTAATACGCAGCTGGGATAAAAGAGGGTCTAGACTGGAAGTGGGGCAGTTTGAGAGGAGAGACCTGATTTAAGGGTGGCCACACAAAGGAAAGTAGGACACGTTGGCCCCTCCCGTTGCAGGGGAATAAGACCCGTTACTATATTAAAATAACCTCGAAATTGCGCACACCTCAGGAGGTTTGGCTCGGAAAAGCTGAAGACACCTTCAAGGGGACACCTCGTTGAAAGAATACAGAGAGAATTGTTAAGACGAAGGATAGAGACAAGAATCAACGGCTCAATATCTTTGAAGGTTAAATGGATGTGTGACAATGGTCTTTATTCGCACAAACGGTTTCACTCGAATTGTGCCAGTTTACAAGTGCTCCTTATTTGTGTAATGCATCCTAAAAACCTGCGCCCTTTAAATGAATGGAATGTCAACGTGTTCACAGTGGGTCTACAGATCGGCTAGATGTGATGTGAGATAAGAAGCACGGGTTATATAGGCCAGGCAAGATTATACCAGTAGACTGAAGTGTTTTGAAAGCTAGGTCTGGTGGGACGTGCCCCACATCATGTAAGTACCCTCTGACTAAAAGAGCGTTCAGCTGGACTGCTCAACGCAGATGGAGTCTATTCTGTGACTGGAATGCTTTCATATCAGCTTAAAATACACGAGAAACGGGGTGAGACACAGCACCTTGATAGGCTCTCCTGACAGAACAGTCGGAGTTCATTAAAGAAGTTATCAAGAGATTGAAAATGCAAAAAGTGTTTGAATCTCCCAATGTTTTAGAAACAAGCTAAGGGATTGGACGAGAGATATTAAACCCCTCACAAACTTTTTGACAGAGCTATAGATACTAGGCCTGACTGTCCATGAGATGTAACCTTTTGTAACCAGTCTTAGTTGAGAATAACTGACTAGAAAAGGCAATGAAACTGTTTTCTTAAGAATTTCTTGCCTTTCAACATATGCACTTTACATAGGCTTATTATAAATGCTCAGGGTTTTACATCAGTATATTTTAAATTTTGTGGTATTTGTATCATATAGGCCTACCGTTTAATGGTTGTGAATGTGATAGACAACAATGCTGATATTTTAGCCTCAGACAACCTACATCCAATCTCTTCTGCATATCCTGGGATATAGGCTTGCAGAAAGAAATATTCTATAAAATGGAGTGGCCATAAACTGAAATCGTGAGGGGTCATAGTCACTGTAACACCTTGCAGTAAAACACTGAAAAGCTGCTATTTTTGGCAATTTTAACCCACATTTGTTCTGATCTGAAAATCCCCTTTGGAAGCAATGGACTCAAAGTGTCCTCATTGCAAAGTGTTATGAAGATAATGATGGCATTATGTAAACTGTGAATTTGATAGCTTACAACATGGAACCGTGTGCCGGCTGAATTACCTTATTTTAGGAAATATCATTAGGCAATGGGTTGTTCATTGATATGCTGATTGTTACAGGAAATTATTACTAACACTGTAATGAAAGGGCTAACGTGAGCCAAGTTATCGGAAAAGACCAGTATTTTTAAGTGATTGACTGCTACAGCAATCTACTGGCTGATGCTTAATATACAATATAAATAAGCCTCTTGATAAGACTGTCAGCTAAATTACTAATGCTTGTAAAAAAAAAATACATTCTCAGCAACTTACTGTTGTTACATTGAGGAACTTGAAGGAAACAGTTATTACATAATTTTTTTATAATATGAGGTAGGACAACCACACAACACAGAAGTACCAAGTGCACCTTCTTCAAAAAGTGCACCACCAAAATAGAAGTTGTTTGATTGAAGCTGTTGGGTTATTTAAGATGATATTGGGTCTCAAACTTTCTGAAAATGGGCAGAAAGTCAGCTGTCCTAGCTTCAATGAGAAGCTTTTTTTACCACTGAGGGGCCACGGAAAAGCAGAGCACTCATTGGGCTGAGTAGGAGCTGCCCTTAAAGTAGTGTTGGGAAGACCAAAATTGGCAGGAAATAGAGCTTGGGTAGAGATGGAGGGTTTGAGAATTGCCTGAGGGCAGTTCCCTGTGGCGTGTATACAACATAGGTTGGCAAAAAGTCATAGAATTTAAACACACTCAGGTCAACAATAATTATGAAAACTTAAGGTAGTCTACATGCAGCTTATAGTACATTTTTTAAATATATCAAACTGTGCTTTATTGAAGAGACTGAAGAATAGCAGGGGACAGTTTCTGAAGAATGCAGTGGGTCAGATTCCAGCCCATACTACAGTCGTATATGAACATTAGTCTTAAACCAGTTGACCACAGAACAGTGGGTTAGTCCAGGACAGTCCCTGAATGGAACAGGGTTTGTGTTCCAAGAGGTTTTAGCAAGCGCCAAAGGAATATCACCGGTGTCAAACTGATATAAATTGAAAAAGAATAACATTTCAAATCGTCTCCGAATGTGTTTAATAGCATTTCGTCAAAAAGCTGTTGAACAAGCAGAACATAGCCTAAACCTAAATAAAACCTAATTGACTTCCACAGCCGTTATATTTCACACATGCAGCTGGCGCGGGATTTATAAGCACCAAAGTAAAATTTGTCTTATATTGGCACATTCAACCAGGAGCGTCAGTTTGTGTTGAAAAGTGGTGGGGACATGTCCCCAGCGTAAATGACGCCTATGCATTCAACAGACATTGATTAGACATTCAGCGAACATTCAACGGACATACAAATAAATACGTTCAAAACATAAAAACATTAATAATATGAAATGCTGTAAAGACAGACACTACTGCGTGTTTCACAAATTGTTTTGTTTTTTAAGGAAAGACTCCAGCTTATTCTGTGTCAACAAAATCAAAGTCATGTCCTTGTGACGTTAGAGCTTTGTTATTTCTTTCGGATTTGTTCCGGTTAGTTTTTAACATTCGGGGTCACTGTCAGTTAATGATTCAAAACGCAAAGAATGAACAAAGACACAATGAAGAATACAGTTGTTTAGTCATTAACTTCAACGTCTGTCGTAGTTATTATTTTATGGTTGGTTGGTGATATTTCACGAAATGTTCCTTTCTTACAAACCACACAAACAAGGTGCTCCAACAAGACAGATTATCTTCTTTTGTTTGTTGCCAGTAGACATCATCTTCAAGGGTGCATGCAATACTGCCATCTATTGGGCGTTCTCGGTCTAAGGGCAGCCGGGACCAAACGTTGTTTTTTGTTTTTAACTGCCACACATGTAATCTCTCGCTTCTGCATTTCAAAATGTTTCCCGGGCCAAACCGTGGTCTACAGCTACGCGAGTGCGGTCTAAAAAAATAAACATTGTGTGCATGCATGAGATGTTTTTAATTTAGAAAATCACAAGACAAGGGCGCCTGATCACTGCAACAAGAAAGTGGAGACAGTTTAACACATTATATTTTAATTCCAAAGCTATGGGAAGAAATTGAGGATTTATAGTGGACTTAAACAATCATGGTGTTGAAGTTAAGCAAGATATTGTGTTAATCATCAGAGGAGGTAGTATTTCATTATGTATCCGTTTTCTCCAGGAAGTCCAAAATAATAGATGGATTTCCCTGTCTCTGGGCACATTAAAAGCCACGTCTCAATCCTCAAAAATTTAAATATAATCTTCATTTGAATTAAGTCCACTAAAAAGCAGGGAATACTTTGAACATGTAAATGCTATTTGGGATTTCATTTCAATTGAGTCCACAAAATGCTTCTATAAGCCAAGGAACAAGATCACCTTTATGGAGACAGCACATGTGTCTCCTAAATATTACAAACACAGCCGTGCCACTTTAAGCACGCGGTGCTCACTGTGCTGGTCTGGACTGGAGAGAGATTACCCAGACTACACAGCGCGGACCATTGACTTGCCAGAGAAAGTCAAAAAAGAGATGTTCAACAACTGAAAAATAAATGGAGTGCGCATAACGTCACCGTATAGCAGACGTACGACTAATCAGGTTCAGATTGTCTGCGTCACACGGTTGCTAAGCTAATCGTAAGGACAGGCAGAGTCAAGAGGACCCACAATGCCTTGCTAATGACGCATGCGCAAAGAACACGAATCAGACCGCGTTTCGCATCTCCGCGGAATATTATTTCTGTTATTTCTTCAACAACGTGAGAACCATGCCGAAGTCAAAGAGGGACAAGAAAAGTAGGTTATTAAATCAGATTTATCTGATACCTGAAACGCATATGAAGTGTATTTATTGTAGTATACTGGTTGTAGTATATCAGTACTCGAGAGTAAAACATGTATAGATGATGTCTATCATCTCCAAGAGGTAAAACGAACAGTATAGTAACGCAAGCTACATTGCTACCACGGTACTACTGTACTGTACATAGGGATTAGCTAATATATTATGTGTACTGGAATAACTATTGGCAATAGTATTGCTGACGCTTAATGATATGTGTATATATGCATCATACCTGATTATGTGTCTTTTCAATTTCTCCTCAGTTTCGTTAACAAAAACAGCAAAGAAGGGCCTGGAAACAAAACAGAGTTTAATCGAAGAGGTTGGTCGACTAACCATGTTTAGTCCTACGTTTTAGGAATGATTTACTCTACATGATGTTTATATTTTAGGTCCTCAGCCGAGCATTACTTTACACACTATATACATAGTAATAACGTACAATTAGGCCAACTTTCAATTCCCTAATGTTTTTAATATTCACTCACTTTGTCCCCAGGTTCTGTACAGATACTCATTCAAGTGCCATTTGCTGATTCACATATAAGTATACAACTTGTAATCTGTATCTACATGTCTTTACAGTTACGGAAATGTGTGGATATATACCAACATCTGTTCATCTTCTCTGTGGAAAATATGAGGAACAACAAATTGAAAGACATCAGGACAGCCTGGAAGCACAGTCGGTATGAAACATCCACAGAAACACCCACACAAACAAATAAATATACACTCAGTCAATAGTTCTGATTAGTTTGATAAGTAGCCTGAAACGGCATGTGCTGTTAGCCCTACTGGCATACCTTTATATGCTTATTTTCTGAAAGTAACATTGTCGTTGAACATGCAATTGACCATTGGAATATTGAAAAACTCTTAAAGCTGCACTGTGACTTCAGCAAAGAACAAACCTTTTTTGTTTGTTTTAAACCTCCCCTTTTTTAGATGGATGTGTAATCCACATATGCATAACCTATAAGAATTACTGTTATGCTTCACTTATAGAATTCCAAGGTTTGCAAAAGACCGGTTTTGGCTATATACACAGTTAATCTCGATTCACAGTCACCATTACATTTTGTTACAGGTCATTCATGGTGCTTTGTGTTTTTATTTTAGTCTTTTCCCCGATTTGATAGATCAATAATTGGTTTTGATTAAATGTGGTTTGCATTGGCAAACAGTGTGCAGCAAATTTACTGGACCGTATTATGGTTTGATATGGAGAGAATGCGCTACTCTTCATGATACACAGAAGTGTTATTTATATGTGTTATGTGTTGATAACTAGCAGGTTCAACAATAAGGTGATGTTTTCCTTCTTCGCAGATTCTTTTTTGGCAAAAACAAAGTGATGATGATAGCTATAGGTAAAGGACCAACAAGCGAATACAAGGACAATTTGCACAAGGTAAACTGTTGTGATGAGTTCATGTGGACTATTGGTTCTTAACTGTGATTCAAACCCATGCTGCAGCAGTTTAGATTACTGGGCCACAGTAGGCAACGTTTTCTTTGGAGAATCAAATTATGCATGTTAATTTTAATTTCGATAAACCTATTACTTCGTGTTTGTCTGAATTCAGCCTGTAGTCGTCCTAGACTCTCCTGCAAATCGGTCAAAACCGACCCATTCAAGAGCTACCAGTTAGGAACCGCTATTTTAGAATCTTGATCGGTTTGCACAACAACCCCTGTATTGAGTTAATGTCAGCCTGCTTATTTTACAGGTCACTCGGTTTCTTAAAGGAGAAGTGGGTGTGTTATTCACAAATAAAACCAAGGAGGAGGTACAAGAGTAAGTACATCTATGTCTGGCATTTATATTTAAATAAAGCATTACCTAATTTAATTAAAAAAAAATTGTCTTGAGGTTTATTTAAGTGGATATTTGCAAACCTGGTGGCAAACTACAACAAACGTCTGATCTATGTGATTGCCAACAAGGGTTTTATCACCGAGTCATGTTTTGCAAAGGGGTCAAATACTTATTTTACTGACCAAAATGCAAATCAATTTACAACTTCTTTGCAATGTGTTATTCTATATTTTGTTCTCGTTATTCTGTCTCTTAACTGTTCAAATAAACCTAGCATTTAAATGTATAGATAGCAATCGGTTGATGTGATTAACTGGCAGATGAAAAGAGCAAAGTCCCAAGTTTTGTATGGAGAAATTCATACCTGCTTTCCAACTCCATACAGGCAGGTTGTTTAGATGGCAGTGCTGCTTGTCTGTGTGAATGCACCAGCTGTAAATATTACAGGTGTTTCTTTTCCTTGTATATTAGTTCAGTTTTCCTGTCTAAATGCTTTCCAGGTATTTTAGCCAGTTCAAAGAGATGGACTTTGCACGAGCAGGAAACAAGGCAGGGATGGCAGTAACACTTGATGAAGGACCACTGGAACAGTTTCCTCACTCCATGGAACCCCAGCTGAGACAGTTGGGACTACCCACAGCACTCAAGAAGGGTGAGAACCGGTGTCTGACCAGAGAACCTGATAACTACCTCCCTCTAGTGAGATGTTGTCTTCATTTTATCTCATTAGTTGTCAGTTATGTTTAAAAAAGTATTTACAATAACTGCCGGAAACAAATGCTTCCACAACTTGAACCTCTGATTCTACAACCTAAGGTTTTAGTATTTGCAAAAGTGAAAAGGAATGCATTTAGCGATTGTTAACTTTTATTCTATTGTTTTTGCTTAGGAATGGTGACACTGCTAAAAGACCATAATGTGTGCAAGGAGGGTGACACACTAACCCCTGAACAAGCACGTATTCTTGTAAGTTAAACACTTTCCCCGTGGCCTACATCTAACGATATTTCTATGTGACCATTACTAGATTAATTAATAATTACGGAATTATATTATTTTCCCGGCCATAGAAACTCTTTGGGATTGAGATGGCCGAGTTCAGAGTGGAGATCAAATGCATGTGGAACTCTGAAACATGCAACTTTGAAAAGCTAACTGAGGAACAAGAGGAGGACGAGACTATGCAGGGTAATGATGACAAAGACGAAGAAGAGGATGGGGAATGAATCTTGATGAAGCAGTTTCTCAGACTCTTGTTTTTTTGATACTGTATGACCTGTATATTTAATAAAAGAAAAAACCTCACGTGTTTCCTCTGTCAACAAAGTGCTTGATTTTAATGTAAAACATTGGCAAAGTTAACCATGGGATCTCATGTTCCTGTTTCGTACCCCGCTTTCAAACTCTCGGCTGTGTCCCCGTTGCAATCTGGTTTATTGAAGTCGAAGACACAGTCTTGTGATTCGCAAGTTCATTGAATTCACAATTAGAATTTACAGAGAAAAAGATAACGTGTGCCTTTCGTAGCATGTTTGAATGAATACTTAAATCAATACAATAATAGAGCTGAACTGACTGCTTTGTGATAAAGCTACATCAGACTCTAGATAGCCAATCAAGTGCAGTCTCTTGACAAGGGGGAGTTCATGAGAAAACCTTTAACGGAAATAATTGGGGCAGTCATGGGCCACCAGGTTCCAGGCCTGTTTGAAGGCCTCCACCACCTGTTCATCCAGGGGTCCTTCCTCAGAAGCAGACAGGTTCTGCTGCAGCTGGTCCATGCTGGACATTCCAATGACCACACCGTCTCCCAAGTCCCCCTAGAACATTGATAATTAAAGGCCAGATACTAACAGACCCAACCATAATGACTACATTCACCACACTTTTTATTCAGCTTTATTCTTACCTTTAGCTGAGAGTGGTGGTACATCCAACGTAGAGCAGCAGATGTCATCGTGGGTTTGTCTGAACCATATGCCATCTCCAGGGAATTCTGAACACGGTCTATTGCCTGAAAGTGGCTTTCCTTCCAGTACCTGTGACAAGTCACCCAAATGCAATGTCTTTATTGTGAACTACTATTAACATACCATGGCATTATTGGTTGATTTCTTTTGCTGTCAGCTCACCTGTTTCTGTAGGCCTCAGCCCAACTGTTACCAAAGAAGCGTCCTGTTGGCTGAGAATCAGCTTGATCCTGATAATGATATTTCCCTGTTAGAAGGCCTCCTGGTAATACAGATGAGCAGTGTGTTATACCAAGGCATTATATCTTGTCAAGGTGTTGGAGCAAAACATTTTCTCCACCGGACCCTAGTTTCATGTAAGAAAAATGTCCTCTAGATTTGTAGCGAGTCGCTCAGCAAACCAACAACAGACAAGCTAAAGATGTTCCCATATTCCCATCTTGATACTCTACAGTTCTCGCGTAAGATTTGGTCTGATCTTGTTGTGGGTTGTAGAACTATATTGAGTGACATTACAATTGGTTGTTTTAATTGTGCAAAATAATCAAACGTGCAATCAGGTTTCAAAACATTAATAAGCCGTTCATGTTTTAAAATCCACAGATCTATCTGAGGCAAACACGTTGTGCATGGAGGAGTAGACGAACACTAAATCACAGAGACTTATCAATAACTACCTGAAAGGATTGGTTGTGTTTACGTTGCTGCTAAAGTAGTGTGTTAGGGTCTGCAGGTGTGGTCACTTTTGGGTGTTGCAAAACTTTAATTCTGAATACAATGTAATATATTGACTAATACATTTTAGTTTGATCAAATGTTTGTTTCCCCAGGGACACCGCATATGTTCAGGGACACCTGTGTTGTAGGTGTTATATGCACAATACCTGCTAGAGGGTTGTATGCATAGAATCTGATGCCGTAGTATCTCAGACATGGAAGTAGCTCTGTCTCCACTTGCCTTGTAGTGGCATTGTACATTCCCTGCAGATCAAAAAAACAATGTATTTTATTACTGGATTTTTTATAAATGGGTATTACATTACATTGTTTGTAAGAACATTATGTACATGTTATACATTTGTCGGTTTAATGTCATAGAGAACACACAGTGCCCAGAATGGAGATTTGCAGAAATTGGTTGAATTTTGGGCTCACCAGTCTAAAACCAGCAGTAGATGTCACTGCCGTTACAACACACTTCATTATTTAAACATCTTGCAAGTCAGATAAACTTGAAAAATGTACATACAGTGAATATCAAACATGTACACACATGGAGCAGTACGGCACACCGAGACCTTATCAAATATCCGTCCCTCCAAATTTGATGACAGGGCAAAACAGATTTTTCATAAAAAAGAACATCCAGGCCTGTATTAGAAAATACATTCCATCTCCCAAAAGTACATGTGAGGAAAATTGCAAAGACCTGATGAGACCAAGGGAGAAATATCTGGAATTATTTCCAAAAGATTACCCAAGGCATTACTGTCAATTATGGTGGTGACAGCCAGCCTTAGTTCACTCAGCAGGGACAGAGGCTCTGGTCAGGAAGGAAGGAACAACCAATAGCTTCAAATATCAAGATATTTAGGAGTGAACCCTGCTGCCCCATAGCCTGAAAGCTAAAGACAAAGATCACCTTCCAACACAACAGCAATGTGAAGCACTCAGTCCAATCATCCAATGAAAGGCCTGCAAAAAGAAAAATCAATATCCTAGAATAATCTAGTTCTGTGGACCTCTACCCCACAGAAAATCGATAGAATATCGGTTAAAAAGTAGTATAGTAGATCTCCTCGCTATTTGCCTGAGTTTTAACGCTTTGAGTAAAGAATACTGGCATACAATTGCAAAATCCAGATGAGATAGATTTGAATAAATCTCTCAAAACAAACTGTAATCCGAGAAAAAGGTGCCTTTACAAAGTTTTAAAAGGTAGGCACAGATACACAACCAAGGCATCAAGGTTTTTTGTTCAGACTATACATTTGTTTTTCCACTATTGTACGTGCTGAATTTCAGACATTACATCAAAAGCTGCATTATTTAATATCCACCGTATGTTAATGGTAATATATTAATTTTAGATTTTGTTCATAAGAATTCCATCACTTTCTTTGATGAATTTCTCTCATATTTTCAGTTTAAGATTATCATCAATTCAAGCTAATAAACAACAATGACATTTCTTCATAGTATCTTATGCTCATCTAGGCCATTAATGGAAGGCACTGCTAGGCAAGTCCATTTCCTTTGCAACTTTTCTATTTACGAACAGTTTTTAATTTTGTTTCAGTCTCTATTTATATCAAATAGATAAAAACATGACCAGTGTGGTGAGTGACAAACACAGGCTTGGTTTGAGTGTTACCTGATAAACTGTTGGACATATCCAGTTGTAATGTTTGCAGATGGTAACAATTTCCGCCACTTCCCACGCGGCGTAGTTTGATAAGCCAAGCTCTTTGTATTTTCCCTGAAAACAAAGAAAAATATCAAAGTGTGATAATGGTATTAAAATATTACTCTGCATATACACTCACTGGCCACCATTAGGTAGGCCTTGTTAACTGCTTGTTACTCAGGCCTCCCTGAGTATTGTGGCCAACTATGTCCGTCCCTTTATGACCACAGTGTACCCATTATCTAATGGCTACTGGCAGGAGAACACGCCATGTCACAGAGCTCACATCATCTTGAACTGGGTTCTTGAACATGACAATGAGTTCACTGTACTCAGATGCTCTCCGCAGTCACCAGATCTCAATCCAATAGAGCACCTTTCGGATGTGGTGGAACGGGAGATTTGCATCATGGATGTGCAGCCGACAAATCTGCAGCAAATGTGTGATGCTCTAATGTGAATATGGACCAACTAAGGCAATTCTGAAGGCATAAGGGGTCCAACCTGGTACTAGCAAGGTGTACCTAATAAAGTGGCTGATGTGTGCATTTCAATAGTAGAGTAAATTAATGGATGACGATGAGATCACACTCAACAACCTGAGGGAGAGTAAGCCATCTATTATTACTGTATGATTTTCAGCATATGATTTAACGTAAACTTAAATATGTAGCATTGGAAGGCGTTTGTCCGCCACTGGCATTTAAACACACAGGGCCAACCCGGCCTGGTTGCAGATTGTGAGGTGGCCCAGTTTGTCCAGTACCTCTTTGTGGAGTTCATGGCACGCCTGCAGAGTGTCCCGGATCGGGTTCTGATGGTCTGGAGCATGCAGATAGAAGAGATTCACACACTGACGCCGCAGACGCTTTAAAGAGGTGTCCAGCTGAGAACGCACACTTTCTGGTTTCAGGGTTTTCCCGTCCCAGGGGTTGGCCTTTGTGGCAATGCTCACTGGAAAGAGAAATAATCAAGAAAACATTTGGCTGTTAAGAAAAAATCTATTTCAAAGAACATTTAGCTGGAGTTTAAAATCTAGTTTTTATGATCAAGTTTATAAAGATACACTACCGTTTAAACGTTCAGGGTCACATAGAAATGTCATTCAGGGTTTTTTTAAAGCACATTTTTTGTCCATTAAAAATGAAAATTGATTGGAGACAAGATCGGGACCCAAGATCGGGACAATGACCCAAAGCACAACACCAGACTATGCAAGAACTATTCATCTCAATGACCAACACAGTGACCAGATCTCAACCCTACTGAGCTGTTGTGGGAGCAGCTGGACCGTATGGTACGTACAAAGTGTTCAATAAGTCAACCCAACTTGTGGGAGGGGCTTCTGGAAGCACAGGGTGAAATCTCTTTAGAATACCTCAACAAATTGAGGACTTGAATGCCAAAGTTCTGCAAAGCTGTCATTGCTGCAAATGGGGGATTATTTGAACAAGGCAAACTTTGATGGAAACAATTATTATTTAAATTAAAAATCATTATTTATAATATTGTCAATAACTATATTTCCTAAATGTTTGCTAAATTTATATTCAAACTAAGTGACCCTCCTGGCCAGCTCTGATATGATAGACATTGGTGGACATCCTGAACTATAACTGGACATTGCTCTTATTTGCACAACTGTACATGCTGCCCTTTGCACATTTAGAAATCTGCACTCACATCTTGACATTGCTCCTTTGCGCCACTTGTATATTTATGACACACACTGTATGTACCGGTAATCCATTACTTAAGCTAGAGAGGGTCTCCTGTCGAACTGTATGTGTTGTGTTTTTTGTTCTATTTGCACTGTTCATGTACATTTGAATGTGTCCTAAATACTGCAGGTTTGGGTCAGAAACACATTCCATGTATGTGTCAACAAACTTGGCAATAAACCTGATTCTGATTGATACATATTTGAAATTGAGGAAAATTGGGTTAACTCACAGGGCGATCACTACCTTTCTATTTGTTCTGTTATTTGGAGTATATTCAGGGTACTCAGGGAGCATACATACGCAAACTGTGTCTTTGACAGCCAAATTTGCTAAATTTGTCACATTAAGTCAGATAAAATTAGAGTACAGGCTGGTCGTTAGGGGGCAGTAGTGAGCACTGTAATGTCGGGACACGACATTTAGGCAACGTGCACACACGGCGCCGCAATTTGGTAATTTAAACATTTCTACATGCTTTTCTTCTGCACCCTGCATGTCGCATGATGTTTAACAGCAGTTTACCCTTTTGGGGGAGATTCATTTCCCCAATGATAGTTTCCGCCTGTCCATCTGTGTACATGAGGGCAGTGTCCAGCTCGTTGTGTCCACGCGCCAGGTACGCGTTCACCATGTTGGTGCTGGTCCCCACATCAGCACGACCCCCAAACGCCATCGAGCCCAGCACGGAAGTGGGCCGTTTGGGTCGTGTCGATTCCGACGAAGACATGTTGCGATAATAGAAACCAACCCGAGGTAGAAACTTAGGAGCGAGCTTTGGGTAAAGTCCACATAGACTAACTCTAGCGGATCCCCAACGCATAATAAAACGCGTGATGTCAGCTGAGCTCAGGTTAAAGGAAGTGCTGCCTGGGACGCAGTCGGAGTTAGTAAGGGAGTGTGTCAAAATTGCAACAAACTTGCTGCGACGTAAAATGTCTACCGGTCGCAATTAATTCCCAATCGGAGAATGTTGCATTGCATTTACGGTTTCTACTAGAGTCCAGAGGTCAGTTACCCATGCCTGACAATGATTACCAGGGTACGGCCAGCCACACCGTTCAGGTCTCCTGTCTATTTTAACAACCCGTCACGCAAAGTTTATTTCAACCACATGGTGGCGCCAAACTACAGGATATTTTGCTGGAATGTAAATTCAGGAACTTGGTCAATTCCTTGTAATGTGCATTATATGGGTCTTAAAAAACAAACACCTGTGCATTCTTACCATCAAAAAATGCAAACATCAATTACAAGCAAAACATTATTATTTAATAGTGGAGCCGACTATTGATGTCAGTCTGGGTATGTCAGCATGTTTAGCATTTGTCTACATATATAAGACTCATTGCCCTGACTCATATACATTGCAATAGCTGTAAACTTTGGTCAATGGGTCAACTTTGCAGTGTGACTAATCTCATCCCTATTAAACTATTCACGCCTTTCCCATCATAACTACATAATATGTTGCTTCTGTCTTTTGAACAAATATAAATGTACATGACAACTCTATCGGCCTGATAAAGGAACATTCCTAACTGATCTTGAACCATCAAGACACAGGCCTGTACTGCTTAGAACTTGCTTCTAATTTAAATGAAATATATTTTTACACCGTAAGTTCTAATTCTGAAGAATTTCTGAAGTATTTAAAGATTAACACAATGTTATACGTTTTAATATTCACATGCACAATTTTAGCTTAACAGCTTACAAATCAAACTGTTTAAATGTGTGGTCACACCAACTATTGATTTGTATTAGATTTTTTTCTGTTCACTTATTGTGCATTTTGTTAAATATATTTTTTCAATTAAACAATTAGCATGTCTGTTTTCATTTCTTTTAACCACTGCACTGGAAAAAGGTTGATTTTTTTTAACTCATTCGGGTGGTATTTATTGATTGATTATGTGAAACCCAGAAATTCCTCAAAACTATGCCAATTGTTTCAGAGCGGACTACATAAAGTTTGACTGCATGGAATTACCCTGTGGTCTTTGGGTCATGCAGATGGTTTGAAGAGCAGCAGTATTTTTCTGTCTCAGCTTGATCCTCTGACCACAGCCATTTATCAGCTGCGTCCTGCATTTTGACCTTCCCCGCTTGACCTCTCTTGGTCATCCATCAGAAAGTGGCATATCTTCCCACTCTCCCTTCCTTTATTGCACCTAGAGTTTCCTATCTGGTTAAAGCGGGCAGCAGTGGATACCACTAATTACAAAATATCCTAGCACGTTGTATTTTTTTTGTTATTTTGATGTATTCACAAAGGCGGTACCATTTTGATTGAATTAATTAAATCCCACATTTTTCCAGAGCATATTAGACAATAGAGCAATGCATGAATAATGATCAGATTTGTGTGCCTGTGTACACACTGTGTGAAGTATGATGTTGTTGTTGATCTAATTGCTGCCAAATAGATGCAGGCATACTGAGTAGAAATGAATGTCCAGCTTCAAAGCTGCGTTGTATTGCAGCTATAGGGGCCACAAATCAATTCACATGAGCAGGCTCTACCGGAAGAACTTGGAAGAGTATTTGACACCTGAACACTTTCGGGGAAAAGCTACACTGTCAATACCCATCCATACCTTTGAAAAGACCCATTATCTCTTCAAAGGAGCACTAGACCCCCCCACACACACACACACACACGCATGTGCGTTGGACATCTGCTTGTAGTAGTCTAATTCAGCGTGCAACCAACCACCTCAGAGCATCAGCTCTTCACGGGATGTACGTGGGCATCACTTATGAATGCTCTGTGGGTCTGGGTTTCTCTCACTCTCCTCTGGTTGTTTATTGCGCGTTTTCTAAATTAGTCTCAGTCAACTGGTTTTGGACGTGTATCATGTGTCCGTTGTCTATAAGGTGGCAATGCTCTCACATGTATGCGGTTTAATGTCTTCGTAATAATATTGTAACATTTAGCTGAAAGTGAACATGGATTTTATCTTGGTTTCGATACTTTTGCTATTTATCGACGCGGTTTGCGCGGTGTCGCATCATGGACATCTACAACCGTTTATGTAAGTATCTGTTTGGATAAGCTTTTGGTTTTTACTCTGTGAAATCACAAAAACGCATGAAACGTATAGAAAAGTAATTTATTTGAAGTTAAACCGAGCTATGCCAAAGTTAACATAATTAACATTTCCATAAAAGGTTAATATTCATGTGAAAAATCTAGGTATATATATGTATGCTCTATTATGTGATGTTTTACTACACTTTGTACGTTGAAAGGGGAATATGGTTTAGGATAAATCTGTAGTTCAAACAAGAGACAACAAGAAGGCCACTTAAAGCTTTATTTGTATACATCTCAGACAGGTATTCCCCCTGAGCTATTGATGTCATATTGTCATTAGAATGAGCTGTCTCTCTCTCTAAACATGACCAGTGATGATATACCCATTACTGAAGTATGCAGCCTTCATGCAATGCTCATTCCTATAAGATAGGAGAGCATATTATGCTAAAATAACAGGTGAGATATGTCAGGGATAAAGAAACTTGAATAGGCCTAATTTCATGTTCAGACATATTTATTTATTCCCTTGTATTTACCTTGTGGTACTGAAACTATGTCGCAAATAGACAACTTTCTCACATGGACCATACCGTAAAAACAGATTTTTTTAAATGCATGCTGAATTCAGAGGCAGTTACAGTATAGTATAAATGCAAAAAAAAGAAAATTCTGCATGCAAAATAGCAGAATATTTATTTTTCAACTACGCGACTTTTGCGCTTTTATTGCAGGTTAAAACTAATTTGTCTCCTGGTAGGTATGCCTGTTTTAGGGAGATACAGCATCAGCACCAACCTCGGGTTGAGAGAACGCCATAAGTGTGCAAATCTGTCTCTAGGTGACCACTTTGAATAATACACACACAGATGTATATAATTTCCTAGAAAATTTAAAATGTATATTATTATATGTTTTATATTAGGTTTTGCCAGGATGCAAATCGATCAAGAAACTGCTTTTTTACTGACAGTGCACAAACAGCACTTGTGTTTCTTGCAATTATCCTTTGGTTACTGTGGGAGGAGTAGCCTACTTGGAATAACCATACCTGCTAATGCTGCTTCAATGTACATTTATGCATATTCCAATGTAGTTGTTGAATCTAAGAATAAACTCACATGGGAACTGAATTAAAAAAACAGTCAGATAAATGAAAAAAAAATAACGGACTAAAAAAGTAATTATAGGCTGCTTAGTTTATTCATTTTCTAAAACACTAGAAGCCAAATATATATGTATAAATATTGCAAAGAATTATGTATATAGTTGCCTCAATTGATTAAAGTTATCCACTGACATTAATTGTCATTTTATTTCTTCATGACACCATTGTTTCACCTTCTATAATGAATTGTTAATAGTTTTTTTGCCACTCTCCCTTTTCAGGCCAAATGTGTGTGCGGTGCGGGAGGTGACGCTGGTCGCTCAGAGGCAGCCGTGTGTGCAGGCCTTCACACGCATGGTCAAGGCCTGGAAGCAAGGCTGCTCAGGACAGAACTGGTGCATGGGATACGAGAGAAGGCAGGTTCTGCGTTCGGCCACTCATCCATCCATTTGCATTTACGTTCTTCCATCCATCCATTCACTCGTTCATTTCTTAATTTATTCTGTTCCGGATCAAATTATCCACTTGTTGATTCATTCGTTCACTCTATGGGTCCATTGGTCACTTGGAGATGGGTAACCATGGAGGAAATCTTAAAGACCTTAAATCTTTCATGTATTTGCGCCACAAAATTCGACCAGTAAAATGTAAAATGTTTTCAGGCAAGTTTTTTAATAAAGAGACAGTCCTTTTGTGTATTTTGTCAGACAAATCTTACTGTTCTCACTTATGCAGAAACAGATAACTCTGTTGGAGCGTTTGCTACATCCAAATGTCTCTGTCTTTACGTGAAGCCGTACTCCCATGTCCAGTTCTCTTTTCCAATCTTTTCCGACCCTTTAACTCGTCCTAAGGAATTCTTGAGGAAAGCTCACCTGTGCATCGTCATTATGCTCTGTCTAGACTGCCTATAGTATGTATAGCCAATGGATAAGTCTGTTTTGTGTAGTTGTTGTTGACACAGTCTTAACAGTAATCACGTTAAAGCCCTGCCCAAACAAAATGCGTCATCTTCAATCCCTCTAAATGTTTGACAAAATCCCTTTCCTGTCTCCTCTCTTCGCCCCTCTCTTCAGTTCTATAATCAGGGCTCTAAAACCTTCTCATGTACCACTAAGTGTGACGGTGTAGCCAACACTCCAGAATAGTTAACTAAGCTACCCATTTAGCCGAGGCATCTCCATAGGCCAGGTACATACCTGTGAAGGGCGGGCGGGGGGGGTCTGTGGCTAGCCCCTGACTGTCTCTGAGTCTCACAGCCAACTCTCTAGGGAGATTCTCCATGTGACGCTTAGGCCTGCTTTCTCTGTGTATTTACCGTGTTACAAAGACGCGGGCTGCTTTGAAGAGGGCCAAAGCCTCAATTACAAGCCGTAAACAAACCGATTTTCCCCTGACGTGTAATGACTATGGAGCCGTTTGGGCCCGACTAAACTACAGGGGTAGCCACGCTACTCTGATGTGCTGTCTGCCAGTCACACTTTGAACTAGGTGACTAAAAAGACTGGGAACACGTTTGCTGGTTATCGTACTGCTTTTTACTTTAAAGAGTGGGGAAATGCAAGATGATTATTGTACCGCCACGAACTGTTTTTCTTCTTACTCATTAATCTTCATCAGTAACCCAGATCATCCGCTCACCCGGGTCGTCTGACAAAGTCAAAACCCCTCCAACAAACACTTTACATTGACTTTGTTATAAATCAAGATCTTACATAATTTTATTTAATCAGGAATGCGTTACCTAGAGCAGCTTTGTATTATCTGAATAATGTCAGATTATGTTAAGATTCTGATGTCCCTCTTGGTAACAGGACAGCGTATTACACAGCATACAGACAAGTCTACAGACAAGATTACCAGAACGTGTACAAATGCTGTCCTGGATGGTCTCAACTCAACGGAGAAGCTGGCTGCTTGTATCGTAAGTTTTTTCCTTTTATTATTGTTTCACAGTTGTGTAGTGTGCAAGTAATGGCAGAAGTTGCCAAAACAATTGACTAGTAAGTTTGACATCATAAAATTGGTCAATGTATCCTTCCATCAGGTGGGCCTGTTTCATCGTTGTTGTAAGTGAAGCGAATTAAAACATCTGCCTCGACAGTCCTCAGTGATCTAAGACACAGCCTTGCAGAACTTCGTCTCAGGTGTTTGAATCCTGGTCACAGCAGACAGTCTGCAGAATAGTTTCCAATTGGGAATTTGTGCTCAATTGTTCGTATAAGAACCGCACATTTACATTCTGGGGCCCATTGGGTTGATAACATGGTTACAGGCAGAGTTTTCCCCATGCTATGTCTGAAGATGAGGCATTGGCTTTGTGGTTCGGGTGCTGAGGCTGTTTAAGGCTGGAGCGTTAGTCTTCACGCTGGGCTGTTCATCTCTATATGGCGCTTTTCCACTACACAGAACCAGCTCGTCTCAGCTCGACCCGACTCGGCTTTTTTGGTTTTCCACTGGGAAAACTAAAAGTTGTACCTGTACCTGCTTCCAGGTACTTTTTTTCGTACCACCTCAGGCGAGGTTCTGAGCGAGCTGAGGCGATACTAAAATGTGACGTGAAAACAAGGCAGACTGCTGATTGGTCAGAGAATCGTCACTATTCACTGCATCATCATTGCACGCGCCGGATGTAGTATCCTGAGTAATCCCACCATATATACAAAAATAGTTTGGCCAGAGATTGCGTGAGAGCTGTACATATTATCCATTACGAATACTATGGCAAACAGAAAGAATACGCCGTGAGAAACAGCCACATCTCGCGGATCAAACACAGCATACACTCGATTTCCTCCATTGCCTTATGTGTGTGTGGGTAGCGAGTGTTGGTAGGAGGACGCGGACCTGAATGAAACACGCTTCTCTTTCCCGGTAGATTATACAAGTAGAGCATTCTAACACGGCGCATGTAGTACGTCCGGACTCCATTCATACTACCCGGATTCATGCAATATAGAACATACTTTTTTAACGGTCGCAAAGTACGTTCTTATTTAAATGTAGTACATACTCAACATAGTACGCGATTTCGGACGCAGCCTGTGTGTCGCCATGCCGCGTAGAAGATCAGTAGAAGATCAGTTTCCTGCCGCGTCGCTATGACGACCGGGTACTATTGCGCAGGTACTATCTGCAATGGAGAACGGAGCGAAAGCGAGCGGAGCCGAGTCGGGCCAAGTCGAGTCGAGCTGGTTCTTTGTAGTGGAAAAGCGCCATATGTTGATGGGATTCTACGGCCTCTGATCGACATAGTCTGCATACATCAGTCAGCACCCCTGGTATAGCTCGTCATGCCCGAGCATCACTGTCAGTACCCATCCTCTGTGCCCAGGCCCAGCCGGTTCTGTATCTATCTGCCCTCTCATGCCCAGGGAGCAGGGCCTGATGGGAACCGGCATTGATAGGTCAGGAGTGAGAGATGATCCCCTGGATGTGCCTTTCAGCAAGCTCTCATTATGGGCTCCACGTTTTCCTCAAAGCCCTCATTGTCTCTGCTTAGAATGTTACACTATTATATTATCCAGGGAGGCATTAGACTGTCTGCTCAACCCCTGAGCTCTGGTTGGTTTTTAAACGCTGCACAATGTGAAGCCTTAACAGTCATTACCCAGCACTTCCCGGTGTCTCCATCACTAGGCTGCAGGGTTTTTGGTTTTTCTGCGTTTCTAGCGTGACAATAATGTCTCCCTCCGACGCATGGCTGGGCTTTTATCTCTGAAACATAAGACGTGGCAGCACTTTGAGACGGGACACGCTAATCGTCCTTTTCTCTGTGTCGTTGAGCTAAGATCAAAGGAGAATCACGCCAGAATCTCCTTGCTCTCACACACACAGACCTATTCCAACAGTGCTCTAAATGAAAAACAATTAAATCTAGTTCTACGTTTTCATAGTGCAGACAGCATTTTAGAAGACAGGCACACATTTTAAAATGCTCAATGAAATGTACATCTTTTAGTAGAGCTACTGAAAACTACAGAGATTTATTTGAGTATCTTGTCATTTAGAAACTATTTTAGAGTCTTGCACCTGTGAGTCAGAATGGAGGTGTGAGCATATGTTTGTGTACCTCAGCTATAATGAAAAGTCAATCTAAGCTAATAAGGCTAATTAACAGTGGTCATTGTGAGGCATTTTAACATAATTGTGTGACATAAAGCCACAGAGTAACAGCCCATTACTATATTTAGCAGTCATGCTAACACATGCTAATACCTCTTTTCAACCCTTTACCCACATCCGTCTCACTCAACTCCTTTTTGTCTCTTTCTTGTTAGCCAGATAGTTTTACCATGACACGCGGTAGTATTAATAAACCAACATTATCCATAACTCTCCAGCTTTCAGCTTTAAAAATCCAGTTTGGCAGTTTTTTGGCATTCCAGTACCTCAGTAATCGACAGACATGTCGATAAGACATTAACTGCATGTTGCCGTCGCTTGACGAACGTAGCCTAGACAGCTGCTAACACCTCAAACATGTTGACACATGTCATCTGAATCAATATCCCCCGAGCAACATGAAAATCATAGAAAAAACTCAACGTTGCCTCTGGAACGCATTCAAGAATCCAATAGCATCTGTCTGTATGGGCTAAATAAATAACAATTAGCGTTGTGTCTCCTGCCAAATTAATTATAAACAGATCTTTAATAACAAGGAATTGACATTAGATTTGTTGCACTTTACCGAAAACGTTATATACTGTGGGTTAGGCGTGCCAATGCCTACCTAAATAGAACCCAACATTTTTCTCTCATAGTTTTGTTTTTACTTCTAATCCTTAAGCAGGTCCAGCAACAGGAACGTTTCTCACAAGCAGAGGGATTTGTGCATCTGACATGTGTTCAAACTAGCCTGAATTCCTTTTGCCAGTGTTCTTTCAAGGCAAGAGGACATGGAGGTGCATGCAAATGCCTCGTTTGGTTTAAACACTCTTTTTGTCTGTTTTCAAAAGCACCAATTGGCTTGATGACTATCTGACTCGTCTGAGGGTTAGAGTCCTTGACTTGCTCATGGTGCTTCCAGAAACTTCCGTCCGCTTCTTCCATTCTAAGGTCCGTTGAACGAGCTGAGAGTGGCTAATGACTGGAGAATGGACCAGGGTGTAGTAGAAGCAGGAAATCATGTTGATTGATGGCTACAATGAGTTTTGTGAAGAGGGGCTGAGGAGCAGCGTGGGAACAATGTCTTTACCAGTTAGTTGGCCTCGTTAACGGCTGAATAGGACCTGGGCCCTTTTGTGGCTGCAGGGACCAGGCTTGAAGATGTACCCGTGAATCAGAGCCACTAGCGGGAAATGGTGACTGCTGCTGTCCGTGGGTGGTCTTAGTTTATGTGACGATACTCCAGATCTCAGGAACAACTACGCCCCTGGTCACCGACATAATCCCAGGAAAGACTCACATAAAAACAGTCTTTCTTTGTGTCACAGGGGCCTCATTCATTTGGGCTTTTTTATGTCAATGGTAAATCTAAAAACCCGGACAGTGTTAAATGTACCGACGAAAACCGCTCTGGTCGCAGGATCGTCTGTCTAAAATCTCCCTCCTTTTTACATTTGAACAACTGTCCCAAAGCTGAAGAAGTCAAAATACTCAAGGGTGTAGGTAGGGGCTAATTCGACGTTCCGGTGGCCCTTGCCATTGACTGCGCAACTAGGCAGTAAAATCTCATAAGGCATTTTCTTTAGCTTGAGTGAAACTTGACACATACTAAACAAAATAATACCTAAATTAAATGTTCAAACATGAATGTGTCACGCTTGTTAAACAATTAAAACCATGGATATTTTTTTTAACCAATTGAAACCATTATTCACATCATGCACATCATCCCAAAAGTAGCGCCAAGTAAACATAGAGGGCACTCCGAGCAAGTGTGTAGTGCATAGGGGCTGGATTGAGAGGGAAAAAAGTGTGCTAAGAAAAAGGACAGCATTGTCACGATCTGCCTTTTGGCAGATGGCAAGGAATAGACACAATTGCAGAGAATAATTTCCAAAACAGGGTTTTTATTCTCATCCAGGCAGAACAGGCACTGAACATCAGAACTGAAACACTGAAACAATGACCGACACAGACAAACTGACACAGACCAAGCTAAATGCAGACACTAACGAACTGAACACAGAACAGGTGAGAAACAAACACAGGTGTAAGACATTGTCCTTGAATAATTCTCACTGCTGGCAAGGGGAGTGGCCACACTGGCATAGAGGGGAACAGAGGCAGTCTCTTACAGTACCCCCCCCTCAAGGCGCGGCTCCAGAAGCGCCAAAATAGTCAACTACAAACTGCTGCGGGGAGGCGGCAGAGGAGGTGGGGAGGGAAGGAGGCGAGAAACAACAAAACAGGTCTAAAGCATGGCCCCTGGTACGGCGACAAAGTTTGGGAAACAGTCCAGGACATCTGGTGGCGACAGGTCAGACAGCCTTACTGGCTGAGGGGGAGCAGAGGCCCGGACGGGCGGATGCAGGTCAGGAGACCGGACCGGCGGAGACGGGTCAGGGGTTCGACCAGGCGGGAGCGTGTCGGGAGGTCTACCCGGTGGGAGCGCGTCGGGAGATCGACCACGCAGAGACGGGTCAGGTGGTCGACCAGGCAGAGGTGGGTCAGAAGGCAGCGCCGGAGGAGACGGGTCTGGCGGCAGCGCCGGAGGAGACGGGTCTGGCGGCAGCGCCGGAGGAGACGGGTCTGGCGGCAGCGCTGGAGGAGACGGGTCTGGCGGCAGCGCCGGAGGAGACGGGTCAGGAGGCCGGACAGGAGGGTGCAGGTCTGGAGGCCGGACAGGCGGGGACGGGTCAGGAGGCAGTGCCGGAGGAGACGGGTCTGGCGGCAGCGCCGGAGGAGACGGGTCAGGAGGCCGGACAGGAGGGTGCAGGTCTGGAGGCCGGACAGGCGGGGACGGGTCAGGAGGCAGTGCCGGAGGAGACGGGTCAGGAGGCAGTGCCGGAGGAGACGGGTCAGGAGGCAGTGCCGGAGGAGACGGGTCAGGAGGCAGTGCCGGAGGAGACGGGTCAGGAGGCAGTGCCGGAGGAGACGGGTCAGGAGGCAGTGCCGGAGGAGACGGGTCAGGAGGCACTGCCGGAGGAGACGGGTCAGGAGGCAGGGCCGGAGGAGACGGGTCAGGAGGCAGGGCCGGAGGAGACGGGTCAGGAGGCAGGGCCGGAGGAGACGGGTCAGGAGGCAGGGCCGGAGGAGACGGGTCAGGAGGCAGGGCCGGAGGAGACGGTTCAGGTGGCCGTGCCGGAGGACACGGTTCAGGTGGCCGTGCCGGAGGACACGGTTCAGGTGGCCGTGCCGGAGGACACGGTTCAGGTGGCCGTGCCGGAGGACACGGTTCAGGTGGCCGTGCCGGAGGACACGGTTCAGGTGGCCGTGCCGGAGGACACGGTTCAGGTGGCCGTGCCGGAGGACACGGTTCAGGTGGCCGTGCAACTGGTTTTGGCCCGGCGACAGTTCTTGGCCCGGGAACTGGCTCGGCCAGGATGACGGCCTCGGGCATAGGACGGGTCTCGAGAACAGGACGGGGCTCGAGGACAGGACGGGGGACCGGACTGGAGTCAGGACGGGGGACCGGACTGGAGTCAGGCAGGGGGACAGGACTGGAGTCAGGCAGGGGGACAGGACTGGAGTCAGGCAGGGGGACAGGACTGGAGTCAGGCAGGGGGACAGGACTGGAGTCAGGCAGGGGGACAGGACTGGAGTCAGGCAGGGGGACAGGACTGGAGTCAGGCAGGGGGACAGGACTGGAGTCAGGCAGGGGGACAGACTCCGACAAGGGGTCTGAAGTGAGCTCTGGGGCTGGAGTGAGCTCTGGGGCTGGAGTGAGCTCTGGGGCTGGAGTGAGCTCTGGGGCTGGAGTGAGCTCTGGGGCTGGAGTGAGCTCTGGGGCTGGAGTGAGCTCTGGGGCTGGAGTGAGCTCTGGGGCTGGAGTGAGCTCGGGAACCGGGACAGCCACGGGGACAGACTCTGGGACGGACCTGGGGGCTGGCTCAGACAAGGAAACGGGGACTGGCACAGGCAGGGAAACTGGGACTGGGACAGGCAGGGAAACTGGGACTGGGACAGGCAGGGAAACTGGGACTGGGACAGGCAAGGACACGGGGCCTGGCTCAGGCAAGGACACGGGGACTGGCTCAGGCAAGGACACGGGGACTGGCTCAGGCAAGGACACGGGGACTGGCTCAGGCAAGGACACGGGGGCTGGCTCAGGCAAGAACACGGGGACAGGCTCAAGTTCAGGAACAGGGTCAGTGGCAGCCTCCAGGAGCGTGAGCAGGTGGGGTGCACGGCAGAAAAACCGTGGCATCAGGTACTTCAATGCTGGAGGAGGAAGCACTCCCTGGCGAGCTCGCCACGCGAAGAACCGGCTGAACAGCCCGCTCTCCTCCTCCGGGTCACACCCTGACTCTCCTACCCAGGCCCGATAGTCCCCAAAGGCCCCCCGATCCTCCCGCAAAGCCTCCTCTATAGCCCGAACGGCGGCCATTTTGGGCAGCGGAGCAGAAACCAACCTGGCCTGCGGGGCGGCAGGCATCTTGAGCTGCGGGGCGGCGGCCATCTTGAGCTGCGGGGCGGCGGCCATCTTGAGCTGCGGGGCGGCGGCCATCTTGAGCTGCGGGGCGGCGGCCATCTTGAGCTGCGGGGCGGCGGCCATCTTGAGCTGCGGGGCGGCGGCCATCTTGAGCTGCGGGGCGGCGGCCATCTTGAGCTGCGGGGCGGCGGCCATCTTGAGCTGCGGGGCGGCGGCCATCTTGAGCTGCGGGGCGGCGGCCATCTTGAGCTGCGGGGCGGCGGCCATCTTGAGCTGCGGGGCGGCGGCCATCTTGAGCTGCGGGGCGGCGGCCATCTTGTGCTGCGGGGCGGCAGCCATCTTATGCTGCGGAGGAGATTCGAGCCCCAGCCGAATATAGTGCTCCCGGCTGATTCTCTCCGCCTCGTCCTCCTCCTCTGGCTCCTCCCAGTACTCCTCTGAATCCTCCTCGGATTCAGCGCAGCGAGTCCTCTCCCACTCTCTCTGCTCCCAGTAACCCGCTGGTAGCCACATCGGTGGCGGCGCGGATGGTCGAGGAGGAAGGGGTGGTCCTCGCCTTATGGCGCATCGGCGCAAACATACTGGGAACTCCATTGGCGGCCCGTAAGTGGACGAGTAGCTCCTCATTCTCCGCTGTGTCGTAAATGGGCGGTTCATTCTGTCACGCTCTGCCTTTTGGCAGATGGCAAGGAATAGACACAATTGCAGAGAATAATTTCCAAAACAGGGTTTTTATTCTCATCCAGGCAGAACAGGCACTGAACATCAGAACTGAAACACTGAAACAATGACCGACACAGACAAACTGACACAGACCAAGCTAAATGCAGACACTAACGAACTGAACACAGAACAGGTGAGAAACAAACACAGGTGTAAGACATTGTCCTTGAATAATTCTCACTGCTGGCAAGGGGAGTGGCCACACTGGCATAGAGGGGAACAGAGGCAGTCTCTTACAAGCATGACTTAAAAACAGAATCGTTAGATTTTAGGCCAGAAAAGTGTGCAGTGTTCTGACTTGAGAAGTGATTCCCAAGGAAGTTCAAAATACTCTGCATTTCCATTGAAATATTTTATGCAAAGCAACAATAATTACACTTAACATTTTTGGAATGCTTTCTCTTAGAGGCATTTGAAATATTTCGAATGAAGAGGGCCATCTGACAAAGCTGCCCGTGGCCTGGCCTTTCTCAGCTCTTGTGAAACCCTTTGATTTGACGCATTCCTCTGCAAAGCAAAACATGACTCGGTGTCTGAACGACAGTGCTGTGTTCCGTGCATTCCAATTGCCAGCCCAAACCGCTTTGGCTTTTATGCATTAGAATTACTGTCAGTCTGCTAACGTCTGTCTCTCACTCTGGGGGTTAAACAGATTGACGTAGCCTAAACAAACAGAGTCTCCGTGACAGACTGCCGCTGTTGTGGCGTTTAGGCTCTGACACCTGCTTTCTTGGACGCCAGCATCCGTTTGTTAGAAGTGTGACTCACTGACCTCTCTGTGTCTCTGTGAATGCAACTTCTTCCTTCAGGCAAGGTGTCTTTGTAACAGAGAGAGGGCACTCACAGAAGGAGAGATGAGTGAGGCTTTTGCCATTCGTCGCCGCGCTGCACGGAAAGTTAAATATTTGGCGGCGTCAGGGACAGCCGGAGTGGCAAACAATGTAAAATATTGGTTAAACTGTCCCGGACTGCAGATGTTGACAATATGTCTGACCCAGGTGTTTCAGCTCCTCTTGTCTCTTCTGTTTCTTCCACTCCATGCTGTCCCGGTGCCATTCTCCAGCGGTGTGCAGCTACGGTGTTTGCTTTAATGGGGGCCAATGTCGTGAGGGAACCCGCTCCAGCTCCCAGCTCTGCGACTGCCCTTCTGGCTTCAATGGGCCCAGCTGCCAGTATGGTAAGTAGAACACTGTCTGTGTAATGTAGCTCTACGTATCTCCGTCTTTTCCTGTTTGTGTCTGTTTTTATGGATTGCTGCCGGCCCACTTTATACCGTGTCAACGGTGTTAAAAACACACTTCTGCTTATTTTACCTCAGATTACACTTTTATAATATCAACCCAATCTCTTGATATTCCCACTGGACTCAACTTGAGTGATCACATTTCCTCACGTTGGAATGAGAATCTTCTCCCATCAACAGTTGGCATTAGCCCAGGAATGTTATCAGCAGTCCTGGTGGAAGTCAAGCCGTCAAAGCGGTGTTTCCTAGTCGAGGATATTGTTGTTTTTCTGATAACAACACACGACAGGAACTCTCTCGCAAGTGCATGCTTTTCACCAGTCGCCTGTCAATCAAACAGTCCGCAGCTCTTTAGACTCCAGTGCGGAACATTCACGGTCGTCTTTATGAAGTGCTCTAATAAGACCAAGCCAAGTCTATCTAGGATAGGATACAGGTCTCAGAGTTTATTAGGATTCCGGTGTTTCATAGTACAGGCAGCAACAGGGTTTCATGGGATTTACGTCCAGGTGACCATTTGTTACATTTTTACAATCTTGTTGATTTTCGTATAACAAATCCAATAGCCTGATGAATAACAAGCTGGGGCAATGCAAGGCTTTATCTCCCCGTGGAGACGAGACTATTGCTAAGCTAATTTGAATCTCCAGCGACCCCCTTAAGAATCAGAAGTCAGACTTTGATAAACACCTTAGCAAAACAGGGACGGTGAATAGCACTGACCTGGTTAGACGCATGGTGTCACGGTATACATGTTATCAAATGTGACACTGGTCTGTGTCTGTCTTTGGGTGGCACGCATATTCAAATCCTAGTAGGATATGATGTCAATGGTAGGATAGTGATGACATAATCAAAGGGCGCTGTGGTTATTATTATTCTTCCTCACAGCTGAGAGCTGGTCACACATAGAGTCCCCAGAACAATGTGAACACCTAGATTCTTTGATGTGGTTACACCGTGTGAAAGAAGATGCATACCTCCTTTGATCCTTCACTGTAACTACTCATCGGCCAGCCAGACATGGACTCTGACATCGCAGAGGGCTGTAGTGACAACACATACCTCTCTGACAGACATAATGCATTAGTGGATGAAATGTGGAAGCTGGGAACCAAGTTATCGTCCGGTACAGCTCTCTTCCTCCCTGGGCTCTCTCTCCAAAGCAACCTGTGAATCAAATGGAAGACTGCTGCTGGAAAACTAACTGCTTGTACAAAAAATGATTGAAATGTTGAAAAAAAAAAACAGTACAAATACAGTTCCTTTTTCCCAAGTTATTTCTAGCTTAAGGTTGTTCTCCTTAACCATGGTGATTTGTCTCCTGTAGAACAGAGGTTGACATCACTAAATGCTAAACTCATGCCCGTCAGGGACTCATTGTGGGTCCCGTGCTGCTCTCTCTGTCGGTATCTCTGTTTAACGTCAGAGAAGACGCCAGCTAACTATCCCCCATTCCATCTCTCTCACACACATAAAGACCTGCCACCATTGTTCAGGACCGTGAGTGATAGCTGTCGTCCACAGGCACCCAGGGGCCTAAAGGTTCGGAGCGTTATACAGAACACTAAAGGCCATTCTGCCAAGCTATTAGCCTGTGAATGGGGCGATGGTTATATGGCAATGTTACTGGCCCTCTACAGGCCCCAGACCATTGGTTCTGGCTGAGCTCAGGCTACTTCTGTTGCGAACTGGGCACTGATGCCTTCTGAGCTGGTTATGACAGTTTACCAGTAGACTTACAGGTCCATAATGAGGACAACACGGTCTTGTAGTCAAGTCAGTACAGGCTGGGATTACATATTGTGACACAATTTGAGAAAGAGACACGTATCCTAAGATCAATCAGGCTGAAGCGAGCGAGTATTCACTTGTTTATGTGACGGTCATAAGGTGAGAACGGTTCAGCTGGATACAAGTGTCACGCAGAACATATTTCTTTTGATGGTGTGTTTCCTTTCAGCTGTTTGTCCGTGCGTTCCTTCCGTGAGCATTGCTATGGCGTGCCGGTTCCCATGTGATTCATTTTGATGTGGTTCCTCTGTGTTTGTGGGTCATGTGGTGTTTCTGGATTGGGCGGGCCTAAGTAGTCGTGTTTCTCTTTTAAGTTTCCTGTGACAGATGTGTCTCTGTGTTTTCCTGGTCAGTTCCATTGTGCTTACAAATTGCCTCAGGGATTTCCCACATAACGTCTGTTGTGGATTTGGGTCTGGTTTAATAAGTATCTACTTTGCTAAAGATCTCTGAAGGTTCAGTAGTCACTGCTCGTCCCGCACGGAAACGTCTCGTACATATATGCTACATTTCCCTCTTCTGTCTTGTCTTTCACTGTGATCAACATTTTACATAGTATTAAAAAGTGCCCTGTGGCAGTGAAGGATAACATTCAGTGTATGAATTGACCACTAAACATGTACATGTAATTAGGTATCGTACCGCATAAAGCAAGCATCAACAAAACCTGTCGTATCCGTTTATGATGGTTATACCTATCACACCGACTAGCTAAATTAACTATATCTACCAAATGATTTCAGGCAAAACACTTTCACAATTTATACAATTTAGATTTACTATTTACCATGTCGGTAATTTGGAGGCTTTAACACTCACTTTGGTGAACAAGCACAGAAGTACTAAAGTTAACAAACAACTAACGCTGTTAACCTGCAGTAGCTTGCTAGAAACATTAGCTAACTACCCAACAAGGCTGTAATGTAACTATAAAGGTTTGAGTTGGTCACAATTCATTGGATAACCCAGTGACTACGGTATTGTGTATCTATTGTGCTTCATTGCACCAATAAACCTCCACACCCATTATCCCTTGGTCTTATAGTCTATTAACCCTAAGAACCCTAGTTGCCCCGACTGGAAACCACTATATTACCGTAATGGCTGTATATAATGAGCAATACATTTGCTAATACAAAACATTCACTTTAGCGTCAACCGTAGTTTTCGTAATTATAGCAACACGATTTTTTATTCTCATACAACTACATTGGTACGTGTTCAGCTTGAAAGCCCCTATAAGTTAACCCACCCCCTGCTTTCAGCAGTAGCAGTCACCAGACACATTCTACCAGGGTGGCGTCACTGGTCCTCAGGGCTGTTTTTGGCTTCCCTATTGGGCGCCAGAGGCTTGGACTTCTCAACAAAGTGCAAACCAAAATACGGCACCTCGACCGGTTAACCATTCTAGTGCAAAGTTGGAGTGCAAACGGGTTTTCTTAAGTTCTGTTCATGTTGTTATACTTTGAAATGTTTGATTGCTGTTGCCTTCTCACTGCCACACTGCAAACAATGGTTTCTCCAAAATAACAACAAAAAAATTAAATTAGAATGAAATGTTTAACTTCTGACAATCTGCAAATGGGGTGATAGAGTTTTAATTGTAACAAGACAGAAACATGTTAAATGGGGAAAAACTGACACGCTGACAGATGTCAAAACCAGTCTAATATTGTTGTTTTCAGTCTTTAATGATATGTTAATTTTCTATGAATTGAGTTAAACTTTGTGGCTTGTCTTTTTTAAACTGTCTTCATATTCTGCCTCATGCCATTTATGGATGGCTTGGATGGATGGCTTGATTTATTTTTTCAGACCTAAGTCTTTTTGGCTTTATAGTTCTCCTTTCAAAACAGACTCGGTGTGTCTCACATTTTCTGAATTAATAAATGTTAGCTGTGAAGAGTAGATTGCCCCTAAAAAACCCCAACACTAATAGGATTTCAGACACTATCAAGAAATCCATGTCAAGCAGCTGTTTAATACCAGCTAATGGATGTTATGTCTTTCTACATCATGTAATGGTCTTTAACTGTAAAATGCCCTTGTGAAAGCCCATTAAACGATCTTCGTGGTGTTTGCTTTGATATATAAAAGATGTCTGGTCAATGAGCTCATGTGTTGACTGGACCCAGGGTCATTGCAATGCCAGTCAGCTCAATGGCATCACTTAAGACAGGCTCTCTAATGACAGCGGTCGTCATTGTCAAAGAGCTGTAATGTAGCTACGCTAACACTGTGTTATTGACTGCTAATAGATTAGGGCCTTGGACCCGCATGGTGTCTGGGAAGTTGTGCTTCTAATAAGCAGACCAGATCACTACGCTAATAACAGGATACCAGGGGCCTGTAATGAAAGGGACGCAGTTCAGTTTGAGAGAATTGGTTCAACTGAAGACCACATTAGCCAAGGAACATGTAAAATGCCATGCAGGAATTGTGTTGTTCGATCACTCGCTCAAAACATGAGTTTACAGAGGGTGACGGGTAGGCCTGTTCCCCACGGTCCAGTGCTCAGGCTTCTGGGAAACGATGTGCCACGCAGACAGGTTTAGGGTAAACTGAGATTAAGGTTAGGGTTATGGGATTGAGATGTGACCTCCAGACCGGGTTAGGGTTATGGGATTGAGATGTGACCTCCAGACCGTGTTAGGGTTATGGGATTGAGATGTGACCTCCAGACCGGGTTAGGGTTATGGGATTGAGATGTGACCTCCAGACCGGGTTAGGGTTATGGGATTGAGATGTGACCTCCAGACCGTGTTAGGGTTATGGGATTGAGATGTGACCTCCAGACCGGGTTAGGGTTATGGGATTGAGATGTGACCTCCAGACCTGGTTAGGGTTATGGGATTGAGATGTGACCTCCAGACCTGGTTAGGGTTATGGGATTGAGATGTGACCTCCAGACCGTGTTAGGGTTATGGGATTGAGATGTGACCTCCAGACCGTGTTAGGGTTATGGGATTGAGATGTGACCTCCAGACCGGGTTAGGGTTATGGGATTGAGATGTGACCTCCAGACCGTGTTAGGGTTATGGGATTGAGATGTGACCTCCAGACCGTGTTAGGGTTATGGGATTGAGATGTGACCTCCAGACCTGGTTAGGGTTATGGGATTGAGATGTGACCTCCAGACCGTGTTAGGGTTATGGGATTGAGATGTGACCTCCAGACCGTGTTAGGGTTATGGGATTGAGATGTGACCTCCAGACCGTGTTAGGGTTATGGGATTGAGATGTGACCTCCAGACCGTGTTAGGGTTATGGGATTGAGATGTGACCTCCAGACCTGGTTAGGGTTATGGGATTGAGATGTGACCTCCAGACCGTGTTAGGGTTATGGGATTGAGATGTGACCTCCAGACCGGGTTAGGGTTAGAGTTAGGGTATCCTGAGATTAGGGTTAGGGGATTGAGATGTGCTGTGGGTGGGATGAGACAGTGAACCGTGCTCATCTGAAGCACATCCAGGAGTGGAGATTCTTCTTGACCAATAATATTTCTGACAGGGAGAAATAGGCACTGGGTTTTCCATTTCAGGAGAGAGCGGCACTGGGTTTTCCATTTTCAGGAGAGAGAGGCACTGGGTTTTCCATTTCAGGAGAGAGCGGCACTGGGTTTTCCATTTTCAGGAGAGAGAGGCACTGGGTTTTCCATGGTGGGATCACAGGCCTTTCACAGGATACTATGCTTGTAAGAAGGAATGGAGTAGAGACGGTAAGGAGCAGTAGATCACACAGTTCAGTGTTTGGTTCACTTACTCTGCAGGTCAACTGGGTAATTACCTATCTAACAATATAGCCACTGTTACATCACAGTCACACACACACACAGTCACACACACAGTCACACACACAGTCACACACACACAGTCACACACACAGTCACACACACACAGTCACACACACAGTCACACACACACACACAGTCACACACACAGTCACACACACACACACACACAGTCACACACACAGTCACACACACTCAACAACGGGGCCAACGTCTCTCTGATGTGGAACTCACACAGAGAGCGCTGAGCTTCACAGAAGACAGACATTCAGACAAGCACGTCCTGTGGATGTGTCTAGTATTCACCAAACATTAGTAGTGCTAAAGTATTTAAATCAGGACCCTCTGATCTACTGTCATATCCGGTGCTTTGACACAGATTTCAAAATATATAGAAGTGAGGAAAGAAAAAAAGTGATAGAATTAAATATTTCGATTTATCATTTAGAACTGAGATTATATGTCAGTCTGCTAGATTTACCCTTGTAATGTCTGGTCATTTCTTGTGGAAAGAGAGTGTTTGACTACATCTTTGTGAGTGATGCTTAGAGGTATACAATGACAACGAAGAGAAGTCCTGCAGGAAGTTCCCAGTTAACACCTGCTGTAATTCTCATTAGAGAACTAATTGCTGGTTTGATGATACATTTACATCTTGGCCATGGACCTAGTTAGTTTAAGCTTAATGTAGAATTATTAATATAGAATTAATAATATAGAATTATTAATATAGAATTATTTAGCTCTTGCTGAACACAACAAAAGAGATTTCGCAATTATCCACAGATCCAAACAGATCGAAGCAGTTTTTATTTGATTTGTTCTGAAATGTTGGATTCCTGCTGGTATTTTATGTATTATATTATTATATCATAATAACAGTGTGTTGCAGGAGCTGTGTTCTGCATAGTAATTTGACAGTGCTGTTTCAGATGTTTCTATGTTAATGTTCTACCTCTGTCACCATTAGCTGCAGTTAAACTCTACAATTACCACAAAATCTCAGGTTAAAGTAGATGTTCACTAACGTCAGGTCAAAACTTGTCTTTTGACTGTCAATGTAGTCATAGCACCTTTTTGTTACCGCAGAAAACTGAATGTGATTTATTTAGGTACCGTGATGTTGTCTGTCCTACTTGTCTTTCAATAATTGTGATAAAATCAAAAACATTTTGTGAAAAGCGATATGGAAAACGTAATATATTCTCCTTAGGAGAGAGTTCCCTCTGATTAATCGATACGTCCAACTCCTTGACGGGTTTAATTGTACGCATGAGCTTGTTTTTATTTGATATAATCTGTATTGCTTGGAAGTTAGCTCTGAAAGTTCTGCTTTGGTCAACATACTGTATAAATAATTATGGGGCCTTGAGCGCTTCTGGGAAACCGCAGCCATCAGTTAACAGTGTCTAATGGACATGATTACAGAGGTTTGCAATCTATTATTACATGGATTTGCATTTTGCATCTGACCCTACTGTCAATGTGAACATGAACAGGCCAAATGGAAGCAGTGTTTAAACTTAAGTCAGTGTAACCCGTGTTGTTCTAGGTAGACTAGCTGACTTAGGTACTGCGGCAGCAAAGAAACCCCAGACCATCATACTACCACCACCATCACCATGCGTGACCACTGGTAGGATGTTCTTACTGTGAAATGACATGATTTGTTCAATTTGTGCCAGACTTAAAAAAAGAAATTGTTAGCGGTCTTGACAACAGTGCAATGTGAAATTACCCAGGATAGCACAAACTACCAGATGATGACTAAATCATGTTAAAGATAATTCTGGATTTGGTATGACAGAATACACTATATAGTCAACTGTACAAAACGTTCAGTCTACTATTGCTTCAGATATATTATGGACATTTTCGGCCTCTATACCATCTGCTCCTCCAACTCAGAAACCACAGCGTTTTGTTACTATTAAAGCTCCACGTTACCCCCTATAAAGACTGATGGGAACAGACAGCGGTCATGAGCAATATATGCTGCAGTGCGGCCGTCACTTAGAATGGCAGGGAAGCAGAGGTCAGAGGTGAACCCAGCATGTGGAATCAGCCTATATGTCTAAGGGCAAGCTTTCATTTACCATGGGGGACCTCACAGGTGATAAAAGCAGGAATGTTACTGACCCGCTCTGTTTGTAAACATGAGTTAATCTTATCGCCACATTTATCAGGCCATTAACAGGGCATTTGAGCTAGCAGTTGTGACACACGTGTTCATTTTCAGTCTGGGTCTTCCTGGTGTGTCTTATTTCCTGTTTTAAAGACTTTTATTTTTTAGCAAGGAGAGACATTGAGGCTGCGGTCTCATTTGCATGTGTGTCCTGGGAACATTAATTCACGAATACAACAATAATTAAAGACATTAACATACAACCAACAGACACACCGGCAGTAATTGATGAGTTGAAATCCTAACAAAAAGTTCCACCTTTTTGGTTATTAGGTAGATTTGAAATTTGTATATCAAAGCATAATTGAGCAAACATGTACATATTCCTGGCAATTTGGAATCATACTGTTTCATCTGTGCGCTACAAAGCAAATATCTGTCCCAAAGCTTTACCGCTTTTTCTGCAACATATTGTATTTTGTACAGTTGTATTTTGATTTCTATAAACATTTTCTTTGTTAAGGTGCGCATATATGGCACCTTAACACCTACCACACACTTACAACATTGACGTGACATTGAAATAATACAACGCTATTAGTGACATTACCCAGTGAACTTAAATAACCCACAGATTTCAAGTTCACTCCAGTTGTGTATTATCAAAACAAACTAGCCACTCAAACGGAACTAGCCGTGTGCACCCCACTAACAGCCCCGTGTGGAACAAAACTCACCACTCGTGACACTGTCAGCAAGATTTGAACCTATGTGCACTGGAGGCATGTCTGTAGACCAACCAGAGCCACAATATACTGTGTAATATTGTCAGGTAATTCAATGGGTGTTGTGTCGAGAGCCACATGAAGAGCAGAGAAATAACGTTTGTGGTGTTTAATCAAAATAAAACAAACAGCAACACAAACGGAAAACATACGCTGAATGTAAAAGCAATTGCGCTTACACAGAGCGACTTCTAACTTAATAATACACACAGTACATAAAACATACACGACGACGTACCAAACACTCACCCATAACATAACATTGAATTAATAACAAGCAGCCGTGAACCTAACCAGGGACCCTAAATAGCCCACTGCCACCATGAATTCTGCCACCATGAATTCTACCACCACAAATTTTGCCACCACAAATTCTCCCACCATGTATTCTGCCACAATGAATTCTGCCACCATGAATTCTTTATTGTCTATATACAGAATGTAAAAAGGTCAAGTGTTCACCATGAATTCTCCCACCATGAATTCTGCTACCATGAATTCTGTATTGTCTATATACAGAATGTAAAAAGGTCAAGTGTTCACCATGAATTCTGCTACCATGAATTCTGCCTCCATGGTTAAAGTGGAGTTGAATGTTTTTCTTAATTAACAATTAGCATTTTAAAAGTGATGTTTGCGTTTCCTCTGGTTCTCTTTGTGTTATATTTCCTTCAGTATGACAATCGGACACCAGGCAGTGTGACAAACATGTAATAACAGTAGAACATCTATTTTCACAGCACTGCATATATGCCGAGTAATTGGCATAGTAGGAATTTAAACCGCTTTCATTGAACATCTTGAAAATCATTTCCTAGAGTGTGACAAAATAATGAATGACAACCTGACTGCAAGAGCGAGCCAGCCCCCAGTCTAGCCCTGGCAGGTAGGACTGTATCCTTGGATGCGTTTTCCTCTCTCCGCTAAACATATCTGCCCTGTCAATGTCTCGCTGAACAGAGGAAGGTTAAACACGGCGTAGTGAGCGTTATAGCCTCGGGACCTTTGACCCTGTAAAAATAAATGCCTCAATATTGAGTCCTGTTGGCCAGCTCTACCTTGGAGAAAAGAGTTACGAAGAACTTTTACAAGAATGCAGCACTTAATCCCCCCAACCCCCCTACACACACACTCACACATGAATATGTCAATCAATGCTTCTATTTGGTGGCTGTATTGCCATTGTATTGTGTTAGTACAGTAGGCTCTAGTATTAATGTGTAAAGCAGCAGTGCCGTATCATGTTCATGTTATTAGTATCGCCTGCCGATGTGAGGTACATCAGTCTCTCGCTCATGAGAACCACAGGAGAATGAGAAACTGCACACGAACACAACACACAAACACATACTCTGGCATCGGCTTCCCAAACCGTACTAAACCAATTAGATAAGCATGAGCTTCGACCATTAATCTAATCCGCCGTTCAAATCAGAATTTACTGAGTCTCACACCGTGGCTTATGGCTCACATGTGTGCATGTGGAACCTTTTAGGCTCCGCCCCACACGGGCCACGGACCCGCAGACTTCTGAACACGACTGTCAAGCAGGCAGTGTCCTTACTATCGGCCCACAAAAGCACCGGCCCATCCTTACTCATGGCGTTACTGTGGTCTTTGTCCACATAAGGCCCTTATTGTAGAGTGGCTAGATGAAGGCCACTTCTGACGAAAGGTTTATGCCCATAAATGCAACCTGAAAAACAATGGGGGCATGAAGAGAAATATCCTCCGGCCTGATGAGATGAAAATCAGATAATGGCGCCTGTGCCAAGTGCTGCAACCAAAAAAAACGAAACATCTAGATCTGAGTCACACAGTACACACACAGCCTGGAAGCTAAGCAGGCAAGCTGCTGAAGGTGAGATGTAGTACTGTACAAATGTAATAGCTGGTAATAACGAAGTGTGTAACGATGATGTGTGAACTGTCTCGTCGGATCAAACGTCGTCATGGTGTTCGTGATCCGTTTATGGCTGTCCCAGACATCCCTGTTACTGACCACGATGTTGAGTCTGGTTCTGTGGAACCGAACGTCTGCGGTTAAACGGGATTGCCGGTTATGCCGTGACGACGAGAGTGTTTCATTGGTGCTTTTACGTTTTTCGTTCTGAACTCGACGGCTTTTGTTTCACATTTCCCACATTTGGAAGAATGGGTTATCAGTCCAATTTAAATAGTTGTTTCCCGTTCCATTACACGGATTAAATCCCATGGGGAATGTAGCCGGCAGCGGTCAGTGTGCCATGACCATAATGTGTCTCGCACCAATTGGCGATGACATGGTGATACAGTAGCACCAAGTCTCTGGGGTTCCAGCCCAAAGTTCTCACACTTCCCCTCCTACTCGGCCCACCCCCCTATTCCTGCGCTCGCTTCTCAAACAGCTCCCTGGATGCCCCGATGGACTTGCTCCGGTCCTCTCTCTCTTCACACAATTACTCTGTTCCCCCCTCTCCGGTCCGCTACATTCCTGACTGTAGCTAACCAGCAGGGTCTCATTGTGATAAGGGTTCTAATCCCTTCTGCAATCTGCCCAGAAGGAAACCGGCAGTCGGGATGGGACGAGGGAGGACGGGACTCTCATGTTTGTGTTATACCTCTGCCTGGTATGTCGTTTATTCCCGTCCTTTGGCAGAAACTACCAGTTCCTGTTTCTGCCGTATCCCTCAGACCCGATGGAGGAAGTATCTCGTTTTGGGCCAAACAATGGAGAGCACCAGTTATCCAATCAGGACTAGCATTTCTAATGAGAAGGGTTCCGACCTGTCTGTCTGCACTGCCCCCTAATCTCTGCTAATTGTGAAACAGCCTCAGCTGGGTTTGGGGTTTAGAGCCTTGCTCATTAGACTCTTTACAGCACCCCTGATGACAGGCTGTTCCTGGTCATGTTGAGGGTGAAGACATAAAGTGTCTGGGATTATAAATTGACAAGTGTTTACAAAATACAATTAGAGAATAATCTACGCATTCATCTTCCAGTCCACCTCTCCTCATCTCACATTAGCCACCGTTTTTTCAGTGGCCCATATTATCTCAGCTCGTTCTTATCTGCACACTTTCCTTCACGCTCCCGAAGTGCCTTTCCCTCAGGCTTATCTGCATATCAGCTCTATGCAGTATCTCACCGCTGTCGTCATGTGTTATCAATCTTATCCCTGAAGGAAATTTACTCAACTCGACTTCTGTTTTGATCTGATCTCACAGCCCTGAGCCCATGTTTTGTGCTGAGGTGTGAAGTAAATCAGATTAAATAGTATTTAAGAGTGTCGCTCACATTATCTGTATGCATTTGAAGGCATTGTAACAAATGAAAATATGTTTTAATGATACAGACACACTAAATTATACTTTAGTCAGCGAGCTGGCCACACATTACACAATGATGGAAAATTTGCTTAAGTGACACATCACGTCGTAGCTCCATACTAGCTATACAAGATCTGACCAAACCGCTGGGCATGTCAAGGCCCTTGATCGCACATCTTTTAACTGCTCTCAGTATGCAGCCTACAGGAGCCTCGAGGAAAGCATACAACGTAAAAATGTGTTATGAAATAACTCTCATATTCTGGTGTAATTGTAGTTCATATGTGTTCAGCCACCAGATGGGGCCAAAACGGTACCTTTTCTGGCCTTACTGTACTTCGGTTCTTACATTAAAAACATTTAGCATACTCAGTGATGTTGTGAAAAAAATGTACGTTGCAGTGTCTATTCTTTTGTAGGGCAATAGATTTATGGCATTACACAATGATCATTGCAAACAGTGTTCAAACTGACAAGCAGTCAAACTAAGTTGAAAACCATAACAGCTATTTCAGGATTCCTTGTTCTGTCTCCTCATTGGCCCCGAGCTCCAGGCAGAAACCTTTCCAAAGTCAAAGGTCAAATTGTCAGGCCTAAACAGGTCTTTTACAGACACAGCACACGCTAAAGGTCAAAGGGCATTCCCCCAGAGTCCCTGGGGCATATTCGTTCTCTCTTTACGTCATGTCCGTGATAAAACACCTGCTCGTTAGAGTGGTAATCTTCTGTGGGTGTATAAGCAGACTTCATACTAGATGTATCCTAGCCTGAGAATAGGAAGAATGGTTAGTTTGATATTTCAATAGGAAACAGGGTTCTGAGTGAGGTATACACAGAGGCTGTGGGCAGTGTGTGGGGGATACGGCTGGTGGCTGTCAAGGTTTAGCCTAGATCCCACAGACATCCACATTATGTTACCACTTTGCAGTCAAGCTGCCCTTAACCACGAGTCAGTGGCCTGCAGCGTTGTCTGAGGGAAAGCACAGCGCTGGGTGCTCTGGAGATCCTGGAGATCTGGTTCCCACGGGCTCAGTCGAGCGACTGTCGGAGTAAGAGGCTCTGACTCGGAACACAAACACACATGCGAAGAAGTAGTGGTGTATTGAAATGGTTCAGCAAATCACGGATTTCAGGGATCTTGTCTGCCAGGCCTCTGCTAAACTTCCAGTTAAGGACGTGTCCAGGACTGATATCTTCATCCCGACTATACCAGGAACACTCATTGTCCTCCATCGCGACTCCAGCCCTCATAGGAACTTGGAGACTGCAAGCTAATATAGTCCTGATATGTCGTTCATAAACGTTAAATGTTATGTCTGCTCCTTCATTTTTTTCTCCACATTTATTTGGCATACTAGTAGCTGTTTTGGCATTGAAATATGTAATGTTTTTGAGCTGAGAAAAAAACCATCTGATGTCATGGGGCTATTTGACTTCCACAGTTTTCCACAGGGACCCTGGTTTAGGTCAACAACATTATCCACTTTATCCAGTACTTAGATATATTGGCCAAAATTCTGGTTATTTCCGCCAGGACAAAAAAAGTTGTCCGCAAGTGGTTCGTATTGCGAGTCAATGGCCACAAGCGCATGTCGAAAGCCAGATGGAAATTGTCCATTCGTTACAAAATCAACGTTTTGCAATTGCCATCTCAGTCTTTGGGGATGAAATCTCATTGAAAGTCTGTAGGTGGAATTAAAGAGGTTAGTCCATAATTCTGGGTATGTCTAAAGATATTTAGAGTGCAAAGGTGATTCCAAATTATTGTTTAGACGTTTAGAAAATCCATCGAATTACACTTAAATGCAGATCAACCTACTCCCCCAACCTGGGACGTGCGTATTTATACAGTATCATATCTTCTTATAACATTTTCTGGCCATCCGTTTATGCTAATCCCTGGGCGGAGCTTTCTCCCTTTTTCCACCAATCTCTTACGACCTCGGGGATCCACCCCAACCCACCTTATTTGCTTAACCTGTGGTCATATTGATTTGGCTCATCAGTCTATATGGCCTCAATTGAGTGATGAAGGTGTTAATGGTTCACTATGGAAAAAGGTCTGGACATTTAAAATGTCTTAAAACAATCATTTGCCAACTTTGGCGTTGGCAGATCACCAAATACTTCCGGAAAGCATTGTCCAATTAAATTCTGATATCATCAATTAAGCCAACAACAACCAAAGGATTTTTCAAATAATTCAACAACCTCTACAGAGTAAGATATGAGCACTCAAAAATAAAACCGAATCGACCAAACGGAAGGCGTTCAGTGAGAGATTGTGTTGATAACTGCTAGCTGTTCTAGAAATAACTTCTAGAATGTTCTGTGACCCTGATAATCCTAGACCAGGCCTGGTAGTTGTCTTTGGCCTTGTCCCTAACATGCTGTCTTTCCAGTGTTATTCCGCTACGGCTCAGACATGAACCCAGACCCAACCCGGGGGAACACTGGCAGTAGTCCTTATCACAGGAAGTCACACAACAACGCCAAATAATTTGCAACCCAGACCCGCAGAGTTCATCACAAAATACTTTTGAATACACGCATCAGTTAGTATGTGTGTTTGTTTTATGTTCTTTTTAGGTGTCATTTGTTTTTCAGAACTGAATGACCTCTTCAGGGGAATAAACAAATTTTTTCCTCACACAATAATAGACAACTAATAATCTTTGGTCTCACCCAGATGCTTCCAGAGCAGTCTAAATTCTCTGGGACATGTATTCCAATGCAGGGCAACACAGAGAGGAAGCGAACGCAATGCCATTTCCCTGGTTGCCCTGATTGGTCAGGGGCATATTCATGATGAAAACAGCCTGTGGTATCTCATTCCAAATATGCTTTATTGGGTCAAAGGCTGGTGCTTAAGTCAACTGACCCCTATTGTTTCTGTGTTGTTCCACTCAGAGACATGATGTGGTTTTGTGAGATGGGGTATCACCTTGTTGGGGGTATCCATGATGTTACACAGAGTAAACCAGAATCCTGAATTGGGGCGTCTGGTCAGCAGCAGATGTTTAGACATAGACTGACGTGTTCGCGCCCCAATAATCTGCTGCCGTGTTTTTTATAAGACATTCAGAGGAATTCGTTCAGATGGCAGACGTTCCGAGGCAGACATTCAGAGGCAGGCATTCAGAGGCAGACATTCAGTGATATAATATTTATGTGTCATAAAATAAATGGCCTGTAATTATATGCAGCAGCGGTCCACTGTTCACACGTTATTGTCTACAGTATAAATCCTGATGGGCTGAATACAGAGAGGCCTGATCGGAAACAGCTGACTGGACAAAGAACACAGACCGGTGTAATGCATGCACACATGCACACACACACACACACACACACACACACACACACACACACACACACACACAGACACATACATATGTCAGACGCTTTTGACCTCCTGGAATCTTTGGAATGATGGTTACCAATGAGGAATTGGTGTCCAGATTTCAGCTACACTCTAGCTCTGGAGGACTAAGGCGACTTCCAGGTCAATTGGAGTCACCTATATGCAGAGATCCATCACACGTGTAATTATTAGCTCTGTGTTGTTCTCCGCCATGTTAGCCCTGGGTTGCCTTGCAGGCTACAGCCTTTGACCTTGACCTGACTAGCTAGGAGCATTAGCATACCGGGTCACGCCTCGGATCACGTCTCGGGTCATATCGCGGGTCACGTCTCCGATCATGTCTCGGGTCACGTCTCAGGTCACGTTTCGGGTCATGTCGCGTGCCACTCCGACAGCATAGTTCCAGGGATCATTAACTTCTAGGAAATGCACCTGCCCTTTGGCTTTGGTCAGGGTAGAGGTACTCTTATAAACATGCTAATCTGTCCCACGGGATGTGTGCTTCATTTAATGACTATACTTTTTTACACTGTTATGTAGGTAGCTTCATCAGTAATAGCTGTCATGTGCTAAGTAATAGTGGATTTGGGACACAGTTATGTTGGCTCGGTCTGTATGATAATTAAACGTCCAATGGATTTCTGTGATAAAATACTCATGAAAACAAGCAGCCTATGTATTTACTATGGCTGTTCTGACTCCAGGTCCACACGTTTCCAGGGATGGAAAAAATACATTGAAATTTCACCAGAGGGACAGGATTTATTGCAACACAAAACCACATCAGAGTAACTGGAAAGTCACATCAGAGGCTCATCTGGAATAAATATAATGTAGAGTACCTCTGTCCATCATCAGACAGCTAACTGTGGAATAGGAAAGTATTTCCTTCATAAGTTCGTGAATTGCCAACATATCTCTTGAATCGATGGGCACGCTTGCACACGTAGGCGTATTACATTAGTGTTTTCTCATGTAGGGATGAAGGTATTGGGACTAACACTGAAACAATATTGATTTAATTAGGTTTTAAGGTCATTTAATAATTGCACTGCTGCCCTCTGGATCCAGATTTAGGTGTAGTCTAGATGTTTGCTCATATACACATGTCTTTAAAGTCAGTCACTGGATCTGAATCATATTGAGCTGTCGCGGGATCAGTTTCACAGTAAGAAGTGACCATCAAGGCAATCCATCGTGTGGGAGGAGCTTCGGGAAGCACGGGTGAAATCTCTTCAAATTACAAACCACTAAAATGCCAAAGGCCCGCAAGACTTTTATTGATGCAAATCAAAGATTCTTTGACAAAAGCAAAGTTTGAAAGACACAATTATTACTTCAATTAATCATTAGTCATCAGTCAATTACTATATTTTAAATTCTTTAGCCCTATTTCCAATTCATTAGCCATATTTCCTATTCACTAGTCATATTTTCAATTCTTTAGCCATATTTTCTTTTTAGTAGCCATATTTTTACGTACATTTTTCCTATTACTTTTATGTAAACCAAGGACATTTCTAAGTAACTTGATTGGCGGTGTAAATATTACCGGTAACCGATTCCTAACTTTGTAAAGCACCTTTGGTAGAGATTACAGCTTTGGGTGGTTGTGGTTATTTGTATATTAGCTTTACAAATTTCGACTTGGGGATTTTCTTCCATTCTTCTTTGTAGATTTCCTCAATACTCTGGGAGCATTGATGAACAGTGATCTGTAGGTCTTTCCACATATTCCCAATGGGATTCATGTCAGGGCTTTTCCTGGGCAACATTCTTGTTCTCAATCCAATCATGCATTGCTTCGGCTGTCTGCTTGGGGTCATAGTCTTGTTAAAATTGAAATCTTGGCCCCCCGTCTCAGGTCATTTGTGCTCTGAAGCAATTTCTTCTGGGCATTTGCCTATATTTGGCACCATTCTTCGTTCCCTCTATGCCTGCATGTCTCCTAGTCCCTGCTGGTGAAAAAGCATGTTGCTCTAAAAACCATGTTGCTCTACAGTAGGGATAGTCTCAGACAGGTGACAAGCCTTGTCTGGTTTTTACCACATGTAGCTCTTTGCATTTAGGCCAAAGACATACATAATCATCTCATCAGCCTCCAGATTCTTTCATGAATGTGAACACATGAATGTGTTTTCATTTAAATCTCGAGACAGGCTTTTTTAAGGACTTCTAGACATCTATGAAAACGTTTTTTGGGGGTTGGTCGGTCATGTCTGTCCCTTCCAGACCTTAATGCCTGGTTTCACAGTTTGCTTTGACCACCGTCAATAAATATCACAACTTGATAATTGATTGACACATATTGGTTTGCTATCAGGACTAAAACACAACGCACACCTTTGTGTTAGTGACCATGCAGAAGTGGCCAGTGATGCTTCCGACGACATATGCTGGGCAGATGCATTTTGCACAAAACATCTGGCTATTATCAAACGATCTTTCTTAGCCACTGTGTTTCACAATGTTTAGCATTGTGACACACATCCTTTATTTATCATTGAGACGAACACAAATACATGACGATATTCATATTGACTCGGATACCTTTTATCTGGGATACTCTTAATATTAATATTTATATTCGCTGTCATTATCATTAAGCTCCCTTCCAATTGAATCCAATAACTGTCCATTGTCTTGGCTTGTCTGTGCATTTTTATCCCTTCCTCTCTTGACTGTGAGGACAGGAGGCCTGTGACCCTTGTGAACCTTCATGCCTGTCAGTTAAGCATTCCTGTTTCCCATTGAGCAGAAAGACACATGAGCGTGACCCTGACCTGGGAGACACACAGGTGTGAAGCCTCGGGGGGGAGACAGCCCTGTAGCCCCCCAGCCCGACTCCCCCTGGCCCCAGAAACTGACAGGAAATCAGCAAGGGCTCCAGAGCCAGGAGTTATGGCCTTGACCTGCAGGGCACATTCAGACACCATGCTGTTTATAGCCATTGGACATGAAGGTGCTATTCCCTCAGTTACCACTAGGTTCTACCATATGCTTGTGATCTTCCTGACCTGCTTATTGATTAACAATAGGATCCTGACCTGGCTTCTGGAAGTACCTGTCACATAATGAAATTAGCCACAATAATTAACTAAACTACAGATAATGCTTTTGTCTTTGGTCAATGAAGATATTGAAGCCTGTGTTTAGCGGTACACATCAAGTTGCTGTGAACTAGAAGAAAACCACCAGGTCTGTAATTGACTAATATCTTGTGGACAGATTCTGTGTGTAATAACAGACTTGACCAATGTAATTGGACATCTCTCCAACCATGACAGATAGTTGGCTAGTTGGTGCTAGCCGTAGCTGAAAAAAACATATCTTTTGCGTTGTTGATGTACTTTGAGGCAGCTATAATAGTGCCAGGCAAATTCTTCTATTCCACCCTGTCTATTTTTATCCACCATTCATCCATTCTTTCTGGACCCCAGTAGCTTCCATTCACTGGATATGGAGAATGAAAGCCGGGCCCTGTAATGTTGAAGACAAGTCATATTATTCCACAGTTATCATGCAGATGATTTGTCTAACCTTTGGGTGTTCACTCTTCCAGCTAACGATGCATCACGATTCTGCTGTGGGCACCTGACCAGGACGAGAGTGTGTGCAAACTGTAGAAGTGGAGAGAGAATATGTGTGGTCAGCTGTCAACGTCAGCTATGACAGGCCATTTATTTTGATTTAATTCTCATTTAGTAGTTTTTCCAGGTTAGTCTCATTTACATTAAACATATCACTTACAAAAGAGACCTTGCAAAAAATACACAGAGCCCACATGTGCGACGTCTGGGTTATAGATTACATGGAACCACTGTGGCTTTTCATAGCCGTGATGTGATTGGCAGACACTCGGGTTCTCAGGTTTCTATTGGCTGATTTTCCGAGTGAATTATGTCTGACCTGGCGTGTGTTTGCTGTGTTACCGTGCAGATGAAAGCAGTGGCAGGTTAGTGGCTGGGCTTCATGATTCACAACCACTTTTTGCTGCGTTTAAACTGTGATGAGGATGCCTGTTCCCGGGTTAACGTGAAAATGAAGGGGCATAAATATTTTCCATTATAGTTCTGAACACATAAAGTTAGAGGACAAAAGTCATTATTAATATATTGAAAAGTAAAGATGATGGTTTCCAACTGGGCTACACACGATGTTGTACGTTCAGGGACAACTTAAGATGGACATTTGGGTCTGATAATCGACCGCTTGACTTTCCGTCAGCATTATGAAACTCCTCCAAACCTCACAAAACCGACCCAAACTCTGGAACACATTGGATTAACTTTCTTGGACATGGAATTAATGGAACATTTTTAATTATATTTAATGCGGTTAAGAAAAAAACTGGCTTTAGCCCTATTTACCATTACCATTGATTGGTTGGTATTTCCTTTAGGGGAGAACATGTATCATTGGTATTCTATATCCATACAACAACAAACATGGTATTACCGTGAAATTCCTGGCATCATGACGGTTGATGAGTCGTCCTTTATGACAATTGTAGAAGGATTGAGTTGCGGGTACAGCCATGCAGTTACAGCTCCGTCCCAAAATCACGGTTCAAATCCTGCTCGTAGCATTTCCCACAGTGAGTAGTGAAATAGCCCTCCATCATACGGGTTTCGAGGCCAATGATTGAATATGGATGCTGTGAGAAATTGTCTGTGAGACATTGTCTGAGAAACTACATAGAATAGACCAATATTGTCAGTTGTACAACTGAATGCCTTCAACTGAAATGTGTTCTCTGCATTTTACCCAACCCTGAGGTGCAGGAGGCAGCCCTAATCAGTTACCTGATTTGACTTCCACGTCACGGCGCCCGGGGAGCATTTCAGGGTTAACTGTCTTGCTCAAGGACAGAACGACGCGGTTTTCACCTTGGTTAGTCCCTAACCACTAGGCCACCTTGACGCCCTATATCCATCACAAAGAAATGATACGTGTTAAAAAAGTATGAATAAGTTGTCGAATGAGAGAAGATTGTTTGTTCGTCAGCGTTTCCGTAACTTTCCATTGCATTTTTGATGGATTTGAATCAATGACTGAAATGAGCATTTACCCGTTGAAATAGATCATCGTTATTGATGGGGATCCCAGTAATTCTGTTTCTTAGACGGGTTTGAGTGGGTCATGTCCCCAATACACATCGCTGGAGCTGAAAGGTCTCTGTGTGTTCATCAAAGATGACCTCACCTGGTCCAGATCGTTAGACCGTTCAAAACGACCCCAAATAGCGCCCGTGCATCCTGAGATGACTCAAGAAGTTTGGCGTGTCTGCAAAAACTCTCACCAACTTTAACATGTGCACCATTCAGAGTATTCACTCAAGCTGCTTTGCTGCCTGGTATGGCAGCTGCATCGTTTCTGATCACGAGGCTCTCCAGAGGGCGATTCAGTCAGCGGAACATATTATCAGCTGCCGTCTCCCTTATGTGCAAGACATATACCATACAGATCCCTTAAGAAAGCACAGAACGTCATATAGGACTACAGCCACCCAGGCTACAGTCTGTTCACACTGCTGCCGTCTGGTAGATGTTACTGGAGCATCTGGCCACGGTCTACCAGACTCACAAACTGTTTTAATCTTGAGGCCATTAGACTTCATAATCAGCAACATTAATCGTCTGATCAATTAGCATTTTCATGCTCTCGTCACTTCACATGTATATTTACACATTAGTATATCTTAATGTACCCGTTTATATACACTACTACACTTATATTCATACAATGTCTATACTTATTGTCCATATTTCACATTTCTACCCTTGCTACAATTGCTACTGCCTACTTGTTTTATTGTATTGTCTCTGTCTCTGTCTCTCCCTTCTGTCTCTCTGTTTCTGTCTCTATCTCCCCCTCTCTCTCTCTCTGTCTGTCTGTCTCTCTGTCTCTGTCTCTGACTCTCTGTCTCTCTGTTTCTTTGTCTCTGTGTCTGTCTCTTTCTGTCTCACTCTCTGTCTCACTCTCTGTCTCTCTCTCTGTCTCTCTCTCTGTTTCTGTCTCTATCTCTCCCTCTCTCTCTCTGTCTGTCTGGCTGTCTGTCTGTCTCTCTGTCTCTGTCTCTCTGACTCTCTGTCTCTCTGTTTCTTTGTCTCTGTGTCTGTCTCTTTCTGTCTCTCTCTCTCTGACTCTGTCTCTCTCTCTCTGTCAGATGTAAATGAATGTGAGGAGACTAATGGCGGCTGTGAGGCCCTGTGCTGCAACACAATCGGCAGCTTCTACTGCAGGTGTCCCTCCGGTGAGCAACTGAAGGAGGACGGCCGGACCTGCCAGGGTGAGTAGAAGCAGAACCTTGACAACACTCAGGCCCTGGTACGTAGACCTGGTACTGTGGAGAACGTTCCACAGTCAAGGAGGGTTCTGTTATCCTCTCAGTCTAGCCGGACACTTTCTATCGGCGAGTCTTCGTGATGTACAAAATGCATTGCAGCGATGATTTCAATATGTACTTATGCCCCGCCCCCTCCCAGGAGAAGCTCGTTTGTACAGGTTGTACAGTTTGAATGAAACACCAAGGAGCCAATAAGAGGTCCGACGCGAGTTATATGCTGTTTATTAAGACAGAAAATAGGCGTGTTATCATAGCTGGGTTTTAACCTCTCCCTGGATCTGCTCAGGATTCTAATGGACGAGTATCAGTCCGGTGGTTAAGTTCATCCCGGGGACGATGAGCACATTCCGATTGAGTGACAGTCTCTGAAGAGCTGACTGTGATGTGGTTCGCAGCCGGTCCTGTCTCCGGAAACATTTCCCATCTAATTGAGTTGATAAGTGATAGACACAAAACACACACACTGTCACACACACAGAAATGCATGAGGCTTTTTTGCACTCTTAGAGTTTCACTCCGAAGACATTTAGCGATGATATGCTTTCCGTCCGTAACGATGTACACGTATATATTATTTAAAGTTTGTTACGAAAAAGTGTAATAGAAATATATTAATGCGGAAGGAAAATTTGATTTTTAAAGCTCTTTATTATATTGTTAGTCAGTACTTTGTTCAGAATGAGCAGAGTTATTGTGAATGGTGCAGATCAGTGTGTTTGTGTGTGTGTGTGTGTGTGTGTGTGTGTTCTGTGTGCACATATGTGTGTACTAGAGACATTTTTAGACAACACATTAATAGCAAACATATATTTTTGAGGAAAACCTCTTGCTCTCACAGGGAGTAGTGTTGACATAATGTGTTTCTTAGTCAAGATTTATTACAACATGTCTTTAGTTTACTGATATGGCTCACAGAATTTATCTTTTTGCTTTCTGCTCATACTCTATGTGATTAAAAATCTTCCAGAAAGTCATATTTGTTATATACAGATTATATGTCAGTTCCACATGTACATTCTTCTCACTGTCTTTAAGCTTCGTCGTTGCCATGTCCGACATATTCCTAGTTCAACCCTGTAAAGACCGAGTACGGTCCGGCATGTACTGCTTTAGTGGGCCAGCAATAACAGACTGTACTGAGGACCTGAGTAAATGGGTCACTGCAAGATTTATTACCTTCTCAGACGTTTGGTTTCAAAATCCTTTTTCAAATCGTATCCTTGGCACCTCTCAGATCTGGCTATATTGTACTTTGGCGAGCATTCCTTACAATAATCGAAACTTTAAAGGGAAAGTTACGCGATTTTATGATATACCGTATCTTATATTAAAAATTCCTTATAGTGCCTGTATGCCAAGTATTATACATTGAGCACATTCTTTCACATAAAGTATACTATAAAGTAGCAGGCAACATGTCAGCAGCTCTGGTTCTAAATACACCTCATTTTTTATTGCCTTTTTTACATTGACTGTTCGATAATGTGAAAAATGTTATGTTATTCCATTGATTCAGCAGAGCAGCAGGTGGGATTATTGAGTTTTGGCACAAGAAATTAGGGGTGGGAAGAGAGCCTTTAATGTGTTGGCTATAAGAGACAAATGTGGTGGAGGAGGTAAGCAGAGAGAGAGAGAGAGAGAGAGAGGGATATAGAGGGAGGGAGGAGAAATCAAGAGAGAGAGAGAGATATAGAGGGAGGGAGGAGAAATCAAGAGATGGAGGGATATAGAGTGAGGGAGGAGAAATCAAGAGAGAGAGAGATAGAGGGAGGGAGGAGAAATCAAGAGGCTGGGGAAGCAAGAAGTCCTACTTTCATTCAAGATGTAACTGGAGTGATGAACTAAAACAGTTCTATCGTATATTCTTGTCTTGTTTTAAACTCGGTCAGTTGTAAATTGGTATATTGGCATGTTTGAGTTCATTTCGGCACTTTTATTAATGAATGAGAATATACCAGTTATTAGTTATGGCATTGTTGGGACGGTTGACACTTCTGTTGGTGTGTTTTGGGGCACATTTTGACCTAGTGTCTGGTGCTAACAATCTGTATTACCGCTACCATAGAAGGATTTGCCAAATGCCTAACTGTTTTCATAGATACAGGGGCTACAACCTGGGAGCTCATATGTCAGGTAAGTCCTTGCAATATACAGTCTTGTGGTTATTTCTTCGTCTAACATGGTCCGTACTGCATAGAGATGATAATTACCAGAGTCGGTTTATGTCATGTTAAGGATGAGGCCTGTTACACTGTAGTTGGCTTGAGAGTAACTGCATGGAAATACACCATATGGTTATAAATTAATCAGAGGCAAGCTTTCCCCCGTGAGTCTGGTGATTAGAATCGTTAGACTATGCCTTCACATCACTTTAAGTTGAATGACAAGCGTATCACGGTGCACTCTTGTAGCATTACGTTTAATGTCATGTCTTGAATTGCAATGAAGGCAGAATGATTTCACTTCTGCTACGGAGATATCAGGGTGTTTAGCCTGGCACTGGCATTATTACTTCAGCACAAGAGCAGATTAAAACCAGACTTCCAGTCAGTTCAGGCATTGAGTGTGCTTTATTTATGGTTATTCTTATCTGGGATTCTTACATATCAACATATAGTAAAGATTGGAATTAAGTTAAGTTATGTTATTTGAATGACATGCATTTGTAAATATATGTATTATTCTAGAATACTATTTGTGTAGCTCTCTGGATTGATGTGGAATGTCATAGCTAAGCTCTTATCAATAATCAAGATCGATCAACACTGTACTTATTTATGGGAGAGCAATGAACATCACTATTTGTTTAGTGTGCTTGCTGGCAAATTTAAGGTGACAATTTCCTTCGGTTGCATTATTTCATTTTTATTAATAGCTATGTTATATTTTCTTGTTTTCATTTTAGTTATGAAAGCAAATATTTTAGCAAAAATGTTGCCAATGTTAATTATTGCACGTTATTTAAACCAAGGCTGGTCTTATTCTGGTGGTCCCACCAAATTCAGCCCAACGGCTGGCCGAAATAAGCTGATGAATGTCTTTTAAGAATTTCAGGCTAACATCAACAGATCTACATGTCTATCTATCTTGCCACAATCAATTTGGAAATGCATGATTCAATTTTCAGAAAGAGACCGCACAGTTTTTTTGGCTACATAGGAAATCAGAAAAGAAGAAGCTTCTGCTCTTCAAAAAACGTTTAAGTCTTTCCAGATTTTTGCCAGACAACACCTGATGTTAATGATGGCCAACTTGCCATCATTGCGTCGACTATTAATTCCATATTGTACCACAGAACTCTCGAGGAGAATGTGAGGCCATCTGTCAAACAGCTGAAGCTGAACGAAACATGGATGTTAAAACAAGCCACTGATTCATAACGAACAAGAAAAGCGTGTAATAAAGAAAAACGTAGCGTTATTACTTTTTCGACATTATGAATCAATGCCGTCAAAGTATAATGTTTCAGTGTCATTTACCGGTATTACATTTGTTAGTCATAGAGTTGAAGTGAAAATCACATATCCGTGTTTCGATATATACATTAATTAATAGACACATATCCAGGAGGTATATCTGTTAACAAAACTACACACAAGCACTGAAATAACAGATTTCTAAGTGGGGAATTTGGTTCACCACTGCTTGGATTGTGTGAGATACAGGTTTATTTTATGTTGCCCATTCGATGCACTGAAACTGTAATATAAAACCTAAAGTCAAGCATTTGTTCATCTAAGAGGGAATACAACTGTGTTTTCCAAGTTGTGGTGGGTACTGGCCTAATGGCTGCTGTAGGCCTGTGGCTGTTGTGGCTTGGCACCATACTCTGTGGAAGCATTTTCTTTGACGTGGAAACCAGCCTGGAGGGCATTTAAACAGTACACTACAGTCCACAAAGAAATGGGTCCAGACTCTTTAAAAAACAGAACCTAACAGAAGCATGCTGCTTGCTGTTTTGCCTGCCAGCTTTACTGGATGGATGGAGCTGAAGTTTAAGAAGCCCTTTGGAGTTAAATTGGGGTAATATGTAGAGCATGTACTCTGCCTGAAAACTGTATTATAACAGATACCCATGTCCTGAAGTTCATCCAGTGGGAATGAAAGGGTTCAGAGTTCAATGAGGAATGCTGCTACGTTTTTTTTTATTGTACAGAATTTCCTTCTGTTCTGTACAGTGACAAACAGTCTTTGGCAAAATCTCTTTCATCCTGTGGGTACTGTTTTGAGACCCAAGTCCACTTTGATTAACACTGTTTTGGAGCTGGTCATTGGCTGTTTGTGTATCTGTTCAACTGCTTTTATGTCAGACCGACATTTTGCCGTGGTGGTGGTGGTTTGTTAGGATGGTGATAGAAATCATCTGTACCAGTCCAGATCTAACGCAGCAGGTCACCAGGAACTTAAATAAGGATAGTGATTGGGGAAACAGGTGAGGGCAATAAGCCAAGACGTGATAGCATGTGTGGTTTGGGGGCAGAAAATAGGCTGTTGTTTAGGAATGATTACTCCTTCAATGAAATCGACATGTTACCTGCTGTATTAAATTAATGATGGCCAAAAAATTATTACCTAACAAAAAATTAGAGTTGCACATTGAAACAATCACCAGTACTTAAACATGTGTTCACCTCCAATTGCCTCATCATTACTGCCATACAGAGCATGTATTGTGTGTAATGGCATAAATGGTGACTGTTCACAAGTCTACCAATCAAATTTCACTACTAATATTAGCGGTGTGTTCGAAATCTTTCCTGGTGAGCCAATACTTGTTTGTTACCCTCTGACCCTTATTCACTTATTCACTCTCATCTGCATATTCGTTTTCATTTTAAAAGTACTTGGCTGAAAGGACATATATTACATTTTGCTTCCCTTATTGACTCACCACAATTAAGAAACGTTTCATTTATTTTTATTTTAGTAGCCTCTCTTTGTTTGTTTGGCAACATGCAATAGGAATATTTGGTCGTGCCTTAATTCTGGTTCCAGACGCTCTTGTGCCATAGCCCTGAGAAAGAGAGCATCTACAGGAAATATAATTTTGATTTAAATGTTCAGTAGTTGTTACCATATGGATGATGTGTTTGTTTGGGCACTTAAGCACTGGGGCAATACTTATCCCATCATCCATCATCCTATTGGAGCAGCATGTGTTTCTCCTAAAGCTCTGTTTAAATATCTGCATGTCTTCAGGGTCCCTACCGTCCAGGAGAACTTTGATGATAATATGACCACATTGAGCGTAATTGCTCTAATTGTCTCTTCTTCTTTCTCTGTGTGTGTGTGTCTGTGTGGGTGCACATGTGTGCATGTTTGCCCTGCAGATATTGACGAGTGCCTGGTCCACAATGGGGGCTGCCAGCACACATGCGTGAACACCAGGGGTTCTTATCACTGTGAATGCCACCCAGGGTCTCGAATCCATGTTGATGGACGCACCTGTATTGGTGAGTTAAAACCGCAGCCACTCTGTAAGAAAGCAATCTCGACCAATCACCTATTGAGTGTTATTTGGGGAGTTCAGAACAAATGTTGAATGCTATTGTTTTTCCTATTTCAAATTAACATTTGACTTTGGATACGTTTGTCCAAATGATATACAAACCTAAAATCCTTGGCTTCGATTTTATGTTGATTAAACAAACTCTTCTTAAAGTGAGATGTGATTTAAATAAGGAACTTGCTTTAGCCAATAGAGATAGTATAACTGTGTCCAGGCATAGATCTGAGAAAGATTATAACAAACTGCTAAAGCATTGAACGTTTCTCAATCATTGTGAAATTAAAGACGTTTGAAACCACCAAGATTTTTCCCACTGCTGGCTGTTGAGCCAAACTAAGCAACCAGGCAGGAATGGCCTTGTTCAGAGAGGTGACTAAAAGGTGACAACTCAAACAAAGCTTCATAGTTTCTCCAAAGTTACGAGAACCAGCCAAAAAGACAAACATCTGTCCAGCACTTTGTCAATCAGGCCTGTGTCTGGATGGAAGCCACTCCTGAATGAAAGTCAAAGGACATACGTATGCCTTAGATACACACCGCTAACTACCTCAGTTAAAAAATATCCCAATCTCCAGCGAGCTGTAGCCGGGCTCTCTTTGGTGTGCACACCGCCGGCTCGGAGTCGGGTGTGTCTACCTGAACATTAGTCTTCGCAAATTATTTAAACTATTTTATTATTTGTGACTCCGGTACAAAAAAGGGACTGGGAAACTGGTCAGGATTGATGGAAGGATGAATGGAGTCAAAACTACATAAAGGTTTTAGAGTAAAACCCTGTCCAGAGCTCTCAGAACCTCAGATGGACGAGGACAGCTTTAAAAAAACGATCTAAGAGCAGAATGCCTAGACAACACCTGAGTCGCTTCGGGACATTAATCTGCAAATCCTTAATAAAGGATCTGAATAAAATCGAAATGTAGACCAACACAGCATCATGTGGAGAACATGGGTAGCCGAATACTTTCTTAATGACGCTGAATTAACATAACTGTCTGCTTGATACAAATCCAGCTCTTGCTCACTCATTTCCAATTAGTGCATACTATTATTGACTCTGCAATGATGCAACCGTCCAATAGAGGGCGCCACATCTATGTTTGCTTTGACGGAAACTAAAATGAAATTTTTTTGCTTTCTGACATAAACAGTGTGAAATAGAAAAACATTAGAATTTATATCATCCTAAGTTCTCCAAGCATCTTAAATCAGGCACTGTCAGCTTACCAACCACTAACTGTGCTTCTGATTTAACATCCATGAAGCAATGAGACATGGATTTGCTCATTCAGCACTGGTTTTCATTATGGCCGCTCACACCTGTTACTCGACCGGTGAGTTCTCATGTGGCGTGACATCATTTAAACACTACAGACACACTCAATAAATTGTGTCTTTGATGCACATGTCAAATCTCTAATCTAACTTACCCTCTAACCTCTTAATCTAGTAGCTCAGTCATACTTGTCTGAGTGAATTTCTTTGGTTTCTTTTCTAGATTTACAATTTATTGGAACACTTCTCATGCCCAGACAATGCAAAACACCTCTTCATCAGAAGATTTCCCCAGACAAACATACCTGCCTGAGGGCATTAAATTACTGAACAATATTCTTCCTAATTTTAGGCAGTGTGTCACTTTGTTGACATAATGTCGCTCAATCATCCATCTGGCAGAACGTGGCATAAAAATAATAGTTTAGCCCCTCATGATATCCTAATCACAAAGATACGATGTAGTTCTAGTCAGTAACACTTTTCGGAAAACACAGGGCGTAGATATAAATAAGTGTAGTACCGAGGAACTAGGAGTTGAGAGAGGTCTGACTTTATAAAATATAGTATTTCACCAGAGATTTGGTTCAGTCAGTGGAGAATGTGTGGTATCCAGGTCGCACGACGGAGCTACTTCTGTTTCTACAAAAATGTCCAGTTATGCTGCTTTTGATAGCCTCGAGATATAGTATATAAATGAACGTAGCAGTGATGGAGGTTATACAAAGGGTACGGGAGAATCTGTGTTTGTCGTGTCTGTTGTGATGACTGCGGTGTGGAGCAAAGTGATGGTGGACTGACAGCGCTAACGATCTCAGTGCACATGTGGGCTGTCTCAAGGTTCATGCTTCTATGTGAGGCATCTTAATTTTATCCTGATGCAGGTCTGGAAACTGGGCTGTGACTATAGATGGGATGAATACGCTATATACCGTTCTACTCATTACTTTTCGAGACGGTGAACGATAATCAATATCCGCGTGGTTGGAGAGGATGGAAACTCCAGATGTTCCCATACAACGTATCTTCCTGATCTTCCCGTATCAACATATTTCTTATTCTGTCTCATATCCGTCAGATTTTTTACCCTGGAGAGATCAAGCAGATAATAATATGTGTAGTATATCAGTCTGGTCAGTAGGTTATGGGATCTGATTTGTTCAGATGACAGGGTGGTCTGTGCCTGCATATCTATTGCAGAACTTCCCAGCAGAGGTCGCTGTTGAGTCATTTTCCGTTTACGACTGTGAGGGATTTTTGCTCCAGCTCGCAGCTACAGCCGAGTCTGTCCTGATCTGTTATATTCATATGCCTTGTTTCATTATTAAAAAAATGCTCCAGACTAAAAAAATTCTGTTAGGCTTATTGTCCAGTTTTATACAAATGTGTCACTTGTTTTTCGTGAGCATGCGCATTTATGAGAGTTAGCGGTCTGTCACGACTACCCATGTACTTAACAAGCCAGCTTGATCACATTCCCATTCATGCATGCAATGTAAACGACATGTGTGGCCTTTTCAAAAAGGTTGATGCTGACGATAACGCGAGAGTTCAGCGAGTTCAATACTTTTTTGTTTTTTATTTATTAAACCTTTATTTAACCAGGTAAGCCGATTGAGATTGACAATTTCTCATTTGCAACGGCGACCTGGGGAGCAGCTGGGATTCGAACCCAGGACGTCATTCACACACAAAGCATGCACTGAGCTACCAACGGCTCCAATATTAAGCGAATGATCCAGAGTGACGTGCTGCAAACACTCTCCATTCTGGTTTATATCTGAGAGACTTACTTTAGAATGGCGTTGTGCTTATTTTAAATGTTTTATTTAAGAACATTATACACATACAGGAAACATCAAACCATACAGACAATACGCCACATATACAAATTGTGGTGACAAGGGAAGGAATACATCCTAGCAATGGGATTATTAGCCTTTTGAAAATAATTCCAACACATGACACCGAACATGTAGACTAGCTTTTCTTATTCTCTAACAATTGAAGCGACTCAATTAAAGAATTAAAACGTGGCGTGGTGTTTCTGTGCGCAGCTGTCCAGTCGTGTAGCGTCAGTAATGGAGGATGCGAGCACTTCTGCACACAGCAATCCCCGGCTGCCTTCCGTTGCCACTGCAGAGACGGCCATGTGCTGTCCGAGGACAGCAAGCACTGCCAACGTGAGTGTTATTCGCATAACTGTGCACCTGACAGCACATTCATACTCGTATACTGACGATCATAGACATAATAAAGAATAGACGCCGCATTCGACCACTACTGGCGCTGACGAGAAATGCGGCCGCCATCTTGGATCGATCACCCGCTCCACTCAGTGTAATCCGTTTGGCTGGTGCAATGAGTCGTCAGCGCATTCGATGAATCATACCTCGCTGATTACTCAACTGATTTTCACGTTGTTTTTTTTGCTGCAAAGGTCATACATGCAGCTATGACACAATTTTAATATTCTTTCCACCAAACACAACCAATAGTGTACGGTAATATTAAATCTTACTTGTGAATGGTAATCCCATAAGGTGCACTGATTTGAGCAGGAATATGCTGCATAGTGCATCTGGTATCTTCTGCTGCTACGCAACTAGAAGTACGACCGCTCCAAGATGGCGGCCGCATTTCTTGAGCCCAGCAGCTGATGCGGCGTCCACTCTTTATTATGTCTATGGGGCACCTGACAACACATTCATACTCGTATACTGACGATGACACTGTCTAAAGGGGGGGGGGGCGTTCGTGCAACACTTATTTGAGTGGTCTGGGCACGTTCGTAGCACACTACACATCCGTTTAGTCACAGGTGGCAAACTCCAGACGTTGGTAGATATGAACTAACATTGGTATCTGTAACCACTCCATACTGCAGATCATGTCAGAGTTATGTCCTCTTTCTAGTTATGTCCTCTTTTCATAGTTGAACATGAACAGGTTGCCCTGATGTCTGTCGTGTCGGAAACGCTGTACGCAAATGGTGTCCAGATGAATCATTACGTCTCCTGTGTTACAGTGAAGAATCCATGTTTAGAAGGGAACGGGGGCTGTCAGCACGTCTGCCACGTGGAGGGGGGAAAGCCCATCTGTGGCTGCAGAAGTGGCTATACGCTGGCGAAGGACACGAAGACCTGTGAAGGTGAGACGTCTGACTTAGCTGTGGATCGCCACCATTCATTCAGGGCCATATGTCGGCGATGAAATGATGGTAAACATCTGTAAATACGCGTCTGTTTATCTGTCCTAGATATTGATGAGTGTACGTCGGGGCAGACAGGATGTGCCCATGGTTGCCATAACACTGTGGGCTCCTTCTCCTGTGTGTGTAACACAGCTTATGAGCTGGGGGAAGATGGACGCCAGTGCTACCGTAAGTTTAATCACTCGAATATGAAAGGTGCCGTGGTGAAATCACAGTCTCGGACTGCAGTCGGAAATTCGTGTCCCGGTTGCAGGGTTGAAACAATGGCCAGGTGCCTGGATGCGATTGGTGGGCTTGTTGCCATGGTTATATTACCCCGTCACGCCCAATCTTGGTTGTTGGGTGGTGAATGGGCTCCTAGGGGCCGGCGAGTTCTGCCTGTTTGAACGATCAATGCGAACAGAAGCATAGCAGCTTGACTATATGTGCTTCTGAGGACATGTCTCCATCTCAGACTCTCCTGAAAAGGAATGAAGCAGGAGGGGGAGAAACGCGGGGTGAAATGTAAACGATTTGAAAGTAGTAAAACGGAAAACATGCGATCTGAATGTCCTCTTATGTGTTTATGTGCGACAGGGATCGAGATGGAGATTGTTAACAGCTGCGAGAGCAAGAACGGAGGCTGTTCCCATCACTGCCAACACTCCACTGGGGGGCCTGTCTGCAGCTGTAACCAGGGTTACCAGCTGGACGATGACCTCAAGACCTGTGTTGGTCTGTTTTGAGACTAATCTTTACCATTCATCCCAGAGACTAACCTCTACCACTCAGTTTAGAGGATACCATTTAACATTCACTCTATAGACCAGCCTTTACTGTTCAGTCTAGAGACTAATCTTTAACATTTAGCCGAGGGACTAATTTTGTTGAAAGATCAAAGGAGAACTAACAAACTTCTGTTCTTTTTTATAATCATAGTTGGATTGGACATGAGCATTTTTCTCCAATACCAAATCACTGGCATGAACATCTGGTTTTGTTTAAGCATTTAATGTTTCGTTGTAGTTATATCATCATTGAGTTTGACTTGTGAAAACAACCAAAGACTAAACAATATTAACAATATTGTATTCTAACAGCGTAACTAACAACACTACAGAACGTTTATGAAAACAATGTCTCGAGACTAAAACCACTGTAAACCTCGAACCGGTAAGCTTGGTTTTAAATGGGCCTGGTCAATAACACATCCCAATGTTTGTTTATGTTTGTTAGACCTGGACGAGTGTGTGGAGGGAAACTCATGCTGTGAACAGGACTGTAGCAATTACCCTGGAGGCTATGAGTGCTACTGTGGAGCCGGATATCGCCTTAACTCGGACGGATGTAGCTGTGATGGTTGGTTCTACCCTCTGAAACGTCACCACAGTTACCGGGAGGAGGGAAGGGGTCATTCAGTGGACAACGTTACGGTGTCAGTTGAGCTGACAGGAAACTGCATGTCTGTGATGCTGCCATATGTTTAGTGTGTTTGATGAAAAAAAACAAAGCATTATTTATTACGCTGTACTGTAATGTGTTTAACAAAAGTAACATGTGAACTAGTCATGTGCTGTATATATTCACATGACACATGTATGTGAACTGTACATGTGCTGTATATATTCACATGACACATTTATGTGTTGTGCAGATGTGGATGAGTGTCTTGCGGCTAACGGTGGCTGTGATCACACGTGCCGAAACACCGCCGGTTCCCTCCAGTGTTTCTGTCGCCAGGGCTTTCGTCTCGACGAGGACCGGCACTCATGTGAACGTAAGTTCGACGGATCAAATGTTTCTTAGGGCCACTCCGCCATCATCATCACATCCCAAGTGGACATTTATTATTCATTATTCTCTCTCAGGCTCTTGCAGTCTGTTATGCGGAGTCTCTGTTTTTCTCTCTGCAGCGTCTCTGTTTTTCTCTCTCTCTCTCTCTCTCTCTCTCTCTCTCGCTCTTCCTGTCTCTCACTCCTTTGCACTGTCTCTGTTTTTCTCCACGTAGCCCTGGAGAATACAGTAGAGGTCCTGTCTGGTGGGGGTCAGGAGACTGTGTGGCCTCAGCTCACTCTACTGCAGGAGTACAGTCAGCCTCTGGAGCGCTTTGATGACTATGAGGACGATGACGCTGGCGAGCTGCTGGCTGAGAGCAACCTAGCAGAAAGATTTGGTGAGCCACTGACCACAGACGCGCACATCATATGCTCCGAATTAGCATCTTGATCTGAGATCATTTAATCCAAGACAGATCTTTTGTCAGACTCTCACAGTGGTGAATTGTTACTGAACAGTATGGAAAAATGCTTTCAACAAACAGAAACCTAATGTCAATGGATTTTCCTAGCTACCAGTTACCAGCTACCCCGTCCACACCGGCTCACTCAGTCTAACACAGTCTCACACAGTCTAACACAGTCTCACACAGTCTCACACAGTCGCACGCAGTCGCACACAGTCTCACTCAGTCTCACACAGTGTCATCTGTAATCTAGTATTTAACGTCTTCCTGACGGATCTCTCTGTGGTAGAAAGAGTTTGTTTTAAGGCTGGCAAAACCTGCACCACAAATGGATATTATCTTTAAAATTGTTAATTAACAGTGTGTGTGTGTGTGTCTTGCTTGCAGTGTGTCTGAACAACACGTTTGGCCATGATTGCAGTCTGTCCTGTGAGGATTGTACTAATGGAGGCCTGTGTGGCCCAGAGGGTGATGGGTGTCTCTGCCCCAATGGATGGACGGGTCTCATCTGTAACCACAGTCAGTATCTGCCCTCAAAATCACTGTAAACTACTGTTAGAACAAACACATTGTACTGGAGTTTAAGCTGCTTTAAGGAAAGATATGTTCAAGTTTATTTAAGCTGCTTTTTCTAGGTTTCTTACCGCATCTTTAGTCACATACTGTAAACATAAGTCATATTTATGTAGTGTTACAAGTATTCATATAGACACTATATAATTTCATATAATTTTGCTATATACACGTATATATATTAATTGGCATTGTGCATTTTAAATAACCAATTCTCTAATTGTTTTTCCACAACGCTGGGAACGGCACGACTTTTGATTGCATAAAATGGTATTCTAATTTCTTAACAGCTTGTCCCGAGGGATCCTTTGGCAGGAACTGCTCACTCCCCTGTAAGTGTCAGAACGGGGCCCTCTGTGACCCTGTCAATGGGAACTGTCGTTGTCCACCTGGGGTCAGTGGAGACTTGTGCCAGGATGGTGAGTAATCGCTCAGTAGACACGGTAAAACATCATGTTCTCTGGGTTTTACATTCTGTTGAATAAGCACCGTAAGGGTTTGTCTGCAGGGTGTCCTAAGGGCTTCTATGGGAAACTATGCAATAAGAAGTGCAACTGTGCCAACAACGGGCGCTGTCATCGCACCTACGGAGCTTGTCTGTGTGACCCTGGTCTCTATGGGAGGTTCTGCCATCTACGTGAGTTACGCACTGCGGACCTCCTGCTACTAACTGCTCCTCATATCCAGAACTCACTAAAACTATTCAGTATCCCTCATGTGACCTCCTCCACCCTCATCCAGCATGTAGTATCCCTCATGTGACCTCCTCCACCCTCATCCAGCATGTAGTATCCCTCATGTGACCTCCTCCACCCTCATCCAGCATGTAGTATCCCTCATGTGACCTCCTCCACCCTCATCCAGCATGTAGTATCCCTCATGTGACCTCCTCCACCCTCATCCAGCATGTAGTATCCCTCATATGACCTCCTCCACCCTCATCCAGCATGTAGTATCCCTCATGTGACCTCCTCCACCCTCATCCAGCATGTAGTATCCCTCATGTGACCTCCTCCACCCTCATCCAGCATGTAGTATCCCTCATGTGACCTCCTCCACCCTCATCCAGCATGTAGTATCCCTCATGTGACCTCCTCCACCCTCATCCAGCATGTAGTATCCCTCATGTGACCTCCTCCACCCTCATCCAGCATGTAGTATCCCTCATGTGACCTCCTCCACCCTCATCCAGCATGTAGTATCCCTCATGTGACCTCCTCCACCCTCATCCAGCATGTAGTATCCCTCATATGACCTCCTCCACCCTCATCCAGCGTGTCCCAAACTATTCAGTATCCCTCATGTGACCTCCTCCACCCTCATCCAGCGTGTCCCAAATGGGCCTTCGGACCGGGTTGTTCAGAAGAGTGCCAGTGTGTACAACAGAACACTCTGTTGTGTCACCGTCGCCATGGCACCTGCATCTGCAAGTCTGGGTGGCAAGGCAACGCATGTAGAGAAGGTCAGTGGTGTTCAGGACGTTCTCACTGTGGTTGTAGGTCCACTAGGACTTCTGATGAACTTTCTTTTCCTGTGTCCCGTGTCCAGAGTGTGACCCAGGCTCATTCGGACCTGGCTGTAAGAACAAGTGTGACTGTCCCCCTGGAGTTTCCTGTGATCACGTGACTGGCCTGTGCCAACGGCTGTGCCCTGCAGGTCGTCGTGGGAACAACTGTGATCAAGGTTGGTTGTCCATTTTGGTCCTACGGGATTTATTTATAATACTGCGTGTGGCTGCTTCTAGTAAGGCTGTCACTGCATGTGTACTGGCCCCTAGACTGTCCAGATGGAAGGTTTGGCCCCGGCTGTGCTCACGCCTGCGACTGCTCAGGGGCCCCGTGTGACAGAGTGAGTGGTCAGTGTCAGTGTCCAGCTGGAACATCAGGAGAACGCTGTGAGAACGGTAAGGGTAACGTATTTAGTGAGTTATCATAAAGATACAAACCAGGGTTGGGGTTAGTTACACACACCCATGTAACATTTGGTTTACTTATTTCATTGGTTAAAAGCGATCTGAGACCAAAACGTTCTCTCGCTCTTGTTCCAGTGTGTGTGGAAGGTTTCTGGGGAATCGGCTGTCGGGAAGTTTGTCCGACCTGTGGGAATGGGGGTGTGTGTGACAAGCACAACGGGACTTGTTCCTGCCCTCCTGGGTTCACTGGCCGGCTCTGTAACACCTGTAAGTATGATTCACCACTGTTATGGTAACTTACTATAAATATATATTTTTATTTGACCTACAATATTGTGGGGGGCCACAATAAAAGTAACCATTGTCTGTGTGACCTGAGGTGCTTTAGTGTTCGTGTCTGTTGTAGCGTGTCCATCCGGTCGGTTTGGACTCGGATGCCGTCAACACTGTGTGTGTGAAAACGGAGGTCGTTGTCACAAGGTCACTGGCCGCTGTACCTGTACCCCGGGTTGGGTCGGACCGAGCTGCAGAAATGGTAAACCCGCGTTACTGAATGTGCTGAAATGAAGAGATCAGTTTACATCGGGTTAACCAAGATAACAAGTCAAGTAGAGTGGAACGTATTCACACTGGAGTGCCACTGAACTGGTCAGTTATAATGTCTCCTGTGTGTTTCCATGGCAGCCTGTGACACCGGCCACTGGGGGCGGGGCTGTGCTGAGAAATGTAACTGTAGGAACGAGGATGGAAGCTGCGATGCAGAGACAGGCCAGTGCAACTGTGAGGCCGGTTACACAGGGACACAATGTCATGAGAGTATGTATGGTTTACACAACCCTCACACACTCATGTATGGTTTACACAACCCTCACACACTCATGTATGGTTTACACAACCCTCACACACTCATTTATGGTTTACACAACCCTCACACACTCATTTATGGTTTACACAACCCTCACACACTCATTTATGGTTTACACAACCCTCACACACTCATTTATGGTTTACACAACCCTCACACACTCATTTATGGTTTACACAACCCTCACACACTCATTTATGGTTTACACAACCCTCACACACTCATTTATGGTTTACACAACCCTCACACACTCATTTATGGTTTACACAACCCTCACACACTCATTTATGGTTTACACAACCCTCACACACTCATTTATGGTTTACACAACCTTCACAAACTCATTTGGCTGCCTTCAAGTAAAAAACTAAAATAAATTCCACCTTAAACTCTTCTAAACTTGCTTCACTTTTTTTGAAGTAAAGTAATGTAAGACAACTTAAATATCATGGTTGCACACAGTATGTCTTTCATAATAAGGTGTGAGCACCTTTAACTACTATTAAACCTGGAATTGTACCAACATATTTGAATGGCTGATTTTAACACAGATGTATGTTAGAACGAAGACAGGTTCTTCTTGGAAACCTATTGGATACTATACTATACTCCTGCTCAAAAGCATAGATTAATCTCATACATCAAGTCATTAGTATCATTAATAATTAAATGTCATGTTTTTTGTCATAGTGTAGTGTTCTACTAGTGTTCTACTGTTATTTTATTATTTTCAGTCCAGTAGCCTACTCTAATCACTGTGAACTTGCAAACATTGATTAAGCTTCCATCTAACTTTAGATGAACTCTCCAAAATAGCCTGTTCTCTTCGATTAGAGCAGGGACTGTGTAGAAAATAAACACATGTGCAGAACATGATCCAAACCTGCGAAGGAGCTTCTGGAAACTTCTATTTCCTGGCAGCCTAAAAATACCAAAAAGTTGCATGCACAGCCCTTTTTTCAAAGGTTGAAAAAGTTCATAAGGCAGGCAATTTGACAAAATGTTCAATGGTTGTGTATACTTTCACAAGTGGTTGTTTTCTTACCGTGTGTATTCTTCATTCTTATTGGGGCACATGTGTCAGGGTATTTAGCAGTCCTACGGTATTAGTGCTCAGCTGTGTCCCTTCTGTTTCCCAGAGTGTCCGGAGGGGTCCTACGGTCTGGGCTGTCGACACCGATGCCAGTGTGACAACAAGGGGCCATGTGACCATGTGAGCGGAGCTTGCACCTGCCTAGAGGGCTGGACCGGAACCTTCTGTGAAAAATGTAAGAGAACCTCCCTCACAGAATCTCCGTCACAGAACCTCCCTTACAGAACCTCCCTCACAGAATCTCCGTCACAGAACCTCCCTCACAGAACCTCCCTTACAGAACCTCCCTTACAGAACCTCCCTCACAGAACTTCCGTCACAGAACCTCTCTCACAGAACCTCCCTCACAGAACCTCCCTCACAGAACCTCCCTCACAGAACCTCCCTCACAGAACCTCCCTTACTCATCCTAAATGTATCCTGTCTCTTTACCACGATGCAGTGCAACAAGCCTTTAGGAATCGTTGGGTTATTAACGTACACGTTATTGCTTTCTGTTTTAGCCTGTCCCCAGGGCTTCTACGGGTTGGACTGTCAGGAGAAGTGTGTGTGTCTGAACGGAGGTCACTGCAACCCGGTGACTGGGGAGTGTGTTTGTCCTGGTGGTTGGATGGGTCACAGCTGTAACCTGAGTGAGTACGGACATCACAGACTTCAGAAACACAGCACAAACCCAGTACAAAAAACATCTAATACATGCTGTCATTCATTTGATGAACATGCCAACAAGAACATGTAAACGTGACATATGCCAATGAGGGATGGTCACTTGTCGGACTGTTCGTGTTGTATGTTTTGCTCTGTTTGCACTGTTCGTGTTGTATGTTTTGCTCTGTTTGCACTGTTCGTGTTGTATGTTTTGCTCTGTTTGCACCGTTCGTGTTGTATGTTTTGCTCTGTTTGCACCGTTCGTGTTGTATGTTTTGCTCTGTTTGCACTGTTCATGTGCATTTTAAAATGTGTGTTTTAAATGCTGCAGCTATGGGTCAGAACACATTTCCTGTGTGTGTAAACAGACTTGATTCTGATTATTTGGAGGGAAACTGTCATTAAGCATTCTCTCTTTCCCACGTAGCGTGCCCAGCTGGTTCCTATGGAGAGAGCTGTAACCAGACCTGTGTTTGCCACAATAACGCCAGCTGCCACCCGGCAAGCGGTCAGTGTGTGTGTTTACCAGGTTGGACTGGGCCCAGCTGCTTACGCGGTGAGTGTTAAACTCGACAGGCTGCGTCTATCTACTGTACAGAGGTCAGTCTCTCATAATGTAGTAATATGAGGTTTTACATATCCACACATCCAGAATGCCCAGTTGGCTTCTACGGGTCAGACTGCCTTCAGCCCTGCCTGTGTCAGAATGGAGCCACTTGTGATCGAATTAGTGGACATTGTACCTGTGCCAGTGGGTGGATGGGGGCAGCGTGTGAACTGGGTGAGTGGTACTGAGAGCCGTAAGGATGCTGTGTCACACCAATGAGATGAGAGCGTCTGCTTATACACTCGTATGTCACTTCACTGACTTCTGAATTGTTCCTGTCTATATTACTTTCCCATGTGTTTATGGCTATTTGAGTCTTTGCCTGGTGTTGTCCCTGGCAGTGTGTGTGAGACACAGCTGCCCGACCCTCAGATTAGGGCCGTCTGTAATAAGTCTCTCAGAAGGTCTTCCATGCCAATTTCAGCTGCTACTTTGGACACAGGAACATTCTATGTCACTTAGCCAGTCCACTCTGTTTAGTTTCTACCATCTTGTCTCGCGTAGCTGTACCTCCAAAAGTGTAGTTTTTGTCCAGAAGCCTGGTCCTACTCAGGGCTAACTACCTCCTAGTGCCAACTTTGAGCCAGATCAAACCACAGAAGGTATTTTCGTATTTTCCCTGCCTGCCTGTGGTTGGTTGTGCTCTGACGTGACGTCCTCTCTTACAGAGTGTGTAGCCGGATGGTTCGGGGCCGACTGTCTCCAGCGTTGTCAGTGTGAGAACGGGGGCCGGTGTGACAGACTGACCAGCCGGTGTCACTGTCGTCCAGGCTGGGTGGGGGAACTCTGTGAACAAGGTGAAAGAGAGTAAACACGTACACGTACGTCTGGTCAATCTGCTGTGGGGAATCACTTCCCAGACGCTTCACCCCGTGCATGTTTGTCAAATCCGGTCTGTCAGTGTGTCTCCTCTACTTCCCCTCACAGCGTGCGGGTCCGGCCTGTTTGGAGCGGGCTGTGCCGAGAGATGTCAGTGTGACCACGAAGCACCGTGTGACCACGTGACCGGACGATGCCTCTGTCCACCAGGCTGGAGGGGACCTCGCTGTGATAAACGTAGCGGACCTTTGATAACTTTTAATAACGTCCCTGACAGGATTTCGAGACGTTGCTCTACAGGATTGTCACACTGCGTCTTCTGTCTCTCCAGCCTGTCTGCCCGGCACCTATGGTCGGAGCTGTATGCAACGCTGCTCCTGCCCTGGGGACATCTCCTGTCACCATGTCTCTGGCCAGTGTGGATGTCCTCCTGGACTGACTGGCAACGGCTGTGAACTGAGTGAGAACTGGGAAACCTTCACACTTCACTTGTCAGTCTATCACCTGTATTCTCTCATTTGTATCCTGTTAACCACTACTAACTATATCTATCTGTCTCTTTGTCTTTCTGTCTCTAGCCTGTTTGCCAGGGACATACGGAATCCACTGTAACCAGGTGTGCCAGTGTTCTGAGACCAACCAGCTCTGCCACCCAGTGACCGGGTTGTGTTACTGTGGCCCCGGCTTCCAAGGTCCCCGATGTAACCAGGGTATGTATCCCACCCGTTCACCCAACCGTCCGCAGGCCACAAGTCATTACTCAACATACTATTAGCCCTAATCCTAAACCATCTGAAACGTATCGGGTGTCCCCCAGAATGTCCGGACGGTTGGTACGGTCCGAGCTGCAAGCTGAGGTGCCAGTGTGAGAACCGGGGGAGGTGCTGGCCCGCCACGGGGATCTGTGAATGCCCGGCGGGGTTCATCGGAGCACATTGCAACATCAGTACGTTGCTACGCCGCTAATTATAGTACAAATAAGCCCACGTACGACCTCCACGAGCTGCTCCCGATGTCGAACGAGATGCGAGACATGATATCGATACTGTATCTTGTTGACAGCGTGCCCGGCTGGACGTTATGGGAAGAACTGTGCCCACGTGGCGCTGTGCGGAGAGGGGGCACAGAACGACCCGGTCACTGGGAGATGTCTCTGCGGTCCCGGACGGAGAGGAGAGGACTGTGGGAAAGGTGGAGTTTCTAATAGTATTGTTTGCATCTCCGTGTGTTAGTTACACTGTGTTCTGGTAATGTATAACGCTGTCCACTGAGGGTTTTTGTTATACTGCTCTGTACGGGCAGATTGTGCTCCTGGATGGTACGGTGTGGGCTGTTCTGAGAGCTGTGGCTGTAAGAATGGAGGCCTGTGTGACTCTGCCTCTGGAAACTGTACCTGCGGTCTGGGCCGGACTGGGACTCATTGTGAGACAGGTGACATGTCCTACTGTGGGCTCTAATAACTCCCATTCCCGCGAGTCACCCAGACGAGATGGACATTTTCTTACTGTGTCTCTCTGTCTGTCTGTGTGTCAGAATGCCCAGCGGGGATGTTTGGAGCCGACTGCCGGCTAACGTGTGCCTGCCTGAATAACGGCACATGTGATCGGGTCACTGGAAGCTGCCAGTGTGGTCCAGGACACTACGGACATCAGTGTCAACATGGTAGTACACATGTGCAGTCAGATGGAAAGCTTTTTTCTTCCCCTAGTCCCTCCGAGGATGAACACTATGCGCACACACACACACACACACACACACACATCAGCATTACAGAATATTGAGATACTGACACAGCTTAATGTCTTCTGTCCTCTTCCTCAGAGTGTCCATCTGGTTTTTATGGTCCATCCTGCCAGTTCCAGTGTGACTGTGTGAACAGGGCCTCCTGCCACCCGGCCACTGGCCTGTGTGTGTGTCCTTCAGGATATCATGGCTCCCATTGCCATAGAGGTGACCTTTGACCTCATGGAACTGACTTCATTCTGTTGACCAGTATACTATAGTGGAAATAGTCAAAGTAATTCCTTCTAAATGTGTGTTGCTCTCTGTCCTTCGTCCATGTGTTGTTTCAGCATGTCACCAAGGCACGTTCGGTGTAAACTGTTCCAGGGCCTGTGACTGTGAGGAGGGCACGCCCTGTGACCCCGTGACTGGCAGGTGTCTGTGCACGTCAGGGAAGACTGGGCCCAGTTGTGATGTCGGTAAGACCCAGGGGCATTCACAGCTAAAGAAGTATAATAAGCTAACTTTAGCTAACTATAATGAACTATTGTCCTCTGTGTGTGTGTGTGTGTGTGTGTGCGCGTCAGACTGTAAAGCACTTCACTACGGGCCAGACTGCACAGAGACCTGTCTGTGTGAGAACGGGGCTCACTGTGACCATCGGAATGGCCGCTGCACCTGTCAGAACAACTGGATGGGAGTCACCTGTCAGGAAGGTAATTACCATAACCAGTACTAATACTGTGTGGAGGGTAGCCAGTACTAATACTGTGTGGAGGGTAGCCAGTACTAATACTGTGTGGAGGGTAGCCAGTACTAATACTGTGTGGAGGCTAGCCAGTACTAATACTGTGTGGAGGGTAGCCAGTACTAATACTGTGTGGAGGGTAGCCAGTACTAATACTGTGTGGAGGGTAGTCAGTACTAATACTGTGTGGAGGGTAGCCAGTACTAATACTGTGTGGAGGGTAGCCAGTACTAATACTGTGTGGAGGCTAGCCAGTACTAATACTGTGTGGAGGGTAGCCAGTACTAATACTGTGTGGAGGGTAGCCAGTACTAATACTGTGTGGAGGGTAGCCAGTACTAATACTGTGTGGAGGCTAGCCAGTACTAATACTGTGTGGAGGGTAGCCAGTACTAATACTGTGTGGAGGGTAGCCAGTACTAATACTGTGTGGAGGGTAGCCAGTACTAATACTGTGTGGATGGTAGCCAGTACTAATACTGTGTGGATGGTATTCAGTACTAATACTGTGTGGATGGTAGTCAGTACTAATACTGTGTGGAGGGTAGCCAGTACTAATACTGTGTGGAGGGTAGTCAGTACTAATACTGTGTGGAGGGTAGCCAGTACTAATACTGTGTGGAGGGTTGCCAGTACTAATACTGTGTGGAGGCTAGCCAGTACTAATACAGTCTGGAGGGTAGCCAGTACTAATACTGTGTGGAGGGTAGCCAGTACTAATACTGTGTGGAGGCTAGCCAGTACTAATACAGTCTGGAGGGTAGCCAGTACTAATACTGTGTGGAGGGTAGCCAGTACTAATACTGTGTGGAGGGTAGTCAGTACTAATACTGTGTGGAGGGTAGCCAGTACTAATACTGTGTGGAGGCTAGCCAGTACTAATACAGTCTGGAGGGTAGCCAGTACTAATACTGTGTTCCTTATGGCTGTGTCTTTCGTGTGGAAACAGACTGGTCCTCTTACTGTGTCCTCAGGTGGGCTTCCACACCCCAACAGAACCCGGAGGGAGGATGTGAACTCACATCAACACAACACCTTGTAGGGCTTCCTGTGGGTTGAACCCTCCACTTCCTGATGAGACAGGGACGTGTCTGTGGCTGAGACAGCAGCACAATCTTCACCACTGCAGGCGATTGGATGATTATACTATTTCAGGCACTACCAACCCAACAGGACATCTGTGTGGAAAAGATGGAGACGGACTCTTAAGGAGAGGTGTTCTCTGGGAATGTGCTGGGTTGGACGGTGTGTTGTGTTGTGTGTGTGTATGTGTGTGTGTTGGGTTAAAAGAGTGGGTGTTCATGTGTTCATATGCGTGGGCTTTTGTATATATGCACGGCTTGACTCATCAGCGATGAAGTCTCCCCCTTTTCGACAGAGGAAGGTCAGGGGTCAACTGGACTCGACGCCGACACTAATCTGGGACAATCCGAGACGTCTTTTGCGATGGGGACTGTACGGACAACACTTGACACACATTTGGGCTTTTGGAGATCCACTGACTCACTGCTCCACTGGAGATATTTCGTGTGTATTCTTGCCAATGCTGTCGTATGTTTTGTATTTAAACGTTGACGGGACGTGTGGTTATATTGCAATGTGGCATTTTCAGAAATCCAGATATCCCATCCCTGTAGCGTCATATACTGTAAATGATTCCGCCATCCCATAACTCAGGTTTCTATGGCTTTGGGTAAGAGGAGATAAATCCCCACCATACAATGAACTGAAGTTGATCGGTTTTAGTGTCTATTTTCAGTGTAGGACATGGAAGATATATAATATGAAGTAACCTGTTGTACAAAAATTGGTGCTAAGTGTTCATCTAAATCCTAAACCAAGAGTGAATATTATCTAGATAGCCACTGGGTTTCTCTTTACTACATCATCTTTGAGGGGGCATTTCTGATTCATCTCCTTTAAGCTCTGAGTTCAGCCTTTTATTTGTCAGGAGACACAGTATAACGCAGGCAGAGGGAGGCCTACAGTCGTGGTAAAAATGACTCCTACATATGTTACGGTTTTATATTGTGTATAGACTATATATATATAACATTCTGTAATATCAAAAACCTAGTTCATAATAGCTCATAACAAAAACAATCAATGAAAAGTCAAACAGTCCCGTTTCTTTTCTCCATTCTTATAATTTTTCATTGTCATTTTAGTTAAGACCAAAGCTGTACATCTTGTCTAAACTCAGACTCAAGCACAGAGCAGTTAGCGACGCCTGCAAATGAAAAGGCAGAGGTGAACACAGAAATATCTACAATAGGTCAAACTATGTACATACAGGCGATATGTAAATCTCGCTAGGGGCAATGCAAAAACAATACAAATGAATAGCTTTTTCTTAAGTCTTTACAGTGAGGCCTGGATCCATTCAAACCTGCCACAGCGACGTGTACACAGTGTCGGGGTAAGTCATTTCAACCCTCTGTACCCCGTATCTCTTAAAAGGGGAGGGTTCCCCCACCCCAGTATTTGTTTTAATACAAAACCCAAGACCAGTCTAGGTTACCTTGACTATTGGTTAAACAGATACTCCGTCAATGCCGCAATGAATGGTTTGAATGAATTAAACCCACGACAATATTAACAGAGAATGCAGCATTGTGAAAATAAAAACCCAGCTTTTATTTTCTCGGTTTTACTCATTCTACATTAAAGGCCAGAACGTGAAAAGAAATCTCGGTAACATAGAGCATTTTGTGAGAGAAGTGTAACTGATCTGCAAGTCCTGTTTGGTAGAAGTCAGGATTATCATATGGTTGAGGCGTTTATGTCAGGATTATCATATGGTAGAGGCGTTTATGTCAGGATTATCATATGGTAGAGGCTTTTAGGTCAGGATTATCATATGGTAGAGGCATTTAGGTCAGGATTATCATATGGTAGAGGCTTTTAGGTCAGGATTATCATATGGTAGAGGCATTTAGGTCAGGATTATCATATGGTAGAGGCTTTTAGGTCAGGATTATCATATGGTAGAGGCTTTTAGGTCAGGATTATCATATGGTAGAGGCTTTTAGGTCAGGATTATCATATGGTAGAGGCTTTTAGGTCAGGATTATCATATGGTAGTCTGTGTGTAGAGAGGCTGTCAAGAGTGCACATTTAGTACTAAATAAACAGCTAATGCACATTGTCATTAAAAATCCTCCATACTGCTTTTTTAGCAGTGCCCACTAAGTCAGTAGGGAGCAAGCTCTTCCCAGAGTGCATTTCACCGACGTGATGTTGTGTTGGTCTGGTAAGTGGACGAGGTTCTGTGGAACTCCAGGTCAGCCTCTCACTGATACAGACCAGGGAGAAGTTGAACACCACCATCACCAGACATGTCAGTGCACAGCTGTGCATGTGTGTGTGTGTGTGTGCGCGCGTGTGACATTGAATTGAGTGCGACTACAACCACCAAAAACATCTAGAAAAACACTTGAGCTTCTTTAATCTTATTAAACATTTCGGTTGAATGCCTAGAGGCCTTTCTGCTCATTGCTTTACTTGAAGACGTTAAGGAAGGAAACGATGAAATGGAACATTTTCAATTCATGTTATTTTTCTTTCACATTGGCATTTGCCACTAATTCAGTGAGACACACAGTACAAGACACAGCAAATCAAATCACACAGTTTACATTTAACACACAAAGGCTACAACAAGGAGCATGTTTCAGCTCAATACACACACACACACACACTTTGAATCAGTATCTATGCCAATTATTTGTTGTCTGACCACAGAGGTTGGCAATGCATACACACACACACACATTTTTCTCCCTTCACCGTGCCTGAGATGCATCAATTCCTCACCCTTCATGAATGAGAAGCATCTATACCTCACTTTCCTAAAACAAGAAATATCTAATACTTCACTCTTAAATGAGAAGTACCTAATACCTCACCCTAAGATGATAAACATCGAATATCTCACTTAAATCAGAAGAATCTACTCTTCCTTAACTGGGAAATATCTAATACCTCACATTGAAATGACAAACATCTTACACTTCACATCAATTAGAAGAGTCTGTACCTTACTCTTCATCGAATGAAAAGCAGTGAAAAAAATATATATCTATTCCTCACCCGTCATTAAATGAGCCACATCTATACCTCACCCTTAATCAAATCAGAAGCATCTACACCTCACCCTTAATCAAATCAGAAGCATCTATACCTCACCCTTAATCAAATCAGAAGCATATATATACACCTCACCCTTAATCGAATCAGAAGCATATATATACCTCACCCTTAATAGAATCAGAAGCATCTATACCTCACCCTTAATCAAATCAGAAGCATATATACCTCACCCTTAATCAAATCAGAAGCATATATACCTGACCCTGCATTAATTTGTGTCCTACTTAGTGTTACTTCGGCACAATACAGATGCAATCGTTAAGTCTGAGAATGAGGCGTAAGCACTCCTTACACTTTTATCTTGTACACTAATAAGCGTGACCTTAGTTGCTAAGGAACTCCCCAGTGATGAAGAGGGCTCATGCCTGGAGGACGTGTTCATCACATGCCATCCATTCAGAGTCACAGTAAAACACACTGATAAATAACAGGCAGCATCAGATGTCCTCAGTGAGATGATCTGTAGTCCAACTACCAAGCTATGAGATTATGATCTGAAGTCGGACCGATGGACAGATGAGTGTAGTGTATGTATAGGCCACAGAACATCACAGTCCATGTGTTTTACTTTACACAACACCAGGCGAGTCCATAGACAGTAAGCCAAAGCATATGGTTTAAGAAGATTGTTCCTTCAACAAAAAAAACAGAGACATAATGTGTGTCAATGAACAAAGTGGTATCTTTGGATTGAGCCCCACGTGACGAATATGACAGTTTGGACATTGACCAGGTCTTTATAGTGTCCACACATGAATGAACACATTTAACGTCCTGACTTCACACGGTCTCGGATTCCATCCCTGAGCTAAGACACAAACTGGCCTTCCCATCCTACAGGAAGATTTGCGCACAAACATCACACAACAGTTGTCACCATTGGACAGGAAGATCAGAACAAATGAGTGCATCCAAAAGCCAGAAACAGAATTGTCAAATAACAGTCCATGCCCTTATTGACTGCGTGTTGCTCTAGATAGAAGTGCATGCTAAAGCGCATATATTATGTATTACTGGTTTTATTAAGAGGCAGTTGCCAAGGGAGACCGTTTTAGCCCGGCTCATTTTAAAATGACCCTGAATAAGACAACAGTTATACGCACACCCATGAAGATTGGGTCCTGTGCCAATTTAATAGCGATTTGCATTCAGGTTACACTCCAATACAGCCGAACTGACTGTGAGGACTTGAGGAATACAATTTAGGCCAAGCAATAACAGTTAACATTATGGCTCCACATTCTTTCAGAAAGTCATCCCGCCACTTACAGACCGAACTTGACGTGATTAATAACACATCTACTGAACTCCATTCAAACGCTACCGTTCCAATGTGTTTCTTTTGTTTCACGCTCTTCCACTAGGGGGCAGTCTAACACCCCGCAGCTCGGTCTACCTGGCGGATCGAGGAGGTGTAGCAGAAATGAGCTTCAGGTCATGGACAGTCAATACCGATTGTGGAGACACACACACACGTCTTCAACAACCTGTCAATGTCTGTTTAGTACTTAAGGGCTGATTGTTCGGCTGGTACACTGATTATATAGACAATAGGAACAAACAGCTGTTGATGTTTCTGTACAGGCGATAGTGAACTGAAGTCCAGAAAACAGATATGTGTCGATGCGTGAGGTGCAGCAGAGTGTTCCTGTTTGCCGTTCAAACATCATCGGGATCCAGTCAATATTTAGAGAAATGCAATTAAACTAATCGTCTGGCTGCCAAGCAAGCGTGTGCTTTATTTTATTTTTTTCCCACAAATTATTTTCTCTTCGGTTTCGGCTGAACTGTACGCATGACGGACTTATCTACGAGCGCATATTTAACCTCTCGTACTCTGTCTACCTTCCATCTCGCATTCCCTCCCTGCATATACAGTATGGCCGTCACATTATATCCTGTTCCCTGTAACTCTAAATGATGGTCCCCAGGGTGGCCGAACTCATGCGCCTGGGGGGTTCATTCAGTAAAAGCTCAAGCAAACAGAGGATCAGGCATGGGTGGGGCTTAGCGCTGCAGCCCTGGAGCAGCCCTGATTGGCTGAGAGGTGGTGGCGAGGTATTAAGAGCGGTAGTCCTTTTTACTGTATGGCTTATTCCCCAGGATGCTGTCTACCTCATGCGTGATGGAGGAGGAGAGTTTGGGAAGAACCTGCGGGAGAAAAACCACAGGAGGAGAAGAAGGAGGAAACTGTGTTACAGATACAGCAGTATACAGCACAGCAAGTTGCTCCCGAAACTGTGTTACAGATACAGCAGTGTGCAGCACAGCAAGTTGCTCCCGAAACTGTGTTACAGATACAGCAGTATACAGCACAGCAAGTTGCTCCCGAAACTGTGTTACAGATACAGCAGTGTGCAGCACAGCAAGTTGCTCCCGGCAATGACAACCTAACATTTGGAAACTAAATGTCATATGTTTGCATGCTGAAAACATACTGTAGCCATTAGGCTGCATATTAATCCTGCACGTGCGCACGCACAGGCGCACACACACACGCAAGCACACACACACACCCCCACGCACACACACACACGCACGTTTACACACGTGTACACACACGCGCACAGGCTATGGTCTCACCTGTATTGCACCTATATTCTCCATTAGCTGGTCTGTGTTGGATGCTCCCAGGAGGACGGAGCTCACCCCCTCATTCCGCAGACACCACGCTGTTGGGGACGGGTAAACAGGTGACATATCCACCATGATTCATAACCCTAAAACATAACACTACACAGAGCTGTGAGGAAGTAAACGGACCCACTGTACCATCAATTGGCTCAAACTAACATTAGCTCCAGTAAAATTAACTAGTGTAACTCTACAAAGGTCAGTCGAACAAAAATCTAAAGCATAGTTGTCTAGAAAAGCCAGTACCACATCATGACAAGACCAAAGAGACTCTGAGGCACTTCTGAGTCCCAGGGAATGTGCACTGTGAAAACCTCTCGGGTCGCTCTTCAGAGGAAAAAAAAACCTGGAAAACCGCAGCAGATGAGCCAACTTCATCACCTGTGGTTGAACCATCAGGGCCAAACATATCAAGTTGTGCTGGGGAGCTTCTTTACAAGCTCTAATGTTACTATGGTGTTAAAAGCCGAGGACCAAATACAAAACCCTGAAAGTAAAGCCAACAGTCTGCAGGTGAATCCCACAGTCATTCTATCGCTTAAAATAAAGTGCTGGAACACAGAGCCAAAATACTGCCCAAATACTTCATAGTTCACTGTAGGTGTTCCTCGCGTCCAGGTGGGTTTGGTGGTCTTCAGTGCTTTGCAGATGGTGTCCTCTATGTATCTGCTCAGGCAGAGTGCAGACAGCAATGACTCCAGGGTGGTGAGTGTGACGGAGCTGATGTGCTTCTTCCTGACCAGCCAGTGTTACTGAGTGGAAATTGCTTTAGGAAAGCTTTAATTACCATAAAACACCACTGCCAAGACAACAGCACCAGAGCAATCCAGGCCAGCAGTGCAATAAAGGTTTGAAAGCTTTAAAGTTCTTTCTTTCGGGGCGACACGAGCTACTGATAAGGTTGGCAGATCTTTCGTTAACCTCGCTCAGGTTTGTTCAGTGCTCTTTGTTAGATTCGGTTAACTTCACGTGTCAATGATGTAGACCACATATAAATTTAAAGAAATAGATTTAAGTTTTACGGATGTTCTTAATTCCTCACAAACGCACGAGGTCACCCAGATTACCCAGATGTCCCACACAGACAAACACAACGATGTCAGACCAAAAACACACAGGCATTATAGCACTGCCACAAACATGCTAGAAACATCTACTGCTCACCACATCACAGACACTTAGAAAAATACACATACTCACCTGCTCCACCCTAAACCTGCATTAGCTAATAACAACCCGACCTGTTTTTACTAATCTAGTTGTGGGAGATTTGATTCTGTGTAAGAGGACACCACTGTAGTTAGACTTGTAAACCTCCTTGGTTATAATACAGTGATCCTACAAAATATCACCGCTTAAAAGCTAGGCTATCAACTGTGCATCCTAGCACGCTTTGGCTAACACACATTTCAAGCCAGCTGGGGCCTGAAATGCTTTACATATTTACCGTTTTCCAATGTACAGATACTCGGGTGAAGGTGGTCATGTGACAACTCAGAGCAGAAGTTTTGCGTGTGTCACAGGGATTTCAGGGTAATCGGGTCTGCTAATGTCTGCTAATGGGCTGTGACACCTAATCTATGACACTGGCTTTATTGGCCCGGAGTCTCTCTCATCTCAGGTGCTTTAATCGCCCCCTTCACATGGGCGGAGAGTCTGTCATTAGGCACATTCAACACGGACACAACAAACAAGCGTTTGCACAAGCACACACGCAGCACCCAGCCGGTAATCAGGTTGTCCGTCTGACCGGTGGTGACCCCGACCGGGAACGAAGCAAGAGGCAGAGGGACAAGGAACGGACAGACAGACAGAGAGAGAGAGAGCGGCAGTGGTGTGACGGCGTACCGATGGCGAGCTGGGGCAGAGTGCAGCCCAGCCGCTCTGCGATTGCCTGCAGCTCTTTCAACTTGGCCTGCTGACGCCGGCCCTCCTCGCTCAGGATCTTGTCCTTCAACCACTGGTAGCCCTGGAGAGACACAGCACACCTGCTGAAAAACACGGCCCGGTCCGACGCAGAGGCTCCGCGGGGGGGCCCCGTAGGACAGGGCCTGCTTTTAAACATGTGACTACTGTCTGGGCCGCGCCCGTGCCCTATAGCTACTGGCTGAACCTGCTTACCTCGGGCCCATCACACACACAGACACGCGCACACACACACACACGCACGCGCGCACACACAGACAATATAGTGCAACTGTGTAGTTAAATGTGGAATTCTGAGGAACTGAGAAATATTTATTCATTACGAAAGCATGTACAGTTAAAAACAAGTGGTGACAGATTAAGAACGTGACCGTTTGAATCTGTTGCTCAAATGTTTCATATTTAAAACCAGCATCTAACAGCACAGCACAACATAAGAACAATTCTTATATGCCACAGTAATCATGACACACACACACACACACACACACGAGGTAGGTGTTGAGATGGAGAAATGGTTTCCTAAACGCCACAGAGAACTTCTAGAGCATGTACGGGCCCACAGAAGGCCCCTGTAACAAGGACAGTGTGGTCTCTAGATCTGCCTGTATGTCTATAATGCAGCTGTCATTAAATGACTATCTGTATCTCTGAAGACGGGGGACCAGCAGCATGAGTCGTGGTCTCTAATAACTGCTGGTTGACTAGGTACACAGAGTTGGTGTGTGTGGATGGAGTCACAGGACACGGAGAAAACACACTGACACCTGGGAGACACGACGGTCTAGAGGCTGAAAGACAGAACACACTGGTCGTGATGAGAAGAGGATGTGACACAAAAGACTAGCAGGAAGGAAGTGCCAGAGAAGAGGTGAGTAGGGAACAGGAGAAAAGAGGTAACAGGACTATGAGAGAAATTAACAGGGAACACTACAAGAGCAGGTGACAGTACCTTTAGAGAGGTTACCAGGAGGTCAGGGGGAGGAGGTTACGGTACCTTTAGAGAGGTGACCAGGAGGTCAGGGGGAGGAGGTGACAGTACCTTTAGAGAGGTGACCAGGAGGTTAAAGGGAGGAGGTTACGGTACCTTTAGAGAGGTGACCAGGAGGTCAGGGGGAGGAGGTTACGGTACCTTTAGAGAGGTTACCAGGAGGTCAGGGGGAGGAGGTGACAGTACCTTTAGAGAGGTGACCAGGAGGTCAGGGGGAGGAGGTGAGGAGAGGTGACCAGGAGGTTAAAGGGAGGAGGTTACGGTTTTTAGAGAGGTTACCAGGAGGTCAGGGGGAGGAGGTGACAGTACCTTTAGAGAGGTGACCAGGAGGTCAGGGGGAGGAGGTGACAGTACCTTTAGAGAGGCGCGGGAGTAAGACCACTTTTAGAGAGGCGCGGGAGCAAGGTGGAACACCACTGTCATATTTTCCTGAGATGATCCCACAGGCCAGCGGTGACCATGTCATGGCTCCCACACCTGAACAACCAGAACATGGGGTCAACTATGTCATCACTACAATCAATACAAACGTGCTGCTCTGTCATCACTACAATCAATACAAACGTGCTGCTCTGTCATCACTACAATACAAACGTGCTGCTCTGTCATCACAAAAATACAAACGTGCTGCTCTGTCATCACTACAATACAAACGTGCTGCTCTGTCATCACTACAATACAAACGTGCTGCTCTGTCATCACTACAATACAAACGTGCTGCTCTGTCATCACTACAATACAAACGTGCTGCTCTGTCATCACTACAATACAAACGTGCTGCTCTGTCATCACTACAATACAAACGTGCTGCTCTGTCATCACTACAATACAAACGTGCTGCTCTGTCATCACTACAATCAATACAAACGTGCTGCTCTGTCATCACAACAATACAAACATGCTGCTCTGTCATCACAACAATACAAACATGCTGCTCTGTCATCACTACAATACAAACAGGCTGCTCTGTCATCACAATCAGTACAAACGTGCTCTTCTGTCCACACCAACCCTTAAAACAACATGCAAGACAGAATCCATCCAGAGATACTATGGCACACCACCCGTTTGGTGATGGCAGAACATCATAAAACAGACATCATTATGATTCCGTGGCGTGCTGCTGGGCTATACAGTACTATGATGTTCTCAGCTTCACTCACCTATCTTGTGAAAGAGCTCTGGTAGCTGCACCTCGACCTTCTCCCTCTGAAACATGTGGTACTCAGCCTGCTCACAGATAGGAGGGATCTGGTTGAACTGCCGCGCCACAGAGTAAGCCTCCTACAGGAGATATGGGGAACAGAGACACTGAGTGAGACTGGGAGAAGGGGAGACAGACCGGGAGAGGGGAGACAGACCGGGAGAGGGGAGACAGACCGGGAGAGGGGAGACAGACCGGGAGAGGGGAGACAGACCGGGAGAGGGGAGACAGACCGGGAGAGGGGAGACAGACCGGGAGAGGGGAGACAGACCGGGAGAGGGGAGACAGACCGGGAGAGGGGAGACAGACCGGGAGAGGGGAGACAGACCGGGAGAGGGGAGACAGACCGGGAGAGGGGAGACAGACCGGGAGAGGGGAGACAGACCGGGAGAGGGGAGACAGACCGGGAGAGGGGAGACAGACCGGGAGAGGGGAGACAGACCGGGAAGGGAGACTGGAAAAGGAGGCGATGTGCTATTTACCATGATCTCCATGGGACTCCAGCGGGAGGTACCCCAGTACATAGCCATGCCCTGGTTGATCACGTGGGTCATCGCCCGAACCGTTTCTGACAATAAAAACACAGACACACACAAGTGAGAAGGAGAGCAATGGTTAGATAGTGAGTGAGAAAGAGAGAGGAAAAGACACTAGATACATAGGTTCAAACTGCTCCAATAACCACTAAAGTTCATAAACGATAGAACACAAAAAGAGAAGACAGGTGAAACAAACTGAAATGCAAACAACCAGTTTGTTTTTAGAAAACAGCTCTTCTTTGTTCAAGAGGACACATTAATTCACACAGTTAACTGAAACTAAATCAATGAGGACAGCATACGGTTTCCTAACCTTTCTTCCGTAGCCCCACAGAAGACACAGAAGACAGATGAATACATTACGACAGGACGTGAACACAGAGCCCTGTGACATATAAAAACATTTCCAGACACGTGTCTTTACGTAGGACTGCACAGCTCCGATTAGCTCCAGGCGTGTTTCATCCGCTTCCTTCCCTACGCGTTTCATATACTAAACGCTCCCCAGAGTGTTCAATCCCCGCCAGTAAGGATGGCCGGATGTACTACAAGCATACAAACACATAGCCCAGGAAACAAGGGTAGCATTCAACAGATCGTATGGGACGGTAAGAAAGGTACCAGGATCGTTTACCTTCCATGGGAGTGTTTGGGTCCGGTCTGTTAGCAAACACCACGTCCACATATTCTAACTGTAGTCTCTCCAGCGAGGCCTTTAAACCTACAACGACACGTGTCAGTCAGACTGTTGTATCGCTATAGTTCAGGGGAATAAATACCCTGTCCTGTTGATAATGCTAGTGCGGTGGTAGTCGATACTGCCGCAAGAGCTGTCATTAATTATCAGTTCCTCTATTGATAATGCAAAAAATCTCCTTATAACAGAGAAGAGCGTACCGAACTTTAATTTGTAAAAAATGAGTTTTGGAGTAGTATTCGTGTCCTTGGTCAGGCTGGCAGCAGATGACTTACCTTCGATGATGTGTTTTCGTGATAACCCTCTTTCAGTCTCAGCTCTATAGGTAAAAACATATTCCAGTTTACAGCACAGCAATAGCAAGGCTCTCTCTCCAGTCACACATATTCCCATTGTAGGTATCATTCAATCCATCCCAGTGACAATAACAGATCGTATGCAATTCTGATGGACTAATCGGCTATCGTACGAGTTATTCTGGATTCCACAACCCCAAGACATTATATAAATACAGTGGAGGAAGGAAGTATTTGATCCCCTGCTCATTTTTTTACGTATGCACACTGACAAAGACACGGTCTTGTAAAAACTTATTTCACTGAGTAAAATGCAAATCAATTCATAACTTATTTCAAAGGCGTTAATCCGGATTTTTTTTAATGTTATTTTGTCTCTCACTGTTCAAATTATTTTGTAATTCAAATGAAAAGCAATTTTCTTGACCATTATAATTACATCAAATCAAATTGAAATACAGTGTAGACAGTGTTAATATTGTAAATGACTATTGCAGCTGCAGACGGCTGATAACTACTGGGGTATCTACATAGGCTTACAGAGACCTATTATCAGGGAAACATCTCTCCTGATCATCAGAAAACCTTTCTGCAATTCTGTTAGCACAGCTGAAAACTGCCGATTAAAGTCGCAATGAAGCTGCCCTTCTTAACACTGGTCGAGTATCTGGGGCATCAGCAATTATGGGTTCAAGAACAGGCTGATAATGTCCGGAAGGAAATTATTTTCATTTGAAGCTCGGCGGTCTAATCTTGTATGCATACACTACCGGCAAAAGTTTCTGGTCACTTGGACATTTTCTTTTTGCTATTAGAACATACAGTATATATAAGTATAAAAGCAAATGTAGCAGAATGTTTTGGAAAAATAGCCATTGACATGGTTATAAACAATGTTTTTTAATTGAAATAACCGTCTTACAAAGCGCACCTTTGTCAAGGAATACTCCATTTGCAGCATTTAGAAGCCTGCAGACATAGTTTGTTCTTTGGCCCATTCTAATCTTTTCTTTAGTTGGCTAGTCTGAGATGTGGCTTTTTCTTTGCAACTCTTTGCAACAGCCTCTTTATTGTGGTCATTGAGACCGGTGTTGGCAGGTACTATTTAATGAAGCTGCTAGCCAGGACCTGTGAGGTGTCTGTTTTTAAAACTAGACACTATAATGCATTTGTCCTCTTGCTCAGTTGTGCAACGGGGCCTCCCACTCCTCTGTCTATTCAGGTTAGAGACAGTTTGTGCTTTCTCAGAAGAATAGATTGAAAAGTTTCTGAAGAACGTTCTTTGCTTCTGGCCATATTGAGCCTGTAATCGATCCCACAATTGCGTATGTTCCAGATACTCAACTAGTCAATACAGGCACACCACACAGACAGACAGACAAACGCGACACACAAACAGACCAAAACCACATACTTTCCACCCCAGAAGATCTTTGTTGTGATCACCAGACTGGAGCGTCTACAAAGAGATGGGGGACAAGCCATTATGAGGTTGCACATATGAGACAATCTGCACGTGACAGAAATAGACAATGAAGGAGAGTTGGTTCCAAGGTGCTCTAGATGACATTAGAGGGCCAGGCTTGAAATAGATGGTGACCCAATGCCAGGGTGAGCGTGCCCTGAGCCTTTGTGTTGTGACAGGCCAGGATGATCAACCCAAACCACTATACAGCTACGCCACAAACCCTCCATTATTCAACAGCTATGACCAAAGACACAATAGCAGCATCCCGGCTTCCAGCATTACTCCATTCATCTGTAATCAGCCTGCCTGGCCATACAGAGTGCCCTTTGCTCCACCCTACTAATAGGCACAGGGGTTATCAGGGGAGTGTGGTGGTGTTCTGACTCGATGCGTACCTCCATCCTTTTTTCTTGATGACGTTTCCCAGCACCACCTCAGCCCTAGGAGGCAGAAACAGAGATACAGATTCATGTTTAGTAATGGACATAGTGAACCAATAATGAAACATGCAATTATGGAAAAAAAGACAATAGACTGTCCCTCCATCTCTCCCCTCACCCCACTCTCCCTCCATCACTCCCCTCATCCCACTCTCCCTCCATCACTCCCCTCACCCCACTCTCCCTCCATCACTCCCCTCACCCCACTCTCCCTCCATCACTCCCCTCACCCCACTCTCCCTCCATCACTCCCCTCATCCCACTCTCCCCCATCTCTCCCCTCACCCCACTCTCCCTCCATCTCTCACCTCATCCCACTCTCCCTCCATCTCTCCCCTCACCCCACTCTCCCTCCATCCCTCCCCTCACCCCACTCTCCCTCCATCACTCCCCTCACCCCACTCTCCCTCCATCACTCCCCTCACCCCACTCTCCCTCCATCTCTCCCCTCACCCCACTCTCCCTCCATCTCTCCCCTCACCCCACTCCATCTCTCCCCTCATCCCACTCCCCTCCATCCCCCCTCACCCCACTCTCCCTCCATCACTCCCCTCACCCCACTCTCCCTCCATCACTCCCCTCACCCCACTCTCCCTCCATCCCTCCCCTCACCCCACTCCCCTCCATCACTCCCCTCACCCCACTCTCCCTCCATCACCCCCTCACCCCACTCTCCCTCCATCACTCCCCTCACCCCACTCTCCCTCCATCTCCATCATCTCTCCCCTCATCCCCACTCCCTCCATCACTCCCCTCATCCCACTCTCCCTCCATCACTCCCCTCCCCCCACTCATCCCACTCTCCCTCCATCTCTCCCACTCTCCCTCCATCACTCCCCTCATCCCACTCTCCCTCCATCTCTCCCCTCACCTCATCCCACTCTCCCTCCATCATTCCCCTCATCCCCTGCTTGTTGTGCAGCATGCTAGTTTCAACCGAGTGAGAAGTGGGGTTTTCCTGGGAGGCAAACGCCAGATGTTTGTATCTCTCACCCCCAGGAGACAGTCTTCTACACTCCCAAGAGAGTGTCTGAATGACAGCGTTAGTGTGTGTTTATGCTAGTGACATACTATAGTGCATATCACTCTGATATGAGCAGATGGTAGATCCCATTAGTTCTATTCACGTCAGACATTTCTTCATAATCTGAAGTGGTCAAAAGACCAAATACTGGGCCGACTGCTACAACGTTGCAACTGTGGTGGTGATCGAGGATTCCACACTCTCCTTCCCTTCCTAGATTATTATGTTCGGGATTAGCACGGGAATACGACGTGCACGCTCCTGATTGGGTGTTCAAGCCATCAAGGATAAACACCATTAGATATGACCGTGATGAGTGATGCACATGACCTGCATCTCCACATGTGTGTCTCAAGGCCAGAGGGCCCGTAATCACTTGTGTTCATGCAAACAGTTTAGCCAGGTTTACACTCTCCCCTCGTCCCTGGTGTTCACGCGTTCACAGCCTTGTATTGTCAAACATGTCTTTAATGTGCCTGCCGACAACAGAGGAGCAGACTCGAGGTACGTGTATCCGTTTGTTTGACCTTAACCCGAGGCGTCATTAAACGTAATGAGGCCTCTACAGGCTGGTGATAACCTGGGAAACACCATCCGTGTGAAGGTAAACCAACGACCTCAATGTTAACCAGCGTCAGCCGGTTTGCTGGTTAATGAGTCCACAACCCCATGTAGCGTGATGCGCCCTACCTGCTTAATAAACACGTCCAGTCACCTTCTAGTTCAGCGCCATGGAAAAGAGAAGTCTGAATGAAAATGTCATCTGGCTGGTACTCACTTCCCTGCAGCGTAGACCTCGGCCGTGTCGAACAGATTAATGCCGTTCTCATAGGCCAGACACACCAGCTGCTCCGCCATCTATTGGCCATGAGAGGGGAGAGGGTGTGTGTGTGTGTGTGTGTGTGGGGGGGGGGTAGAGGGAGTGGACTGGGTCAAAAGATCACACTTTACAAGGCTCTTAAAGGTTTTCAGTCATTAATCCATACGCTTACCAGTGTATTAACATTAACCTAGTTTTGTCTTATATGGTGCGTTATTGGTAATCTACCCATTGGTACGTTTGCAGAAGTGTCTGGCAACCCAGAAGAAAAAAACGCTTCAGAAAATGTTTGCTGGTATGCAGGAAATTGAAGTGGAAAACGTGAAACATATGAGTTAATGTCCGTTTTAAGGGACACAGTGCAATTCCATTTTCTGGATCACAGAACGTGAAATTTTCGATGGGCGGCTCCTGAACTAGTAAGTGCATGTAAACCGTTGTGAGAGTGTTGAGTGACAGATAAAGAGGTGCAATATCACATTAACACCCATTAATGTGCACTCACCTCATCTGTTATCTGGCCTCCAAACGTCACCCATGTTCCTGCAGAGACCACAGAGACAATTGTGTTAGTCTCTCAGACAGTAGATCGATGTTAATTAAGAAGTGATATGACTAAGGGACCGGTTACTGTACGTCCTTTATTTATTTTATATAAAACTTGTCTCCTTGCATTATATACAGGGGATATAAGCAGTCTACACACCCCTGTTTCAATTCCAGGTTTTTGTGAAAAAATTAGACAAAGACAAATTATTTCCACCTTTAATGTGACGTATGACGTGAACAATTCAATTCAACAAACTAAAATCTTTGAGGGGGAAAAATAAAAACCTCACAATAACCTGGTTGCATAAGTGTGCACACACTTTTATTTTTCACATTATAGGCCTTGTGTCTTGCTAGTAAAAACAACAGCAGACGGAGTCACCTTGGACACAACTTGATATCACACTCACCCAGTCCGAGGCAGGACACCCTCAGACCAGACTTCCCGAGGTTTCTGTCAAAACACAAAGAATACATTAGACTCAATATGTTACTGATGTAATGTCAGTTTGCATTTCACTCCCGTGGTTTTGCCTCAAGCTTGGTTTTTAGTGGGTTTTTTTTTATGGTTTCAATTGACCAGAAAGGGCTGAATTGAACTGGCAGTGAAGACAAGTGTTTCCTCTGGTGAAGGAAGTGGTGTGGTGTAGTAACAGACTGGATACACAACCATCAGTAGGGCCCAGTATCAGGAAGTGGTGTGGTGTACTAACAGACTGGATACACTACCATCAGTATGACCCAGTATCAGGAAGTGGTGTGGTGTACTAACAGACTGGATACACTACCATCAGTATGACCCAGTATCAGGAAGTGGTGTGGTGTATGAAGTGGGAAGTGGTGTGGTGTACTAACAGACAGGATACATTACCATCAGTATGACCCAGTATCAGTATGTACCCAGGAAGTGGTGTGGTGTACTAACAGGATACATTACCATCAGTATGACCCAGTATCAGGAAGTGGTGTGGTGTACTAACAGACTGGATACACTACCATCAGTAGGGCCCAGTATGTGACACCTTCTGCATGAAGTGGTGTGGTGTACTAACAGAGACTACCTGCAGTGGGAATGATTACTGGACAGATGGCTGTGACACCTCCTGCAGGGGTCATGTCTGCCTGGACACTCTGGATACACACACAACCATCAGTGTGACCCAGTATGTGACAAACACCTGTGTGTGATTCTGGTTCAACTACGCATGGGGGCATGTCAAGTTCTCAGAAACAACTGGGCCAGTCCCAATAAGGAGACATGATATTTTTATTTTACGGGTTAAGTTGAGGTGTTATGGTAAAGGTAAGAACTAGGGTTACATTTAAGGACAGGCGATATGGAAAGCAAAGAATTACTCTTATTATATGATCTGTGTTTGTGCATGTATGGACAGCTATGCCACAGCAGGGCTTCCAGCATGACATCCTGTGAAATATTGTCAGTTCATACTACAGAGCCAAGGCCCAACAGCCAATCACAAGCTACAACTCCCACAGCAAATCCAAGTCCACAGTGACAATGTGACACCTTTTAACCGATCACAGTTCCGACAGAACGCACAGCTGACAGACACACAGGTTCAGTTCAGTTGGATGGTACCATGAGGTCTAAATAGTAAGAGATAAAAGAAAAGGAAGCACTGGAGAATCATGCAGTAGATGACAGGCATATTGTAGTGTTTTAATCCACAATGAAGTGGGTAAAAAAATCCCCATAATGCCTGTTAGTGTAATATAATTGCACCAGTGTTGATCACGGCCAGTATATTTAGAGAATTCAATGCAGGACAGTGGGGAAGACTTTAAAACAGCACTAGGCTACAACTTAAACTTCTGAACAACCGCAGAAATAAAAAGAGCAATTTCACCTTAATAAAGTACACAATGTTCCCTGTTCCTCCTAATAATGATGCCAACGCGAGGTCCTTAAATCAGAGGACACCTGCTTAACACACACAATGTACAATACCAGCAAGAGAGCCTATTGTGAACGTTGGTGCCTTCTGAAAGAGGTGAGTTAAGATGTGTGGCATCTGAATGATGTAATGGATGTGGGAGGAAGTGTCTGTGTGTGTAGGTATGGCACAACAGAATGAGACTATCTAATGGATGATTTGGGAGGAAGTGTGTGTGCAGATGTGTGTGTGCGTAACTCTGTAGGAGTATGACTGTGTGCAGATTATTGTATTATTGGAATGTACATTTAGGTATTCACTGTATTCATGCATGAGACATTTGCTGTGTGTAGGATTATGAGTACGTGGGTGTCTTGTGAAGCCATGATAGGTTTGCTAAATCGCTGCGGTGACTAAGACCAAAACGTTCCCTTGATTAGACTGTGAAACAGCAACGTCCGAAAAGCACACTTCACATTTGCTGTGACTGAGATTCAAAATAAATCAACACCATAATATCACGTCTTTAACCATTAAAGAACATCTTCTAAATTGTTACGGGATCTGGCATTGGGTTGATACTGTGCTCATATACTTGTACCCGCACTGTTCTGATACCAGGTGCCGATACGGCTACATTAAGTGAGACACAATGGTTGTGCCGGTTGTCATGCAGGTATTTATACACATTTAAAAAATGATTTTACTCCTGTGTACTACTCTTGTTCTAAGGGCCACTTCTCCGGCTAGGAGTATCCGATTTTCACAGCTCCAAGCTGGTTATATTCTGGCTGACATTCTGGTTAAAACAAGTCGAAAAACATATCTCTGTGCAAACTAACCAATCAGGACGCGCTGTGACACTCTCACCAGGTCTGTCACTCATTCTCTCCAAAGGCCGAAACTCTTCTGTGCATAATCATTAGGAACAGAGCATGTTGAGTTTTTTTATTCTTGAAAAAAAAACTATTTTAATTTGGTGGCTCGTTAAATGAAATTCGACTTATACCCTAACGGTTGGCGACTTGAAAATTATACTGGCTGTCATTTGCATCGACTATATTGGAAAATGTGTATAAAATATAATTTGCATAATAATTTGGAACGCGGTGTATAAAATAGGCACACGCCCATTAGGTTTTATTCATCGCCCGGTAGACACGGAGTCAGGCGCGAGAGAACATGATTTGGTGAAGACTTGTCCAAGGTATTACACGTCAAAAGGCCCACACACGCTGAGATTAACAGAAAGGTACATGTTGCTTTCAGACACAACGCGCAGCCTGTTAAAAAATGACAAGTACAGAAAAGCTGACAGGCAAGATAAAATTAAAGGCATTAAAGCATGCTTCTGGACTACAGGCAATGACAACATTCACTGGAAACTCTGGTTTTTCCACAATCACAGGATTATTCACCTACAAATGCAGGATTGTTTGTTTATTGAAGTTGAAGCTTCAAAACAGACGAATAGAAACAAGCAGATCAAAGTCCTGCTTCTAACCTTGTAAACTGTGAGACTATTCTTCCCAGTGCCAGTTGTGTGAATATAACAACAGGCTGCCCTTCGATGTTGGTGGCCTGAAATACCTCCTTTTCTGGAGCTGGTAACAGAACCATAGCAGGAGGTTCTGATGGAGGGTCAGCTTGTCTTGTCAGTACATATTCCTGGACATCCAGGGATCACCTAGCCACATCCTCACCGCCCTCCTTTATAGAGCACAGACGTCCAGGACCCCACAGTACTCCGGCCTGTACACATTATGAGTGGACCCAGTGACCCCATTCACTGGGTCAGAGAGATGAGTCAGTACCTCTGGGCTGTTTGTACCAGCGTGGCCTCATGGTTCACTAAGCCACTGATTTAACAGAGGACGAACAGAGCCACTGATCTCAGTGTTTTTAGATAATTCTCAATGGTGACAAAAACAGAGTAAGTCATTTCCATCAACTTTGATTAGAATCGAGTCAGAACCGGAAAGTTATTTGGTTCTGTAGAAGGATGTGGAGGCACTAGCTGGGAGAAAAAAATAAAATGTTCATGATGTTATCAATTTGTGATGGCGTGCATTAGACAAGGTTGAAGGGCTGCTCAAGTATGGCAAAAATCATAATCACGATTATTTCGGTCAATATTGAGATCGCGATTATTAAACACGATTAAAAATTGACTTTGGATACACCATGCATTAAATAACAAAATTATTGCAGTGGATTTCCCTGAATATATTTAATTGGGGAAAAATAACCAAATAAATGAGATCACAATATATTACATCAACAATGTGCACTTCCACAACCAACTGAAAACCACTAAACATGAATTCCATGTATTATAATGATAAAAAATTAGCTAATTTTTTTATATCAAGTTTGTTGTAGTGCACTGAAAAAGCCTACTGAAAACTCTGTGTATGTCTCCATCACTCTTCAGGGCTTTCTGTGCATGTCTCCATCACTCTTCAGGGCTGTCTGTGTATGTCTCCATCACTCTTCAGGGCTGTCCGTGTATGTCTCCATCACTTTTTCTGGCTGTCAGTATGTCTACATCAGTCTTCAGGGCTGTCCGTGTATGTCTCCATCACTCTTCAGGGCTGTCCGTGTATGTCTCTTCAGGGCTGTCCGTGTATGTCTCTAACCTCTATAACTATGCGTGCCTATCAGTGTATATCTAACTCACTTTTTGAGAATCAGTGCGATCTGAGGAAAAATATTTGGTCATACATCTGGCAGGAGTATAGAAAGACGAGCTCCGTTGCCAAATCCCTAATTGGTTTTTCAGAATTTGTACTAATCACAGTGGCCACTATAGATTTCGCCACTATGCTTCCACTTTTTTGGGAAAAGTTGCTTTCCAATTTAATGTTTTTGGTTAATTATTTCCAGTTCGAAAAGAGCCCCAACTCCAGTGGGCTTTAAAAAGCTCTTCTTTCCTCTAGATCCATATGTAGTTGTCATGAAAGGGTTGATGTTTTAGGAGTGTGTGAAACTGAACAGCTCTTTTTTCTAGATTGTGATAGCTAGCCGGTACAGTACAGTCTGGAAGTATTTGCACAGTGACAAATGTCTTGCTGTTTTAAGCCTATCGGACAAAGATGTTACAGTGCAGACTCTGTTTGATCAAGTGTATTACATCTATAAACCGTGAGCGGTGTGATATTTACAGCCCCCTTCGTACTTCTTATTACTTAATAACTTTGGCTCCCTCAAACGGGGAGACTATAAATACAAAGGCTGTAATTCCCACACAGTTCACAGGTCATGAATAAACATATCCCGGAATTAAAGCTGTCAATCTACACGCTATCCTCCGATTCGTTTATTCCGGGCTGTGCACTGTACTTGCGGAAAACATCTCCCAGCAGAATCTCAAATGAGTGTCTATTCAAAATGGGTTATGTAACTGATTGGAGGATTTTAATTCTGATTAGGATAATGGCTGTTTAGTTTTTCTTCAGATTCTGACATCTTTTTGGGGGTATGTAGTTATTTTGATCCTAGTCATCCACACAGAGACAACACAGACATGGCACTAGTTTGCCATGGAGATTAACAGAGCTAATTGTGTCATCAGCAGTGGGCTGTTTATTATTTATGAGGTGGAAACATGGGTACATGGGTGAAGACAGATTGGCATCACGGAGGCCTTGTCTTTCCGGAGACTCTGTCTCTCTTAGCAGAGGGGTCTAGATCTGTCCTTAGCCCGGGGCTAAGATGTCAAACAGGCAGAAGTTGGGCAGAAATAACGGCTTGACTAGGTCCCCCATAATAACCACGCCTGCCAGTGAAATGCAGTAGCCTATAGAACGACAGCCATAATAACCACGCCTGCCAGTGAAATGCAGTAGCCTATAGAACAACAGCCATAATAACCACGCCTGCCATTGAAAAGCAGTAGCCTATAAAACGACAGCCATAATAACCACGCCTGCCATTGAAAAGCAGTAGCCTATAAAACGACAGCCATAATAACCACGCCTGCCAGTGAAATGCAGTAGCCTATAGAACGACAGCCATAATAACCACGCCTGCCAGTGAAATGCAGTAGCCTATAAAACGACAGCCATAATAACCACGTCTGCCAGTGAAATGCAGTAGCCTATAAAACGACAGCCATGATAACCACGCCTGCCAGTGAAATGCAGTAGCCTATAGAACGACAGCCATGATAACCACGTCTGCCAGTGAAATGCAGTAGCCTATAGAACGACAGCCATAATAACCACGTCTGCCAGTGAAATGCAGTAGCCTATAAAACGACAGCCATGATAACCACGTCTGCCAGTGAAATGCAGTAGCCTATAAAACGACAGCCATAATAACCACGCCTGCCATTGAAAAGCAGTAGCCTATAAAACGACAGCCATGATAACCACGTCTGCCAGTGAAATGCAGTAGCCTATAAAACGACAGCCATGATAACCACGCCTGCCAGTGAAATGCAGTAGCCTATAAAACGACAGCCATGATAACCACGCCTGCCAGTGAAATGCAGTAGCCTATAAAACGACAGCCATGATAACCACGTCTGCCAGTGAAATGCAGTAGCCTATAGAACGACAGCCATGACAGCCATGATAACCACGTGATAACCACGTCTGCCAGTGAAATGCAGTAGCTGATAACCACGTCTGCCAGTGAAATGCAGTAGCCTATAGAACGACAGCCATGATAACCACGTCTGCCAGTGAAATGCAGTAGCCTATAGAACGACAGCCATGATAACCACGTCTGCCAGTGAAATGCAGTAGCCTATAGAACGACAGCCATGATAACCACGCCTGCCAGTGCCAGTGAAATGCAGTAGCCTATAGAACGACAGCCATGATAACCACGCCTGCCAGTCACTGGGGTCAAACGTCAAAAGAACAGCCACTTATTCAGAATCTACGCACAACAGGACCTTGTGATCCAAACGATGCAAAAGATGCAAAGTACAATTAATTTCAAATTAATTTTAAAAGACACAGCCAGTACAAATGTAGAAAGACCAACTCCTGTTCTGACAGGAACCACAACAGATGGGCCTGCCAGTTTCTATGTGAAAATATTACGCAACTGTATATTTGTTTTCTGTGTTTGACACATTAAGATAGGCTTCTCGCTTCTAGATCACAAAAAAATCGCAAATTGCAAAAACACAGCACATATATTCTATATTAGAATTGGTTTGGCAGGTGAATGACACGATTAGGTTAGTTAATAGGGAAATAAAGGCTAAACGTCTATTCCTGACAGTACACACTGGGATGGATTAATAAAATATTTTTCCACAGTGTTTAAGACAATAATAGAAGGAGAGAGTGGTAGGATGAGATCCGCTGAAGCACAGCTCAGCATCGGGTCTAATTAAACTATCAGTCAGCCTAGGAGAGAACAGCTGTACTAATCTCCCCATTCAGTTAAGCATGATCATCTCACACAGACAGAAATACAACACCAACACACACATACACACGCACACACGCATTTATAGTTCAAATGTTTGGCAATATCCCCCTAAGACGCCCCAAGCTATACAGATGCCAAATGTTCTTTACTCCTGCCTTAAAGACAGTTTCTACATTGGCTGTGTACAGTGTCTTTCTGCGTTTCTCTGTATAGAGACAGACTGGAAGTAGGACTAAGGGCTCATGGAGAGAGGACACTCTGATGGAGAGTTTCTATGAGTACAATATACAACTCTTATTCAAAAACCAAATCAAACACGCCCGCTCTATTTGACACCCACACCACAGAGGCCAACGCACTTGTTTGGAGGTCACAGAGAGGTCATGGAACACAATTAACCAACTACATCTTTAATTCTGGATTAACCAAGATGAATTACTTGACTAGAAAAGAAGAAACAGGATGAAATACAGCCTGGACAGTCTTCAGAAAAAACTGAGACAAGTGATGGTAACAAAGTATGCGTCCACGTTGAAGCTATAAGTGAACTGCGTCCACGTTGAAGCTATAAGTGAACTGCGTCCACGTTGAAGCTATAAGTGAACTGCGTCCACGTTGAAGCTATAAGTGAACTGCGTCCACGTTGAAGCTATAAGTGAACTGCGTCCACGTTGAAGCTATAAGTGAACTGCGTCCACGTTGAAGCTATAAGTGAACTGCGTCCACGTTGAAGCTATAAGTGAACTGCGTCCACGTTGAAGCTATAAGTGAACTGCGTCCACGTTGAAGCTACAAGTGAACTGCGTCCACGTTGAAGCTATAAGTGAACCGCGTCCACGTTGAAGCTATAAGTGAACCGCGTCCACGTTAAAGCTATAAGTGAACCGTGTCCACGTTGAAGCTACAAGTGAACTTTAGTGGTGAGCCTCTAGAAACTGTCAACAATTGTGATCGCTGGCAACCGATTTAACCTCAACTATGCCCTGCGTGAAAAGAAAACCAGACAGCCCCTCCTCACATTTACACAGCAACTGCAGTAAAATATACTTTGCATCAAGGGACAACACTACAGTCTTTGCCTTTCCAACCACGAGGCCAATGGCAGCAATACCGTATTGCTTTTCAGAAATCAGCGGCTGACCTCGCATGCCTATAGATCTGTGATCAATTAGCCCTGGTTCACTTGACAAAGTATTATGTTTCTACTTAAAATATAATTTGCCCAGGTCAGCAGATGACAGATGTCTGGAGGAGTTTAGGTCTACATGTTCTTGTCAGCGTGACTTTCATAGGTACGTTCCAAATCCTGCTGTGATCTGAATTCAAGATGACAGATACATCTCTGTGGGGCTACAGTCAGCAGGCTGTTCACTACTACCCCTTCAAGGCCAAGTAACCCTGTGATGAAACCCAGGGTTCATTTCAAGATATAGTTAAAGGATAACATTTCCAGTAGTTAGTAGAGAATTAGGAATTGGCAGAGTAAGAGCTTCTGCATTAGGTCAAAATGACACAGACTTACTTCTAATTTCAATCATTCTACCGTGTATAAATTAAAAGACAAACATTTTCTCTGTAAATCTTCTAATATGAACTTTATTTGTAGCGAATGAATTTACACTGCACAGACAACATGGAAGACAACAGAAATCAGAGTAACGTTACAGTTATGGGAGTCAGACATTTTAATATCGTAGGAATGCCGATTCAGGTGGGAAATTAATTGGGTACCAAATGAACCAAATCAAAAGAGGGATCTAGGAAATATTTACGGAAGGGAGACCAGAACCCTGGTTACTTTGGAGTTACCCATACAGGTGAATGCAAAACACACCACGCCGGAAGGAAGAAGGTAGGTAGAGCACATTAGCCTGGGGAAGCCTGGGGAGATGCCTCAGTCCCCTGTGAGGCAAATCAGACACAAACGGAGAGCAATTAACATGACAGCAACTCGCCCTACAAGGGGACGGCCTTCTAAAATATCCCCAAGGGCCACAAGAAAAACACGAAATCAGAATCAAATGCCAACTCATAATATCTGGAGATTTGCAGATCTTTCCTGCTGCATTACTGCGCATGCTTCATCAATATGGACACTGAATCCAAATGGCATCAATAGAAAGGTTGCTAGAAGGAATTCGCTACTGTTTCTAATGTTAAAAAATAACCCAAATGTCCATCTTGACTTTTCAAGATGCCACCTGAACAAACCTGAAGGCTTCTGGGTGTCCATTCTCTGGACAGCTGCTCTTTTTGGTTACAACCAAAACAGCTTTTCCTCTTCTGGACCAGGTCGAATGCACATAAGGGAATAACATAAGAATAACAGGATCAAGGAGCTAAAGCTTGGCTGAAACTGTTCTTAACGAAACCATAACCCAAAGAGAATTCAAGCAAACCTACCCAAGAAAAAGCTCAGGACAAACATATATTCGTTTTGGATTGGCCAAGTCAGTCCTGAGTTTAATTAATTTAACATCTTGTGGCAGCACATAGTGCTATATGCCAGCAGTATATGCCAGCAGTATATTCCAGCAGTATATGCCAGCAGTATATTCCAGCAGTATATTCCAGCAGTATATTCCAGCAGTATATTCCAGCAGTATATGCCAGCAGTATATGCCAGCAGTATATGCCAGCAGTATATTCCAGCAGTATATGCCAGCAGTATATGCCAGCAGTATATGCCAGCAGTATATGCCAGCAGTATATGCCAGCAGTATATGCCAGCAGTATATGCCAGCAGTATATTCCAGCAGTATATGCCAGCAGTATATGCCAGCAGTATATTCCAGCAGTATATGCCAGCAGTATATGCCAGCAGTATATGCCAGCAGTATATTCCAGCAGTATATGCCAGACAGCTACAGGTAAGGAGTGAGTTGACTGATTGGTGTATATAAAACAAGTTTACTCCAATTTACCACCGCTATCAGAGGTCCCCCCAAGCTATTCAATAAAGGGATTGACATATTCTGGAACATTTAATATAAAATCTGAGCTTTTGTTAAATAAAAAATGAAAAAACGTTTTTGTTTGTGTCCTTCATGTACAATATTTTCATTATCATTTTGGTGATTGGATAAGGATTTTCTGAGTCATTTTCCTGTAAGATGAACAAACTTAAAGCACCACTGGTTATGGAGATTGAATCCTGAGGAACAAGGCAGTAAATGATTAACACCAATAAGGCCTAGATGGTTACATGTGTCCTATCCAATATCCTCCGTGTGAAAATACTGTGGCCGCTACTGCCTGACAGTTTAATACATTTACCCGCCTCACAGCCCAGCCTGCACCACCTCCACCAATTCAAGACTCAATTAACGATGCATGCAAAACGGCTTACAATTATGTAAATCAGTCTCTCAGGGACGGCTGGGGGAGCCAACTGGCTGTCAGGACCAGTGGGGTGTCAATCTTGTAACGTTCATAGACCGTCTTTCCTCAGCCCAGCTAGCATGATCTCTTCTCTCTCTCTGCTCTAGTCAAAGTCTCCTGAAGGCTGAGTTCAAAACAGCGTAGTAAACGCAGCAAAACACACAGCCAGTCACTACTAGACATGACGGCGTGGGACTGAACATACAGACGGTCACTACTAGACAGGACTACAAACAGAGCCTGTATTTTTATTAAGGAAGTTCAAGGCCCATCCATCTACCAACATCCTGGTAAACTTTTACCGCTACACGGTCGAGAACATTCTAACCAACTGTGCCACCTGAAGTCCCTGCAGCGGGTGGTAAAAACAGGCCAGCGCAACATTGGTGCACAGGTCCCCGCCATTAAAGACAACCAGCACAAGTGCTGTTTCCAGAAAGCATGTGGCATTATCAGGGACCCAAGACAATCGAGCCATAAACCCAACCGTACCAGCAGGCTTAGGAACAGTTTCTTTCCAAATGCTGTTAACCTGCTGAACTCTGAAACCTTTCGGTAACCTTGCATGCAGACTGCTACTTTATTTATTATAGTGCTACCTCTTGCCCTAAACACTGCTAGCCTATTTATTATATCTGCCCTTTGCACATTTATTTTTTGTTTGTACTATCCATTTACTAATTGCACAGATGTTTTCTGCTTGTATTGCCCTCTGCACATTTTCAATTTACTACATTGTTGAACTGAATTTCTGCACATTTACTTTTCCATGGCAATTGCACATCCATACACTGTACTCCATCTCATTTCACTCATACACTGGCTCATTGACACACTGCCCTGCATATCATTTTTGCACTGATCTTTTACACTTCGGGTCAGATGCAAACTGCATTTCGTTGTACTGTACTTGTACTAATCTGCTGAAGCCTAAAGAGGACATTATGTCTTTTTCCTCCATTTTTCTCAACAAGCTGCACCTGGCTGACACCAGTCCACCCACAGGACACATTATAGAGTCTAGAGCCTAATCAACATCAGGAAAGAGAAAGAACCAGTACAGACGACCGCAGACTGACTCCATGGGCTCTATGCTCAATGAGCCATTCAACAATTAGACATGGTTGGAGAGATCAGGTTCCTTTGAGTAGTTGGAGAAGTGAGACTCTGGGTCATCCACTGGGAGTTGATTTAGCTGAGGAGAAACGCTGATCGAGTTCATGTACTCATGAACATCATGGAGCAGAAAGGCCACTCCCACATGAACATCATGGAGCTGAAAGGGCACATGAACAACATGGAGCTGAAAGGCCACTCCCACATGAACAACAAGGAGCAGAAAGGCCACGCCCACATAAACGTTGAGGAGCTGAGAGGCCACTCCCACATGAACATCGGAGCAGAAAGGCCACTCCCACATGAACATCATGGAGCTGAAAGGGCACATGAACAACATGGAGCTGAAAGGGCACATGAACAACATGGAGCTGAAAGGGCACATGAACAACATGGAGCTGAAAGGCCACTCCCACATGAACAACAAGGAGCTGAGAGGCCACTCCCACATGAACAACAAGGAGCAGAAAGGCCACGCCCACATAAACGTTGAGGAGCTGAGAGGCCACTCCCACATGAACATCGGAGCAGAAAGGCCACTCCCACATGAACATCATGGAGTCATGTAGTGTGAGATTGTAGGGGTCTAGGTCTATATGCTCTGCAGCGCTGACAAGTGTACTTAAAGGGACGCCTCAGGGAGATGCACACGTGGACAAGACACACATCACACACATGTTTTTAGTCTTACCATAAAAACTGAACATGTGGACACTAGTTCACACAGATTCTAATGCAGAGACCTAAACCAGACATTTTGCCCTGAGAAGCTTCGTCAACCAACTCATTATTATAATACCATGTCAACAAGATCAGGAAGCCACCTGACGCTATGCACATTTAGAGCTGGAACATCTAGTCCTGAAAATATCTGGACTGCAAAGACAAAATAATGTGCTAACAGGTTATTCAGTTATTCATTAGAATAACTACAGCTGAGATGGTGGACATTTAAAGTCGGCAACAGCTAACTGCAGGTTCAGGCTGAAAAACGTAAAGAAATCCCAGTCCACTGAGCATAATAAAGTGTGCTCATGTTTCCTCTGGTAGTCCTCTGCAGGTTATCTAAGCAAATACAACAGGGACCTGCTTTCAGTGGTAATGCCGACCGATTCAACAGAGTCTGTACCCTGTGGCGTTGTTCCAAGACTGGGGGGTTTAAAGACATTCAACTCCTAGCATTTTAGAAGGACTGTGATTTTAATTATTCATCCAACAAACAAACACACACACACACACACAAGTTACAATTTGTTCATGCAAGCAAATAGCACCTCTAAAATGTTCATGGATTTGCATTGGTTGTTTCTCCCAAAAGGAGAATAAAGATTTTGCACCAAATACTTCATCAAGAGTTCTCCCCCTGAAAAGATTCCTCAGCTCAGCATCTAGTTTGAGACTCAAATGAAATCATTCAAAACATTGTATCTCCATCCTGCACTGGGCTTTAATGACAACAGATAGATTATTCATATGCATTACTTAAGAGTACATTAGGTTTTAATAATTTACAAAAACAACTACCGTTAATCTACTACTAAAGCGTTTGAAGTCAGCACATTTACAATGTTAATCTGTAGAAAGATTATTATATTAAAGGTATGCCATTTATTATGTAAACATTCCATGTAATTCAGTAATACAACGACGAGCAATCAAATGGAAAAACTGGGGTGTAACTAGAACACATTCAGATCAGCATGAAATCCTAATTGTTCAGGCACGTAATAAGACACCAGGAAACATATTTATGTTATATATATGTAAATATATATAACATGGGCCCCATTGTCGTTAAATCACCATCTGATATCCAGGTCACCATCATGCACACCTGATCATTCTCGGGTCAGGCGGTCAACAATGACTCGGTTGGGTCACTCTGGTCCTACCTATACTTCATGCCGGTCCGTATGCTCTGGTCGCTGGATCTGGGTTGGCTCTGTACGGTCAGCTGTCCTAGGCTCCGGGCCACCATGGCCACAGCCCGGAACTTGCTCCGTGTGCCGGTGTTCGGGCTGTTGGCATTCTGCCGATTGAGGCGCTCCTCCGTGCTCCGGCTCACACCACCGCGGTTGTGGTCCGTGCACACTAACGACACCTGCATCCTGGCCGGGACGTCGCGCTACTTGGCACAGCTTCAGCGGCGTCTTTTAGAGACAGCTTCTGTCAGGCTGGACAGTGCCTTGGTCAGGCTGTGTGTGGGCAGAGTCCGTGTGGGCACGTTACGTCTGCAGAGAGAGGAGGAACTGTCCAGAGGTCTTTAAGTAAGGGGGTCCTGCTCCCAGCCAACTCCACCGGTGTCTCCCTGCTCCAGATTGTAGCCACAGGAAAATCCTCCCGTTCCTGGCACAGACACAAAAACCAACCACCGAAATATGTACGGTGTCCTTCGATGAGAGGAACAGCTGAATGAATATCCCTTTGCGGTTTTTATTATCATCTATTAGGAGGTATGGAACAAGGGCGAGTATTAAATAATAGTTATTGATCTTCAGCTGCCGTGTCCACGATTGGTCCGTTTGTGTCGCTCAACGCGTTTCCGTAGTGATCAGAGGCTCATTACAAACTGACCGTCAGATGTGGTCTTCCAGCTCGCTCTGACTCGTGTCCCCCTGGGTATCTCCTGGATTTAAACGTACATGTGCACGCCCGGCACTTCGCACAGAGGCAGTGTGAGCGCAGGCAGGGTGAGTGGAGGAGGAGAGAGGAGAAAGAGAGAGGAAAAAGTGGGAGGGATATGAAAATATGCTATGTGGGGAAATATTCAGAGAGTTATAGAGGGCAGCGCGCTAGAGAGAGATGAGGGCGGAGGACAGGGGAGTTCTGGGTCGACTGCTAGTTATGTGAGCGGACATGATGGTCGGTGCATTGCTTATCCATCCATCTCAATGCTCCAGTAGAGGCTGCATCTGATTGACACTGTCAGTATAACACATGGTAGTTCAGTGTGGTTAAGTAATAGTATATTTGTCATGTCAGGTCCCATACAGTCCAGCATGGTGAAGATGTGTTCCAAGTCAGGTCAAATATGGTTAACTAGTATGTATTGGTTCAGACAGGTCCAGATGCGGTTCAACAGTACATCCCAGTCTGAACCAATATATAATATAGTTAACTAGTATATATTGGTTCAGACAGGTCCAGATGTGGTTCAACAGTACATCCCAGTCTGGTCAGAAAGATAAGCAAACCCCTGGAACAGACCGTATGTTCAAACAGCAGAATGGCCCCTGGCGGTCATGACCAGGGGTTGCTGTCAGATCGGTGGGCGGGACCTTTTTTGATAGGCAGCGCACAAGCTGCGCATTGGAACTTGTGGCCGCTTGTAAACCGAGGAAGAAATGCACAGCTGAAAGTCCGAAAAGTCTAATGTACAATGGATAGTTCATGACATTTCAGTGTATCATTTCTAGTCACTGACATTCTGTCAATTAGACCTGCGCTGTGCCAATCACCAGAGGTCACGCTGGTAGCATTAGATTGGCCACACTAGTGATCCCCCTCTAGTGGTGAAATAGAGTACTGACAGCTAACTTCTGGTCGGACCTCAATTTCAAGCTGATTAGAAGAGGCAGCTTTAACCTTCTTACTCACCCAGGCCTTGGAGAGATAAGACTGAACAGAATACCTTTGTTTTTTAAGTGTTAATCCAATGTTACATGCTTAACCAAACCTTGCTTGGGGCTCCGGCGAAGGCTGGAGTACACCGTGGCACTGTGGGAGGGGGCAATGGCGTGTGAAATATTTATGATGTAACTTTATCTGCCCTGATGTATGACACAGGAACATCACAGCTGAGTGCACCGTCATGCATCTGCCCAGTTCCCACTCAAACTGAAACACATTCACCGAACAAATACATGATCCCAGGCATATTACTCCATTGGAGTCATTTGCTTCCACACATGACAGGATATGCATACAGAGCTAAGACACAACGTGTCCCTGTAAACGATGGCCATGTTTAGTGACTGTCCGCCTCAATACATAATGTTAATACAGGTAGAAGGTACTGCTGGCATTAACATTATTAATGTGGAACATCTACTGAACCGTATCAACCCAGCCAACTGCAGATAGTGGTTTCTGCTGCGGGAGATGAACAGAAAAGCAGTAAGGCCGTGTTGAGAAGCCACCTGTCAGAGGAATCCAGCAGACAGGCTGGAGACAATGGGCACGGGCGTCTATTCTTAGAACTCAATCTATTGCTTCGACAGAATCTGGTAGAGGAATGAGTTTTGATACGAGTACATATTAATTGATTTCCCCCCCCGTCTAAGGAAGCACCATTAACTGTGTGTGAACTGTGTATGGTAGGTGCGTATGGTCCAGGGAAAGACACTGCCCCGTCTCTTCTCATTGAAAGTGACTGTGGAGGATAATGGGATAGTGTGGCAATCTCTCTACGAGACATAAATCGTGGCCACCGTAACTCCCGGCAACCGCCGCAGACATCTCACAACGCACCCGATCCAGTCGTCCTCATTGGTTCAGGAGACGTGAAGCCAAGAGCCCGTTGTGCTACCGGACCAGTTTCAAAATGTAATCCACACCAGGCAGCACGGCAGACCAGAGCACGTGTCTCCTAATCACATCCATGGAGGTCTGACCTGGGGCCTGGCTGTTGTCGCTATGCTGTCATCACTACAGCATCAGTCAGTCTTTTCTTGGCTGTTAATTGATCCTGGTAGAAATATTACCCAGAGCGCCACTGAAGCAGATTGATAAAAACATGCAAAATCCATCAAGCTGGCAATGCATTATCATAATGGATCAACACAATAAAAATGATCTGCCAAATTCCTTCCATGTAGCTTTACTGGAGGAATCAACCAGAAAATGCATGTTTTCTAGTCTTTTTAAAAAATATTGCTGAGACACAACTTTGCAGCGGGGGAACCAAAGTTTAACTACAGATGTTCAGCTGACTCAAGCGAAAGAGATAAGTCACTTTACTGAAGGCCTACAGAATAATCAAATGTGTAAAGCACAAATCAAGAGTACAAGTTCCCATCTGGGCTAGAGCGTTTGCTTTCACTTGAGTCTCGCTCCATCAGACTATACAGAAGCAGAACCACATCATAGAGGAATGACAGGAACCTGAGATACCGAATGATTTACTGGGTAACTCTGACAAGTGTCAAACATACCCAGTGGATAACAACGCGTCCGTCTCATAGTGCTTATAGAGAGCTGAACGTGCCGAGCGTGAAAATAACCAAATGTTGGTGTAAATACCCGTTCAAACAGAATAGACATAACGGGCTTCCTCCTTCTCTTGACTCCACATACTGGATTAAAAACCCGCAGTCGAGGTCTGGCACTGCATAAAATGGCAACGGTCACACTGTATTCATCGCGTGGAGTCTGCTGACTGTACCTCTTTGACCTGGCTCTCCAACCTCTCCACCTCCTATGACTCCTATGTCTCGCCTCCCCCCGGCCAGCTCAGTTGTCCCCTCCTGCTCTGTGACTCACTACAAACTCACAGAACAGTACTGAGGGCAGCGCAGTAAAAAGGGCAGTGGAAAAACAAACCTTCTGGATTACATGTCCTTTCGTTTCTCCATCACAACTTTCAAAACCCCCATGAATACTGACAAACATTGTCCCATATCTCCTCAATTTGTATTCAAATGCATCTCCACTGTGGGAGACTTCATCAGCCAATAGAAGGTGGGTGACACCTTATACAGACAGTCAATCGAGTCGACCACTAACTCGCACACATAAAACAAGATGATCGCTTAAACTCTTACATCCAGCAGTTTGGTATTGGAGCATAAAGTTCTCCAGACATCTGACAGATTTGACATTTGTCATGTAGATAGGAACTCAGTAGTGAGAAGGACAGTGACTGATCCTCCAATGACCAGATTAGTACGAGAGATGTGTGGTAACAGAGTGCTCCTAGAACACAATTGGGTTTCTCTGTGTTTGGGTCATATATTTGTGTCAGGATGTGTTTTAGTTGGTCACGGTGTAGTGCACAAAGTAGGTCGTTTAGATTATGCACACCAGGTTTCATTTGGGCTAATGACATACACCTGCTAAACCAGGTGTATTCAGTTCACTGGGTGTGGTTCCACTTTGCAAAGCATTGTTTAAAGTTACGTTCAATGTAGGTGAGTGTTTTTGTCTGTACTATATTGCATTTCTTCATTTTAGTAAGTCGCAGCATAGCACATGTGTATTTAATCAGTGTATAGGTTCCGTCTTTTTATAAATACTCCCGAATGTGAATATCTGCCTCTTTGTTTGTCTTTCCTGCACTACACCAAATGGAATCGTGACAATATGAATGAGTATATGTTATAGAGCAGATTCCTTCCATTACGATGACACAACATACTGATAATAATACTCATTATAGTGGTTCAGTGCTTGAAGAGAACTTCTTGCTGTATCAGAATTGCCGCACCTCTTGCACATGCAAGTCTGGTCGCTTGCCAACCTGTCCCCTCAAACCCTCTCTTCTTCAGATCTCAGGAGACCGTCTCCCATTCCCTCAAACACTTACCAACTCATGCCTGAACACCACGCCAGTTTCCCCAATGACTTCGAGATTTCCACCGCTTCTCAAAGAAAACCACGGACACATTCCTTCGGACATTCCTTTCCAAAGCACTTGAGTACACCGTCTCTGACTAACTCTCCGGTTATTTCTCTCAGAACATGCCCCTGACCCTAACCAGTCAGGCTCGAGGATGGCTCATTCAACCGACACCACTCTCTACTGCGTGACAGAAGCTCTTAGCGCTGCCCAAGCTGACTGACTCTCGGCTGTTCTCATTCCCTCAGATCAATCTAGTCAGGGCTGTGCCGACACACTTGGGAAGCATGGATTTTGGTCCTCGACTTCAAGCTGAATCACAATAAGAACGAGCTGCTCTCCCTTCAGGGGTGGAACTTTCCCTGCCGTCATTCTCTGGCGTCATTAAGGCCCGTGACTCACTTCAGGACTTCTGCAACTCACTGTTGTGTACTGTTCACATAACAGTGCAATTCCTATCACATAGATGTGGGTACAATTATAAAGACAGTCTCAACGCCAATTGATTTTCTATGTCAGTTTGCTGTACAGCATCTACCTAAGTAAAGAATTCCCATGTCACCCCCTTGATATCCCCCCCTGTCCTGACCTTACTCGTGCCCTCTGCCTTCCCTCTTCCAGTAAGCGCCCAACCGGTACCAGTACTTATCCCGAAGCTGCTGCTGAGCTTCTCAAATCCCCCATGGGAAGTCACTCAATCAGTCTGAGAGTGTGGTGTACTGATGAGGCCTGTGGGGGTGTATCAGGGTCACTTGGTCACATGATGAAATAACGAGGCCATAAGTAGCTACTGCTTGTGCGTCTTGGCTACATTGGTATTTAGGGCTACATTTAAAAGGAAAAATACATGCGACTGTTTTAAGGTCTATTGGATCTAATAGGCGTGGATGGCGCTGAATAATTCATTTATTATTGCGAGAGTTGAGTTTTATCCACAGTGGCACGGGCTATTGCACCAGATCACAATGGATTGCTGGACTCACGAGCGGAATGATTTCTGACGCTTGAACCGGGCCTATTTAGTGAGACAGCTGTGTGTGTGTGTGTGTGTGTGTGTGTGTGAGGATGCTGGGGGTTTGGACTCCACCATCCCATTCACACACAGCCAAGCAATTTGATTCCGCCGTGAAACATTCTTTTTTATGTACGGACGTTATGTAAAATAAACATCAGCACCATCTGAAATACATTTTTGTCCTGCAATGAACCTGTTGTATTTGATATAACTCGATTGGCTTAGGCTTTAGAACGGAACGGTAATGGGCTTTACACATACCCTGGTGAGGTTAAAAGGGGCAGGTCGCTCACTGGGGTGAACCAATCACAAAGTACAACACTGAATATAAAACCATGACATGACTTGTCTCCTCCTCTACTTCCCTTAACAAATGGGACCTGAGTATCATTAGCCAGTCCACATTTAAAATGGGCCAGTTTAGGGTGGGGGTGCCCCCACCACAAATGTTAAAAGCCAGTTTGAGAATACTAAATAATGGAAACAGACTGACAAGAACATTTTGAATGGAAATATCTCAGGCACTTTAAAGCAAGCTTTAAAACAAGTCATCGTCTGGTCCTTTACGCTAGTAGTAGGTTACATATCTTAAGTGTGTATCAGACATGGATGCCGCAAACACAGGATTAAAACTGTCTAAGAATAAACTGCAATCATATAGGCCTACACGTTGCCAATTCTGTTCAGGACCACACCGAAACAATCCTGGAAATCCTATCCGAAAGGCAGAAATCCATACGCCAAAACTATTGCTCACCAATTAGGCTAAACCTCGCCTGCTTATTGGCAGTTGTACATTCAAGACTCCGTGAGACTTTCCACAGCCACACAACATGGACGTGCACACACCCAGCCAGCTGACAAATAAGTGGCCCTGGCGTTTCCTTCCTCACACTCCTGCCCTTGGCTGCCGGGAGCGTAGCCAATCCAAGTTGCACCATATCATAATGACTGCTCAGGGGAGCGGCTCTCCAGGCAACCTGTTCTGCTGAAGACACCGCCTGCGGTAACTTATCGGGGGCCGCCTGCGGTAACTTATCGGGGGCCGCCTGCGGTAACTTATCGGGGGCCGCCTGCGGTAACTTATCGGGGGCCGCGCGAACCCTTCTAGCGGAGGGGACGGTTCCGGCTAGTTAGTGGCAAACTGAGGCGACACGATCAATTCCACTGTGGTAATCGATGCTACATAACATCCACACTAACCGGGTTCACCCTGAGGCAGTTGTTTTACTGCTACGCTCTAATTGGGACAGCGGGTACAGTGACAACGGTGTACTGGAAATGGCGATACGACCCAAAAAAGTTTACATTCAGTTCATACAGTGCAGGCATGTGGCACGTAATTGGTTCTCCGGTGCTGGCTAGCATTAACACAGGCAGCCACCACCACACAGAGAGACAGCCAGGCCTGTATCCACACAGTATTTCTGCCCTGTGTGTCTGGGGACTCACTGTGGTGATTACCGACTACTGCGTAAGTCCTCAGGCAGATACAAGGGACGGACTTTGACGCTTGCATTGGGTTATTTAAGTGTTTTACACTTCCTCTAAGCTCCGTAAATAACCTCAGAAATAACAAAAAGATAAAGCCCTCCCACAACGTCCATGGTCCATCACTGGTTTAGAAACGGTCTACCCATGGTGGTTGGATCACGTGCATCTGTCTAGTGTTTCTTACGGGAGTTGTGGAGAGATGTGGCCGTTTTAATGTTGGCCAGCTGTCTAGAAGAGCTTTAAATTCCACCGGCCGGTGGTTTAACTGAGCAGCTCTGGAGAGGCTTGTGATGATTGACTGGGATGGCCTGATGTCAGGAAATCTACAACAAGGGGAAAAATTCATGCAAGACGTTTTCTTGTATTACGGATTATATAACTATAAGTGTGGAAAAAGAATATACAATTTCAAAACTATTTTTTATATTAAACAAGCTTGTCGTTTAAAAAGGACTGTTTCACAGGATCTCTTGAGTGTTGGGGTTAACCGGTTATATTTGATGAGTTTGGGACACTGACCACTGATTGTAGTGTGCTTTTCAGTACACAGTACATTGCAGCAAACATCCCATGTGATTTAGACACTTCCATTACCTCAGGGTCTGAGGACTGTGCAATCCTTCTGAATCCTCTTCTACAACCTCATTGCTGTTGTTTCATCTCTTTTGAATGCAGGTAAGCACAACATCGTAGATATGTCAGGTTTGTAATGACCTTTGGGACATCCTAGTCCACCTGGTTGTACAAACGGAGCCAGTGGCGGCACAGCTTCGTTTGCTGCACCATCATGTTTGCCCACACAGACCTGAAAAGGGCAACGTCTGGCAGGTTCTCATATAAACCTACAAAAACTGGGGGATCTACTTCCTCTGCCTCTTCTAGGGGATCTACTTCCTCTGCCTCTTCTAGGGGATCTACTTCCTCTGCCTCTTCTAGGGGGCATATTCTCTGCCTCTTCTAGGGGGGGGCCATATTCTCTGCCTCTTCTAGGGGATCTACTTCCTCTGCCTCTTCTAGGGGGGCCATATTCTCTGCCTCTTCTAGGGGGCCATATTCTCTGCCTCTTCTAGGGGATCTACTTCCTCTGCCTCTTCTAGGGGGCATATTCTCTGCCTCTTCTAGGGGGCCATATTCTCTGCCTCTTCTAGGGGGGCCATATTCTCTGCCTCTTCTAGGGGGGCCATATTCTCTGCCTCTTCTAGGGGGGCCATATTCTCTGCCTCTTCTAGGGGGGCCATATTCTCTGCCTCTTCTAGGGGGGCCATATTCTCTGCCTCTTCTAGGGGGGCCATATTCTCTGCCTCTTCTAGGGGGGCCATATTCTCTGCCTCGTTTGCGTCTACTTTTGTCAGCCTCAGTTGAATAAAACTGCCTACTGCCTTACTAACAAAGACAGGTATTCTCAGGTGTCCAACCTTTATAATAGCCATTGTCAAATGTATGAAGGTCAGCAATCTTTTGTCCTGTTCTCTGACCACTCCCATAGGGGTGGGGACTGTTATGAAACTAGTGTCAGGCACCTCTATGGGCCATCATTATTCATGTCCCATTGATACAATACCTTCACTATGCTGTCCTAATTCAAGTGGAAGATGATCCCACATTAAACAAAGCACATCTACAGACGGAGCTCTCTGGGATCTCAGACAGCTCTAGTTCCACTGCAGAGAACACTGGCACTGTTCAAACACATCCTGGATGACAACCTGCTGGAGGTAGTTAGCTTTGTCTGCGTCATCAAGACACTTTGAAGCTGCTGAGTATGTTCCTGACCGCGCTTGTGACAACTGCAGATGTGAGAAAAATTATTGACAAACGGAAAAATCCCTGCCGATGCTTTAAGAAATGTACCCAATAAATGCTTTAACAACATTTTTTGCTGCAATCCTTAAAAAACAAAGGGCAATGTTTGTTTACAAGTGGGAAGAGAAGAGATAGAAAAAATGTTTTTAAGGTAGACAAAAACATGTGAAACATTAACGTTCAGTCAAATTTGCTTAACAGAGCCACATATGTAATAAGTAAAAAAATATCAAGGTACAATTAAAGTAAATAAAAGGAAAATACATCTTGTTAATAGGTGCCTTGACCTGAAAGCAGCTTGGTGCGTTTCATCTGAGGAGGTATGAATGAGTGTCAAGTTTTACAGCCGTTTGCGAAATAATGATACAAACATGATAAAAAATGTTTTACTTTAACCACAAACTCAGCAGAAGTTTCCCACACCAACTCGCCTCCAGCAGGTTGTCATAAAGAAATATGTTTCAGGAGCACCCAGTGTGAGAAACAGTATCTACCAGATTACAGGATCCTGATGGAGATTATGGACACAGAGGAGTGGGCGGAGATACAGTTGGAATTCAGAGATAAGTGTGTATCAGTGATTCCGGGGTATGTAGTGTGGGCCTGTCAGAGTGTAAAGGTCACAGTGATGACTGTGTAAAGGTCACAGTGATGACTGTGTAAAGGTCACAGTGATGACTGTGTAAAGGTCACAGTGCAGCCAGCAAATGACCCCCACTCCAGCAGAGTAACATGTCTGTATTGTTGCTGCATCAGCACAGTACCACAAGGGGGTACAGGAGTGTTTGCAACAGACAGGCCACCACAGACCCAGGCCCAACCCAGACCAGTCGGAAGGAAAGAGGCTAGTCAACAGACAGGCTACCACAGTCCCAGTCCAGCCAAGAAAGGTTAGTCAACAGACATGATTAGCCTTCAGCGTAAAGTGGAGTTAAATGCCATTGAACTGGGCTCCACATCCACCCCCTCAGGTTTTTAAGTCATTAAAGACATAGACATTTGTCTTATAATAACGGTGAAGTGAGTTATAATTCACCTGCACTTAAGTGACTTTTAAGATTTTAGCCACAATGTAGCACCCAAGACCACAGTACAGTGACAGTTTGTCTGCCATGCCCGTAAAGACAAAACCATACTCACCAGGTTCTCACTAAACCATGCAGGGCAATGTTTAGCCTATGCTGACCGGATAGAAGTAATGTGTTTCTCTCTTAACTTGGAAAGTGTCAGCACATAGATAAGAGTGTGAAAGTCAATCTGAGGTTGTGAGACAGCTGACCCTCCTGTTCACAGCTGCTGATTGGGTAACTCTCGGTGACATCACTAGGATGGTACCGGGTGCCCAATGTCACACATGCCACCATGGAACATATCGCAACCTACCCAGTCAGGTTAGTGCTGCTGAGGTTGTGTAGATCAACTGTTCCCCAGTCAGCTATATAGTTTCTCTGTAAATCGTTGACCTTCCGAGAAAACCCTCACAGTGATGTCTACTCGAAGGTCCTATTAAGGATCCTAAGTCATAATGATACAACACCTTTAAATAACTGAGAACCAAATGCAAGGCCCTGGAGAAGTGGCACAGGAACTAGTGAATTCACCCAATATAAATGGAATAATAATACATAAAGACAGCCTTACAGAGAGAGGGGTCGACTGCAGTCAAGCCTTACAGAGAGAGAGGGCTGTACTGCAGTCAAGCCTTACATATAGAGAGCTCTACTGCAGTCAAGCCTTACAGAGAGAGGGCTCTACTGCAGTCACACCTTACGGATAGAGAGGGCTCTACTGCAGTCACACCTTACGGATAGAGAGGGCTCTACTGCAGTCAAGCCTTACAGATAGAGAGGGCTCTACTGCAGTCAAGCCTTACAGATAGAGAGGGCTCTACTGCAGTCACGCCTTACAGATAGAGAGGGCTCTACTGCAGTCAAGCCTTACATATAGAGAGCTCTACTGCAGTCAAGCCTGACAGAGAGAGAGCTCTACTGCAGTCACACCTTACGGATAGAGAGGGCTCTACTGCAGTCAAGCCTTAAAGATAGAGAGGGCTCTACTGCAGTCAAGCCTTACAAATAGAGAGGGCTCTACTGCAGCCAAGCCTTACAGATAGAGAGGGCTCTACTGCAGTCACGCCTTACAGATAGAGAGGGCTCTACTGCAGTCAAGCCTTACATATAGAGAGCTCTACTGCAGTCAAGCCTGACAGAGAGAGGGCTCTACTGCAGTCAGGCCTTACAGAGAGAGAGGGCTCTACTGCAGTAAGCCTTACAGATAGAGAGGGCTCTACTGCAGTAAGCCTTACAGAGAGAGAGGCCTCTACTGCAGTAAGCCTTACAGATAGAGGGCTCTACTGCAGTACGCCTTACAGAGAGAGGGGGTGTCGGTTAGAGAAAAGAAAAACAAGAACAAATGTTGTATAACATTGATATAGAAATGATATTTCTGATGAGAAATGGGTCTTTCGTCTCCGTTGAAACTCGTGGATTTATCATGTACCAACATGTGCCTCAGGCATCAATAGATGATTATAAACAGGAAAGTGCAACAAAACCAATGCAAAAAGGATTGGCATCCTTCATAATGGTAGATAAAAAGTGATACTTTCTTGTGTTTAAATGTATAATTTAAACACAAGAAAGTATATAAAACAGAATATTGTCATCAACATAATTATGAATAAAAAGGAATAAACCACAGCTAGTTATCATCTTAAAGGTATTTTCCCCAGATTGTGTCAATTACAGCCAATACCTTTAGTTCCTCCATTTGGAATGGCAACCACACTGTTCACACAGACAAAACAATACTGATCTATGTTTTTACATTATTAGTCCAATAAGCAAGAAAAGGATCTGATGTGAATGTTTCTACTGTTATCGGTCCAAATGCTAAAATAATACTATAATACTAAAATTTCAACACATGGCTTTTTAGAGTCTGGGGAGCGTAGAGGAGTGAGTTCCCTTGTCACTCCCGTCTCACCCGCGGTTAAGCAACGTCCCTGCAGCCACTTACGTCTCCCGTTTCATAAGAACAGAACACAAACAACAACAGTGTGACCATCCGGAAAAAATACAGAGTTCTGGTTCCATATAGGATTTCTGACTCCATCATTTTAGACATTTGAGACAAAGGACATTCACACGGGTACTTGTATCAGTACTGTCAGTTTCTATGGTGCAAAATGACCGCACACTCATGACGGTCCACACTGCACAGAGACAACTGTGCATACTACAGCATGGCTTTTGTATGTTATTCTGTACGGTAGCCAGTGTTGGAGGAACAGCTGATGGGACTGCTGGAGGATGACAGCAGGTGAAGTGACAGGGCTCTCTGCCCACGCTCCACTCCTCCAGACTGGCATGGCCTCTGAGAGGCTGCCTGCATGTAACAACCTGAGATGGTGTAGAAAAACACTCACACTCAAGTCACAATAGAAACAACATCCTGCTCAATGCATTTAAATCATCGGTCTGTATAGTACAGTGTCAGCTAACTAAATTATATGTGCAACACTATAGAAAACATACTGAATCATCTTTACAGCACTACTGCCAGTATACTGAATCATCTATATAGCACTACTGTCAGTTTACTGAATCATCTATATAGCACCACTGCCAGCTAACTGAATCATCTATACAGCACTACTGCCAGTTTACTGAATCATCTATACAGCAATACTGTCAGTTTACTGAATCATCTATACAGCAATACTGCCATTTTACTGAATCATCTATACAGCACTATTGCCATTTAACTGAATCATCTATACAGCACTACTGCCAGTATACTGAATCATCTATACAGCACTACTGCCAGTTTACTGAATCATCTATACAGCACTACTGCCAGTTTACTGAATCATCTATACAGCACTACTGCCAGTTTACTGAATCATCTATACAGCACTACTGCCAGTTTACTGAATCATCTATACAGCACTACTGTCAGTTTACTGAATCATCTATATAGCACTACTGCCAGTTTATTGAATCATCTATATAGCACTACTGCCAGTTTATTGAATCATCTATACAGCACTACTGCCAGCTAAAGGAAGATGCTGACACTGAGGAAGAATCTGGATGTGCCGAAGACAGTTAAAATATTTGTCTCCAATACAGTAAGTATATATTATCACATATAATAAACATTACTGTAAATATCAGAGTGGCCAGATCCTGTTTAAAATCAGAAAACCATTTTCACACTCGAGTAAAAGTAAACAAAATCTGTGGTGGAACAACAGCACATTCTAGTGGACGACTGCCTGCATTACACAGAAAACAAGTGTATTTGTTAAATGTAGGACCGTCAGGCATTATAACAAGGTGCCACTGGGTGCATTAACTCACATTTTAACCAGCAAAAATCTATGAGTCTCTGAGTATTTCAGAACATGATACAATTCCAGAACATGATGAAAAAACGAAATATTCAGTGTCTTGAGCATCAATAAATGAATGCATGAACAACCAAGTCAACACGACATGCCCAAAAAATAAATTCCAAAAATATTACCAACAACCCTTAAAGAAAAGGTGAAATGTACGTACTGTTTTGTTTTCATTAGCATCTTATACATATCACTATTTCCTTTCACGACAACATTTCAATTATACATGAATGAATCTATAGGTATTTCTTATAAACACTTGAGACATGAGACACCCTGCACTGATATGCAAACATCTGCTTATTTTTAAGCTTACCTTAACACTTATCAAGTCTGTATTTTTCCAGCGGACATACATGCATGTCAATTAAGACAAATCCCATGCTGTTCAATCTTTCCGTTCTAGGACGTGAAAGCAAATTGACACTTCATTCCCATTGAGTGCTGGACAGAGTGGATCGTGTGATGCATTTCATTGTTAATCCTTTTAAGGACCACAATGTGTTTTCAATTTTCACGATCCCAAGTACTAAATCGAGTCCTACCCCTTCACTACTTACGCCATTAACCTAACATTAAACGTAAAACCAACCCCAATTTCAAAACTTTACCCAAGCAGTCATTTTTACTTTCCCTGTCTTTCTCGTCTTAAAAACCTTGTGAGGACCGTGGTGTCGTGTGTTATTATAATATTTATAGGGACCCTGCGTGTGCTAAATAATATTGCTCCTTGACCTCTGACCAGAGATCTGAAATAAAGATGAGTGTGTAGGCTGATGTAGAGGGAGTGCTGACCGCACTGTCACCCTAATTACAGAAGTACACTGATCAGGATACAGGGGTTAGAAGGGTTATCTGTCTACAGATCAGATGTTGTTTCTGAGAAACCAACACCAGTAGGGTGAACATGGAAAAAGAACAGTTGACCACTTTAATGGAATTCTTTGCACCTAGGCTAGTCCCATTTTCTCATTACTAACTAACTGCATATTTTACCTAGCCTACAGTAATAACAGCATTAGAAAATAAAAAACAGTTTAAAGTAAGATGACATAATACCGCACAGCACATTAATCTGAGGTCCTTTGTTCTCCAATAAACTATGTATTTGATGGATTTTCCTTAGTTCTAAACAGTGACCCAGTCCCTGCAGCTGAGAAGCTTTCCCATCACAAGATTTTTCTCTCCTGTTTTTAGACTAGTTCAGTATCTGCTATTAGACTAGTTCAGTATCTGTTTCCAATGTGATGTTGTTTTAAGAGACAACAAATGTGTTTTTCATGGACATTCCTAGGTGACACTTGAACAGGTAGCGTTTGTACATTTGATATTTCAGTTGTAATTTTCCACAAATCCACACACAATTATAACAAGTGTTTTTGTAAATCCTCTTAAAACTGCTTTAATACCTACCGGGGCCTAATATAATCGCCTCAAGGGCCATATTCGTTTGCCTACCCCTGGTCTAGATTACTGGCAAAAAAAAAAAAATATATATATATATTTGTAGTCAAAATAAAATGTGTCTATTAGGGTGAAAATTAGTGGTTGTCTGTAACCAAACAGACCCTAATGAGTCGTGTGTGTTTTGGATTAAATGGTTTGTGCTATGTAAGGATAGGAATATCTGGACATTATCAGACTGGATATTAAGCATCAATCAATCCCATTCTGTAACAGTAGAGTATTGTAAACCCCTAGACGTACATGTTGTGTGCGTATTCACATAGTGAACACAGGATGGGAAACCTAATCTGGACATCTTAGAGAAACACAACAAGAGCCGACAGAGGAGAGTGAGGTATTTACTACGCAGACAGCCTCTATTGTCTGTTCGAATTTTGGGAGAAGCACCCTAGTGGTTTTGTGTAACCCAACCACCCAACGACCACTATATACACTACATCAGCGAGACACAAAACCCCTGAGTGAGCTCTACAGCCCGGGCAACACTGAGCCCAGTGGCTTGCCAATATCAATGACACACACCAGTGCCTGGAGACAATGGCAAGCAGAAGTCACCCCTGACTCTGGTAACGGCATCTGTCCCTGAGCCGTGCAAACAAACAGCAACATCCTCTTACTATAGGCGAAACGACAACAGGCATCACTTGACTTGGTCAAAACAACAGCAGCACTCCTGGTTTCAGGTGTGCCCGACTGCTATACTGGGTTTCACTGACCCAAACGACAGGAGCTGGGCTTCCAGAGTTCTGCAGACCTCGTCTTGACATTTGTGCAAAACACAGGGCGAACTGAGCCCCAACTCACAATGGGGCTGCCTTGATCTCTCAGACAGACTGCATAAACATAAATGGTACTGTAGATGTTTCCTCACAAAACGGTATGGTTGAGATTAAGCCATGCTGGCACACGGTAAGATAACAAACGTTAAAATATACGTACGTCCACTGAGCTCAAATACTAATAAAACAGAGACAATATGGAAATAATGGAATTCTGGAATTATACAAATGAAACATAATTTACATTGACATGGAAGGTGCCGAAACGGTACGAAACGGAATCCGCCCTCACCCCTGCTGATTGCAGAACCTTGCCCGTGACATTCAAGAGGTAATGTGATTAAACGTTCAGCAGTCAGGCATATCAGTACCATATCACCTACTCCTGTGACAGCCACGCTCGTGTTAGTGCAAGAGTCAGGGCCAGTGTGACTAGGTGAGACATGTACATGGGTAGCAGGTTATCACATAGTACAGGTACAGGGATTTCGCCCAGCTAATGTGTCTGTTATTACCAGAGACTGGTGACGTGGAATGCACGACCTCAGAGGAGTCTGATCAAGGAGAACAAGTTTATGGGAGATTTAACGGGTCAAGGAAACCCTTACGGGAAAGTCTGTCCTTTCTAACTTGTTGGGTAAATATGGCGGCGACCTAGATGATTAAAATAAAACCAGAGTACCACAGACTGACAGTATGCTGGGCAAGGACAGTAAATTACTGCACTGAGGATGGGAGCAAACAGAAACACACTGCTAATATAAGTTAGCACAGCACTGAAGCATTCAGCATCCTAATAACTATATAATGCCCTGAGCATTATGATAAGACCAGACCACATGCATACAACCAAGCAAAACATTCACAGCAGGAGTATTGAAATGGGCAACATCTCCTACTAATACAGTCTCTGTCCTGATATCCTACTAATACAGTCTCTGTCCTGATCTCCTACTAATACAGTCTCTGTCCTGATATCCTACTAATAGAGTCTCTGTCCTGATCTCCTACTAATACAGTCTCTGTCCTGATATTCCTACTAATACAGCCTCTGTCCTGATATCCTACTAATACAGTCTCTGTCCTGATATCCTACTAATAGAGTCTCCGTCCTGATCTCCTACTAATACAGTATCTGTCCTGATATTCTACCTACTAATACAGCCTCTGTCCTGATATCCTACCTACTAATACAGCCTCTGTCCTGATATCCTACCTACTAATACAGTCTCTGTCCTGATATCCTACCTACTAATACAGTCTCTGTCCTGATATCCTACCTACTAATACAGTCTCTGTCCTGATATCCTACCTACTAATAAAGTCTCTGTCCTGATATCCTACCTACTAATACAGTATCTGTCCTGATCTCCTGCTAATACAGTCTCCGTCCTGATATCCTACCTACTAATACAGTCTCCGTCCTGATATCCTACCTACTAATACAGTCTCCGTCCTGATATCCTACCTACTAATACAGTCTCCGTCCTGATATCCTACTAATACAGTCTCCGTCCTGATATCCTACTAATACAGTCTCCGTCCTGATATCCTACTAATACAGTCTCTGTCCTGATTTCCTACTAATACAGTCTCTGTCCTGATATCCTACTAATACAGTCTCTGTCCTGATCTCCTACTAATACAGTCTCTGTCCTGATCTCCTACTAATACAGTCTCTGTCCTGATCTCCTACTAATACAGTCTCTGTCCTGATCTCCTACTAATACAGTCTCTGTCCTGATATCCTACTAATACAGTCTCCGTCCTGATCTCCTACTAATACAGTCTCTGTCCTGATATCCTACCTACTAATACAGTCTCTGTCCTGATATCCTACCCACTAATACAGTCTCTGTCCTGATATCCTACCTACTAATACAGTATCTGTCCTGATCTCCTACTAATAGAGTCTCCGTCCTGATCTCCTACTAATACAGTCTCTGTCCTGATATCCTACCTACTAATACAGTCTCTGTCCTGATATCCTACCCACTAATACAGTCTCTGTCCTGATATCCTACCTACTAATACAGTCTCTGTCCTGATCTCCTACTAATAGAGTCTCCGTCCTGATCTCCTACTAATACAGTCTCTGTCCTGATATCCTACCTACTAATACAGTCTCTGTCCTGATATCCTACCTACTAATACAGTCTCTGTCCTGATATCCTACCTACTAATACAGTCTCTGTCCTGATATCCTACCCACTAATACAGTCTCTGTCCTGATATCCTACCTACTAATACAGTATCTGTCCTGATCTCCTGCTAATACAGTCTCTGTCCTGATATCCTACCTACTAATACAGTCTCCGTCCTGATATCCTACCTACTAATACAGTCTCCGTCCTGATATCCTACTAATACAGTCTCTGTCCTGATATCCTACTAATACAGTCTCTGTCCTGATCTCCTACTAATACAGTCTCTGTCCTGATCTCCTACTAATACAGTCTCTGTCCTGACATCCTACTAATACAGTCTCTGTCCTGATCTGCTACTAATACAGTCTCTGTCCTGATATCCTACTAATACAGTCTCTGTCCCGATCTCCTACTAATACAGTCTCTATCCTGATATCCTACTAATACAGTCTCTATCCTGATATCCTACTAATACAGTCTCTGTCCCGATCTCCTACTAATACAGTCTCTGTCCTGTCCTACTAATACAGTCTCTGATCTCCTACTAATACAGTCTCTGTCCTGATCTCCTACTAATACAGTCTCTGATCTCCCACTAATACAGTCTCTGACCCCCTACTAATACAGTCTATGTCCTGATCTCCCACTAATACAGTCTCTGATCTCCTACTAATACAGTCTCCGTCCTGATCTCCTACTAATACAGTCTCTGTCCTGATCTCCTACTAATACAGTCTCTGTCCTGATCTCCTACTAATACAGTCTCTGTCCCGATCTCCTACTAATACAGTCTCTGTCCTGTCCTACTAATACAGTCTCTGATCTCCTACTAATACAGACTCTGTCCTGATATCCTACCTACTAATACAGTCTCCGTCCTGATATCCTACTAATACAGTCTCTGTCCTGTCCTACTAATACAGTCTCTGATCTCCCACTAATACAGTCTCTGACCCCCTACTAATACAGTCTCTGTCCTGATCTCCCACTAATACAGTCTCTGATCTCCCACTAATACAGTCTCTGATCTCCCACTAATACAGTCTCTGATCTCCCACTACTAAACACATACCTGTTCAGCCCCGACCAGGGTTACGGGGTTACCTGCCCAGGTCTCGTCCAGTATGAGTTTCCCAGCACTTACCTATACTTCATGCCAGTCTGGTAGGACACACACTCCTCCAGGGCCAGGCCGTTCATCTTCAGAAAGTCCTCCATGTTCTTCAGCTGAGCGGCGTGCCTCTGGTCCCTGAGCCGCTGCAGCTCTGCCGGGTCCGTGGGCCGCGGCTGGTTCAGGCCCTGGTCCGAGTGGTAGCGACTGATGCCGCTCCTCATGCTCTCGCTGTACGACATCGACAACATCTTGCCTCCGCTGCCGCTGCTGCTGCTCTTCCGTATCCCGCTGCCCGGCGCTCCCGGTTTGGGAATCTGTAGGTTTTCGGAATGAGCGTACACGGAGTGACGTCCCCCGGCCGAGCCGGGGGGGTGACCCCCAGCCATCCCGCCCGCAAACATCCCGCCGACTTCTGCTGTCGCCGCGCAACCCACCATTCAGCGAGAAAGGGAAGTGGGGCCGGACGGAGCGAGGCAAGACGCAGCTACCTACTTAGCACCTGGTTACTCCAATAAGAAGGACCCGTCCCTCTCTGCCCCCGGGCAGCAGGAGCCGGCAGACAGCCATGCAGGGTGTAATCAGAGCTCCGCCCCCCCGCCACCACCACAGGCACACGCTGATAGGGTTACACTGATAGGTTGCATTCAGGTAAACACCTCGGTTAACAAACAGGTAGAACCGGAGTGCACATGCGAGAGGCATGTCTGCGTCAGGTAGAGGAACAGGGGGACATTCACACATGCACTAGGGACCGCACCAGGGGCCCACACGAGGGGCCCACACCGGGTGGCCACACCAGGGGCCGCACCAGGGACCACACCATGGAGCCGCACCGGGGACCACACCAGGGAACCGCACCAGGGAACCGCACCAGGGAACCGCACCAGGGGCCACACCAGGGGCCACACCAGGTGGACTCATTCTCTGGGGGAACAACTACTTCTCTAAGAACAAGTCGACACATCACATCCCTCCTCAAGCGTCACAAAGTTGTAATGGCAAAAAGTCTGCACTATTGCTCAAGGACACTATGTTATGAATCCAAAATGTATAGCCAATTATCAATTAATTATTAAATCTAATATTGTTGTTGCTAGCAGAAGAGTCTGTTGTTGCAATCAGTAGTGCCGTAGAGGCTATGCTGTGCACAGTTCTGTCACTAGATGGCAGTAGTGTTAGAGCAATAGGTCGCTAAGAAAAGGCTGCAGAACACAGAGTTTCTTTCCTTTTTATAATAGGCAATGAAAAAGTTGTCAAAGTGACACACTAAAATACCCGCAGATCCAAAGATAAGATAGCCAACAAATAGTTGCATAATCTGGCACTGAATGCAACATACTACAACATGGTTCCACATAAAAATGATTGGAGAAATACCGTGGATACAACACTCCATGGCTATTTGTTTTCATCGTGATTTCAGATCAGATTGCAGCATATAGTTGTACCCAGAGCCCACACAAAAACCGAAAGGATCCAGTAAAGCAATAGAAATGTAATAATTACCAGTTTAAATGGCTATCCTGATTCTGTAGAAACCCGACAGATGGTCCTTACTATTGTGTTGGAAATCCAACTGTTGTTCATCCCATAGAAGTCTACTGACTCATAGAGACACTTGAACAGCACGCGGCGTCTGTATTATTATCCTGACGTGAAGCACAGCCTTTATCCTACTGTTCAATGTACAAGCAAGAGTCATTTCAAAAAAAGAAATAACCAATAATAACCATCCGTGAACCGTCTCTAAAGTTAATACAGACGTCAACAACAGCACTTTCACCATGAAATTGATTTAATGAGTGAACGGATCCTCGTGAAATTAGTCCATGTGATTTATAAAGATTGCAGTAATTCCCCCCAGTCCTCCAGACCCCCTAGACTCCAGAACTGTGGACCCCACCACCGTAGAACCAGATGGGGATAGGATCCAGGCCAGGCAGCATGCATACAGTCCAGAACACATACACACGTACACACACACGCACACACACACACACACACACACAGGCAGTGGTCAGTGACCATTGGCCAAACTCACCCGATTTCCAGGGGGTCTGCTCATGAGGGGGGTCGTGGACAGCGGCCCGCTCTTATAAACACACACCGGCTGCTGCCATAAAGCAGGTCCACCCAGACTGGGAGGTTCTTACTAGGAAGTGCGTAAAAAGCAATTAGTGGAGGAGAAAGTGCCCGCCAAGCTCCTCCACTCTGGCCCATACCGTCGGTACCACCCGGGAAGATCCCATGGAGGAAATCCATTTGGCCTTTAGTGCTCTAGCTTGTTTCTGCTCACCGCTGCAAATAATATCAGGCCTGAATAATTCACAAAAAGCTTTTGCCCTAAAAGCCTTTGATTGTTGTTCCACCGGAAACAATACTAAGAGGCGGTAATGAGGCACACGCTCGCACAGACGCGCTCACACACACGCGCACACACACACACGCACGCACACACACACACACACACGCTCAAATACAGTCTATGACACAGGATTCTACAGCCTACATTACTCAAAACATCCCAGTGCAATTGTTTCATGGTGGCTATTCTCATACCAATACCGGTTTTAGATAACACAAGAAGACCACGATCCTACTCTATTTGTTTTGTTACGGGTCTGATCCTGCATCTCAAAGCCGGAAAATACTAAACACTATTATAGTTAACACACACACACTCTTATACTTAGAAGTATTAATGTCAGTATTTTACAGTGGTTACTGTTCAAGTTATAGAAAGGTTATAAAGAAAGATCATACTTATTACAGTGATAACTACAGAATGTCATGAGATATACTGCATGTGTTGTTTTCTTCTAGGGGAGCACGGTCAGTTCCTCCCGGATGGTTGGAGATTGCACAAGGTCAGTTTCCAGAGAGAACCAATCAACTGTGGTTTATTGACCTACTGTGACCAGACTGTAAATGGGTAAAACCGCATGCAAACAGTATGCATTGTTACGCCGCTGTACGGCACATTTTAAATCATTAATTACCTCATCATCTACTGCATCACAGCAGAACAACGTCTTATATTTGGAAAGCAAACGTTTTGTGATATAAACGCTAATAAACAATGAGACAGATGTTCAGAAGGCTATAACACCTGGCTTCTGGATGCTTCTAGATGCTTCATCATTCCCAAACTGCATGCCTGTGTCTTTTTCATGTTGCACATCTGATCGTGTGTCTTGTCACTGATCAACTCAAACTTGTCATGTTGTGTGATTCCTTTCTTTTGTGACGCGGCAAATGTGCTACACATAAATGCAACCTGTGTCTGAGTCCTGAGAAGAGATAACAAGTACAAACTCCAGAGGCCTCGTTTCATCATGTTCATTTGGTGCAAACCGATTCAAGAGTAGTCAACTGTCCTTCCTATCTATATAACTTGTAGCCAGTCTATGTGAGAGACAGAGTAAAGCCCTTATCGATTTGGTCTCTGGGTCAGGCCTGCAGCACTTAAAAAGACGCATCCCTACCCCGCGTTCACAGACTCAAAGGTTTTATAACTAGATCAGCAGAATAAAGCACCATCTCAGACAGAAAACATGATCCCTGTCTGAAACAGCGTGACAGACACAACCACACACAACCAAACACCAGGTACACTACCAGGCTGAGTGCAGTATAGACCACACACAACCAAACACCAGACACCCTACCAGGCTGAGTGCAGTATAGACCGCACACAACCAAACACCAGACACCCTACCAGGCTGAGTGCAGTATAGACCGCACACAACCAAACACCAGACACCCTACCAGGCTGAGTGCAGTATAGACCGCACACAACCAAACACCAGACACCCTACCAGGCTGAGTGCAGTATAGACCACACACAACCAAACACCAGGCACACTACCAGGCTGAGTGCAGTATAGACCACACACAACCAAACACCAGACACCCTACCAGGCTGAGTGCAGTATAGACCGCACACAACCAAACACCAGACACCCTACCAGGCTGAGTGCAGTATAGACCGCACACAACCAAACACCAGACACCCTACCAGGCTGAGTGCAGTATAGACCGCACACAAACAACCAAACACCCTACCAGGCTGAGTGCAGTATAGACCACACACAACCAAACACCCTACCAAGCTGAGTGCAGTATAGACCACACACAACCAAACACCCTACCAGGCTGAGTGCAGTATAGACCACACACAACCAAACACCAGACACCCTACCAGGCTGAGTGTAGTATAGACCACACACAACCAAACACCAGACACCCTACCAGGCTGAGTGTAGTATAGACCACACACAACCAAACACCAGACACCCTACCCGGCTGAGTGTAGTATAGACCACACACAACCAAACACCCTACCAGGCTGAGTGCAGTATAGACCGCACACAACCAAACACCAGACACCCTACCAGGCTGAGTGCAGTATAGACCACACACAACCAAACACCCTACCAGGCTGAGTGCAGTATAGACCACACACAACCAAACACCCTACCAGGCTGAGTGTAGTATAGACCGCAAAGAGAAAGCGAGTCAGAGAAAGACATTCATACCTGTAGAACTGTAGCTGTCGTTTAGGACTCCCATAGCGTGCGCTGATGTTAGCACAAGGGGGAAAAATAGAGGGAAAAGAGGGGGAGAGAGTACAGCTTAGATTAGCATGTAGCAGAAAGGAAGGGGCGGTGCAACGACAGGAGAAAAACTAAACACCACAACAAAAACAGCACCATGTGAAAGAAAACCCTGACACCACAGAGAGTTGGATCAAGCAGGAAACTGGATGTCAAACGCCAGTCACCTGTACCCTGATCTGAGTGACATCTGTCAGACGGGCCAACGTGCGCACGCCTCCCTGAGGAGACATAGTGCAGCTGCCTTTGGATAGACCCCAGTGAGTGTGGATATCGCATATCAACCAACACTGCCTTCAGTATAAGGAGACAACAACAGAATGGGAAGGAAAGAAACATTGCATTGTTTGTGTTCGAACAATCCTCTGCCTCGTGAATAGTGGTTTTTCTTCACAGATAATTAGCTATACCGTTGTAGGGGTATTCAACTGTATTCATGGTGTGCGCAGTGATGTCAAACATATCAACTGCAGGTCTATTTTGTAGCACAGTATTTACTATGTCTATAATCCGACTGTCTTTTTTAATATCAAATAAATTTAGTCAGAGGCAGACTGCATGCTTTGTATGCATGATGTCCTGGGTTCAATCCCCAGCTTCTCCCCAAGTCGCCGTTGCAAAGGAGAATGTGTTCTCAAATCGTCCTACCTGGTTAAATAAATGTTAAAATAGATCAATCACGGTCCAATTGAAGAGTCTTAGGCAATGCGTACAGGTTTACAAATAACACGAAAATATGATTCTCTAGCACCACCTGATGGTGGCATGTGGAACAGCAGATAAAATGCTAGGCTCAAACCAATGATGGAATAAAAACAGGTGTAGACGGGCAGCCTGGACAAATTGATCTCGTATACATTCTGTTTTCCAGAGATTGGGCTGTGTATACATGATGCATCACCAGTAGAGATATGACAGTTCACGGGTCCATCAGAACCCGATCTGCAGAACATTTATCTGGCACCAAAGCGGTTCCAGAATGTTTACCTATTGTAAGGTGTCTGGGACTGATATGATTGTCCAGACTCTTGGGTATGTGTCATTATAACTGGTTGGGATACATAAAACCCAGACGTGACTGCTTTAGTAGGGAGAACACTCATAATTCCAGTCACTGCTGTGGATTTTCAGGCTTGTAGCTCGTTGCCGGTCAGAAACAAGACCTGGAAAGCAGCGATAACAGTCCTATAACTTCCATGTGTGACTCATTAGGAGATACAGAGGCTACCTCAATGAAAGATGAAAATTAAATCTCGTATGTAAAAGTGCCAGTAAGCTGAAACTTTCTAACTGGTTCAGTCATTTCAAATGAGTAAAAATGTATGTTGCCTCAACAGGCTAAGATGCGTGTTAGCGTGCTAGCTTCTCTATTTGTGGTTATTGCTATATCTAAAAAACTGAAATTACAATCAACATTTCAGACATGTTAAGACAGTGCGTGTACTCACTTGTAGATCATGCCCGGAGAACCTGTCTGTCGGGAGAGCCGGGCTGGTGAGTCTGTGGTAGATTCTGGATACATGAAGGTGGGAGGATGGGGGCGTGGCCAGCCTGCCAGGGGGGTCTCTTTCTCTCCGGGACCACAGGGGTCTGTCACTCACTACGCTGGCCTCTGGAAAGAACGGTGGAGCAAAAAGTCCGGATCAGAGGCTGGATTGTACAAACAACATCCTGTCAGGATGAGGACTGCGTATTTGTATTCATTATTCAATGATTTTTCGAAATGCATTGTCGCCCATTATTATTCATATTTATGTACGTTGTAATGTGTGTTACAGCATGAAATCAAAATAGATTTACTTGGGGGTTCTCACTTCTAATCACTACAAATAAAGCGCATTATATCAATGTGAAAAACTACAAATAGTTCTAAATCAATTGAAAATGCAAAGCAAGATTTTCAGGATGGCCTTTTTTAGACTGAGACAGTTGTGACACATTTTATCCATTATTAATATTACTTTACTGTGCTCAAATGTACTAATATCCTTCACCTGATTGGTGCTTTTGAACAAACGTATTCCAGATCGGGTTTGAATGTTCCTTTGTCTTCATTAGGTCACTTTTTGTTAGGAATGTTACTAATCACCTCTGGGACCTCCCAGACACCAGTATATTTAATCAGAGGTCAAGTAAAACACCTTCATTGCCAACAGATGGACTTCATTAAACTAATTACATGATGTTGGAACTTGGAACACAATTGGTTGAGCCACAGCTTTTTCAGTTGTGTAATTATTCAGTTTGAAATTTGCAATAAATTTAGAAAAATATATTTTATTACCCTACTTAAAAAAATGATGGAATGCTGATTTCCTGAACCACATCCATTTTAATTTCACGTTAAAAAACAATAACAGTTGGAAAAGTCCAACGCAATGAATAATTAAGAACCACTGTACAGCAACTGTAGAAGAGCACTACCCACAACCAGCCACTAGAGGTCACCAGCACATCAGCATCAGCTTAGAAACATGCTTCAGATGATGCTATACACCCCAGGCACAGGTTACACCAGCCAACCAATCTGGTTCATCTCCACATTTAAAGGAACCCTATATTAGGACGGCTCACGTGGGAGATACGCTTTATGAATGTAAAACACGTCTTGAAAAACATGAGCACACCCATTCCTCTGTACCTGGGCTTAAAGGCCTGTAGCTGGGCTGAATGTACCTGGGCTAAAAGGCCTGTAGCTGGGCTGAATGGCCTGTAGCAGGGCTAAATGGCCTGTATCTGGGCTGAAAGGCCTGTAGCTGGGATGAATGGCCTGTATCTGGGCTGAAAGGCCTGTAGCTGGGATGAATGGCCTGTATCTGGGCTGAAAGGCCTGTATCTGGGCTGAAAGGCCTGTAGCTGGGATGAATGGCCTGTATCTGGGCTGAAAGGCCTGTAGCTGGGATGAATGGCCTGTATCTGGGCTGAAAGGCCTGTAGCTGGGATGAATGGCCTGTAGCTGGGATGAAAGGCCTGTATCTGGGCTGAAAGGCCTGTAGCTGGGAATCCTGGGATAACAATCATTTCATACAGCGAACTGTGGACACTCACATATATGGTTCATGAAGTCACTGGCACGATCACATGTCAAAGCCTTGTACTACACGACAGCTTTATACACACACGCACACACACTCGCACACACACGCACGTGCTCGCACGCTTACACACGCACGCACGCACGCTCACACACCAACTTGAATACACCCAAGTCATGGGAGTCCTCACACCTCACCATCTTGCCCTTGCCATGCTTGTGCTCGAAGCACAGAGATCCTATGAATAATTCAGGAGTTTTTGCCGAGAGGAGAGCACGGCTAACGTAATGGTTTGAAACAGATGAGAAGAGCCAGGCAGCTGGGGGCGGAGAGGGGGATGACAAGAAAAGGGCCTGGAGATTAAAACAGATCCCATTGGCATTACCAATAAATACAGTATTTCATACAACATCAGAGGAGTCAAACAGGCCGCCACAACTACGAATCTAGCCAGCAAGACGATTACAGCAGAAGAAAAATTGAATGATAGCATCTACCTGAATGCAATCTTTTCATTCAGTCTAGTCAATCAAAAGGAAAGTCCCGACTGTCAAGAAGCAGCCATCAGGTGGCAGACTATATGCCATTAATGTGGGGAATTGAGAGACACCCTTCCACTGTATCCTCCACATTAGATAGAGAATTGAGAGACACCCCTCCACTGTATCCTCCACATTAGATAGGGCATTGAGAGACACCCTTCCCCTGTATCCTCCACATTAGATAGAGAATTGAGAGACACTCCTCCCCTGTCTCCTTCACATTAGATAGGGCATTGAGAGACACCCTTCCCATGTATCCTCCACATTAGATAGAGAATTGAGAGACACCCTTCCCATGTATCCTTCACATTAGATAGGGAATTGAGAGACACCCCTCCCGGGTACCCTCCAAATTAGATAGAGAATTGAGAGACACCCTTCCCATGTATCCTCCATATTAGATAGAGAATTGAGAGACACCCTTCCCATGTATCCTTCACATTAGATAGGGCATTGAGAGACACCCCTCCCCTGTCGCCTCCACATTAGATAGGTATTTTTCTCTGCCTGTCACACTGGCATGTCCCGCGTCCATCACATTAACCCCTAAGCTCACGTCAGAGGGCCATGCGTCGCCGCCGCTTTGCTGGTAATGGATGTGGTAATAAAGAAGACGTGAAGGTGACTTTCCCCTCACACCAATCACACACCATGAAGTACCCTTTTCAAGGAGCCCATTTAACACTTTGGCCACGCCGCCCTGTAATCAAATTTGACCATGTGAGACGGTACGAAAGCCTTGATCTGCCTGTCAACGTGGTCCCTCCTCCTACAAGACGTTGATGATGATGGCGTCAGGGTGGAATGAGAAGATGGTTGGCATATAGACATATGAAGCGAATTCAGTTCTGCATTGGTTGTGCATCTACAATAAACATTTTGGATTTCATCCGGCTTGGAAGTCATTACTCAAGAGTGAGGTTTGAAAAACAAGCAGCTCAGCAGACTGCTCCGGTTAGGGTTAGGGTTTTTTTTGCGATCCAAGTCGAATAGTGTTTACATGTTGAACCATCTCACATGTACCCAGTGAACAAATCAAGTAAACTGATTGGCACCCTGCAGTTCAATCAGATTGCTCAGATGACACGGACTGGAGCTTCCTGGACATCAGAGGAGTGAGATGTCGGCCGTTTGATTCAGCGCTGTCACCAATTTATCCAACATTTGGACTGATATGCGGGTGTGATTTGACCGTGGCAATAAGAAGCACCATTGCGTTCTCAAATACTCAGAGGCAGTAATGATCTATGTGACACTGACAGGGAGGCACAAGACCTGTATGATAAAACGGATAGAAGTATTTAGAGAATAAACAACATGACGACATACTGGGAGAGATGGTGTGATCTGACAGTTGAGCGTTGGACCAGATTCAGGTTAACTGCTCACATCGCACCAGTGAACAACAGGAGGCTGGAGAGAGAGGGGTCAGGTTTCCTCCAGATGGGATTATAAAATAAATCAAACACTTGGTTAGTTGCTATATGGCCAGCAAAAAAAATTGAATCTATATTTTTTTAAGAGTAAAATAAATACTTTCGCTGTTTGGCCAGAATTGTGTCTGAACCACTAGACATTTATGATCAGTTGTTCACAAAACAGTTTCTCCCCATAATCCATTTATTTATTATATGAAAGAACATGAGAGCTACTGATGTTTTTTATTATATCTCCTCCATCTTCTGCGTTCTGCTTTCTGAGTCCTGTTCCTTGTGCTGAGTCACTGAGCAATAGGACAACTGCTAGTTACAGAAATGTAAAAGTAACGGTGACAGGAATTTAGTCACTAACGTGTTTCATATCCTGTTTTCTTCCGTGCCAGAAAATGTCTACACACATGGACTAACTACAGAGCTAGTTGCCAGAAGTGTATTGATTTGTTCAACCGAAACGTTTCAGTGAAAAACGTTTTCACATTGATTGAAACTGGAAAAGACAGGGACCTACTTTTTAGAGGAATGAAATACCTCAGGCTAAGGTTGTCATAAGCATGAAACAGAATAAAACCGAATAACGTGGCTTCTGTCCTCATATGAGGACTGGCCGCATGATAGATATGGCTTAAGAATGTAAGACACAATAAATATATAAAAATAAAAAAAACAGCTGCGATAAAGGGCCATATCTGTTCAACAACACTGGTCTTACATATCGTAACAACTCTAAGAGCTTAAGGGAAGGCAGTCAAAGCACAGCCATCTTGGAACCAATGTTCTGAATGCAGCCTTTTACATCACACCAAAGGCTCCGCCCCTCAAAACCTCTGAAATCCTACACTGAAATAATGTTTGCATTTGTGTTTCTATTTTCAAGCACATTGATGATAACAGCTTCATTTCTGTTTATTCGCCATTACTGGGCGGTGTGGTCGTTCCAGAGGGAACCACCTTAAGATGAAAGCACTTAGTTGCTCTGCTCATGAGCATCTGATTAATGACCAAAGATGTCAAAATAGATTTGATGCATGAACCATCTAGTGTGACTAGGGTTTTACAATCATCTGGAAGATGGCCTCCCCCCATCCCCAGGTAACAACATTCCTGTAGCATATTTACTCCAACGCCCCCATCCCCAGGTAACAACATTCCTGTAGCATATTTACTCCAACGCCCCCATCCCCAGGTAACAACATTCCTGTAGCATATTTACTCCAACGCCCCCATCCCCAGGTAACAACATTCCTGTAGCATATTTACTCCAACGCCCCCATCCCCAGGTAACAACATTCCTGTAGCATATTTACTCCAACGCCCCCATCCCCAGGTAACAACATTCCTGTAGCATATTTACTCCAACGCCCCCATCCCCAGGTAACAACATTCCAGTAGCATATTTACTGCAACGCCCCCATCCCCAGGTAACAACATTCCAGTAGCATATTTACTGCAACGCCCCCATCCCCAGGTAACAACATTCCTGTAGCATATATACTCCAACGCCCCCATCCCCAGGTAACAACATTCCAGTAGCATATATACTCCAACGCCCCCATCCCCAGGTAACAACATTCCTGTAGCATATATACTCCAACGCCCCCATCCCCAGGTAACAACATTCCAGTAGCATATTTACTGCAACGCCCCCATCCCCAGGTAACAACATTCCTGTAGCATATTTACTCCAACGCCCCCATCCCCAGGTAACAACATTCCAGTAGCATATTTACTGCAACGCCCCCATCCCCCGCTGCAACTTCAGCCAGCCTCTGCAATACACATGACCTTGGAATTACATTACGGTCATTCGATCCGACAGTTATTAGTGCAGCTGAATATCAGATGTTGATGCTGTTGCGAAAAAGAAATACTTGAATTTGTGAAGCGGTCATAATAAAAAACGACACGTTCATCATTCTCACTGGCTGGTGATAACGGCTGCCAGCTCATATCTAGTAACGATGACTGAAAGGTGACAGAAGTGTCCACGTGATGGTCAGCCAATTCCGTCTCAGAGCGGCTGCTGTGTGAGTATATGTCATCACAGCCACAGATCAACGCTGTACATTCAAACAGCTAGAGGGGTTGTGCATGTCATGTAACGTGCGATACAAAATAGGTGTAGTTGACATACGCTCTGTGTATTGTCATTTTCTAAACGCACCCCGGGAAAGCAGGCGGGGTGGGTGAAGTGCTTTCGCCTTGAGAGTGTGTTGGTGCATAAGGTATCGAGTGTGCAGGAAATGCTACAATAGATGTCTGTGCTGCAGTTGGAGTGAAGGAACACATCGAGAGGATGCTTCACTGTAGCAATGCGGAACGCTACAGACTTGTCCGGGCAGCATAAGTTTAAGCTCAGATTTACGGCTCTAATGGAACGAAGTGCACTCCGCAGATTAAAACCGAAGGCAGGAAGACAGAGAGAGAGAGAAAGAGAGAGAGAGATCGGAAACTCCCACACCGCTGTAAACCACTACAAACACAACAGGACCGCATGAAGGAGGAATCAAGAGACAGGACGTGGTGTGGATTAACCTGGAACAGTTCTAGACAAACAGAAATAAAGCCTAAGCAGTGCCAGGTTAGTTGTGGGTTTAGTGTGGGTTTAGTGCATGTCCACATACTGCTACCGGAAGGAATGGCCGAAGGTAACCTCTTCCCCACTGCCCCCCACACCTCCACCCAGCCTGAGAGAGTTTCCTCTGGAGACGCGGAGCAGCAGAGCAGTCCTGGCCTGTACAGTACGGTACAGTGATAGCAGCAGGAAACACACATGGACGCCAACAGATGGCACAGGAAGAGACAGACGAGGACTGCCAGGGGTGTCCTGAACAAAAATGGCCATAACTATGATTACTGAATAATATGGACCTAAATATAGATGAGGCAGAATCAAATAGGATTGGAAAGTGGCTACACACAGAGCTCCTCAAAATAGGGAAGATAATGTGCTGCTAATGAGTGCAAAGTTGTCTTTTGTCAATGCATTGTTAGCGTTCTGTCATCCTGAGCCGACAGATCTGCAAGCAGGCAGTAACAGAAGCATGGCTGTTTGGATATATGGCCCCGTCTTTGATATATATTAGTGAGCTCTTGGTTAAAGCAGCACAACAAGCCAGTCGCTGCCTGGACACACGCTCATCAAAACCATTTGCCCAAGTGGCCTATATATACACACACATCTGACCTTTGACACCTATATATACATACACATCTGACCTTTGACACCTATATATACACACACACCTCTGATCTTTGACACCATAGGAAGAAAATATTTGATCCCCTGCTGATTTTGTTCGTTTGCCCACTAGAAAGACATGATCAGTATTTGACACTTTATATATACACACACACACACACACACCTGAGCGTTGACACCTATATATACCCGCACAGCCGACCTTTGACATCTATATATACAAACACATTCGACCTTTGACACCTATATACACACGTTATTATCACATCTGCCAGCCTTATTGTCAGGCATTATGACTGGAGGTCACCATTTAGCATAGTGGTTGTTTAGATCAAGTAAAATAATTCAGAGGATACAACTTTGCAGTTTGATCTGGGTTTTCATAATGACCATGCTTTCAACCTGTGCAATAGGGTGACGTGCCACAGAGGTTTAAAGACTGATCGCAATGGCCAGAACATGATCTGCAGTGAAGCGAATACTGGTTGAACCATTGACAGAGATAAACCCTAAAGGTCACTCCTGGACCACTAGAGGTCACATCTGGACCCCTAGACTGACCCCTAGACCCCTACACTGGTACCATGCTATTAAGCACAGACATCATGGGTGACTATAGTCTGCGGGGAACATATGCTTGAGACAAAGGTGGGAAGTTGACGTATAACGTTCAGTAATGTTTAAAAGACAAAACCTGTATTAGAAGTGTGTTCTGGGCTGTTTTTGAAAACACTGACCCTCTAATGTTTTAGTGAAGCCTTGTGTTTTTACAGAGTGCAGCATACAACAGAAGGTTTGCCTGGACCCATTATCTGCGAGCTGCTACATTAAAGGAAGACCAATTTGTCCCTCTGGCCCTACTGTAGCAACTGGAGAAATATGGTGCTGCGGTCCAAAATACTGCTGTGAGGATGTAGGTGGCAGTCTGATGAGGAGTCCATTTGTTATGTATCCGTAGAAAACCTACAGCTGTACGAGCACGGCTGTGCCAACACTGCAGCAGACAACATTACAGAGGAGACTGCAGCAGACACCATCACAGAGCAGACTGCAGTGGAAACAAGAACCCCTTTTAATCCCAGGGGGAATCTCCTTCTCACTAAGGGACATACAGTATATGTTTCAATCTTGACAACGTCACATTTGGTGCATTATCCTATTCTCTGTTCTGCAGGGACCGAGTAGTACCCCCGCCCACACACACACACCCCCCCCACACACACACACACACACACACACACACAAACACACACAAACACACACACACACCATTCCCTGGGAGGCGGGGATTAAGGGAGTTGGGGTTTCATTAGGAATGTTTCAACCATTTTAATTAGGTATAATTAGCCTAAACATTGCAGTAAACGTTGATGCCGCTAACCCATGGACTGCTAGGAGACATACCAGAGTAAGTTAGAGGAGTTACACAGAATGATAAGCGAGAAGGTAGCTCTACCATATAACTAATAAACACTATAAAGTATGCCTAATCTGCATGGATCCAACTATTACACTTATTTAGTCAGACCACTCCGGTTAACTAGATGAGGGGAGAGGTAACAAAGCATATTTCTAGCCAAGGTGACATGAGAATTGATATCAATCATGCAAAAAAATGTTAGTTTATATCTGGCTATATCCAGCTACCAGGCCTACTGTTTATTATCGTAAATACAATGACATTAGGAAGTAACAAAAAGTATCAGAGTATCCGCGCTAACATAAGACTCTTGTGATAACACTGTCACAGGGCAGAGAGGCTGGCAACATATTGGCGTCCATTACAAACCGCTGTTGACACAAACACACACTAACACACACACACACGCACACAAGAACCAACTACACTTACTGCAGCAAAAGACCAGGGAGAGGAGATAGACTGGAGATATAATGTTTCTGCATAGGTATGCAAAAGTCACAGTCAAGAGGTTATGTAAAAATATGTCCTGCAGTGCACATTGATACTGTGTAGAAGGAAATCAATAACATCTAAATTAGGACAGGCCATGAAGGAACTTCACAGAAGTAGGAAATTAATACCTGCTGAACGCCAAATGGGTTTTTGTGCTTTGACGCGTAGACTAACAAAAACTCATCGGCCTCTGTTCCGGGTAGACATTAGCCAAAATACTCTAATCTTAAAAAAACTAATCGACTTCAAAACGTGTCAGGTGGCGTGGCGACGAGCGGTTATAGCTACATACGAAGGTAAACATGTTTCAAATTTAGTTAGCTTGATAGCAGAAATGTGGTGGCAGATTGCTGAGATAAAAAGGCCAGTAGTGGTGAAAGTAACATTAGCCAAAGTACTCTAATGCTGTCAAAGCATTCTAGCAAAGGTTTCGCTCGGCTGTGCAGTTAGTCGCCTCAATCATCTGATCAATCGTCCGTTTGTATTGTGTAGGTCTCAAAGTGTGCAGTTTTATGGAACCTCCAAATATTGAGAGAAACTGCAATAGACTCGGCCAACTGAAGAGGTCCCCTGTTAGAAATGGAAGCAATGCGATGGACAGGTGCAGCTGGAGCTGTGGTCGGTCCCAGAATGGCATGGCAGCTGTATACGTGTATACGAGGATTGAACATATACGCATCGCATAGCACCATAGCTGCATAGGCACCGGGAAGACCGTAAGGACTGAACCCAAGTGTACGCAGCATAGGAACCGGGAAGACCGTGCGGATTGAACATAAGTGTACACAGGCTGCCATCCTGGTTGCCAAATAATGTCTTCAAAAAGAGGAAAAGAAACTCTCCATGCACATACAGCCTACACTTAACAACAAAGCCCTGGGGACGCTTTAAAATTACATCACCTGGAACTTCGCTACTGAACTAAAGGAACATTTACCACAACACTCCAACAAACGAATCATAAGTGGCATTAGTTAACATTTTAAAATCCATGAAAACCATGAACAAAAATGTTAGAAGATATTATTACTTTTATAAATTAAGGAATTCTTCTTTTGAAAGATTTCAAGTCGAAATCCAACCATAAAAATAGTCATGAAATGATACAGCTAAACATTTTATTTTATCAATCTAAGACTGAAGCGATTATTGGACGAAGTCAACGATTCCAATCAGTTGACTTCCGTTTCCACTTTAATTTAATCACACTGTCAACTTGGAGCACAACGCCCTCATGTTTATAACCTGAAAGCTCTGTGAACCTGCAGGCAGCAGTGAGCCAATACAGTGCAAGTTTACAGAACAAATATGGTTATTGATCCGTGACAAACAAGTAGAGCTTGTCTGACTCCCCCAACTCTGAGGGGAAAAAAAGAGTAGTTTATCGTCAGATTTTGCCTGATAAATAACTTCTACCGGATATTTTAATCTCTGACATGAAAACTCTTATCTGTCTTTTGCCTTTAAGACACAATGTTCAACTAACTAGACATTAGAGCAATTACATGTAGCTGCAGCATTGCTCAACATATAAAGTTAAATTACATATTAGGCTAAGCTTGATTTGCTGACACAGCCTTGTTGCTTTTAAATGTTCATGCTTTAATGAGCACAAACATTTAATGCTTTAAGGAGTTGTAAGAATGTTCCCACAACTGTCCTACATTCCATTTGGAAGAGACTATTTTATATAAACAACAACTGAGTAGGCCTACCTAACAAGAAACATAGGGATTTCTCACTGTTAGGTAGGCCTACATGTTTTGTCTGCTATGAAACAGTAAATGTGATCAGTTATTCAAACAGCTTCAAACTGGATCTCAAAATTCCAGATGAAAGCATTAGATAGTTGTTTTTCGCTTACTGTACAGTATGGCCGTTCAGGTGAGGGCATACTGCATAAGGTCACACCTTCACCTGTGACCTATTACCCCTAGTGGCAACAAATGACAGCCCAATAACAAATAACCTACAAAACACAAGCTATATCAAAATGGCTCTTAGTATTCTGACAGCATGCTATGTAATATAATTGTTCTGATGTGATTTTTATTCAACAAATCACAGAGCAGACTGTAGATACACTTCCTGTCCTCCTGCTTTGTTTCTGTGGGTATGTGTAATGATGATGCATCCAGTCCGCCCTATTTCCCAGAAATGCCTTACAAGGGGCTGCAAGTCTTATTACTACAGCAATTGCACATACATTTCAGTGGCAATTCAATTATTAATCATTTTAGCCCGATTCTTTGGGGAGAACTAACTACTTGTGAAAAGAGGATAAAGAGAACAACCGCAAAAGAAGAAGACATGAAATTACAGTAAAAACACACATTAGCCAGCCCAGGGACTTGTGGGAAAGTGCTGACTGGGCTAGCGGCAGATGTTCTTAGTGGAAGTGAGAGAAATGTGGTCTGGAGTGAGGCCTTGTCTTGCAGCTTGGCTACAGAGTCATTTTTTCAATATGCACAAATCCCTGTTGTTACCCAATGAGCACAGGATAAATAGAGATGCCAAGAGATTGTCCAAACATAATAATTACCCAAATGAGATGGGCTGAACATGAGAAATTACCCAAATGAGATGGGCTGAACATGAGAAAATACCCAAACAACATGGGCAGAACTTGAGAAAATACCCAAATGAGATGGGCTGAACATGAGAAAATACTCAAATGAGATGGGCTGAACATGAGAAAATACTCAAATGAGATGGGCTGAACATGAGAAAATACCCAAATGAGATGGGCTGAACATGAGAAATTACCCAAATGAGATGGGCTGAACATGAGAAAATACCCAAACAACATGGGCAGAACTTGAGAAAATACCCAAATGAGATGGGCTGAACATGAGAAAATACTCAAATGAGATGGGCTGAACATGAGAAATTACCCAAATGAGATGGGCTGAACATGAGAAATTACCCAAATGAGATGGGCTGAACATGAGAAAATACCCCAACAAGATGGGCAGAACATGAGAAAATACCCAAATGAGATGGGCCGAACATGAGAAAATACTAGGGATGCACCGAATATTCGGCCACCGAAATTTTTCTGCCGAAAATGGCCCAAAAGGGCATTTTCGGTTTTCGGCCGAAATACTTTTCTCACCGAAACAATACGGCCGAAATATGTTGTGATCTATTCGGATCCTCTGCACTTCATCGCGACTGTACTTGATCCGCGTTATAAAGACCATTACTTGGATGCAGAAATAAAGCAGCGCGCACGAGAAATGATCCAGGCGGCGATGGATGCGGAGAACCCGCGTGGAGACGGAGCAGTAGGGCACGGAGCAGTAGGGCACGGAGCAGTAGGGCACGGAGCAGTAGGGCACGGAGCAGTAGGGCACGGAGCAGTAGGGCACGGAGCAGTAGCGCACGGAGATCAGAGGGCGCAGAAAAAATAGCGCACGACTCGTCTCAGCACGGAAGATGACGGGCATGCACCAGCAGCGCACGGAGATCAGAGCGCAGAAAAAGACTCGTTGTCATGCACCCTCGTTATGTTCAGTGAAATCCTGCAAGAAAGTGCCTCACATGGGCGTAGGTTTAGGGGGGGCTGTGGGGACATGTCCCCAACAACATTTTAACATGACTGAATTGTCCCCACTAATATTTTAGCGAACTCCGTTATGAGTTTGTGAAGCGATTTGGGTCAATTCCGACCGCAGAGCCAGGGGGACGGTACTAGAAACGCCGTAATTTGATTGGCTAAAAAACCTAGGGGAGGGGAGTTATCTGACACGCTATAAGTACACAGGAGAGTGACTGAAGACAACGGTAAAGTTACCAGTGCTTTCTGTTAATACATACCCCATATGTTAGAATCTTACAGTCACAATAAACAGTGGAAATGTTTCCTGTGTATATTTTGCTTATGTAATGTGGCCTATTTGGGATATCCCATTAGTAGGGGCGGAGTAGTGGCACCACCAGTGTCGCTACAATATATTGAATCTGACAAACAGCATTACCATCTAAAAGTTGATTACTACATAATGATTTTTGTCTGCACATGGATAGGCCTATGCTAGTTAAACTTTAGAGTAGTATAAAAGCAACAGGCTATTGTCTCAACTAAACGCAAAAATAATCACGTTATTCTCAGTAAAAGCTCACTTGCCGGAGGGGTGGGGGGGAGAGATGTCCCCACCGAAGCTGAGACCAAACCTACGCCCTTGGTGCCTCATATCCATAAATGCAATGGTACTAATAATTGGCATAATTAATTTCGGTGTTTCGGTTTTCGGTCTTGGTTTCCTCTTTTTCGGTTTTCGGTTTCGGCCAAGAATTTTCATTTCGGTGCATCCCTAGAAAATACCCAAATGAGATGGGCCGAACATGAGAAAATACTCAAATAGGATGGCCGGAACATGAGAAATTACCCAAATGAGATGGGCCGAACATGAGAAAATACCCAAATGAGATGGGCCCAACATGAGAAAATACCCAAATGAGATGGGCCCAACATGAGAAAATACCCAAATGAGATGGGCCCAACATGAGAAAATATTCAGAAATCATCATTAAACCGCAGACCTGTGCCTCTTATTACTTTTAATCAAGTTCTACAGATGTGGTAACTGACGTGAATCTAACATACAAATGATGTCCGGCGTTCACTATGTCAGATCTTGACGTGGGCGGGGTCAACCCATTAAACTAAATGTAAAGCCCTGGGGCCCCATCTATTAATCATGTATAAGCACAAACATATACATTATTAATGGACTGAGATAATGGGAGATTGAAAGTGGTAAATGAGCGGTCTTGGTCCGTTTAAACATTTGGCACATGCCGCATTTTGCAAACGACGTCCGTCTGTCTAGATATCCAGTCGCTGGTTGCATTTCATGGTCAAGCCCTGTACCTTTCCCCATGTGCTGATCTTTTGAATGATCCTGAAAACATCTGGTTAATAAGAGTTACAGTTCATGTCGCAAGTTACAACATACAATCAAAACGAAGTACCTCGGAATACAAAGCAAAACAAACATGTGCCAATTTGTGGAAAGTTAGACGCTGACTTCTCACGTACATCAGTATTCAGGTTCTTTATTCAGTACTATCTAAAAATGCTTTAGGGTGCGATCACGGGTTTGAGTCTTCTTGTGTCTTATTTCTCGAACATATTATATGGAGAGGTGTCTTTTTAAATCATGCCCGATTCAATATGCCAATCAAGTTCTACAGACATCCCATGATGATATGATCTCAATCTGGAGTGTCATGCCAAAGGTTCTGAATACTTAATACGGTGTATTGTGTGAAGACTGTATGAAAAAGATTGAGCACTATAACACAACTAAATGTGATTTGGATTAGTGAAAGGGTCTGAATATTCATGAGCTACTTTGCATTGACAAGCTGCCTTCGTGACAGGGCCCACCTGATCCACGTGGTCTCTAGATGGCAGACAGTTTACGGAGGAGGAAGCTGTTCCTGGATCAGCTGTGAGATTGTGCAGCACAGGGAGTCATGTCCCAGAAACAAAATAGACACGCACAAGCACACACGCACACACACACACACACACACACACACACACACACACTTATAAAATCCTCAAGCGCGTGCAGAATAAAACACGTTCTAATCTGTCTGACTAAATAGAGTAGGTCCTCATGCATGGATGCTTGACTATATAAAGTTGGGGAGGCTAAACCTTTTATGGTTGCTGCTGTAACCGAGAGAGCAACGGCAAGGAAAAACTCCCTGATGGGCAAAATTTTGGAAGAAACCTCAGAGGAACCAGGCTCTGAGGTAAACAACATTGTCAGTGAATTTATACTTCCATGTGTACCACGTTTCCCCGGAAACGCCATCAGATATCTTTACACATTTACATACACCAAATCATCTCTGAGGCATATCTTGCTAACGTCTCGTTAAAACACAAAAAACTAAGTTACACCTTTGGCCTAGCAAACTTTTAAAAATCCACTTCCCCTTAGTTAAAATATCAGAACAGAGGCTGACAAATGATCACATCTCATACTGCCAATAAAATTATTATCATGTGTCGGTCTACGTGTTTGGCCATGTGAATTATGTGTAGGTCTATGTATTTGGCCATGTGAATCATGTGTAGGTCTATGTGTTTGGTCATGTGAATCATGTCTAGGTCTTTGTGTTTGGTCATGTGAATCATGTGTAGGTCTATGCATTTGGCCATGTGAATCATGTGTAGGTCTTTGTTTTTGGTCATGTTTGTGAATCATGTGTAGGTCTTTGTTTGGTCATGTGGATCATGTGTAGGTCTACGTGTTTGGCCATGTGAATCATGTGTAGGTCTATGCGTTTGGCCATTGCACACGGCAACGGATCTCTGCTCAAGATTCAAGTTCAGTGCTCGCTCAACGATACACAATCTTGCATGCACGACATTTGCCGCTAATCTGACACAGCACAGTATTTCCTGATGAGTAACAAACTGTGTTAAATGATGTGTCCAATCACAGATTTAGTGCCTCGTTATAAGCAGCCTTCAGCAGTCCCTCTCCCGATTGGTCGAGGGCTTTTGTGAAATGTAATTTGTGCAAGGACAAGTGGAAGCAAAGAGAGATGGTGAGTGCTGTATTCAGGCCCATATCGGTTCTGCTGCAGGGCCGTATGAGCAAACATCCGTTCACGTTCAGCTGTCTGTTGTAAGAGAGAGGCTGGTTTCGCCTAATACTGTACACTCGACCAGAAAACCACAGGCACGTGCCAACACTGTCACACGGGCCCCATTCACACGACCACCGGCCAGACAACAGTCACTGTATTCAGCATTGGGGCCTCGGCTGCAACCCTGGTGCCATTGCGTAAAAGCACACCACACGTGAACAGAAACATTTGGCTGGTTGAGACTAGTGCCCTAAACAGAGCACTGGATGTGAAGTGGATGTGAAGTGCACACAAATAAGTGACGGTATTAGCCACTAGATGCATTGCAGCAGGTGGTTGGTAGAACACTACCAGGGTATTTGATCAGTTCCACACAGGTGTTCTCCTCTGGTCATACATCTGAACATGTGCCAATGCTCAAGGTAAACTCAGGCTTACTAGGCCTTACTTGTTTCAGTCAGACAAAGGATAATAAAAACGCTGAGCCGAGCTTGTCCCAACTGCCGCACTTAGTCCACACTAAGCACTTGATCACAGGGAATAAATTAGGCATCATAAGACACTGCATTTACAGTACGTCCATATTTTGGTGATTGGGACACAACCATGACAGTGCTGCGCAAGCCGAACATACCGTAGTCCAATCACACCAAAGAGACACAGACACAGAGTTGTGAAGACAACTGTAATTAGTATTACGAAGACAACTGTAATTAGTATTATGAAGACAACTGTAATAAGTATTATGAAGACAACTGTAATAAGCATTATAAAGACAACTGTAATAAGCATTATAAAGACAACTGTAATTAGTATTATAAATACAACTGTAATTAGCATTATAAAGACAACTGTAATAAGTATTATGAAGACAACTGTAATAAGTATTATGAAGACAACTGTAATTAGCATTATAAAGACAGCTGTAATTAGCATTATAAAGACAACTGTAATAAGTATTACGAAGACAACTGTAATTAGCATTATAAAGACAACTGTAATAAGTATTACGAAGACAACTGTAATTAGCATTATAAAGACAACTGTAATAAGCATTATAAAAACAACTGGCACAAATGGACACTCTTGTCGTACCAAGTCCTGTCCTCTTCAACAGCTCTGGCCACATTGCAAATGCTTTGCTGGTCGACCCCACCTCAAGTGGAGAGAATGTCTCTGCGTCACAGTAACTTGAGAACGTTGAACTGGAATGTGGGATAGGCCCAAGATCGATGTATTACTGGGAGACCAGCACTCTGATGAGAATGTTCCCCGTCCATTAGCAGCCAGAGGACAGGTAATATTTGGATTCATGTGATTTCTCTCCAACACATAATATAGCATAATATATATTGTCGTCCTTACTCATAGTATGACAGTGCATGATATTGTTATCTTTCAAAAACAAAAGTTTTTTATTTGCATAGTTGCAGCAAATTTCCTATTAAGAAATAATATTTTATAGCTTATTCGCGCAAACAAAAGTGAATGTTGCCACCACAGGTAACTCAGGCTAGCAATGTAACAAAATGCATAAACAAAAACATCAACAGGTCACCTTACCACCCAACTGGGCAACACAGACATTACAATGTGTAACGCTGTTTGTCAGTATATCAGGCTAGTCGATATGTAGCATTAGTATGTACACTATATAGCTTGGACCTCAGGACCCATTGACGTCTATATGTAGCATTAGTATGTACACTATATATCTTGGACCCCAGGACCCATTGCCGTCTATATGTAGCATTAGTATGTACACTATATTGCTTGGACCCCAGGACCCGTAGGCGTCTATATGTAGCATTAGTATGTACACTATATAGCTTGGACCCCAGGACCCGTCTGCGTCTATATGTAGCATTAGTATGTACACTATATAGCTTGGACCCCGGGACCCGTTGCCGCTGCTAAATCACTGGAAAAAGGGATTCCAATAAAAGTCTACTACTAATACTTCGCTATTTCAAAAGTGGTATTAGAATGTCACGGTTAATACATTGTCCTGGAATTAGATTGCTGGGGTTGGTTGTCAAATGCATATTTAGTTATTAAAAAGGGAAAATCCTGCACATGGCGAGTTATAATCCCATGCTAGTGGCTTCATGTTCATACAATGCTTCTGAAGGTATAACAGGATTGAGGTAACAACAAAAAAGCCCATTACTTAAATATTTGTTGCTCTCAGAAATAATGTCTGCGGCCAAGACTAGTTTTTATTTGTAAGAGCTATAACCATCATGCGTTAAGGAAACATTTCAAATTTTCGATGTTTATTCCGTTCCTTACATAGAGGGTCTGGGGAACTCCCCAGAACAATGATGCTTTGACATTCAGAAAGGACGTTATAAAAGTCAAATAATCCTATATTGATAAAAACTATGATTAAATAAATGTAATACATTGAATCATGCATCCAATGTTAGGGTGGCATATTATGCTAGAGGTAGCCTAGCAGTCAGGTAGCCTAGCAGTCAGGTAGCCTAGCAGTCAGGTAGCCTAGCAGTCAGGTAGCCTAGCAGTCAGGTAACCTAGCAGTCAGGTAGCCTAGCAGTCAGGTAGCCTAGCAGTCAGGTAGCCTAGCAGTCAGGTAGCCTAGCAGTCACAATAAGCACAATTGATAGGGATAGCAATATGACAACATACTGATACACTACAGCTGAGATTAGGCAAATCATTTGACAGTTGGTTACTCATCAGGAAATACTGCGCTGACAGAATGTCAAAAGAAATGTTGCCAGATATAATTGCTGTATCACAGCAAATATCCAATTGGAAGTCATGTTAGATAAGTATTATGTAGTAAGATGAATTAATGAATTGTATCAAAACTACAAACTATTGTTTGACACACATACACACAATCTGACAGTCAAAATTGCAATACTGGACATGCAGTATTATATGAAAACATTTACATGTTTAAAGAATGGTTCTCAATGTCTAACTGATACTTTAATCAAACTGCTTTTACTATTGATGCGCCTTTTTGGTCCACTAATTGCACTTTCGAAATTGTGCATGCAGCTTTACTGTTCTAATGTAAAAACTTTGTTACCACTAAGGGGACTGGTTTACAACTATTGTAAAAGTGCTTTCATATTCAAAAAGGATGCACCCAATTTCATCCTGATTATTACAACATCAAACAATGACCTCTCAAGACACCCTATGACAAAAATCTGCCTCTGTGAAGCAGAACTTCAGTCCATGAGAACGTGGATTATGCAATATTATCATTGACCGCCAACACTAGTAACACTGTTTCCTAGAATAGCATTGCTATTTCTACATTGCATTTCAGCAGAAAAAAAAACAAGAATGCCCATGTGAACATTGGGTTGTACGTGAGGACATCCAGTTCAAGTTGGGTCCAGGGACATAACTGCTCCTCGAGACCCATAGCTTGTGCCCGTTACACCTAAGCGGGACACAAAGGGGGGTCAGGTAGTCTATGGAGGTTAGAGCACTGGGCCAGTAACAAAAGGTTATTGGAAGAAATCCCAGAGCCAGAATAGGTGAACAACATATAGTCTGTCCCTGAACAAGGTAGTGACACCTGTTCCTGTAGCTGCTCCCGGGTTGTTGATGTCTGTAGAAATGTCTTCACTGACAACGTGAACGTACCTGGTAAAAAAAGGGTGAAAACAAAACACTCTCACAGTGGGTTGTCATTCTAACTGCTGTATATCAGTTCACACAGCAGCTAAAGAAGAAACTCACACCTGCTGGGCAGACGTGTGATAAATACCCAGGCTCTATATTGAGTGTGTGTGTATGTGTGTGTGTGTGTGTGTGTGTGCATACATTTAAACACTAGAAACATCTCTAATGATGTTAGACAGGCCACAACATCTCAACCCAGGAGCCCTCCTGAACAAGTCTAAGGTCCATTGTTTAACAGTCTGGTCGCCCATCTGTGGCTGGTGTATAGTTACACTAACAGGACATTGGTACAACGTTCAAACATTAGGCATCAGGTTGCTTTTAAACAACCAAACATTGGTCACAAAGGCATATGGGAGTGCACTTTATAGTGACTGATGTGTGCAAAATCAGACCTCAAAGAACGGTTTCTCTAACTAGGAGGTAAACATTTTAGTTGACATCCATTAACTGAAGTTGTAAACATATCAAGACACAAATGCTTATCAGCAACAACCAGCAGGATGGAGCCACCTCCGTCAGGAGAGAAGGGTGTCTACTGGGACTAAATGATTATCCCCATATGATCTGGCATTTACTTACATGTGAAAATAGCCTTTTGTTAAAAAATATATATATTTTATCTGGGATGAGTGTCTGTCCATTGACTGGCTGTTTACTGCTGCTGACAGGTTACATGTTTTCATTCCATTGTTTCTCTCTGATAGCTTTTTCAGTTTTGCAATGCATGAATGCAGCAAAAGCAGCTATGATGTTAGCTGAATAGAACTTGAATGTATTGCTTGCTAGAATGAGTGGGAGATCAGAAAATGTCAACGTCTCTGTTTGAAGCTTTGTAGTATTTTAAGTGTATCGTTCGGTATCAAAATATCAATAAACACATTTGCTAGCTTTGTTTGTATTGGCTTGGTTTCGGGTGCAAGTTGTTAGACAGCAAGTTTTCACTTGTGCGGGGAAAATATACAAATGTTGTGGTGTTGGGCGGTGTTGCCAACTTAGCCGCTTGGTTGCTATTTTCAGACCACGCCAGTGACACATTCTTAAAAAAGTGACTAGCGACAAATTTTGATTTTTTTCTGGGGTTATCTTGGAGACTTTTATAAAATACATTCAGGGCGGATGTAAACGTAAAATGATCTTTGTGTAAAGATAAATTATTTCTATTGACCCTTTTTGGTCCTTTTAGATTGTTAATGAAGAGTGGATTCTACACAATTTTTTTTAAATGATATGGTTACTGTGACTTGTATCTACCACAACTTTATTCCTCTATCCTACACGTCCATCACAATCATATCCATACAATTTAGGCTATGACATAATTTATCGAAGAACAACTTCTCATTTGCAACGGCGACCTGGGGAGAAGCTGGGGATTGAACCCAGGACATCATACATACAAAGCATGCACTCTACCACTGAGCTACACCAACTCCACCAATAGGAACCCAGGACATCATACATACAAAGCATGCACTCTACCACTGAGCTACACCAACTCCACCAATATTTATTACTGGCCGACCAAGGAAAGAACTGATCAGGATGTGTTCATTACAAAGCAAACTGTTGTTCTGTCCATGCCGATCCAGGAGAGCGGCCTTCACATTGCATGCATACCGAGAGAGGAAATAACGAGGTGCCTAGAAAACTCCTCTCACTATGACCTCATCCATTATTAGAGGGACAGAGCACCAACAAAGCAGAGAGAAAGAGAGAGGGAAATCTAGAGCAGAGGCTCGGGCTGGAATCCCTGGGCTTGATGCCAGTAGTATACTGTATTTGCATGTATTACTTCCTATCAAAATAGGCTGGTAGAATTAACAAAGCACTCACTTACTACCTGGCTTGATACCATCTCAGAATGACACTATGGTCTCAGACTAGAAAGGACTTGGAACGCCCATCCCTAGTTTGTTGTTGTTGTCATTGGCCATCTTGTCACTTGTTCGGAGACCCATTGGCCATCATCATTCTGACACACGCTCCACCCCCATTTTCTGATGGGAAAATTAATGCATTTCATCAAAACAAATGTTAACACCATTTTCCGAATTTTTCTTTGGAAGACAAGAAAACACTGTTTTCTGCGGGGAGAAAAAAGTGTGGCATCTTTGGTTCTACATATTTGACATCCACTCAACTCTTACTAATTAGGCTTTTTGCTATTCAAATGTGGATAAAACTACCATAGAAACGGTAAATTTCATGCGCTGGATGACAAATGACAGGTATGGCTACGCTAACAGCACTGGTTTAAGTCAGACAATCTTACTTAGCTAACTAGCACTAGCAGCTAACATTATCTCAATAAAAAGCAAACACATGGCCTAAATGATAGACAGGGTTCATACACCTTTTCCAAGGTCAAATTCAAGCACTTTTCAAGCACTTTCAAGGTATTTTTTAAAGCTTTTTCCAGCACCTTACATCACCGTGAATTACATACCAATACATAGTCAAATTTAATATCTATTGTTTATATCACATTAGCGATAAACGCTATAAACAGACAAAATTGTCTTTTGAAATAGCAGAAGGATCAGATATTTGAAAACAAAATAAATGCAAACATTCGTCTTTGAAGTAGTCAATCAGATTCACCTCTTTGAACTTTTTAACAATATTTTGCAAATCAAAACAACTTGAAACAACTATGTATATGGTATACCTCAAGTGCATATTTAACTTAATTTAATCAACTCAACAAGATATTTTAATGTTTTAAACAAAATCAACTTAAAATTGACTTTGGTGGACTTTATCCTGCAAAAATAAATAAAAATTAATACGCCCAAACAAAATACTGAAAAACTAAACAAATCAACTTACTCTGTTAAATAAAACAAAACAAAAAACTGCACTAAACACCGAACAATGCACGTTTAGGCCAAATAATACATTAAGGACCTATTAAGGAGTGTCTTTGAGCTCCTTCAGCTTGTCATTTAGCTGTTTTTCTACAGCCTCCAGACTTTTGAAATGAAGCTGAGTTTTCCAACCGATTCAGCTTTCTCTGCATTACTATCTGCAGATTTCAGAAGGACCCTTATGTCCTCCTCCATTCTCTTTTGGCCTTGATCTCAGCTATCTTCTCCATTACTCCCTTTCTCATCTGAGCAGTAAGCTGATCTTTTTTTCGACGTTTTTGGTCATCCATATATTAATATTAGATAATTGTGGTATTTCTGCCAGGCAGCAGCTGCAGAGAGGAGTAGCTCCTTCGTGTAGACTATGTTGAGCAGCCCTCCAATATGGTTCACATGCTCATGAATGATCCGCTGAGCAATAAGAGAATGCTCTTGCAGGTTCTCCACCATCACCTCTTTGTTAACAGAAAACTCTCTCTCGACAGAGGCTTGACCATGGGGGAGGAACACAAGGAATAGACTGGCAGATCGCAGTCACACATGCATAAGCGAGCGCAGCAGGTTTCATTTTACGATCTCCAACATTTTTTTTCTCCATTTAAATAACGAACTATTCATGCAGATTAGATATTTGTTGTGAAATAAATACAGTTACAATTTCAAGCATTTTCAAGCACTTTATCCAACATTTAAGCACTTTTCAAACCTTGAAAACACATCATCAAAATTCAAGCACTTTCAAGGATTTCAAGCACCCGTAGGAACCCTGGATAGATCTTGGCAAGCGTTTAGAAGATTGAATACTTTAAATGAAATAAGTCACACCAATGCTACAGGTATGGACATTGACATTGTTGCTTTTGTATCAAGGACAAGTGTTCACTTCCTTCTCATCTCTACTCCAGAGCAGCACAGCCATCAAAAAATCCAATGCAATGAAAAGAATCTGATGTGTTCATTAATTCCCTGCATGCAATACCAGCGCTTCCAATCTGATCCAACCATCTTTGTGAAAGGCTAATATCATTTGATTATGAAATCAGCCAACTGATGAAACGCTATGGCTCTACAAATTAACAACCCATGCCAGTTTCACACTTCGAGATTCCATGTTTCTTAGTGCTTTAAAGATGTTTCCCTTCTGTCACATATCTACTTTCGGACACATGTTCCATACAAAGTGGAACTTTGCCATTAAACTGCTGCATTGTGTCTGCGAAAACACGGCGGACCACAGTGAAGAATTGGTAGTTGGCAACATTTGAAGATAAACACACAGATGTTTTATAGTTTTGTTCATATGCTACGCAGAATATAAATGTACGTGTGACAGAAAGAAAGGGGAGCCGCTGATGACGATGCAGTTTCTGGATAGTAGACAGACCCAAGTCTCTGCGTCATGCCAGACAACAGGAAGGTCCGGATTGGTTGAACATTGAAGAGGACCTCCTAGAAATTGGTTTCATTCTTATCAAAACCATTTCATTTTTTGGAACATTTCCTAGGCTGGACGAGATAACCAGAGTTTAAACAAACACAGTCCAAACATAATCCACATTTAGTTCTCTGAAGTGGCGTGACCAAGTTGTCCTTAACACGTGTACTTCAAACTACGCCCCGTGTACCACCATGAAGCCCTACGGTATACTCTTTCCAGGCATGCAGAACATCAGATCTGTGATACGTTTATGACGGAAATGAAGCAACTCCCATCTCAACAGGCATTAAAACGCACACAAAAAGTGAACAAAATATTCATAGCATCTTTGTCATACGTGCTAACAATAGAATTGCCATGTCGAATGCCTTTTATATCTTGGCGTACATGCTACTGGGAAAGGCGACATTGCAGGAGTGGTGTGAGTACAATAAAGGTTAGAGTGTTTTAGAGATGATCTGCATTGCTGCTGCCGGCTGGCTACATGCAACAACTTACTGCACCAAACCCCTGCAGGAAGCCTCAGCCCTGCTTACACCAGCTTTGGATCAGAGCCCACATCTCAAAGGCAGCCTCAGCAATGCCTTTCCCCCCCATAGTCACAGCATGAGTACCCGCACACACACACACACACACACAGCCAGCCTGGGAGAGCCAACAGTCACGTTTGAAAAATGTGTGTGCTTTCCAAGTCCAGCTTGAGTGTGGTGCATAAAGACAACCGTCTGCAACAGATGGGCACTGCATCCTTGACAGGAGCAGGTAAGGCTACCGTTTCAAACCTCACCACTCTGTAGTGTGTGTGTGTGTGTGTGTGTGTGTGTGCAACCTCACTGCAAAGCTATTTTAAGGTGGTTCTCTAGAAATCCGACAGCATGGCCAGTCCCCTGGATGAATTTAAGAGGACAGGACATGCATAAAACATGACGGACACGGACTGGCAGAAATACACCACCCAGTGTAATAAGGTATGCATAGACACCTCTCAGTGCAGCAAGAGCAACAAACCAACAGACGGACCGATGTGGGAGGCAGAAGGACAGCGAGAGAGAGAGAGAGAGAGAGAGAGAGAGAGAGGGTAAACAAAGACAAAATCCATACAATGACAAACACTGCCGCATTGAATTTTATCGGCTCTGTGCTAGAAGAGGCATTAGGAGGATAGAGGGGGTGGGGGTGGGTGGGTGGGGGGGTAGCGAGAGAGACGCTGTGTAGAGCCACAGACCGTGCCACGACGCTCCAGTCAAACACCCACCTCAGTGCGCTAGCTGCTGCCGGTCCCTGGCGCAGCGATCAGATTCTCCCGACGCGGGGCTTGGATGGAGGGTAGAGCGAAGCAGCGGAGGTACAGCCAGATTCAGAGAGGAAAAACCCGGACGCGAGGCAGAGGACGGAGGAGGAACGAGTCAGCACGAGTGGACGGTCTACCTGCTAGTATGTGTTCCAGTGGCGGAGCGATGGCGAGAAAGAGCATTTGGATCTAAGCATGAGAAAGAGACAAAGAGGGAGAGAAAGAAAAGCGAGTGAGAGAACAAATGAGTGTGTGTGTGTGTGATGAGTGAACCTTGAGAGTCACTGCGAACAGATGCATAAAAGGCACTCGCCCTCCCTCACTCACACACACACACACACACACACACACACACAGACACAGACACAGACACACACACACACCTCCTTTGCACTGTCAGCGCTAGAACAAGAACGCAAGGTAACAAAAAGAGAAACAGACAGAATGGTTAAAGGGTAAACAGCTTCCTCTAATATTAATTCAATAAAACGACACAAGCCGCAGATACAATATTAGCCTTATGATAGCGTGGACCCATCTTCTCAAACACATGGGTAAGGCTGGAACGCATTAAGTAAGCCAACGTTAAAAGCAACAACAAAATTGTAACCGTTCTTAAAAGATGACCAGCACTCTGAATATTATGTTGTCGGCAGTCCAACATTAGGCAACTAGATAGCTTGAAGTGCCCCGTCAATAGATCTTCTATTGATAGAAGAGAGAGTACCTGACTTACTGATTTACCTGACTGACTTACTGATTTACCTTTACCTGACTTATAGTAACCTAGATAGTATAGTGTGAGAGCAAATTGTTTACAGACTGACGGACAGACATGGATACAGAGAGACAGAGTCAGCAGCTCGATGAGAGAATCCGAAAAAGATTTGAGGTGTAAAAGTGAAAGATGGAAGAGGGAGATATAGGTGTGAAACAGAGAAGAGTAATGTTTTTACTTGTGAAATGTTTACGAATGATTTCAGTTTTATGTCCGTTATGTGTGTGCAGAAGAGTGTTCTCTGAATGCACAACACATTGAACCCCGAGCCGATGGGCTACAGCAGCAGAAGACCAGGAAAATGAGGATACAACTTGCATATTCAATCAAAAGTGGACAATAGAATAATTCAAATGTTGCCTGGTCTGATGAGTCTCAATACCTGCAGCGACATTCAGGTGGTCAGGTCAGAATTTCGCAAAAATTGAAACATGAAAGCATGGATCCATCCTGCCTTGTCTCAATGCCTCAGGGTGGTGGTGGTGGAGGTGTAAGGGTCTGGGGGATGTCTTCTTGCCACATTTTGGGTCCCCTAGGACCCATTGAGCATAATTTAAAGACAACAGCCTACCTAAGTATTGTTGCCAACCATGTCCACCGAGGGTTAATAAATGTACCCTTGGTCGTAACATCTACTGACTGCCTTCTTGCTTTGCCCTTACGTCAGAACGTTGGATTTTCTGATGCCTTGCTGTTAATCGAAATCTGACTCATGCTAAAGACCTCCTAAAATACAACACAAAACCATGATGTATGCAGACCAGAACGAGGACTACATTCACATTAGTTATGAACATGGTCTTGGAGCTCTGTATATATAGACACAAACAGACCCGCACAGAGTACTAAGACTCGAACAGAGAACCAATCAAATCACCACAACATTTGATTTCACTCTGACACACTGAAACCGACAAACCAAAAAGCAGCACATTGGTATGTTCAGAGGAAGAATATCTGATTATCGTGACGGCCGCTAAATTAAGACAATCCTCGACCGTATACAGACTCTGAGCAAAGCGTCGCTAATGAGAGAAGACAGGCCACAAAATGAGGCAAAAATCGAGCGGCCCCTAACTCTAACCAGTTTCCCGTCCAACAAATAACCAACGGACACTATCACATTAACGGAAGGAAGATTTGTGTCTCCCAGTGGAGCACAAGCGACCTATATGTATTCATTCATAGTTTCATTATGTGTACTGTTATAACACTGTGCATAGTGCATGTGGTTGTGTCACCTACACCTTTAATTACCATAGTCTGCTGTGTCTGCTAAATGACTTAATGGTAAATGGGAACAAACGTAGCGTACTAGAGAGGTGAGAGAACGGAAACAAGTCACGGGGTGAGGTGAGAGAGAGGTTTGAAAAACAATAGAGGGATCCCACTCTGTGTGTAATGTTTACGGAGAAGTTACCATAGGAACCCCAATACAGGTTCCCAATCTGAGAATTTGACCGCCCGCATGTTTTATTTGAATACACCCTTACCATACTAAACATAATGCAGAGGTGTGACTGGCAGTGTAAACGTCACGTGTCTTAAACAGTGCCCGGCAACACAGGAATAAATAGGCAGTCGTTTAAAATGATTAAATAACATGTATGACTAAATGTATTCTGGAACGCCTACGCACGCAGAGTAATGGTCTGGCCGTGAGCAACATTTCATTTTTCCTTTAGGATAATTTCTTTGGCAGCCCGATCATTTTTAGAGCTTTCATTTTTTTCATTGCCCAAATGCCAGATAATTAAATCCCTGCACCACCATCTAATGCAACGTTTCCATCTCGACATCTGATGTGGGACACATAACATAAGAGTCAACGTGTCTCAGGACTTGATTTTCTGAGCTCCGTATTGAAGTATTTTAAGGCCTGTGCTGGGTGCCTGGATCCCAAAACAAGGCACAGTCTCAAACCTACTAAAGCAGCTAGCCAAGCTAATTAAGGCAACCCAGTCTAAATAAAACCAAGATCGTTTTTTTTTTTACTAAACGAACAGCTGTTGCGACGACCACAGTTATGTAATAAGTAATAAGAAGAAGAACCATCCGAAAACCATTGATCCCAATACCGTTTATATATTACAATTCAAGGTAACGCTTATCATGCTTGAGCAACTCATCTGTTGGCAAACATACCATAATCTCAACCATAGAAAAGCCTTTGCCAATTACTCAACAGCAGTCAAAGTAATTTTAATTGAATAAATGAGCTGTGCATTAGCCATAGATTTAGGTGGCAATATACATTACATCACCCATTGCTGCTCCTCCTTCAGTCAACCCTCACTGTTTTGCAGAGCTTTGTGTTCAGCTCAGTTACCCCAGTAATTATGTTAGTATATTTGAATGTGTGTGCGCATGTACTCCTGAGGGGATGATTGTCCTAACCCTTTCACTCTCAGCTCAACCACCTCACAGAATATCTGTGGTTGAAAAAAACAGTATCATTCAGAGGTTGACAGGAAGTGCCAATATGTGTAATACAGAATAGGAAAGCTTAGTCTGTCCTGTGAGGTCTGTCCTGTGAGGTCTGTCCTGTGAGGTCTGTCCTGTGAGGTCTACAGTGAGCTGTCCTTTAGTATTTTAGCTGTATGGGCAAACATAATTTGCCATTTTGCAATTCATAATGATAGACTTCACAGTGTCCAGAAATAGGCAGACTGATATGGTATATTTTATTTATGGAAATCCTAATGACATGATCATAGGAGCACAGCGGACAAGCTAATCATTTATATAGTGATGAGTGATCTACCCATGGACAGAGTTCTGCCTTTCTCATTAACCCCTGCAATTGGAAATGTTCAAGACCAGAATATAATGAATCTGGGCAATTACCTTGTCATAATATCTTTAAAAATAAGTAAGCCACTTCATCATCATCTTGCTTTGGAAACACCAGGCACTCCACAGCCCAAATATCCCCCAAACCAGGTTCCAAATAATAAGCTATGCTAATATGCATGCTAATGAGCCAATCATTGATCTTGGTCAAATGTTGTTCTGCTCAACGAAATAGTGAAATGTTAGTCTCCTACTGTACAGCTGCAAATTGGTATGTCAACTCAACTGGCTTTTCTAATCATTTAAAAAAAACATAACTCAAGGTAATCTCAAGCAGAGGACTGATGAGTGGACCACAGTCCAAACTGTATCCATTCACTGATCTCAAGTGCTCACAGGCGGTGAACAACATCTCAATGCTTCTACGCGAGTTGCCGACCATCTCTTGTGTAGCATATCTGACGCAAATGGTTCGCCAGCTGGGTTGACTAGGGCCCACCTGAAGAAACAAGCAGAACCGGAATCGTTCATGGAGAGATTCACAGATGAATCCTAGTTTGCACCGTTTAACCAATGAGTCAGTCAGTGTGTCTTAACCCAGGAGCACCCCCACCCAGCACCCCCACCCAGCACCCCCACCCCAGCACCACCTAGCCCAGAAATAGGAAAGCATATAGGCCTCCAGCGCCCTACTGTACAGCTGCTCAAGCAGAATAATACATGCTAGCATTCATGTACAACAGTGAAAAATGTTAACATGCCAGAAATAGGCTTGACCAAAAAAAGGGAGATGATACTGTCAGGACATAAATAACACTGTTTAGAAACGTTCACCTACCAGATAAAAAAAGTATTAACAATACGTACATTTCACAGGAAACGCTAGGCTAAAATAATAACAATGTTAGTATACTGATTTTGTTTTGCTACGGACAAGAATTTACAACCACAAAACGATGCTTAAGGGCTAGAAAACAAACAATGGACATTATCGGCATACTACAATGAAATACAGGAGTTGCAGCTAAAGCAAAATCTCATAAAGTGATCCAGAGCCTGGAGGTTTGTTTGGTTGCTGTCATTATTACACTACAGTTATGAAGAAAACGCTTAAGCTGCGCTTTGGTTTAGGTCATCCTGGAGGACTGCTCTGCTTATATGCTTAGCGGACGCAAGAGCATTATTCTTCTGCATGAACTACCGTGTAGATTATGTAAACTGAAGTCATCAAGCGAAGTACATCAATCAATTGCCCGACAGATCACTTCAAATTCCAGACCACTGCCAATCGACATAAGACAGGCGTCCCACTAAAAATATATCCAAGAGCTAAGTAAGAGACGATCATTAATGTTCTTGAGAACCTAAGAAAAACCTCTATGGATCCAAGTAGCCACTATCCATTTGGAAGGCAGTGGTCTTCCAGATCTCACAACTGTTGACTTGTGGTTGACTGTCACACCTGTGATTTAAGACACCATTTTGTGTAACAAATTAGTTGAATCCCTCTTAATTTTGCAAATTCTCCATTTTCCTTTTTAGATATTTATATTGGTAACATGTAGCACCAAAGGCACCCCAGTTCGTTTGACTTCCCTGATTATGTTGGTGGGAACATGAATACTCTGCTTATTTGTGATCCCAACCACACAACCCATCTCATCTTCCCTGATGCTAATAACAGAGAAGTCAACTTGCCAAGAAGGTTATTCAAAGAAACTTCCCTGCAAACAACAGAATAAAAGTATATTCCACCAACCCATGATGAAAGAAATTTTGTCCAAATATGAGATACTTCAGACTAGGGCGATAAAACGATAACGATATGTATCACGATAGAGACACGTAATCAATATCAATAAAAAAATGCATAAAGATAAAACGTTCGATAAATTATTTTTCTTCGTCGGAAGAAACCAGAGCTTGCGACCAATGTCGTCCGCAAATTATGCAAGACTGTCGTCCCCACCAAGACTGCTAATCCCAAAAACTTGTAGATATCTACCTCTGGAGAAATTAAAATAAAACTAGGTTTACAAAACACTGCACAAACACGGCATATTTTAAAACACTTTATTTACCAGAAGGTGAATCAGCTTGTGAACTTCCTAGCACTAAACTTGCATAAAAGTGTTCTTCTCAGGTCTCAGGTTTCTCTATGTTTATATTTAAGACTGTGTACTATTTTATTACACTTGATAAGGGAACTCTTACATATTCTTTAATTTTGCACCTTAACGTTAAGATATAATTGTTAAGTGTTCATTGTGATTTTAGACTTCTGTTTACATTTTAATTATTTGAGTGTTTTCTATGGTTGTGTTGACATTTTTGTCTTTATAACTAAAGGGAATTATAATCAGAGGAAGGTTAAGTTTAAAGTAAAAATGTTTAAATGTAATATAATATTTTTTTTCCTGGTACTTATTTTAAATATGTCATAAAAAATATCAATAATTATCGATATCGACCAATATGAAACACTTATATCGTGATACAGTTTTCAGCCATATCGCCCAGCCCTATTTCAGACATTTCATACATTCCCAAGAGTGGCTGTCCTGACCAATATGACCAAAGTGAAATATGGAAAATCAACCAGGAAGTCATAAAGAACCTAACATCCGGAAAACTGTCGGCCACTCAACTCAGCTATGCAGTCAAGCATGGTGATGGCAACCTCGGCGTTTAGGGAGGCAACCTCTGCGTTTAGGGAGGCAACCTCTGCGTTTAGGGAGGCAACCTCTGCGTTTAGGGAGGCAACCTCTGCGTTTAGGGAGGCAACCTCTGCGTTTAGGGAGGCAACCTCTGCGTTTAGGGAGGCAACCTCTGCGTTTAGGGAGGCAACCTCTGCGTTTAGGGAGGCAACCTCTGCGTTTAGGGAGGCAACCTCTGCGTTTAGGGAGGCAACCTCTGCGTTTAGGGAGGCAACCTCTGCGTTTAGGGAGGCAACCTCTGCGTTTAGGGAGGCAACCTCTGCGTTTAGGGAGGCAACCTCTGCGTTTAGGGAGGCAACCTCGGCGTTTAGGGAGGCAACCTCGGCGGTTTGGGAGGCAACCTCGGCGTTTTGGGAGGCAACCTCGGCGGTTTGGGAGGCAACCTCGGCGGTTTGGGAGGCAACCTCGGAGGTTTGGGAGGCAACCTCGGAGGTTTGGGAGGCAACCTCGGAGGTTTGGGAGGCAACCTCGGAGGTTTGGGAGGCAACCTCGGAGGTTTGGGAGGCAACCTCGGCGTTTAGGGAGGCAATCTCACTTTTTGGGAAATTATCACACATCTACTTTTACCCCAAATGCTTAAGAGCAAAAACCCACATGTCATAAAGTAACACTTTTCCTATTCGGGACGTGTCAAAAAAAATTAAGTAGTAGTGGTCGTTCGTTATTCCCTTTGTGGAGACATCCACCATCTCTATTTTAGGCTAAACCCAGTCTAAATACCCTTAAAGTATTGCTTGATTAAGTGCAAAAAAAAGTAAATGTGGTGTGCAGAAATTGCGTCAATCTACAAAGCAACTCAACACCAGACCAGTGAAACTACTCGAAGTGAAATCATTTTGTTTTAAACAAGTAAACTGATGTCAGTAGCTCCGGCTGTGACAATTTCCATACAATCAGCCAAAAACAACATCAGACACATTTACAATATACATTTAGTGTGCTGGCAAATCAAAATAGCAAAGCATCTTAACTCAGTATCTGCGTTTTCTGACATAAGTGTAAATAGCTTAGCTACTGTAACAGCAAACATACACATGATATTAATGTCAGGACATAAATAGAAGGTTTCATCACATCCTAAATTAAATATATAATTCCACGAAGTGAATCTGAAACTTGAGAGTGAACGTAAAACTTCAAATGGGACACACAAGCATGTCGGTTAAAAGCTGGCAGAGGGTTTTATGATTTCAGTAAATAACTATATTGCACAAAATGAAAAATGACTAACAGCTAGTGGCATGCTGCATGCATGTTAAGTCTCTTCACCTGAACCATCATGCAAGATCGTGGTGGGGCAGATAACCGGGTGTTATATTAAAAACACCCAGTCTAACGCATGCAATGGTTATTGGTTCACAGTCACAGCTAATTGTATCAAACATACGAGCATTACTATCGGGATGTTCAATCCTGCATCATTTAGCTGGCGAGCCAATTAACTGGCTCTTTGTTCTTGTTAATGTAAAACTCCACTTGGAAGTACAAGATCTACGTAAAGAATACGTCATAATAGCCTAAGAAAGTACAAGGTCGACGTGAAGAATACGTCATTATAGCCTAAGGAAGTACAAGCTCTACGCGAAGAAGAATACGTCATAATAGCCTAAGGAAGTACAAGATCCACGTTAAGAATACGTCAGAATCGCCTAAGGAAGTACAAGCTCCACGTGGAGAATACGTCATAATAGCCTAAGAAAGTAGGCTACAAGCTCCACGTGAAGAATATGTCATATAGCCTAAGGAAGTACAAGATCCACGTGAAGAATACGTCATAATATCCTAAGAAAGTACAAGCTCTACGTGAAGAATACGTCATAATAGCCTAAGAAAGTACATGCTCTACGTGAAGAATACGTCATAATAGCCTAGGGAACTACAAGCTCCACGTGAAAATACGTCATAATAGCCTAGGGAACTACAAGCTCCACGTGAATAATACGTCATAATAGCCTAAGGAAGTACAGCAGCATAACGCAACGTAATGCCCAAAACGGCAACGGGTGGTCAACGGTAATATAGTAATTACATCTTAACTACTCTATGCGGTCGAACGTAACAGCGAATTTATTTGAACACAGACTAGTCAGAACAGTAAAGTGCTTTCCTAACACACACGCACGCGCACACACACACACACACACACGCACAACACATACAGTAAAATCGCGACTCTTACCTTGGTATGTTGTCGGTAAATCGACAGATTTTTTAAGGATTTGAAACACACATGCCCATTCTTAACCACGCGCGCTGCTGTAGACTCACGCCGCATATTTGCATGTACGCGTTCATTGGCTAACAACGCGAAGCACCATCGATTCGAAGATTTCCATTGGTGGGATGTGAAGTCAGTCAACGGATCAGCTGCATTTCCCGCGTCCACATGTCTTTCTGCTCGCGGTGGGGACGTTTGATTATCTGGCCCGTGTTGACCCGGAAGGAGGAAAATATCTGTGTTTTTTATGTTTGGATTGTCATATGAACGGAATAATAAACACACAGTATTCCTCACGTCGGGATCATGTAATAACCCAGCAAATAAAAATAAGAAAATAATACTCAATAATTCAAAGATGCATTTTGGTGGGATTTCAATTAGTAAATAGAAACAGCCTGGTATTTTAAAGAATATGGACATGTCAAGAATCTACTGCATATATGTACTCTCTACAAATAGTAGCCTTTAGTCATTAGCCTTTACATCTATATAATTTCTGATATTTTTTCTAACATTTGACACAGGAAAACACAAAGCAAGGAATCCAAGACCATACATCAATGCAGAATCTCACTGATCATTTTGAGTAATCGTTCCGTGCTTGTGGACTCCTCCTAAGCTCACTCTTGACATCTCTAAGGGGACTCCGGTCACTATAACAAAAGCTTGATTTTGACCTCAGTAAGCCATTTCTACGAGAATCTGAAGGAATTTTTCTAGGTCATTGACTGGCTGGAAGATTAAAAGACATAGATTCAACCTCCTGGCAAGCAGACAGAATTAATTCTGTCCGAATACTTAAAAAAGGACATGAATCCTAACAAGGTTCCCCCGAGCGATTAGAAGCAAAACAACGCTCGAACTCTACATGCTTAACCAAGCTCTTTATTCTAGCACCACTGGCGCTTCAGCGTTTGTGTACCAATGGGAGTGGGAACTTTAATAAATGGAATCATTAAATGAGAAGCCAATTGCACCTTGTTGCTGAACCCAGATTTACTTTGCAGAACCACTAGGGTCCAATCAAACAAATGCACTTGGATACTGCACTTCAGGGGCCCCAAAGGTGTCAAATAAACACTACTAAATAGTTCTGACATCTCATATGGGAAAAATTGGATGCTCGATACCTCAAGACTGCGCTTTGCACAGACAGAACCTTCTACTCCCAGAGTTTCTATTTGTTTGAAACTTCACAACCTGCCGTTTCCCTCCATAAACTGCTTCCCACTGGGGCACAGGTCTCAAATGTAATGCTCATCAACCTCACTCACAAATGGCCTTAACAGTAAGATTATTCAGCCATAACAACTTGGTGCGTTATATTATTCTGTGTGTAAAGATTGATGAAACGACAATCTAACTTGGATGCAATGCCGTTGTTACATCTATGCCTTGATGATTATTGTAACTGAAATGTAAAAAGGGAAGTAATAGACCAAGGCACTTGTTATTTCACACTGTGTGAAATGCCCACAATAGTCAAATGAAATGACCGTGTCCAACTATATGTACACATGCTATATATAAACGCAAACCAACGTGTATTCCTCTCTCACAGAGCGTGAAAGATTGTGCGGAAAAAACCCAAAACAAAGACATTTCAAACACTCAAATCATTTATGCTCACAGTGCAGGAAGTGCCCAAAAAAAAAATCCAATCTAAATCCATCTCATTACTCTTCACATATTATCCAGTCAATCGTTATTCTATGCCCACACTGGGTAACCTAAGCACAAGGATCAACAGTGCGAGTATGAGGATGTAGTAAAGAACGCTGCATGCAGTGCGTCAGCTGAAATGCTCAACAACTCAGTCTTTCAGGACCAGTGGTGCTTTTACTGTAGCCGCAACCTCAGGCCCCATGAGCTCCTCCACAATGGCCAGGGCAAATTCAAAGCTGGTTCCTGGCCCCCGACTGGTGATCAGATGGCCATCCTTCTCCACACGGGCTTCAGAATACTTGTAGTGGCCTAGGGAACCGTAATGAGGGAAAAAATGCACCACAGATTAGCACGAGTCTGCAAATGGAGATCATTTAGTATTGATTCCAACAAATTAACAACATATTGGTTTAATCTTTCCTATCAAAAGTGTGATCAATACATTTTTTATTTTTACACATTGTGGTTGTTTTGTAAACCCTTGAAATTAAATTACAATTGTGCATTATGACTTTGTTTATATGATCATTTAATCATTGTCTGAAATATACCACCATCTGCTGGACAGATGCAAGATCACAGTCTTATGTCATTGTTCAGCTGCACCAATAATAAATGTGCTTATTATGTTGATAAAATATGCTACTTCTCATTCCACAATATGCCTCTGAAGTCAACATGTACATGTAATTTGTGCTTTAAAAACTTGATAAGCTTCAAAACCACATTGTCTGTGATCGAACCACGTGGCTATCATTATATCCCTGTGGAAGACAGGCTGTTTCTGGTGCCTCACCTCCAGTCATCATCTTGTCTTTAGCAGCGGGGTGGCTGGTCACTGTGCTGCCGAAGGCAATACCGTGTGCCAGGAGAGCAGTGGGACCTGGGGTTGTGGGCGATTGAACAGTTAGACCAAAAACTCTTTAATCTGTATTCAATACAAACCGTAAAAAAAAAAAAACAGACACAAACGTGCGAGACACTGGACAACTAAGGTGTCAAATAATTCCTTCTTCAATAACAGAGCAAAGTCCATGTACAAACAATGATATCATACCGTGATATCACCATTTAATCTGACATATAAGCAGTTATTTTATTCATTCAAACTTGGACGGTCTATATTTAACAACATATATAGTTTCATCCCCCCTCATCATGCCAAATTTAGAGGAAGAGAAAACCAGAGACTAAAAATAATGAACTTCGTGTCTCCAGCGTTAACATTGGCTATGTCCTAGACTGAAAATAAATAGAAAGCTGCTGGATATTCTCTTTGGCCTCGCTCCCCAACAGTCTAAAGAATACAGTCCACTCTGGCAGGCAGTCCGGGCCTGACAGTTAAAGGCTGAATATGGGCAAAAACATTAAAATAGCTTTAACGTTAAGAACTTCAATAGGCCAACATGTACAGAACGTTTAGAAAACATTCAGCTAAAATGCCACGTTCTCCGCGTGTTTCGGGGAGCAATGGGGAATCCGATCTCCACACATCATTAAAATAAACTATAAACTTATGTACATAAATATTCAAACCCCGAATCAGTACTGAAAAGGTTTTTAGCATCATTAACCGCTTGAATGTTGTTGGTTATGCCTCTAGCAGCCTTGCAAACATGGCTTTGGAATTTGGGGCACAGACACACACAAAGTCTTTCACAGAGTTCTGACCAAGGCTCTTCTTGTCTGATGAAGTAGTATAACTGAACTTCAACGCCAACTGACTTCCGGGAACTGCTAATGACCCCACTGCTAATACACTGATAATCCTGTAGACATCACTGGCATCTAAGGACCTCGTAAAGACATTTGATGATGACACAGCAGTTACTAATTATGTATTCAATTCTGAAATATAGTGTCAGTATGCCACAGTAGCCTAGCATTTGCAGAATGTGACAATTTTCCCCTTCACTCTACAGATGCAAATTACCCCGGAATGAAGAAAATCACACATCATCCCATAGCTGCAATACATAATGAAAATACTGTTCAGAGAGATAAGAGCATGAAATGGGAGAGAGGAGGCTCAATGGAATTTATACCAAATATGAAAGAATTGAGTCAAGCACTTTTCACACCTCTGTTCACATTATAAATAGAATTATTTTCAGATTACCAGAGCACAATGTGACACCGCTGGTGGTTCTTCTATTTGGCAGGTTCATTATATTCCTGTGGGGACATGAGCCATTTTCTAGGACGGCCTTCGGTCTGCTCTGCTGCATAAGTCCCATGTTCTCATTTACAACGTCCTTCCCGTGACCTCCACCACAACAGACGGGCTCAAAATATGAGCGCTAGGGGGCTTTGTCAGTGGAACTAATATGTCAATCAATCTACATTTCTAATGTCAATTTGGGTAAAAATGCTAAATCTTTATCAATGTGCTTTGGTTTCTGCTCATAATGGAAAGGGCAAGGCAATATCGCCGACCCGATAACTCAGAATCTAACCCTAAACAGTCAATGTCTAAAAATTGCCAGTTGTTAATTTCAGTTGATATCTTGTCCCAGTGGACATTGACACAGACACATTCTGGATTGTGTGAGCGGCCGTGTACTAAAGATGTTGGTGTATCTCACAGGAAGAACAGCACCTGCACAGATGGCAGCTATCAGCCCCTTCCTGTCCTCCTGGTCTTTCAACACTTCCTTCACAGCAGGGGACTACAAGACACACAAAATGGAGATCACATACAGAGAGATAAGTCACTGCATATTTAAACAGAATGCGTGTTAGAACTAGATTCTGCGGTGAATGTGCATTTACAATAGTAAATAATTAATGCCCCAAAGAAACACTTGTAGCTCTCCTAAATAAGTCACTAAAAACATTGCACAGGACAAATGTTATAGATAACAAAGATTAAGTGTATTCTAACCTCTGACAGGTTCTGGGCACCCAATAATCCCCCTGGCAGAACCACCACATCATATGGTCCCTGGAACATGGAACATCGAGACACTATGGAACCAATTCCAGATGCATGCATACGTTTTGGAAATGAGTCCAATAATTGCATTTGTGTGACATTTGTGTTTCAGATAGAAGGCCCCACATGTTCTGAGACTTGAGACGCAAGACAAATGAGCATAATATAAAACGTTATTTGCTGTAAGCGAAGTGGGCTGGATTCAAACCCATTCTGCAGCAGTACATGAGAAACTGGAACCGGTTAAGAAAACATATACACAATGGATGTCGGAATTGTTCACACTTTTTACTGTTATTCCGACTATTTATAGATTTCAGGAGTCATAACACTACAACTATAGGCTACCCATGTCCTATAGACAAGGAGTGACAGCACTGGAAACATATACGTTTTTAATTTTTGACTCAAAATGTATTGGAGTAGCCATTTTAACAGCCTGGTTGTTTAGGCAGCTGTGTAAGTATGTGGCTGTCGGCTGTGTATAAAGGAGCAAAGGGAGGGACAGGAGATTCCTGACCTGCTTGCGGGCATCCTCCAGGTTGGCATCAGGAACCAGGTAGACGTCTCGGCTACACTGCACAGGGTCTTTGCTGGTCAACCCCGCCAATGTCACAGCAATCTGCGGGATGTAAACACAATCTAAAACTCATTCAACCGCATACATACACAGCATATTGATTGTTGTATATACGCACATTTCTGCCAAAGTAAATTCCTTGTCTGTTCAAACATTCATGGCGAAATAAACACTTCTCTAATTCAGTTTTTTCTGATACACTGCCCCATTAATAATAATGCGCAAACAGCTATGTGCAAACAGCACGACTTCATAAACGAATGTATTACTGTAGCCTTATAGAAACTACATACATACTGCAGTGAGCTGTTCATTTAACTGGTCTAGCTGGCCAGGTGAATTGGGCCAAATTACAATAACATTGGCAAGTTAATAAAAGCCAGCTGCTTGCCTGGACAACTATGGCTAGAAATAGATCTGCAACCATGCATGTGCCAGACCTTATGAAACAGCTTGACCAAAGATGTGTTAACAAAATCTCCAGATACACTTAGTTGCAAGTAAAAGTCAAGACAATGATCGCCAAATCCCTGCGCAAAAAAGGTCTACATTGTTGTGCCAGCGGATTGCGCATGCGCAGGAAGTGTAACAGCCATTATCAGGTTGTTGCACCAAGTACATTTGTGGCTATATCATTAAATGCAACTTTAGCTACTCACACGTCGATATTATCTATTTAGATCCGCGTTGTTTCGCCACCTAGACTAAAGTTTGTTAGCAAGCTGCGAACTGCTGAGAACTGCTCAGCATTTATTTTGCCTTTATTTGAAGCCAACAATCAAGTTAAAAGCTGGACATATGTACTAACCCCAGCTCTACGCATTATGTCCACGGGTATAACCGTCTCCATCTCCTCTGCACCTTTACAGAGGATTACCAAGGCCCTTTTGCTTGCCATTCTTGCGCGACTATGCAAGTACGAATATGCCGGACGACTTTTATTTTGGTTGAACCCACGTGGTCACACACTACAGGATGGTTGAAAGGTCAAACAAAAGCAGGGTTTGAACTTTCACACTACATTAATAAATGGCATTCGTGAAAATATGCAATAACGTAATAACAAACAATTGCATATTTGTATGCGTAAATCCTTTATTTTTGTGCAGTGTGTACGAATAAATTATTTCACTGATGCCCACGCATTTCAAATAACAACCAGCAGAGGGAGCCATTGACCTAACGGAGTCTTTATTTTCGGTCTTCATACAAAATGCCTTCACCTGTAAACATATGTTGCTGCCTAACAGAAAATATGTTATTAAATATAGGTCAGATTTTTTTTTTCAAACATTTTTGACAATTATAATGTTTACTATGCAATAATTTAAATATCAGAACGGAGAAAAAGTCATTTTGTTTTTTACTTTCTCAATTCCCGGGTGCAAATGAGCGGTCAAAGGAAGGTCGCTGTACATCTTTGAATCTCAGTCTGAGAACTTTTGCACCAAATCCTTCCCAGCAGAAGAAGACATCTCTTAAGGCACCTCGGGGAATTCTATTCCAGTGCAAATCCCAGACTTAATGTCTGGGGCTTTAGTGTGCAGGCCCCCTTTCCCAGTTTAATGTGCTACTTTGCATTCTACTCCAGAGATCCACTTTCATTTTTGTGCGAGGAACAAGAGCCCACTGAAACTGCAGATTAGACAAAGCGTAGGGGGTGCTGGCGACAGCTTGTTTGTTGCGTGTTTGTGAGCCGATCCACGAGCCAGCGGTTATTACCAGCATATGCAGCTGGGATAAACTGAGTCAGAACCACAGTGGTACACAAGCTCATTTGCCTAAAACATGGATTTATTTATCAATTTACTTATTCCTTTGCAGAAGGAGCTCCCAGCATGTTTAGGATCACATTCAGGACATGCCAATTAGAGTGATTTGCAAACCAGGTAACCTGGTAAGAAAACGGATTAGTATCTAAATCACAGACAATGCAAATTCCCGAGCCATCTGTACAAGGCCACAAAAACTTCCAGTGCAGATACCATTTTTACTGTTTACAATGTCTCTCGTGTTTATAACTTTTTTTACTACTGATATTTTTGCCATAAAAACATTTTACAGCAAGTAATATTATAAAACCTGTGTTTTGGGTCTGTGGGTCTTTGGAGGAGTCAGGATCAATAAGAGTGTGATGATTCGGTATACTAGAATTCCTGAATTGGAGCGCCAATGACCACTCCTACTCCTGGATTCCCAAACATTATGTTCCTTCAACACAGCGTTTAGGGATACTAAAAATGTAATGCCTAGAATCTGCTCTGAAAAAAATCCTTACAAGGAATATGAACAGGACTTTTGATCCTTAGTTGGCAGAACTACAAAACAGTTTTCAGTCTTGCATGCTCTCTCTCCCCCTCTCTCTTCCCCTCTCTCCTCTATCTCCCTCCATCTCTCTCTCTCTTTCTCCATCTCTCTCTCTCTCTCTGGTATGTGTTCTGCTTGTTAGACCACAGATTAAATCTTCTTATCGATGTCTTTTAGAGGAACAGGAGCCTGGTTGTTGCTCAGTGAACTCTAGCTTATTATTATTCTCCAGCGTATGCTGCCTCCTGCCTGCCAGGCCGTGCCAGGCCATGCCAGGCCTTGCCTCTGCTTTGCTTTATCTGGCCCACCACAGAGGTCTCTTCACAAACCTGAAGGGCTTCTGGAACTCAACCACCAGGGATTCTACACTACAGAATTTTTTTTAGAATGAAAAAAAAGGAAATCCACAGACAGAAATCAGGGAATTCCACAAATTACTTTTTGTCACAAAGTAATCCTGTTACCATTTCTCTGAATATGAAACGGTGTAAACATGGAAATAAACTCATTTTTGCGTTGTGAATGTATATGCAAAAGCCCTGTTTGGTTAAGATATACAGCGGCAAAACCCTGCTTCAGATTCTTGGGGAAAGAGGTGCAACTACTCAAAATGGTCACAGTCAAATTGGTTTTGTGGGAGAGATTAAAACATTTTCGAATATTTCTTTTTTGAATATATTTTTTTAAATTGCTATATTTCCGTCATACGTCAAACTACTCCATGGTAACTTCTCTCGGTTGCTTATTCCTCCCATTCAGGTACAGCCAGTTCTGAAGGGCTTGTTCCGCCACAGTTGAAGATTGGAGGAATATTTTTGGGGCATTTTATCTGCCCATCTGTGTACAGACTGTATCGGGTGTCTGTTTCACGCATTGTGAGCCACAGAGAGCAGGTGACGAGTGACATGCATATCATCTTGATTGCATCGCAGCGCTGTTTCCTCATGGTGCCAAGTGCTCAGGTGGCAGGTGGAGGCCTGCGTGTGGAAGGATGTGCGGAACAAGGTGACTATGAGTGAATGTTAAACACCCAAGTTAGAAGATGGCCACTCAACAGACACAAGATGGCGCCAGCTCAATAAATACCACTGAACAATTTACCTTGACATCGGGACACCTCGAGTTTTTGAAACGTTGATATTGGAGAACTGCAGTTATTATAATTTAAAAACTGCTTTGGAGGACAGAAAGTCACTCCTTTTCTCTAACAAGTTCTAACAGGGAAATGTTTAAATGAAATACATTTTACCGTTCGCATTCACTATTTTCTCGCTTTTAAGGTTTGTAAGATATTTAGTTGAATTATTATGACGGTGTTTTAGTTACCACTGACATGGACAATATTGCAAACTAGGACAGCAGCTCGTTAATGTGTATGTGTAGCAACTCAAACACAGAGTGGTCCTGGAGACATTTTAGCTTTCAATAATTCCATTGCAATAAAATCTTGGCCCGTCCTAAACTCTGTGGAGTGAGTTCTAAAGGGCACAATATCACAACCCCGTCTCTCTCTTAAAATCCCCCGTTTTGTAGCTTCTCTTTTTCCGAGTCTCTCTCTCTCTCTCGGGCCCCAATTGATCCCCTAATGCCATGCTGTATGACCCTATCTTCAAACCCCGAGGCTGGGGGCTGTTCCCTGTGGCCGTACTCCCACTCAGTGCCACCCCTGCCATTACCCCACAGAGATGGTAATAAAGACACATGCAGGATTAGTGTTGTGTGCTTAAAGAAGTGGTGCCAGAATGAGAGGCCATGCCCACTGGCCACAAGCCGTCTCCGCTCTGCTGGGCTCCCCTCAGCCTCAGCCTCCCACGTATACGCTCCTGTCTCTGTCTCTCGGGGTGATCTGCGGCTCGCTGATAGACGTTCATAATATTAACGTTTGAGCGGCGCTAGTCGTGAGCTGCACGAGTAGCAGTGGGACGGACTTCATTCTTGAATGTGTTCGGATCAGATGCTGTAGGTGCTGTTGCATGACAGCGCCCCCCCCCATCATCATGAAGTGACGGGGAGCACGTGTTGATGGAGAGTGGCGTACGGGACAGGACAGATGCCGCTGTTTTTACCCACATTTCTCCCCCTGAACACGGCATGACCGATCGGTGCAAGGATCTCACTACCAGTGGACCATCTTTCACACAGTAGTTGTCTCAGGCCACGTCACGCGCATCTCCCAGTTGGCTCATCTCCCAGTTGGCTCATCTCCCAGTTGGCGCATCTCCCAGTTTGGCTGTAGATCCCTTATGTTTCACACACACATGGTGACTATCAATGCACTACCTTTTCCCAGTCTCCGCTACAAACCGCGGTATTATGGTCTCTCTCCACCTGTCTGTTTTGGCTACTTTCACCCTCTCTCGCTGTTTGCTTTTTACCTTAGTCACGCTTCTGGAGATTCGCATGCCAGCAAGGCCCAGTGTGCAGTGAGAAAGGGCAAGTTCTGTAATACTTGGCTAAGTTTACATGTTCATTCACACTTGATTATACGGTGAAGTGTACGCTTCACCATGTTTATGGAAGTCTACTGGAGAGGCAAGGAGACAGTGGCCTCAATTTACTACATTATCACTGCCAATGTTCAGGGTAAAGTGGAATACAGTTAACGGAGATGAGACAAAACATTATGACTGCCTCTTTGCTGTAGGACCTGAGTGCCACCAAAACAACTCTGCCTCACCCCTGAAGGTGACCTGTGGTTTCTGGTACCAAGACACTAAGACCCCTAAATGTGTCTTGTGGTATCTGGTACCAAGACATTCGCAGCAGATCCTGCCGGTCGTAAGGTGAAACCACCGTGGATCGCATTTGTTAGTCCGGCACTTTCCACAGATTTTGTAGCTGTCGTTTGTCCCACCTGAAAACACATTCGGTGGGTCCTCACCCGTGCTAACCGGGAGCACCGCAGAAGTTTGCGGTTTTAGAGATGCTCAGACCAGGTCGTCTGGCCATAACAATCTGTCCCTTGTCAAAGTTGCTCAGGTCGTTTTTCCTGCATCCAACACATTGACTATGAGAACTAATTGCTAGCGTAATGAAATATAATAATAATAAGGTAGCACTTCTGTCTGTAAGCGGACGGAATGGGGTTGTGATGTACTGTGGAGTGAAATACAGTTTTTTGTTTGCGTTCACTTTCTTTTTATTGTAACGTGAAGGCACCCTCTCCCCTATCAGCATCGGGAAAATACACCAGGGAGAACCACCTGGCCTGGGGTTGCCAAACGGGCCTGTGAACACAGCTCAACTGACACCCCCTGACAAGGCACACCTGCCCCTAATCATGCCCTGTCAGGGGGGAAGTTGATAGAGTCACCAGTAACGTGGATGACTGAAGAGTGGGACACTGGTCTTCACCCCTGGGTTTCATTTTTGTTTATGCTTAATCTCTCCCACTTTTTGGTTAACAAATGCCCTCCTGGTACTGTCTCTGTTCTCCGTGTCTCCCGGGTTACAGTGTTTGGAAACGGCCGGGTTTAACCAGCAGCTTTATGCCAAAGAAGCGCCCAGGTTTATTCTATAAGCATAAGACTGTCCCTAACTGTAGAACCAGCTCAAATAAACCACATCCCCAAGACTTTTTCAAGTAAATGTAACTAAAACATTTATAAACAATCTTCTTTCAACAGCTTGTCAAAACTACCATGGAAACCTTGAAATTAATGCTGTTTTTATATTGTTGGAAAGGAGACTTTTAGCTCGGAGTGTATATTTTCCGGCATTTGGATATAAACTACCTGTAGACAGGCGTCTCAATTATGAACGTTTTTGTCCTCGTCGTTCCTCTGCTTTTGATTTCCACATAAAAGAGAAAGGTGATATATTCTTATGATTGGAAATGTTCAATGGTTCTCCTCGCGAAGTGGGTTGCGCTGTCCTGTGCAGATAAGGTGCGGGCATACAAAATGTGCCTGTCTAGAAATGAAACCCCCGACAAACAGAGGAGCGTCGTCGTCCCGGACACAGTGGGAGAGGATGAGGCCAGGGTGGAAGCCTTTGAGAAGAGCGCCTTTAATATCTGCGGCTCCGTAACATCAGTCAGGTGACATTTCGGCGGCACCATCAAGATCCAACGGTGACCACGCTGCTCCCACAATCAATTATCCACGCATAACATCCTGCCAGTGTGCGGACATGAATCAGCCCGGGACCAGGCCTTCTCTGATTCACAAGAATAGAGAACTGGGGCCTTTCGTTCAACCCAATGAGAATGGAGAAATATGCTCTGGTTGCTGATGAGCGAGAGACGAGGAAACGATCTAATAGACGAAAAGAATGTTTTGCATAATTCAGAGAGACATGTGATTTACTTCACCAATAGTGGAATGTGATGTATGGAAAATGATCATATGTGATATGATATGTGATATGATGTGTGATATGATTATATGTGATATGATATGATTATATGTGATATGATATGTGATATGATTATATGTAATATGATATTTGATATGATCATTGTGTATGTGATATGATATGTGATATGATATGTGATATGATATGTGATATGATCATTTTGCATGTGATATGATATGTGATATGATATGTGATATAATCATGTCACGTAACATAATAATGACTAGATCATGTATCCCTAAGATATAAGTCACATGACTCAATACGGAATTTCCTGAAAAGTGATAACTAATGAAATATTGGTGTAAATTGACGGCCAATCACTGTTTTATTGGCCCATTTATGTTTGTCATCTCTGATATTTTGTAACATGCAAGTGTTTGCCCATAATTACTATACATGGTTAAGTATTATGTTATAAACAGCAAGGTGCGTTGGAATGTTGATGGTAAAAAATCTCCGATACAGATGTTAGATTTTGAGCTGTGTAACCCTCTGGGCCACAAAGAGCTGTGTGAGGTACACTGAGCGATGAGTACATGGGAGTCTAAGACGGACGTGAAAAGTTCCAATGTTGTACAGTCCTGAGAATACGTGACTTCGCAGCCAGCCGGCCAGCTGGCTAGCCCTGCTGTGTTTGACAAAGAGAAGCGCTCTACTCCACCACTCTACTTAATTTCCATCTGTATGCTATCACTAGGCTGTCAGTGGTTGGATTGCCCTGTAGTTTGCTTGATGAATGGGGGGAGATCCTATTGAGTGAATAATCTGTCCAGTTTACAGAACAGACTGAATGTTCATCTGACAGACTGTGGCTTGGTCGCACAGAGATTTGAAAATTATTGGCAATCCCATAGCCCCTTTAAGTCTGGACGTGTGAATGTGAAATCAATGCTACATCCATAGAACAGTTTGTTTCTCTGGGCTCTGAGTCGCTTTGAGATTTATATAAAAGTGATGGATCTTCACTCTAAGAATGAATAAGCGAACCTTAAGAGATCAGCGTATAATATCCTGTTTCTAGGGTTTGTAGATTTTATTTCTCAGGACAGTGTGTTTTTACAAAACAATACCGTTAAACACATATTTGAATGATTTTTAAGTATTTGATTGTCATAAATGTAAATAAACCTGAGCCCTACTGTGTACGCTAGGACTACAACACATATAAAGTCAAGGCACATCAATCACCTTAACGCACATTAAGTCTTTCCTAAACAAATGGAAACATTTCCTTAAAAAAAAAACACATCAACACACATTTACTTTAAACTCAACACACAGAAATGTCTTCTTCAAAACAAACACTCATCTCAACAAATATCAATCATTACCTACACATTGGCGTAGCATATACATTTTGAGAAACCTTCGGAGTAAGCAAACATATTATTTAGTGAGAAAACAACCCTGAATATTCTCCTGGATGTCCCTGAGATTCTGCTTGACCCAATTACATGTTTAACTATCATGCTAGTCTCAACAGCGTTGAGCAGATGACCCAATCCGCAACAACAGCAATGATATCTAACTGTCTAAATTCAACAACAAAATCCATTATGTCCTGCAATTTTTCCTGTGGAAAACTTTGCTCTTTGAAATAATAAATACATTCATAAAAAAGTGTTGAACTCGATTGATGATGTAGATAACATATCTAAAAAAAAAACATTGAGCCCTCATTGCAAACAGCTGAAAATTGTCGATGAATAATAATTGTTTATGAACCATTTTATTGTATCACACCTTCAAATAATATTTTAAACCTTCCGTGGACAAAGATCTGTTAAACCTGTAGTTTCTGTTACCGATCATAACAAAAGAAATGTAACAAAGTCAAGGACCCCGGGTTTGAGAAACACTGATATATACATTACACTGACTAGTTTCGCTCGGGCTCCCAATATCACGCTGCCGCTTACTTCATATGCAAAGGAGGTGTGCGCTCTGCAGTGCTCTCCGGTCCCTGTTTAAAGTACTTCACTCTACACATAACTGGAAGTGGCAGCAGCGACTAAATCGGGGCCAGAAGCGAGATGGCTCTCTGCAATGTATAATGCACTTAACTCGTCTCCCTGTTGATTGTCTGCATTAAACTCCAGTCAAACAACGAGGCCGAAGACAATAAGAAATGCTACTTTTCATTCCAGTTAAACAGTGACAACATCACAAGTCTTTCATTACTGCGTAAGTGGTGCCACCGTTCACATCGTGGAGTCACCAGAACGGGATCCAGTACCACTTACAGATGTTCTAGTGTTTCTTCCAAATGTGGTGTTCTGCATTCGTAATGCAATTTAACATCAACAGAGGGACCAAAGTGCTGTATCTAACTTGTAACGGGACCTATGAATAAATATGGCAACTGTTAAGACGGATGCATTTAGCCTCTATGCACATCCACCACAACAATGTGTTTTAAGCCCCGCACAGTGGTCTTCTCCCAGTGTGCACCAGTGCAACCCCAGGCCGTTCTCCAACCAGCAGTCCAGGCAACAACACAGTGCTTGGAGAACTGCATTATTAAATGGGCTCTGTGAAGGGCCTCCAGGTAGCTCCCATGACCAGACGCAGAGAGAGAGAGAGAGAGAGAGAGAGAGAGAGAGGGAGAGAGAGGGAGAGAGAGGGAGAGAGAGAGAGACTAACTGGGGGCTGTTTGGCTTAAGTGTTTTTTATTAGGATAGATGGAGACTTAAGCCTCATAACGGAGCTTCAGCTATGTCTCCCAGAAAGTAGCCCTTTCCCTTCTCTCCCTTTTCCCATCTCTCTCTTTCCCCATCTTTCTCTTTTCCCTTCTGTCTCTTTTCCATTCTCTCCATTCCTTTTCACCCAGCCCACAGCGAGTCCATATCTAAACATCGGCTCTTCACTCACAGATATGCAGCATATTCTCTTTCTCCGTTGGCTTCGCATTCGCCCCCTCAAAATACCGAGCCTGTACACTGGAATCCTGCAATTTCCCTCAGCATCTGCAACAGGCCTATCTACAGTTGGCCGAACCAATAATCATTATGATTGAAAACCCACAACAAGGAGAGGCATTGGGACCGATTCCGCAGAACACTACTTAAGCATGCACATGTGTGCACATTTCCGGTCATTCGAGTGTGTTCATGTCGTCCAAGGTTTGGAAATGTGAGGACGACGTGCACCCCTCTCACAGTGGATTGATTCAAGTGACCCCCTGACATAACCTCCTTCACCAGTTGTAATCGCAACCCGTGCTGGGACACTCTAACAGTAACGACCTCGCCTCACAACAGAGGAGATTAAATGAAGAGAGTTCACTACAGAACCCGCATCCAGATTCATGGGGCACTATCCTGCCATTTGGTTCCTGTCCACCAGGGGCTCCCATTAACCTGTACCTGCCAAGTGCATAGACACCTAAACGGAAGTGCTGTTGAGAAGAAAGCCCGTTATGTCTTTTTCGTTGCATCATCTCTCATCTGTCTGTTGGTGTGATTGATGTGTCCCACCCCTATTGTCACCACTGCATCGCTATAGTTACATGGCACCCTGTGTGATCCCCTAGTGCCTCACGCGTGTGGGAATACAAAGACCTGGCACCGGGCAACGGAAGGAGAGAGAGAGGATGGAGGAAAGAGAGAGAGAGAGAGGATGGAGGGAAGAAAGGAATCCAATGGATACGACCAGCTGTTGTGCTGTCAGAACCCTGGGAACATATTCCCTTCTTCTCTCGTCATGCCATGCAGACTCTGATACTGTAGTATTTCATGTTTAGTGGTCACTGACAATAACCCAAGGAAACAGCCTGAATACCTCTAACCGGCCCTGGTGGAGGACAGAGGAGCGGAGTGGAAAGGACATCTCATATCACCGGCATGGGTTAGTTATGACGCGCTGTGACTTACAGGTCATTGTAATAAATAAAACTAGCAAACCTGTAAAAACAGATACATAATTATCAGTCAATACAAATGTATAACATTAGCTTAAAGTAATGAGAATGATCTTTTTATAACGATGAGGGCAACATAAAAAGTTTGAAGTGTTAAAGAAATAACTAAAAAAGAACGCCTGGAGCACAGGGATGGGGTACACACAGCAGACTATTATATGAAACACAGGTAGGGGTACACACAGCAGACTATTATATGAAGCACAGGTAGGGGTACACACAGCAGACTAATATATGAAACACAGGGAGGGGTACACACAGCAGACTATTATATGAAACACAGGTAGGGGTACACACAGCAGAGTGTTATATGAAACACAGGTAGGGGTACACACAGCAGACTAATAGATGAAACACAGGTAGGGGTACACACAGCAGACTATTATATGAAGCACAGGTAGGGGTACACACAGCAGACTATTATATGAAACACAGGTAGGGGTACACACAGCAGAGTGTTATATGAAACACAGGTAGGGGTACACACAGCAGACTATTATATGAAACACAGGTAGGGGTACACACAGCAGAGTGTTATATGAAGCTCAGGGAGGGGGTACAGACAGCAGAGTGTTATATGAAGCACAGGTAGGGGTACACACAGCAGAGTGTTATATGAAACACAGGTAGGGGTACACACAGCAGACTATTATATGAAGCACAGGTAGGGGTACACACAGCAGACTATTATATGAAGCACAGGGAGGGGTACACACAGCAGACTAATAGATGAAGCACAGGGAGGGGTACACACAGCAGACTATTATATGAAACACAGGTAGGGGTACACACAGCAGAGTGTTATATGAAGCTCAGGGAGGGGTACAGACAGCAGAGTGTTATATGAAGCACAGGTAGGGGTACACACAGCAGAGTGTTATATGAAGCTCAGGTAGGGGTACACACAGCAGAGTGTTATATGAAGCACAGGTAGGGGTACACACAGCAGAGTGTTATATGAAGCACAGGTAGGGGTACACACAGCAGAGTGTTATATGAAGCACAGGTAGGGGTACACACAGCAGAGTGTTATATGAAGCACAGGTAGGGGTACACACAGCAGACTATTATATGAAACACAGGTAGGGGTACAGACAGCAGATTATTATATGAAGCACAGGGAGGGGTACACACAGCAGAGTGTTATATGAAGCACAGGTAGGGGTACAGACAGCAGACTATTATATGAAGCTCAGGTAGGGGTACACACAGCAGAGTGTTATATGAAACACAGGTAGGGGTACACACAGCAGACTAATATATGAAGCACAGGGAGGGGTACACACAGCAGAGTGTTATATGAAGCACAGGTAGGGGTACACACAGCAGACTATTATATGAAGCACAGGTAGGGGTACACACAGCAGACTATTATATGAAGCACAGGGAGGGGTACACACAGCAGACTAATAGATGAAGCACAGGGAGGGGTACACACAGCAGACTATTATATGAAGCACAGGTAGGGGTACACACAGCAGAGTGTTATATGAAACACAGGTAGGGGTACACACAGCAGACTATTATATGAAACACAGGTAGGGGTACACACAGCAGACTATTATATGAAGCACAGGTAGGGGTACACACAGCAGAGTGTTATATGAAGCACAGGTAGGGGTACAGACAGCAGAGTGTTATATGAAGCACAGGTAGGGGTACAGACAGCAGAGTGTTATATGAAGCACAGGGAGGGGTACACACAGCAGACTATTATATGAAACACAGGTAGGGGTACACACAGCAGAGTGTTATATGAAGCACAGGTAGGGGTACAGACAGCAGAGTGTTATATGAAGCACAGGGAGGGGTACACACAGCAGACTAATATATGAAGCACAGGGAGGGGTGCACACAGCAGAGTGTTATATGAAGCACAGGTAGGGGTACACACAGCAGACTAATATATGAAGCACAGGTAGGGGTACACACAGCAGACTATTATATGAAGCTCAGGTAGGGGTACACACAGCAGAGTGTTATATGAAGCACAGGTAGGGGTACACACAGCAGACTAATATATGAAGCACAGGTAGGGGTACACACAGCAGAGTGTTATATGAAGCACAGGTAGGGGTACACACAGCAGACTAATATATGAAGCACAGGTAGGGGTACACACAGCAGAGTGTTATATGAAGCACAGGTAGGGGTACACACAGCAGAGTGTTATATGAAGCACAGGTAGGGGTACAGACAGCAGACTAATAGATGAAGCACAGGTAGGGGTACACACAGCAGACTAATATATGAAGCACATGGAGGGGTACACACAGCAGAGTGTTATATGAAGCACAGGTAGGGGTACACACAGCAGAGTGTTATATGAATCACAGGTAGGGGTACAGACAACAGAGTGTTATATGAAGCACAGGTAGGGGTACACACAGCAGAGTGTTATATGAAGCACAGGTAGGGGTACACACAGCAGACTATTATATGAAGCACAGGTAGGGGTACACACAGCAGAGTGTTATATGAAGCTCAGGTAGGGGTACACACAGCAGAATGTTATATGAAGCACAGGTAGGGGTACACACAGCAGAGTGTTCAATACAGACTTCTCAATATCATTAAGGTTTCATTGAATAAAACAAACACTACAGACTCCTCCATCTAATTCCATCCCTAACCTCTGCAACGAGATTTTATGTGTTTCACACAAACAGATTCTCGGTTCCGCCAATAATCCCGCAAATGAAATCGATTTCCCCTCTCGCACTTCCAATTGTGATCACAGCTGGGTTTCCCATGTGCGCCGTTAATGGGGTGGGGCGCCCAGTTGCTGATGTAAAGCCGGGGTGCTCCAGGCCCGCTGCAACATAAAATCCCACTGTAATTACCTCCATGCAAACACAAGCACACGTCCCACACAATGTGGGTTTGAATAAATGCACTTTGTGTCCATTTTCTTGATGCCCAAATAGATCTTGAATATAGTTCGATGTAATCTCTAACCAAATGTCGCTGACCAAATGTTCCATCCACTGTGAAGCCTACAGTAAGTTCTGATGTGTGGGGATCTCTTGGATTAAAGGCCAACCCTCAACCAAGACTCCATACGGTCCAATCATACGGCTGTAAAGTCAACAGGACAATTATCATTTACGTTTTTGGCTTGACATGAAATTATTCAAATAGGAATAGAAACTGATTTGCTCCGTACGGATGGGTTAGCTGTTGTGTGCATTTTTTAGCCGGACGTTCTTTATCATTCCTAAATTCCCCAGCTAAATTAGATTTCGGGAAATGTACAAATATTGTCTGACTTGCCCAGTGGAGGATAACTAAATATGGAAAAGGTTATTTTCTTGCAGACTTTGGCAGTATTTCGTCATCCCATCACCTTCTCCACCTCGGCGTGTCTGTCTGTCCACTAGGTGGGAGTGGTCATGCGCTACACGCTAAGACCATGTTGGCTAATCTGCTTCCTGAAATGACTTCCTTTGTCTGTCACACTAACTTACCGGTGGAGAGATGAGTTGGTTTGATTTAAACAAACTGAATGGGCCAAATATTTGAGCGCTGAATTATTCAATGGTCTGAAATATTCAAACGGTGCCTGACCACTTCCGTGGTTGTCATGGAAACGATGATTAGATGAGAAAGATGCCACTAACAGCTCTCTTGTCCTCGTGTAAAAAATGTAATTTTTACGACAAATTGTAAGGTTTAGGACAAATGTTACAATTTGGGTTAGGCATTACAGAATAGTTTAGGAGTTAGGCTTAGGGATAGGCTTAGGGATAGGCTTAGGGTTAGGCTTAGGGATAGGCTTAGGGATAGGCTTAGGGATACCAATAAAAAGTAATTCAGGGCAACGAACTTTGATGTATCTATTTAGAAATCTAAGTTACATTTTGGTGTAGAGTACATATTTTACTTGCATCATATCTGTGCAACCCTGTCTGTCGTGGAGTGTGTGGCCAGCCCTGTCTGTCGTGGAGTGTGTGACCAGCCCTGTCTGTCACAGGAGTGTGTGACCAGCCCTGTCTGCCACAGGAGTGTGTGACCAGCCCTGTCTGTCACAGGAGTGTGTGACCAGCCCTGTCTGTCGTGGAGTGTGTGACCAGCCCTGTCTGCCGTGGAGTGTGTGACCAGCCCTGTCTGTCACAGGAGTGTGTGACCAGCCCTGTCTGTGACAGGAGTGTGTGACCAGCCCTGTCTGCCGTGGAATGTGTGACCAGCCCTGTCTGCCACAGGAGTGTGTGACCAGCCCTGTCTGTCGTGGAGTTTGTGGCCAGCCCTGTCTGTCGTGGAGTGTGTGACCAGCCCTGTCTGCCGTGGAGTGTGTGACCAGCCCTGTCTGTCACAGGAGTGTGTGACCAGCCCTGTCTGTCACAGGAGTGTGTGACCAGCCCTGTCTGTGACAGGAGTGTGTGGCCAGCCCCGTCTGTCGTGGAGTGTGTGACCAGCCCTGTCTGCCGTGGAGTGTGTGACCAGCCCTGTCTGTCGTGGAGTTTGTGGCCAGCCCTGTCTGTCGTGGAGTTTGTGGCCAGCCCTGTCTCACACACAGACACACACATTTCACTGCCCATTTGGAACATGTTAGACCCAATTACACTCCAGCAGAAAGAGCAGTCCTAACGCCATTCCCACAACGACCCCCATCCAATAGTGCCACACGGAGAACTGCGAACGGGAATGTTACTAGCATTCGTGGCAACGCAGACATGCTAATATCCTGGTTAGCCACTTCTCAGGCACATCAAGGACACGTATCCTGCAATGGGAAGCGTTGGACAGCGCTGCAGCTGGTTTCCTGTGTGTCTCAGGGACGTGAGGTGATCGCCCTGTGTCCAGTGGCAGGAACCGAGCCACGCTGACACTTTGACAAGCCTAATGAAAGCTGATTATCGGGAGGCATCTATTAATTCATCCCTAATCGCGACAAAGGGAGTTGCCGGCTAACAGCTGTGAAATGGCAGCCGCCGTGAGGAAATGAAGCAGGGGGAAAGGCCGGGGACGAGCGGTTTGTGGGCCGCGCCGTCATTACCGCCTGTCATTGTGCGTGCTCACTCAGAGCTTAGCCACAGGTAACTCAATAAGCTAACATGGAGGGGACTTTATACCAGGTCTTTGTGTGGGACTATAGAGGAGGGTTCTAGACGGCTGGGAAGAGAAAGACAGGGGATTGGTTTTGCATTGCCCGAGCGGGGGCTCTTATGATCCAGGTGAGAAGCTGACAGTAACAGGTTTAAGCCCTCCTCTCCTATCTGCTGAGAGGAAGGGATTTGTCACGGGCTCCTTTCTCCACCGAATGTACAGAGGAAGTCAGACAGCGTGGAGTTGCAGGTATAAGGCTGACCTTTGGTGTAATAGGGTACAGGGCTGATGTTGCAGAGGAAATCTCTGTTGTGTATTCCTGGAACGATAGTGATGTATCATCTGACTGACGATAAAATAACTGGAACAATTAATTCATGTGTAGGTTTATGTATGATTTAGGTCTATCATTACTCTGTCTATCTACATATATACAGTATATATATATATATATATATATATATATATATAATATATATATATTAACATGTGTCTATAAGTGTGTCACTATAGGCTATAAGTACATGTTGATCACACTTGTACGTGCTCCTCTATGCGTTTGTTCTGTCTCCTCTCATACAAAACCTTTTGTCGTCCTTCCCTACCTGCCAGATGAACTACAGTGTCGTGTTTAGGGGAGGTCCCCCTCATAAAGCTAAATTAACTGCCCGGCTGGAGTAGGTAATGTGGGCTATCAGGCCCCAGGGATGTTCTTGGGTTATATGTTTTCCATGCTTGTCATTTATGGCCTGTGATCGTACACAGAGAGTGTTTAACCATCAACAAAGAGAGTGTTTAACCAACACAGAGAGTGTTTAACTACCAACACAGTGAGTGTTTAACTACCAACACAGAGAGTGTTTAACCACCAACACAGAGAGTGTTTAACCAACACAGAGAGTGTTTAACTTCCAACACAAAGAGTGTTTAGCCACCAACACAGAGAGTGTTTAACCATCAACACAGAGAGTGTTTAACCACCAATACAGAGAGTGTTTAACCACCAACACAGAGAGTGTTTAGCCAACACAGAGAGTGTTTAACTTCCAACACAAAGAGTGTTTAACCACCAACACAGAGAGTGTTTAACCATCAACACAGAGAGTGTTTAACCATCAACAAAGAGAGTGTTTAACCAACACAGAGAGTGTTTAACCACCAACACAGAGAGTGTTTAACCGTCAACAAAGAGAGTGTTTAACCAACACAGAGAGTGTTTAACCACCAACACGGAGAGTGTTTAACCACCAACACAGAGAGTGTTTAACCAACCCAGAGATTGTTTAACCACCAACACAGAGAGTGTTTACCCAACCCAGAGAGTGTTTAACCACCAACCCAGAGAGTGTTTAACCACCAACCCAGAGAGTGTTTAACCACCAACACAGAGAGTGTTTAACCAAAACGGAGCATTTCTCATTCTCTTAATGATTTTCTTGTTGTGCCTGTTGGTTAAGGAGAGAAGAGTTGGCCAGCAATAGTTTGTCTCTCCTTCTTTCTCTCTCTCTCTCTCTCTCTCTCTCATCACGTAGACAGAGAGCGCGGCGCAGTCTCAGCACGGTGCTGGTCTCATCACGGAGTGCAGTTACCTTCCATTATGGGTACAATTAAGGACCTACAGTGCCAGGATGCTGATAATAGGCTTATGGAGTCTTCCTCTCTAAATGTAACGAGGCAGAGTGGGAACCCAAAACCACGAGGAAATCACTCCCAAGTGCTAGAAAATCTGAGAGCGGAGAAAACCTCCTCCCACATTTAGGTGGGAGTTATAAGAGCTGTGAATATATATGATTTAGTCTTCAGAGCCGTCTTACAGTAAGTCTCCGGGTTACAGAGACAAATGTCAGAATTATTTTGAGTCTGAGGGTGTGATAATGTGTATGTCCAATTAGCAGGCCTTATGTTACACAATGCATTTTGTTTTGGACAAGCACTTCCATGTAACAACATGTTTGTAATGGTGGGAAGAGTTACACCCAAATGTACTTTTGCCCGACTTAAACTGAAAAAAAGAACAAGGTTCTTGGCTGAAGGGTGTAAAAATCCTAAATATAATTTCCCCCGGAGACTTCACTGGAGGCTATAGTAAAGAAGTCTCTTTTTCTAAAATCTTGTAATGATAACAGTTAACTACATGGCATAACAATTGTTTTGATCAATCTATTTTATAGTATAGATATTATCTTTTTAATAATTTATTCCTAGAGAACCATACATCAATATTTTAGTCAAGCCTGTTCTACTGTATTTTATGAATTTGTCCATGTTGGACACGAAAAGATACTTTGATAGTATTATTTCTAGCTGATGTACAAATCACATTTTCACAGTAACAACTTCATCTTAATCACTCCCGGGCATTATTTCAAATGAATGCATTTACCAGCTAATCTACTCAAACGAAATTGTGTTTGATTTAGTGGTCTTATGGCATTCTCCAATTAGCAACTCTCAAGAAAGAGACTTCTTGATTCGCCGTAAACTTGATTAAACAAATTGGTGCTTTCCATAGATGCTCAGTGTAAACCGTTTCAGAGCCAGAAAACATTAAATTGCTGCGGAGAAAAGTACTGAGTTGGGTTGTAATATGACAAACAAGGCAGAACATTTGGTTTGGCGTCATACGAATTAATCAGTCAGTCAAAATTGCAGACATGTTGAGCGAACATTCATTTGAGCCTCTGCTGTGACACCGATGGGGGCCACTGATTTAATTAAGGGGCCGTTAAGACGCACCAACAAATCTTCTGGGCTTGGGGGGGCACAGGAGGGGCCACAATGTGCAGGTGGCTGTTAGAGGACCTCATGCAGACTGTCAGGAGCACATCACACTACTAGACATGCAGGCTGATCTCATCAGACCTACCTAATTGTTGACAGGCGCTGTCACTACATACGGTTAAATAATTAACTTTGAAATATTACAGATCAATAAATTCCGCTGAATAAAACCAATATTATTGTTAGGTTGTGAGCACCTTTTGTTTTTAGTCGTATGCATTTGAGAATATTCTACGCAATTTTTAACGATTTTTATCAAGTATTTTATCAATTATTTTATCTTTATTTAGTTAAACGATTACTTTGTACAGAGATATGGATCCGGTTCAGAATTTCTCTTTCAATATATAATTCTTAAATATCTATTTACAAAAGTTGTTGCTATTTTCAGAAAATGATATTAACACAGCAGAAAACATTTCTTGAGCTGACAAGTTGCCTTCACAAAGGAAGATACTTTTCCCGTTGCCGGATGCGCCTTCTCTCTCAAGTGCATGGTGAAAGACATGGTGAACGACTACTAATCCCTGTAACCATGGCAGCAACACAGCATCCCCTATGCATTGTTGCTGTGTAACAGGAATTGGAAGGTGCATTTTAATTGCCTTAATTAGTTCATTACTGGGTGATGCAAATCACTAAGCTTGGCCTATTTACATGAAATAATGACATAGAACTTTGACGCTATAACCCAGATTATTAGAGTTTTTACACAGCAGGAAAAATATATATAGAAAATATATATTAGAATATATAAAATAAGCATCTTGACTTATGAATCGTTCAATAGCAATAATTATTCATAGCATTAATTGATTACATAAGCCGTAACATACGCAAAACCTAGAGGCTACGCCGTTATGACGTTGGAATGCTAAACGACGGAATGCCGTGTGATGAGAATTCGTTTTTCTCGGGAGGGGAACGTTGATTACCATATGATATGGCCCCGTGCCTCACGCTGGGTTCCCCCGCCGCTGCCCCTCTCATCAGCTCCGAGAGGCACAACCCCCCTGCTACGTTCGCTAAGTCCAATTTGAAGCTAATATGCAGGTTATGACAGCGGGAGCACAGGTCCTGGTGGGACATAATGGCAACGGGATTGTAAATATTGGTTTTCAGGGAGTCACAAATGGGGGCGGGGCGAAGGGGAGACTTCCATTGAGTATGCGACACCGTAACTGGAGGCTCTAGTGCGGCTAAATAGATTCTCCATTCTGGTGTGTCACATTCCATTTTCAGAGGTGTTAGGTGGCAGGTACATGTCATTAGTAACCCTTTAACGCGCTAATGAACCTTTTATTTATCCGGTGGCCCTCTCATGAATGAATAAGGAGTGCACTCTCCAGCTGTGCCCCTGCAGGAGCGGTGGGGGAGCATCCAGGAGGACTGAGGAGTACAGATGGGAACGGACACGTTATGGACAACGACCACACTGACCTCTTACTGCGCGATTTTCCGCTAACGTCATTATCATATCTATGCTATAGTAAAGAAATGTCAGGTTAGAAATGAACTAATGTAGCTAATGGCTATTATGATGACATTTGGCTACGACCATCAAACTAGCTGTTGCAATTCAAAGGGAAAATATAATAAACATCGTTGCAAATGAACGTCATATACATTCTATTTAATGTAATCACATGAATTCAGGCGTTTTTTCTCGATATGACCTCTTGTCCATTTCGCTCAGCTCCACTCTAGGGACTGGTAGAGTGGATTGAACAGTCATTACACACACACACAGACCAAGATACACACCAACTCTTCACCTCTCTTCCCTGGGGTGCTGATCTGACAGTCCATTTGCACACATTGACACAACCCCCCCCCCCCACACACACACACACCTTCATGCAACTGACAGTCACTTAAGCAATACGTTACTGAGGAGAGCTCAGGCCCCGAGGCTGTGTAACAAAACTGTCCATTCAACAGATGTTCATTGAGAAAATGTACACACAAACCAGTCTGTGGTTGTTTAGTGTGAATGTACTGTTTGAGTCCCACTCTTCTTTATGTTCTGTATCTGAAGCACCTTTATGTTCTGTATCCTCAGTGCTGAAGCTGACATCTTTATGTTCTGTATCCTCTATGAAACGGATAGCTTTATGTTCTGTATCCTCTGTGCTGAAGATGACATCTTTATGTTCTGTATCATCTGTGCTGAAGCTAAAACTTTTATTTTCTGTATCCTCTGTGCTGAAGCTGACATCTTTATGTTCTGTATCCTCTGTGCTGAAGCTGACAGCTTTATGTTCTGTATCCTCTGTGCTGAAGCTGACAGCTTTATGTTCTGTATCCTCTGTGCTGAAGCTGACAGCTTTATGTTCTGTATCCTCTGTGCTGAAGCTGACAGCTTTATGTTCTGTATCCTCTGTGCTGAAGCTGACAGCTTTATGTTCTGTATCCTCTGTGCTGAAGCTGACATCTTTATGTTCTGTATCCTCTGTGCTGAAGCTGACAGCTTTATGTTCTGTATCCTCTGTGCTGAAGCTGACAGCTTTATGTTCTGTATCCTCTGTGCTGAAGCTGACATCTTTATGTTCTGTATCCTCTGTGCTGAAGCTGACAGATTTATGTTCTGTATCCTCTGTGCTGAAGCTGACAGCTTTATGTTCTGTATCCTCTGTGCTGAAGCTGTCACCTTTCTGTTTACTAGCTGAGACGGTTTGTCTCTCTAATGTTTTTGTCAGAATCAGTATCAGGGTGTCAATTTTGATCCTGTACTCTTGGTCCTTTCTCTCCACCATCAGTTTCGATCAAGCAAAACCCTGACGGCTGGCACAGCGAACAGGGTCAGAGTGGCATCCACTGATGTGGTCAGGGACCCATGTCACCCCCAGTGTCCTCACTGTTCACTTTCCTTTCATCTTGAGTGTGAAATCTCTACCAGTGCTGAGCTGACCCCGGCATTAAGAGGTCAACTATTGAAATGTGATGTGTGCCTCTCTGGCTGAGAGAGTATAACAGACGGAGGGAATAAACAAGAGGAGGTGAAGGGGGTGCGAGGGGGAGAACGGAGATGGAAGGCACACAATAAGCCAGCTCTCGAGACATCCCTGTCTGAGACTTCACTGGACTGGTCACATGGAAACGTGGACACTTTAATTAAACCAAATGTAAAACAGCTGTGACGATCCCCGTGCTCCAACACCCTTCTAGCCTACTACATGTCCCTGGTGGACTCGGAATTGTGACAGTTTTGAACAACTGACTGAGGCTGACTATCGATCAAATTGTCACATCCATACACTTATAGTTTATTTGGTATTTTGTTACTTTATCCATACATTTTCATTGCAATATCTTGAACATATGTGGAATACTCTTCAGACTTCATTTCCATTTGTAATCACAGCCTCACCACAGATCTTTTAACAGTGTTGTTCGTATCTTGAAAATGTGACAAAAACTTTTATGTTTTACAGGTGGGAGTCAATTGTTAAGTGCACTGTGTTCTCTTTAGGGCAAGGAGAGCTCTGGGAAACTGTCTAAATGAATACAGTTGGCTGAGCGTACCAGATGGATTATGCAATTATTTTCATTGCACCTAAAACATTTTCATTTAGTTGCAAAAACGTTTGTAATAGTTTAAACGAAACAATGTATTTCTCGGAATCAAATGAAACTATGAGGAAAGTATTTGCTTTGAGTTTATGCTGTCTTACAACCTCTGAGGCAGGTATTCATCCCTAAAATATGTAACTACATGCCGACATTACTGTAACTATAAAGGTTTTCTCATGCATTTATTGAAAGCAAAACTGTCTGCAGAGATCTTAATTACTTCACAATTACATTCTCAAACACATTTCTCTACTTGCAATATATGCTTTCAATGTAAGAATGAGAGCTTAAATTTAAACAGAAATGTTGTCGAGCTAGAAGCACAGAAGACATAACAAATGTCATCAGTCAATGCCTGAATCAGATACAATACACACTCCAATCTCCCATGTGATTAATGATGATTTGTAACCAGTGGTCTGTTGTCTGTATCATGCAAGCCAAAACCAAATCATGAGAACAGGACAGACAATCTCAGGTTGACGAAATGAAATCTTACGTCTCAATGTTCTTAAAGCAACAAAAAAACGGCCACATAAAATATGTCGTTTGATTAGGTACTTTTCCAAATGTGGGGATGAACTTCGGTTCTCTGATATAAAGTTCAACTATGAATATTGTTTGTTCAATCTGTGTGAAACTCCTTTAAGAAAGCACTTACAGTGCTACTAACATAGCCGGCTGAGGTCTTGTCTCATATTTCCCATGGGCTACACTTTCATCCTTCTCTCTCTCTCTCCCTCATGTCTCTCTCTCCCTTTCTCTTTCTCTCTCTCTCCCTCTCTCTCTCTCTCTCTCTCTCCCTTTCTCTCTCCCTTTCTCTTTCTGTCTCTTTCTGTCCCTTTGCAGTCCACCTCCACCACCGCAGCCCAAATAAGGTGTTCTCTCCATTCAACACCGTCCTCTTTAGAAGAAATCTGTCAAGTTTAGATTCTACTGAAACTTTGGATCTCAAACACACATCTTTTATTCAAAGGGTGTCCGTAATCACAAATAAATAGCGTTCGTGGCGACGTGTGCAGAGCAGAGCTGGGGGAAAGGGTGAGAGAAGAGCCTATCTCAGGCAAGAGCAGATAACTAGTAGATATGATTGCCCTGATAAGGAGCAGTAATTTGGCTTTTAGAGATCGCTCCGGGGGTCTCGGCTCCGAGTCGCACCGCCGATTTACTCCGTACCCCATGCGAGTGTGTTTTTTAACGCACATTTTCTTTTTTATCTCTGGCGTCGACGAGCTTTTCATCTCTGATGATTTTCTCTTTTTTATGTATTTCCCCCAGAAGGTGAGATCATAAACCCCGGAGAAGACAGAGTGGCATGTTTTAAAGCGGCGGACAAAATACAAATATTTGAAAATGTATTTCATGGTAATTATGTGAAGTTTCATGGCCGTGGCACTCTACTGAGGCACAGCCTGGATGCCTTAATTTGTATAGAAATTGTAATCATTTGTTCATTTCAAGGTGAAAATTGCATTTTTTAATTTAAATTGTATCCTGCGTGATAAGCTATTATCTAGAAAAATTGTCTCTGTGTATGGCGGTCTACACCCAGTCGTCACGCGTGTTAGGAGCCTACTTCCCCTGAGAAAGGGCTCATGTGTCTCTCCTGTCTGAATGCACCAAGTTTGTTCTTCACTTACGGCCGGCCACTGTACACACTCATTTACATTTCTGTTATTAATGATAATTAGTCCAGGAGTACACTGTAGATTTTAAACGATCATAAATTAATAAGATGGGTTTCAAAGTGATTTTTATCTCACTAGATTCACAACTTGGCCTTTTTCTCCGTCAACTCTTTTTCAAACTCCTTCAGGGGATAGGTGTTCGTGCGTTGGTGTGTGTTGGTGAGTGATGGTGTGTGTTGGTGTGTATGTGTGTGTTGATGTGTGCTAATGTGTGATGGTGTGTGTTGGTGTGTCGGTGAGTGTTGATGTGTGTTGGTGTGTGTTGGTGTCTATGTGTGTGTTGATGTGTGTTGGTGAGTGATGGTGTGTGTTGGTGGTGTATGTGTGTGTTAATGTGTGCTAATGTGTGATGGTGTGTGTTGGTGTGTCTGTGTGTGTTGGTGTGTGTTCGCCTATATTTTTTGTGTTGATGTGTGTTGGTGGATATTTTATTATTATTATTATGCATAATCCACAGGTATCTTTTATTATTATTCTAATACATAATCTACAGGTATCTTTTATTATTATTCGAATGCATAATCTACAGGTATTTTATATTGTAGTTATAATACATATTCATTACGTATATAACTGTTCTAACCTTATTTACCATATATAAATGTTCTAATACATAATCTACAGGTTTTGTTATAGCTCAAATACACATATCTACATGTACCTTGAATTAACCCAACGTGTATTACATAATCTACAGGTATTTTATATTCAGCTTTCTAATACATAATATGCATGTGTCTTAAAATTCTAATACATAATTCACAGCAATTGTATACTTCTAATACAAAATAAACAGTCATATTTGAGTTCAAATGCCTAATATGCAGATCTTTATACCATATTTGTAATGCATTCACAATCTACAGATCAAAGTGTGTATGTATATTTGAGTTGTAATACACAACTTGCAGGAAACTTATATTAAATAAAGTCATAATACATACACAGACATTTCAGTCCATCAGTCGATGCTGAATCGAGAATAAGCTGATTACCTCTAGTGTAATATTCCAGTTGAGCCAATAATACTGTACAGTAAAACGGGAAGATTCACAAACATTTCATAAATGCTAAAATGCTAAAGTTAAAAAAGTATTGAAAAAACAAGATATTGACATTGTTTGTCCATGTGTGTGTGTGTGTGTGTGTGTGTGTGTGTGTGTGTGTAAGTGTATGCATGCATGTCTATGTACGTGTGTGTGATTGTTCGCGTGTGCATTTGGGATCCTGGAGGTGACAAGGAAAAAGCTATTGCTCAGGTACATGGCCAATGCTGGAATAATTACAGGATTTGGGGGATTATTGTACTGTAAGTGCTTTCATGGTGACAGCTGGGAGCTTTTTTAGTCCCTGTGACACATAAGCTCAAAACCCCAGTCTTCCTAAAGCCTGTCTTAATCATTCCTCAGCATGTACCTACACAAGGCTTTGAACCCTCGCTGAGAATACTATTAGAATACTATTATCATATTCCAGATTAATCCTGTATCATTACGGAGTTTTGATTTCTTTAAATGCAGCCCAAAATCTTATTACCATATTAATATAGTGTTTTGACGATTATTTTGTATTTTTGTCCTACATACTTTCTACTCTCGGCTCACTTTTTCCAGGCAGCAGGTTCCTCTCGACAGAGAACTGTCTCTGGCTGCCACCCTCCCCGTCTCGTTCTCCACACCTTTCAACCACTCGTTCCCTATATGGCAACTTTTACATACCAGCATGGCCGGGCTCCTAAATTAGATACAAATCACTGCCTCTGCGGCTCTGGAGGTTTCACGGGCCGTTTCTTACGGGCTGTTTTGCGAGCTGCCCGGCGCTGTAGCGGTGACTTCTCCGTCCCATCCCTGCTGCCTCCTGAGCGATAGGCCCTCCTCTCTCCATCCTGAAGCTCAGGAGTTTCATTTCCATCCCTGTGATCTACCAAACCCATTACCTCCGGCAGCCACGTCGCTCTGCGCCGGGCAGGACACAAGCCCCAAGCCCTGGGCCCAGGGACCGGCTGACTGACACAGCCCGGATGTAAGCCACCGTGGCACACCGTTCAACCACCTTCAATGGCCGTACGTCCGAACAGGAGAGCCGTATAGACGGGCCCACTGCACATTATCTAAACCATTCCAGAGAGGCGAGAGGAATCGGCTCTTGTGGGCTCTGTTTATCCTCCTCTCCTGTAGTCAATCAATTATGGGATCAAAGGAGGCAAGTGAAGTGTCCCAAAGCTTCTCCCACACACCGCTGGCTGGGCCTGCCACCTCGGCCCTTGTCCTTATTTGACTGACAGCAGCTCAGGAAAACACATCGGTCCCGGGCTGGGACTTCATGAACAAACATTAGACCACAGGGGACAACCAGAACACATGCATGGTTTTGATGTGGACAACCAGAACACACGTTTTTGAAGGATAGCGTCGAGAGACACACTGAGTTAAGGTGAATGCAATAAAACCACATCAGAATACGTCCATCAAGCTTCAGTGGTTTGTGTTAAACACTGGATGGTGACAATTTTTCAGTCCTGTGTCTAACAATTAACTTGATGTATTTACTTAAAATGCTTTGATACCGTATCATGCATTTACCAAATTAACAATTAATTAATTGCACCGATTTCACTGAGACTTTCGATTTACCTTACCCACAACATCAGATGTTACGTTTTGTGTATTTAAATAGCCACAACTAGGTGATCATTTATGTATCAGAAGCATGATATTAAGGACATTTAATAAGTAATTTGGGGCTCAATTGCATAAAGCCTGCATTGCAGTGCAGTATATCTTTTCACGTGGGCAAAAAAATGCTCACCAACAACTAAGTTGACCCACTTTCTATGTATTCTTTTTGAGTCCACAAGATGAATGGCTCAGTGGGTTGAGTTGGTTGTCTATCAATCGGAAGGTTGGGGGTTCGATCCCCGGTTCCTCCTGGGAAATTGTCGAGGTGTCCATGAGCATGACCTAACCCCAGGTGCTCCTGCAGTCGCCTTGCATGGTAGACGCGGTCGTCAGTGTATGAATGAGTGTATGAATGAGTGAATGAATGGGTGAATGTGACGCAGGATCTGTATAGCGCTTTGGATAAAAGCGCTATATAAAAGCGCAGAATTTACATTATGGTGGTTTTGAAAAACTTCTACATTATAATGTAGAACAGGATATTGTCTAGTGGTACCTGCCAAATCCAATCGACAACGTTTCCAATCGACAACAAGTCCTCCAGTCTACTAAGTGACATTGTCGTTAATTGCTGACTATTTGTCCTAATACACACAATAAAACATGCGGTTGACTGTTTAGTGAAATAGGCAAACAGACAGACAAACAGCAGAGTGACAGCGCCGACTAGTGGTTAGGAGTATAGGGCCAGTTAGCATTCTGTACCCAAACGCTCCCAACTGTTGATAATACAGTGGCTCTCATAAGTCACCCACTTGAATGTTTCCCCATTAACTTCTGTTACAACATTAAAGAAATATATTTAATCAGGCAATTTTTGAAAGTGATATATACAAAATGCCCAGAATGTCGATAAAAAATCTAATTAGCAAAATGTTTTAAAATGAATGAATATATACCTCCTTTGATATAACTTCACCTGTGTGCATTTAATGTGTTTAAGACTCACCTGACTCTGGGAGACCCAACAGTTGGTTAGAACAGTTCCTAACAAAAACGGCATCATCAAGACCGAGACATATTTAAGGCAAATCTGGAATAACGTTAATCGAAAGCACCAATCAGGGTTAAGATTTAAAATAATTTCCAAGGCATAGCTATCCCCCAGAGCACAGTAAAGAGTTATTATTAAATGGATAGAACATGGACGGAACTTTGAATGTGTCTAGAAAAAGACGTCCTCAAAAACAGAATATCCGTTCAGGAAGGACACTTCTGAGGGAGGCCACTATGGGAACTCTAACAGAGACACGGTCTTACTCTCTGCACACTGCCACAATAGCCCAGGTGCTTAGAAAAAGGTGACATTTCTGGGAGTGGCAAAAAAAAGACATTGTTGAAATGTATGCTGTTTGTGGCTGTGATACCACTACAGACATTATCATGAGAGCACCATCCCTACTGTGAACCATGCTGGTGGCAGGCTCTCTAGGTCAACGCCTGGAAACCTGTGAAGATTAAGGGCAAATGGATGCAGCAAAGAACGGAGACCTTGGAAGATTCATATTCTAGCAAGCTATAGACCTCGAACAAATTGTCAGTCCCCCTGGAGCGACTTAAATACAAACATATTAATATTGAGGTCAATATCTATTGAGATTATGTGAATAAAACGAAATACACCAATGGTCTCCATCCAACCTGACAGAGTTGAGCAATATTGCACAAACAAATGAACATTCACTATATTTGTCCAAAAGTACAAAGCTTGTAGAGACTTGTCCAAAGTGACTTATGACTTTAACTGGTGTCTAAATCCAGTGTCTCTAGTAATATTGACTGAGGGGGTGAATACTTATGTGATCAACAATGTTCTGTTTTGCAATTCATTAGGAAGCATTTATAGATGATTTATCTTTGACCTTATGTACTTTATGTGTATTGATCATTGGCAAAAACTACTAATGAAATCCTTTTCACTTTCATGTTAATAGACATTACTTTGTGGGAAATTTGGATTTTATTGGAAAAGTTCAAGGGGCTGAATACTTTAGAGAGCCGCTGTAACACTTTCTAAGAATAATGTTTCATATATACCTAATAAAATATAGCCAAAAGGCCACACATTCTAGGGAATATTGATGGGACGCCGTTTGACTGTTTCCTGAATTCAATTAACTACATTTAACGCGTCAAATACGTGTAATGACCAATGACAACGTGAATACATCATCACGTGATTCGGTAACATTACGTTACTGCTGTCTGCTGACCAGAAAAAAAGGTATCTAAATATCAGGTATCTAAATATGAAGCAACTTTAACGGTCTGTTTTAATATAACAAGTACATACGAAGCACAATTACGGGTAGGAAAATCGAAAATGGCCGTAGTTGACAGTCATTATTTTAATTATAGTTGAGTTATGTTACTTATTTGACACATCAAATAGTGGAATTTAACCCTTCACATACTGTTGTTTATCGACGTTATTTTGCGCGGAATGAACCAAACGACATTCTATGGTTCAGATGAATCATCACAAGGTTGCTTAAATCCCATACTTATTGCGCTAAATATATTTAAATATATTTGTATTTTATAAAAATCTAAGCAATTGATTTTAAATCATATGAATAATTATAAAACATCCAAAACACTTGGCTGGATTGGTTTTAGAGCTTTAATTGATAACAGTTAGGCCAGTGTTACAGTAGTCACACCAACACACTGTTTTAGAGCATTCATTTATAACAGTTAGGCCAGTGTTACAGTAATCACACCAACCAGCTGTTTTAGAGCTTTAATTGATAACAGTTAGGCCAGTGTTACAGTAATCACACCAACATACTGTTTTAGAGCTTTAATTGATAACAGTTAGGCCAGTGTTACAGTAATCACACCAACCAGCTGTTTTAGAGCATTCATTTATAACAGTTATGCCAGTGTTACAATAATCACACCAGCACACTGTTTTAGAGCATTCATTTATAACAGTTAGGCCAGTGTTACAGTAATCACACCAGCACACTGTTTTAGAGCTTTAATTGATAACAGCTAGGCCAGTGTTACAGTAATCACACCATCACACTGTTTTAGAGCTTTAATTGATAACAGTTAGGCCAGTGTTACAGTAATCACACCAGCACACTATTTTTAGAGCTTTAATTGATAAAAGTTTGGCCAGTGTTACAGTAATCACACCAGCACACTGTTTTAGAGCTTTAATTGATAACAGTTAGGCCAGTGTTACAGTAATCACACCAACAGACTGTTTTAGAGCTTTAATTGATAACAGTTAGGCCAGTGTTACAGTAATCACACCAACAGACTGTTTTAGAGCTTAAATTGATAACAGTTAGGCCAGTGTTACAGTTATCACACCAACAGACTGTTTTAGAGCTTTAATTGATAACAGTTAGGCCAGTGTTACAGTAATCACACCAACAGGCTCAAGGTAGTAAATACCAATACAAGTTCCCACTAGTCTAATACTTCATACAGCAGAATAAATTATACCATGGTTATATACATACATGCAGAACAAAAAGGGAAACACAAAAAAGCAAAACACAGATGCCATAAAGCAAGTAAATAGGTTCGAGGTCAGAAGGAGGGTGGGGCGGGGGAGGAATCATACAATAATGTTTTGAATATCCAAATGTCCATTAACACAGTTTTTAGAAAGGGATTTGATGCACTGGAAAGATTACATTTAATTGAATCTCTCAGAAATGTCATTTTTAAATATACACAATAATGAGTCCATATTAAACAGAGCCTGACTGCCGGGGTTCAGTCATTCAGTTATCATTACTCTGGATCCGTATAGCCAGAGAACATTCCAGTTCATCCCGTTTCTAGAAAGGAGAAGTCTCCATCTGCCAATGGCATCAAAGCTGTGCTGCTGAGACCCCGGGCCAATGATTCATACTGAGAGGTTAAAGGTTAGATACATTTTCATGGTCGACTGTAAGGTCTGCACTCAGATCATGTGTCCATAAGATCAAGAGCAGGAATCCGCCTTCCAATACACCGGGCTGCACTTGTGGAATAACAGGGTAAATCTGGTCACCATCAAAAGGCATTGGTCCATCACATTTCCTCTCTCTCGCAACCAAACTAGTTGAGTAGAGTTCCAATCATGTTCATTCAATTATCAATTTCAGGAAGTTCAATGAAATGTACTTCTAATGTAATATACAGAATTCCCTGCTTGGCTGGGCGCAAAACACTGCATTTAAAGGAAGTGTAACAACAAACGTAAAGAAACCGGTAAGAAAACAAAAAGATACATTGACTTCCATAAATCCCTTGCTTAACTACCACTGAACATTGGTTTTGTTTTAGTATAAAACATACTCTTTATAAACAAACGGTACACATTCTGCTCCAGCTACTGTACACTATCCATTTATAGGGGCTAAATTCTCACTTGAAATATATGCAAACTTAACCCACTCCAGGTAATGGAATAAATCATACTAGAAAATCAATGATGTGAAGATTCCGAGTCACAATTTCAAGGCGAAATCCGAACCGATTAATTGTGTCAAAATTCTACTATGAGGTCTACACAAATGTTTCATATTAGCCATCCTTAAAAAAAATGTTTTATTTTTTTTACATTTCTGTGAGTGTGTCGGTCACGCGGGAGCTGAATGTCCAGGCATCCAGGAGAGCCCAAGAGGGGGCCGTTACCTTTGCCCTTTCACAAATGACGGGATTATTTGATTTGCCAAAGTGCATGTGAATGGCACAGCGTGCGTATTCCCAATCCCATCACGGGCAGAACTGGAATTTGACCGCGTCAGTCAGCCATGTCGGAGAGGAATGTTTCAGAGGAATGCAAAACTCGGTCCCAAGCACAGTTGTGAACAGCTACATGTGCCTTTAAGAAATGTCTTAATTACTCTAAGAACAACAACAAAAACATGGTCGTTAATGAGAGGGTGGGCATTTTGAATTAGCTACGCCACTAAATCTCCTCGACCTAGAGTCACACAGAGCTGGGTTTCTGGATAGTGGGTTTAGTCCTACTTGGCATGGACTACATTCTAAAAAACCCAACATTAATTTCCCCAATCCTGTTTTTACAAACAATGACCTCCTCCCCGTGGAGTACAGCTAAAGACGGGATGCACGTTGGTGGGGGGAAGCCATTGGCCGGCAAAGCGCTGCTAATTCCCAGTTGAAGCCGCCCAGCCATATTTTCTACTGAGAGGCCAAGTTCTTTAGGAATGTTACGTTGAACATGAACGCGGGAAGGTCAAATTGCTCACTATAGCATTCGAGCCCAGGGAACCGGAGGAAGAACAGCAGCCTGCAAAAACAATCATCTTGTCTTTCTGACTGGGCCAACACGCACGACCAGCATCGCACAAAAAGACTTTGAAGGGAAAAACAAAAAAACAATGACATTTATCATAATTATAACAGCAATGATAATATTATCGATATCAATCAAAGGAACAAGGGTCATCATTATTTGAATCAAACTGTCTCTGTGAAATACTAGAAACGACAAGGTCAAAGTACATGGGAGTACACGTAAGTGTCTCTGAGTGTCTGCTGGACTGGAATGCAGCGGACAACGCGAGGGTGTGTTCTCCAGGCGAGCTGGAGCCATCGTCTCTTTAGGTCGTCTGAGCAGAGCCAATCATGGGTGAGGAGGACACAGGGGAGGGGCCGAGCCGAAGAAAGGGGTCTACAGGTAAGAGCGGGTGGCTGTCCATGGGAGGTTCTTATGACCAGTACTCCCGGACGGAGCCAGGAGCCTAAAAGACGTTCTCACACACACACGCACACACACGCACGTCCTGACAGCCTGCTGGGTGTGTCCTGCTGCAGAGGGCAGCAGCAGGGTGCTGCATGTTTAGACTGGGTGGAGCCAGGTGGAAACGAGTGCGTTTCAGTAGGCCTGTCCCGTCTCCACCTGCAGGAGTCCCAGGACAGCAGAGTGGTCCCCCAGCTTCATCCTCCTCTGGGTGGACAGACTCACGTTCTTCGCCAGGTAGTCCACAGCAGCTGTAGAGAACAGAAACAAAAGGACACAGGTGAACATGTGAGGGATGAATGTCAATCAGAATGGATGCTGTGTCCATACGCAAACACTTGTAAATATGCACACACACACACACACGCACACGCACACACACACACACACATGCACACACATACACGCACACACACACAAAGGCAGACACACTGACAGACGACCCAGTCTTTTCATACCGCCCTTGTTGTTCAGTGCCATTTCATTTCTCTGCGTGACTCTGTTCAAAATGAGTTATGGCAGAACCGAGCAGAGTAGAATGAGAAATAATTTGAAAGCCAAACAGTCTCTCTCTCCCCCGTGCCCTGTCTGAGGTTGGCATTGACTGGGCACGGGGCGTGTGCTAGCCCACTGTGTCCCCCGCGCTGTCACTCAGCGTGGTCCTTGTGTGTCGGCTGTGCCAGTCTTCATTACACTTGGCATCTCTGATTTCATGCCCTCCACACTCCCCATCGCCAATCATTTTCATCAGCAGACAGCAGCCTTCTCTCCTGTCCCCCATTCATTAGCCAGCCACTGTGCTCAATCACTGTCTTAATTAACACACATCAGATCACATCCACGCCGACATCACTCTCTCTCTCCCTCTCTCTCTCTCTCTCTCTCTCTCCCTCCCCCTCTCCCTCTCCCCCTCCTTCCCTCTCTCTCCCTCCCTCTCTCCCTCTCCCTCCCTCCCTCTCCCCTCTCTCTCTCTCTCTCTCTCTCTCCTCTCTCTCTCTCTCCCTCTCCCTCTCCCTCTCCCTCCCCCTCTCCCTGTCCCCCTCTCTCCCTCCCTCTCCCTCCCTCTCTCCCTCTCTCTCCCCCTCCCTCCCTCTCCCTCTCCCTCTCTCTCTCTCTCTCCCTCTCCCTCTCCCACTGCTTGGCACTGCAAGCTGGCTGGTGATGACACTAGTGTTACCCACACACACACACAACACAAATATATATAAATATATATATATATTTTTTTTGACACACAAACACCCACGCACACACACATGCACACCTAAACAAACACACAATGGTACACAAACAGGACCAAGTGGGGGGTTGGCTGAGGAAGTGTGCTTGTTATGCCTGACGAAGGGTTGTGACAGCATCAGTCAATAATTATGTCAATCTAATAGATCAGACTGTTTCCTGTCCCGATGTGTGTGTGTGTGTGTGCGAGGACAGAAAGAGGTGGCTAGGAGGACAGGGTGGGCCCTCAGGGTGTGTTTCGGCCTTTGAAGAGGCCCTCCCTTGGTTCCCAGCCAAGCGGAGCAGAGCGGGGTGTGACTAAGCCAGTCAGGACCGGAGGGGAATCGGAGACCTTTATCAGGAGCACGTGTCTGCTCTGACCGAGTGGGGGTCAGAGGTCAGGGGGCTGCTCGACCTGGGAGACGGGGCTGGAGGTGGCGAGCACCATTTCCTCAAACCGTTTCCTAATTACGGTGTTTCTCGGTAGTCCAGCAGTATGTATTACAACTGTTATTGTACACCACTAGCAGAACAACAGGAGTCCAGAAGCTCCTTATGGCTGGGAACCGCCGTTGTATTGAACGCCTAGCATGTGTTTATGATGATGGAAATGTTTTAATCCTGCCCACGGTGTCATAACCTTTAATCGTTTTTTTTTAAAATCAGGATAATGTTTGTTTTAAAATTGTTGCGACATGTGAATAAAAGGATGCTGTTTTCACATACTTCCGCAGCTTTGGATGGTTTTATGTCTAATCTGTAACATTGTGATATTGTGAACATCATGGCATCGTAGTTATACATATATTTATGTAATTAAACATTATGTATACACACACACACACTCACACACACACACGCTTTCAGATGCAGTACTTACTCTGTCCGTACTGGCTGTACTGGTATCCAGCGGTGACCGGATCCACACTGTAGCTGGTTGCGCTGTACGTGGGGGGGCAGTAGGACTGGGAGGAGGCCAGACTGTCCACCCCCTTGATGGAGTCAGAGCGCTGGCTGCAGCTGGCTGAGATGGGGTTGGAGGACTCCAGGCTCCCATGGAGTGGGGAGATGGAGAAGTCATGCTGAGACTGAGAGGAGACCGCGTTGGGATTACTCAGGATGCTCATCACCTGGAGGGGGTCGGTCGGAGAAAACAGAGTCAGGGGACTTCCTAAATGACTCATGGATAGGATGGAGTAAACGCAGCAGAAACGTTTTTTTTTAAAACATTTAAAATTGAAAAAATGAGCGAAGAAACACTCGAACACCCAATAAAGCATAGGGCTGGAGGATGGAGACGGTGTAAGAGACGGGAAGAGACACGAAGCGGTGCCGTTGAGTTTAGTGCCGAGCATTCTGGGACAGCGCAGGGACAGAAGGGGCTCAGGGTGATAATAGAGCCACCAGCAGTGCCAGACAGCCCCTGTATATTCTGGTCCCGGGGCCCGAGGGGGCCTGAGGGGGCCCGGGGAGGCCCGAGGAGGCCTGAGGCATACACCACAACAAGCACTGAGGGAGTCCTTAATCCCCACCCCCTAGTCCAGACATCTCATGAATAGTAATGAGGTTGGAAGCTGTAAGCGATCCCGTTCGGTCAGATCCCCTCAGAAATAAGCTTTAGGAGCCTCACCAAACGGGCTACTGAGAGCATGTGTGAGAGGTAAGACCGGGGTATCTATCTATCATTATCTATCCTGTCCCAGTTTCCAACACATCTACACAGTGGCCATGTGGACAGCAACGAAGCAGCGCTGTGGACGCCATCATCTCAACTGGACTAATGACACAGCGTCCACCATTACATTCTGCCGCTGGAGCTTCTGGCTGAAACTAAAGCTTCACAATTACACTTGTATTTTCCTTTAAGGAGGGCAGGGTGGGGGGAGAAAGGAAGAAATGATCCCACACATGCTTCTCTTCAACGGCATGGAAGCGTCCTCTCCAACATCAGGTTCACGTTGTGTCTGGCCATGCTGGGTTGACCTTTGGCCCTTTGGCTGCTAAACCAATTAGCCCATTAATGGAGGTGGTTACACACACTCTCTGTCTCACTCCCTGTCTCACTCTCTGTCTCACACACACACACACACACACACAAACACACACACACACACTTTATCACTCAAATGTTCTAAAACCGTTGACAGAGACGTTGCTCTGGTCCGCAAAACCATAGAGAAGGACATGGCACCAGTCAATCAAAACCGTTTCAACTGTAGACCTTGTTCAGCAAACCCAGCCAACGCTCACCAATGCCAGACACACACTCCACATAGGGCACATTAATCTTACTCCGCAAATTCATCATATTCCCCCCCCCAAAAAAGCCTCGGAGGAAACGCAAAGCACTTGAGGCACACCAGAGACATTACGGCTGGTTAGTGATTTCCTCATGTTCATTCTATCAGGATGGAATCTCCCATCATCCAATAGGCTCACAGCTTATTCAGACAGAATCTGTGACATGTATCTATAACGGGGAGATGCATCTGCTGACAGGGTGCGTGAGATGTGCCCTCACATATGGACTAAAGATGCAGAACGGTCCAGCTTAGTGTCCAACCTCCTGTCCCCCACTGAGCTGCACTATGCCGTGCTAGGGTGGGCTGTACTATGATGGGCTGTACTATGATGGGCTGCACTATGCTGTGCTAAGATGGGCTGTACTATGTTGGGTTGTACTATGATGGGCTGTACTATGTTAGGCTGAGTTTTGATGGACTGTGCTATGGTGGGCTGTTTTATGATGGGCTGTACTATTCTATGATGTGCTACACCATGCTATGAGGTGCTGTGTTGTAAGATCCTATGCTATGCTACTATGTTGGGCTAAGATGTACCTAGCTCTCTGTGCTGTGCTGTCATATATTCCACAGCAGTGGCATGTAATCTGGGGATGGTCTAGTTAGTGGACAAGAAAACAGATTGCTGGAGGGGGTGCACCCAATTTAGTCATCACTTAATTAAAGCTTGATAACATTGCTTCCATTTTTGTACTAAAACGGCGAACAATCAGTCTCTTCCCAAAGATGCCTAATTACTGCTCACAAATTTGACATGTTCTTCAACAGCGATGGACACTTATCTTGAACGATTTTATAATTTATTTTTCCTCAAAACTGCGAAGAGGCTTGCCTCTCTAAAATAAATGGTGAATATATTTCCCTGAAGGTTCTATCCTTGAGATGCCCTCAGTGATTCGGCTCTGCGATGCTGGAGGGGGAACAGGTAAGCCCCTGGATGGGCCTGGGTCTATATTAGCAATCTGAAATGTCCTACTGCTTTCACACGGCCAAATAAAAATCAATGCCATTTCGCCACTTCACCCCCTTATTATCTGACGAGGTTGGTGATATTGCTGATATGGAGTATCAGTTGCAGGTTGTAACACAAACTCTGCTCCAGAACATCACCAGTCAATACACACACACACACACACACTAAACCCACAACCCCCCTTTAGAACAGTCCTCCACTTAACCAACCACCCCCTCCTCCATTCTCCTCCACCCCCCTCCATGTCTCTCTCTCTCTCTCTCTCTCTCTCTCTCACCGTACAGCCTCCACAGTGGCCCAGGGTTCGTTTGTTGTTCGACTTTGTGCTGGTGCTGTTGTAGGAGATAATGTGAGCCAGGACCAGTTTAAAGGACACTGCTCCAGGGCGTTCCTGACTCCCTCTGCAGATAGATTACTTTATAAATAATAATAAAAAACTAATTAATTCTCTCAACTTCTGAGCCCTCTAGCCCCGAGGCAGAGTGAATGGAGAACTGTAAACTGATACAATGTGCATCCTTTCAGATAAATAAATAGAGCATTTGCCACACAAAAAAGAGCTTCTTTCATACCCCGCTAATTTCCATAACAGTCAAATTATATATTTTTTTGTCTGTTTAAATGTTTGACGAGCCTTTAGTCTTTGTTGGTTTTGCTTCCTGAATAAAATAATGTAACTTGCTGTAAGGATGTTGGCTGATAGAAAAAGCGGAAGGCAATATATTCTTAGGCTACAGCGAAACAGGGAAACGTGGTTTACAGCATGTAACACTAACAGTGACATTCAAGTCACTGATTCAAAGTAATGTGTTTTCCTCGCAATGTTATTTACTGCCGTTCATTTGAACTATTTACAAAGTGCCCAGTGAAATGTAAAAACGCTATTTCCATTACGCATTTACAGACATGAAATATGTTATGCTGATCCTAAAGGCCAATTGTGTGATTTTCTTGCGTTTTTCTACGTTTACCGTAACAATAAACAAAAACTAATAAAAACTCGTGAAATTGGTAAAAAGAATCCTGGGAAAACACCCTGTTCGGGTCAGATCGAACTTTCGGCATGTAAAATGATTGGATTATAATAGATCAGTGACAAAGCAGGTGACCTGTAGAACATAGAACAGCCAATCAGGGCTTGGTATGCCAATACCTGAAAACCTTTTCTCCAGACTGGACATTTGAACGCCGAAGCACAGGGCCACTGTTATTCTGAAATTAAATCGACACACATCGTGTAAAATTACAATAAAACTGCACTAACTGCACTGTGCCATTAACCCAAGAAGGATCACATCCCCTGAATGACACCATTAGGTCAAAGTGCAGCGGGCCTTTAACCCTCGAATGACCACATCAGCACAGACCGCACTGGGCCTTTAACCCTTTAACGAGCCCAACCAAATAGACTGCACCTGTTCACCTGTGCTCACTGCTGGATCACACTACCATTGGAGGACAAACATTATTTACCTCACTGAAATATTTCAGGGACAAGGTGTTTCTAATTGGAATAATTGTGAATGCTACAGTATTAGTAAAAGATAGAAAAGAGTGCACACACTGTATATAGAAAGCCGGGGACAGGGACAAAAGGAGAAGACAGAAAGAGTGGTATAGTGCGAGACACAGGCATTTGGAAGTAAAAAGACTCCTGTAAGACTGGATTGGCCTGAGGGCCAGCCTGCCTGGAGAGCAGATAGGACAGCCCTGTGTTCCATTCCCAGCGCCAGCGCCCGCGCCAACACACCCTACTCCACAAACACTCCTGTTAATCTGCACAAGACTGGATTAGCTCCCCCTGTCACTGATAGCTCCCTGTTCTGCCCAAATCAAATGCCCCCAAGACCTACCTTTAAGTTCAACAGAGGTCGCAGAGGCCGAGAGGAGAAAATAAGCAGTGGAAATGTCCGGAAGTTATCTGAGGGGTACAGAATAACATCTGGCACCTTGGCAGATCTGTCTGCCCGATACGGACCCTGATTTGGGCTTCAGCTGGGAATCACTTAAGATCGGGAACCATGATGACACCACATTTGGGTCGATATTTCAAGGCCAGACCCGGGGGTGTGATTACAGAGAATAAATGTATTGCAGGATTCGCTGACCTATCATGGGTCAAGGGAAATTAATGCACAATGCGGATTGGTTGATTTTAAATGATCGACTTGGTTAATGATTATTAAAAAATCAATGTCTTGTTTTCTCATTATTTGTGAGATCTGGTCAAATATATATTTTTTAACTGATGTCGCGCCCTTTTACTGAAAATCCATTTTCAACTTTGTGTTTCACTCATATATTTCCTGAAAGCTGGCTGGATTACGTGTTAAACAAAATGAAATCAGCCTTACAAATCCAATCAAAGCGGCAATATCCTCTTCATTTGAAATTAAGAAAATAAAGAACTGCTGAAAAGATCAAGGCCAATTTCTAAAGTGTCAACGGACCAGTTCTATGGACCAGTCCACACCACATCACCCCACCCTCCCAACAGCCCCCCCACCTGCCCTCCTCACATGGTGGGGCAGCCCAGCAGGCAGTGAGGCCCCTCATCTGAGCAGACAAAATGACTATTTAAAAATAACAGCGATTGCATAAATTGAATTAGAGCGTTTTGGTCACGGTGGAGGTGGTGGAGGTGGCGACGGTTGTGGCAGGGGAGTGGCGTGGGGCCAGGATGCAGACGGCTGGGTTCGTGGCAGCCTCCAGATGATGGGCCCCGGCCTGCGTGTCACCGCGTTAATTGGCCGCGGCACGTTAATCAAAAGTGAAATGTGTCTTCCGCCGCCAACGCTAGGGGACGAAGAGGCACCGAGGAAGGAGGAAGGGAGAGGGTCACTGGAGAGAGAGAGAGAGAGAGTAGAGGGAGATAACTAGGTCGTTGAAGCGTGTGGGGTGTATGGCGGGCAGGGGGAAGGGGGGCTGTTAATTGTGTTCAATTAAGTGCCTGATTGGCACTGACAGAATCTGGGCATTGACAAGATGGGCACAGATGAGGACGATTAGCGGGCATTGGAACAAGCTGTCACTTCTCACAACACGTTAGCCTTCCCAGTTCTCTCCACCCTCTGAGCTCCAGCGCTTTATGAAACCGCCGCACACCGTAGAGCTGAACGTATCGCTAATCGTTCCGCAGATTCCATATTATCGGATGGATTTCCTTTCTCCACAGTGTTCTATAATACTTACTGTTTAAGGACCAGTTGCTTTAATGGGTTCCCTATCAAGCCCGTTCCCCACCTCTCGAATGCTTTTCAATCCACCACAGCTGCTCGCTACTAGCCAGAGAGCGCCCCCCTCTCTCCCACTCTCCTCCCTCTCCCCCTTCCCCTCCCCTCCCTCTCCCCCTCCCCCCCTCTCCCCCATCCCCTCTCTCTCCTCCCTCCTCCCTCTCCCCCTCTCCCCCTCCCCCAACCCTCCCTCTCCCCTTCTCCTCCCTCTTCCCCTTCTCCTCCCTCTCCCTCTCTCTCCTCCCTCTCCCTCTATCTCTCCCTCTCTCTCCTCCCTCTCCCTCTCTCTCCTCCCTCTCCCCCTCTCTCTCCTCCCTCTCCCCTCCCACCCTCCTAAATGTCCCACAGTGTGTGCAGGGTCCCTCACTAAACAGAGGTTAATATGCCGTCTATTGGGCTGCAATTGGAGAACGTGTGGGGAGCAATCCTCTATTCTCTGCTAGTGATATGCTTGAGTTACTATGGGATGGATTCAGCCAGCAGGAACAAGAGAAACCCACTTCGATACACACAGAGATCCGCACACACACACACACACACACACACACACACACACACACACACACACACACACACTGCAACTCTGCTCACCTCGCACCGCCGCTTCTGCCAAATTAAACGGCAGATTTTTCTGATTTGAGCAAAATGGTTTCGGCGAGGCAAGGCTGTGTGTGTGAGGGAAGAGCTGAGACACGGAAGCGAGTCGGATCAGGGAGCAGTGGGTTCTGGGAGGTGGGGGTTTGTTTGCTGAAAACAGCAGGGGACAGGCCTGGTGAAAAATGTCAGGTCAAATTGTTCTTGACAGTGTTAATATCTGCACCTCATAGCCATAATTACATGTAAATAAATAGTGAAATAGCTCTCAGCTGGAGACTGCAACCGCAGACAGCCAGCTGAGGACCGGACCACCTTGCATATTCTCAATTCACCGCCCCACCAGAGAGAGAGAGAGACCGGATGATACAGAGAAAAAAGATAGGGAGGGAGAGAGAAGTTGAGAGAGATAGAGAGAGAGAGAGAGAGAGAGAGAGAGAAGATGATGGGGGAAAGAAAGAGAGATACCGGGTGATAGAGAGAAAGAGTGAGGGAGAGAGAAGTAGAGAAGTAGAGAGAGAGAGAGAGAGAGAGAGAGGATGAAGAAATAGAGTGAGAGAGGAGGGTGTTAATTTGTGTATTGACATTGACTCAATTCCTCATTCTAGTTTAGTTTCTTACATGGAGGAATCTAATTCAAAGTCCAAAGTCTAATATAATGCTAATATTGGTAAAGATATAATACGGTGCTCTATTTCACAGTGGGAAGATATCTGCTGGATTAGGTCTATTCTCCCACCACACACTAAAGGGCCCCGACTGGGGGAAGGGAGAGGACCTGCATGGATAGGGTGCCAACGAGGATCTTAGAGAGAGGAAGAGAGAGGCCGAGAGAGGAGGAGAGAAGTAGAGGAGGAGAGAGAGTGAAAGAGACGGCCAGAGACAGAGTATTAATCAGATCCATGCACCTGTCAGAGTGGCATCTGGAACTAACAGGAAACACATGCAGGCCGGACAACCCCAGCCTCCAGATGGACAGCTAGCAGGGCAGCTCGACTGTGACACGGCCACAACCTGACCCCTCTTAAAGAGGTCACGACACTGTGCATGGATCAAACACACCAGAGTTCACGTCTACCCCCAACAAGTGGAAAGTAAGCAAGTGTGAGAATAATAATGGTAGTAGTAGTGATATTTATTATTATTATTATACATGTTGTTTTCTGTTAAACGTCACGCGAAACAGAATAGAGAATTTTGATACATTGTCTGCGCTGGAAAATAATGACACAGATCTTTTGGAATAGAAATGTTGTGGGCATGTTTCACAGGGTACGCCAGTGTGTAATTGGTATTCAAGATAAGATCATTGCGTGTGCCGATACTTTAATAAAGGCAATGCCATTCTCCATCTTTCGTCTGCGTGGGACACACAGCATGGGAATCGGTCTCAGTCATTTCCTACTTAAATCCCCATCTTCTAGGATTTACTGAAATTTATATTGGCTGCCTCTGCAAGATAAATGTAAATCGCATTCCCTTATATTTACTATTTATCAGGATGCAGCAGCTCACTTTCTCCAGGAAATATCTCTCACCAGCACACAAACACCATTGCATTTAAATAGCATTTTTATTGTCCGCAATAGCCTTTCATCTGGGCGTAGGGAGAAGAGTCGCCTCTCCAGGGGAAGACAGAAGCAGACCGGGGGGTGAGAGAGAGTGAGAGAGATTGAGAGAGAAAGAGAAGATGTATTGGCAAGAGCTGACAAAAATGAAAAGTGGAAAAGGCTGCTAAGAGAAAAAAGTTCGACAAATAAAAAAACTCCTCAGAGTGTATTATTTTGAAACAAAAGGTCAAAGAGCATATCGGTTTCACTCGGGTGACCTTTGCATTACAAAACAACGCTAAAAGCCCTAAAACACGATTCAAACACAGACAAAGCTATTGTACATAGGCTACATTAAGAAATCTGGACGTACAAAAGAATTACAGTGATTATATGTAAATATTTACGTGACACACACAGTCCTTTCCTTGGTGTTAAGCAGTGTTTAAACAGGCAGCAAGCCCTATTAATCTATGCTAAAACATATAGCCAGTGGATATTATTTACACTCCCTTGATTTTCTTGGCAGCTGCCAAGAGCAGGTCTAGTTTTTTTCCCTTCTTCTTTCGAAAGCCTCTTATATATATATATATATATACATATTTTTTTTTACACTTGCCAAATCGAAACAGTATTTGTTTTAATGGGAGTTCTAATTAACGTCTATGTATTCCCCCTCTTGCTCTGCGAGAGGCTGAGCTATGAATGCCGGCTATGTGCTCATCCCCTTTGATTTGTTGTCAGCGGAGCTTGCCAGCTGACACGGTGCCCAGCAAGAGGCTTAATGCCCAAGTTTTAATAATGTGGGGGACTACACGAAGCTCCCTCTCTCATTGGTATTCAGGTGCAAGGCGTCTTGGTAGAAGTCAGCGAGGGAGGCAGAGCTTTTAGATTGTTCCCTCCGTTTCTTCCCTCTCTCTCTCTTTCTCTCTCCTCTTTTTTGGCAAGTGTCGGCATCTTAAATAGAATTCATCCCGCTTTTTTTTTCAAGAAGCGTCAGTCGCTCGCTAATGGAAGAGAAGAGCGGCAGAGGCAGTTCGCGGTCTCCCCTGGCTTATCTCTGTCAGACAGTTGTGGGAAGTCGCTATAGCGAGGCGAGCATAGCGTGGTGTCAGCGTGCGCGATGCGGCGCGGCCAGCCAGGCAGGCCTGGGGACACGGATCAAAGGGAGGAAGGGGTGAGAGCAGCTCTGTCTGCCTCTGATCCCGTGAGTGTGTGTGTGTGTGAGTGTGAGTGTGTGTGTGTGTGTGTGTGTGTGTGTGTGTGTGTGTGTGTGTGTGTGTGTGTGTGAGGACCATCCCACTCTCAAAGCAACACAGTCCCATAACACACACTCCATCCATGGTCCCTCTCATTCCGAAACACACATGACTTCTAGAGATGGAAAACGGTCTGCTAACACCGTGATTATGGAACATGGATGCTATTTGTTCTAGTTATTGCTAAGGATTCTTGCGCATAACCTTTTTACGGTGACTCGTAGTTCTCCTGTTTGACATTTAGACAATTAAAGAAATTGAAATAAACAATATCCACGAGGATATTCGTTTTACAAAGTGCATCTCTTTAACTTGAGCAACGTGGAGAAAGATACATAAAGCCCTGGTTATGAACATCCCTCAGATGTACTGGGATTTATAAACTAATTCAAAGCAGTATTCCCCTCCTATAATTCATGTATTTTACAATGCTTCACATCCTTTATGTTCCCTGTTAACTTCCGTTTCCCAGGGGTTTGTCTTTGTAATGTGTGTATTCCAGAGTGCTCCTCCCCCTTCTAAAGCGAGAACATAACTCCTATCTCCTTGTGGTGATGGAACCATGAGCAGCAGTTGTTTTCGCCCTCTACTCCCAGCAGGTGTCCCTGTCAGGCAATAGAGAGGAATTCAGTCTGAACGGCTGCCAAAGGACACATCTCCCAAGAACAGTTCAGGCTTATTTGGGGGGGACTTACAGTAATGGAAGCCGTGGAGTTTCCTATGACCTGGTATGAGAATATCGATCACTTTAGCTTTGTCGGTTTACGCAGAACATGAGATAACATGTGGTACCCAGAAACACCAGGCTGAAGGAAATGTAACATCCTTTCAATGAAATTGTTAACACATTTCTGGTTCATTTACGCCCATAACCAAAACCATTTATATGCATTGTTACAATTTGTAACAACAGGTGTAGTGTGATATCGCTGGTGCTCAAACCTGTGTTTAATAAATGCAAAGAAGAGAGTTTGCGGAAACAAGACACCAGGAAATACGCGGAGCTAAGTTGTTGTCAACGACTTCTTCAATCTGGTCTTCATTATTTGCCCAATTACTATCAGGGACCGTAAAAGGAATCACATCTGAAGCTTCCGGCACACTTGATCACGTAGACAAAAGCGGCGTTGATTAAATAGCTCGCAACAATGTGTTTTGCCGCGTTGCCGAGGATATTCAGGGTGTTTCAGACGGGAAAAAAATAAGAACTCTCAAAAGTTGGCCAACTATTTGTTCTGAAACAAATTCACTCAGCTCCTGAAAACCCAGAAGAGTTCCATATGATTGACACAAAATTCCCTCCATCGGAAAAAAGCAATAATAAGTTTTCAGTGAGCTCTGATATTCCTGCCCCCCTGCCACGACCTCATACTCCTGCCCTTCCCTCTATCCAGCACCTGCTGTGACATCAAATGAAACAGGACTAACATAACCACTGTGCTTTCATACCTCTGGACCAGCCAAGCGAAGCTTAACCCACCGCCCCGCCCGCCAGCCTGGGCACAGCCTGTCTCACTCAAACCCGGCAAACTTATATCCCGCGCGACGACAACCCCAGAACCGGTGCGGATGGCTTTTCCCGGAGCCGTAATGGGAAAATGTGCACTGTCTGGAAAGGTTATGGGATTGGGATGACTGAGAGCACCTGTGGGCAACTGAACCCGGCGGGATTCCATTAGAAACTTGTCAGTTGGTCACCGCAGCCCATTTACCGGGAAGCGCCAAATGTTTGTCAATCCTTACCGGTAACAAGTAGCCCATCAGAACCAGACACTAGAGAAAATAGCTCACACATACCATCACACGGCCGTATCTCCTCTAAACAGATGCTGTGTGAAAACCCACTACATAACGTTTTCATTTCCATCAAGACGGAGAGTGTGTTTGTATTGGTTTTTCCATTACATCGTGGCGGGGAAGAGCCGAGAGTGAGAACATACACTACCTACAACCTAATGAGACATAAAACACGGCTTCGGTTAAACTAGAGATAGTCAGACAGACAGAGTTGTGTGTGTGTGTGTGTGTCTGTGTGTTTGTGTGTCTGTCTGTGTGTCTTACTGTGAGACCACTGACTCCTACAGCGGGAGGGTGTGAGAATGGGTTCTTGTCATAAAGAACATCAATTTCTTTCTATACTGAGACTGTTTCCATGTGTGAAAGTATCATCAGTAAATTGTAATAGCTATTAATAACTAATAACTATTGTAAAAACGATACCACAGTAATTCATATTCCGTCCGGAGTCAACATAAAAAAGACATGAATTACGGTGGAATATTCAAATTATTCGATACATAGTCGATATAATTATTGAATATTAAAAAATGAATTCCCACAGTTATCCCTAATCCCCAGTGCTAAACAGGAAGTGGTTATTATCCAAACACAAAGCCTGGGAATAGAGAGGGAGAGATGGAGCTGCTGTGTCGTCAGCCTATGTTAAGTACTGAGCCATTAATGGAATCTGTGGTCCGTGTTCCTGGTGTTTTCTGCAGGTTTGCAGTGAGAGCATTAGCGCTTAACGCCCCTGTGCCACGATTAACAATCAAACACGCTGTGAGCCACCATGTTATCCTTCCGATGCTCCAGCAGGAGAGAAAATCTCTTTTTTGTCACCAAAATCCTTAATTCTTTCTTCTCTTAAGAATGACGAGTAATACCAAGAATGTTTCCAATCTGCTTTGAGAAATATTTGAAGAAGAAGAAGAAGACGAGGAAAAAAGCTCCCGATAAAACATGTGTGAACGATGGGGTAATTGCGGACAAATGCGCCATTGAAAATCATTTTCAACTCTTTACACTCCATCTCAATCGTATTTTCTGCTTGTTAACCACATGTTGTTGGTGTGGGTGGGCTAAAATGGCCAGTATTGATGGGTTATTGTGTATAATTCACTTCTCACACAACATTTGCATCAATACAAATCATTTTTCCATTCTGTGCTTCTTAAGGCTCAACCCCTTACATCGCTTACACAGAGTCACATTTTTATTGATTCGAACCCCAATTAGAACAGCAACAAATCTAATTCCTCTGTCTAATTCTCCACAGCGTTTTCACCATAGGGCCAAACGGGGGAAGGAAGTGGTATGACTGGAGGGGTTAAGAGGCCATGGTGGGCAGCAGGGTAGCTGCCCCCCCCACACACACACACAAACACAGCCTGCCACATATTCACAGCCACTCCTCTGGTAACATTGTAGCCAACTGTATTCCCTATAGAGAGACACTATATGGTAACTTGCTAGTGGCGATGAACACCAGTGGAACCGAACACCAGTGGAACCGAACACCAGTGGAACCGAACACCAGTGGAACTGAACCCCACCAACGCCACTGAACAACAGTGGAACCGAACAACAGTGGAACCGAACACCAGCAGTGAAGCCGAACACCACCAGTGGCACTGAACACCAGTGGAACCGAACACCAGTGGCACTGAACACCAGTGGAACCGAACACCAGTGGAACCGAACACCACCAGTGGCGCTGAACACCAGTGTCGTACAACACGAGCAGTATTCCATGCACTACCCAGGTCCACCAACTCTGAATCATTACTTGTAGAAGATTAAGAGTCTAGGTTTCTAAGCTTTAGTTAATTATTTCAGTCACATGTGTTTCTTGTGTTCACAGTAGGATTTTCATGTCCCGGGAAAGTGCGAGTGGCTGTATCGGAGCAGATGTGCCATTATCAAGATGAATTTTAATTTGTTGATGTTAATCCATTTTTTTTACAATTGTAGCAATTTAAATGAGCCAATGAAAAGCCAGAGCTTTAGAAGCTTAGAATAAAAGACCACGGATTGACATAAAGTATTAGTCCGTTGCTCGTTCTAATTGAGTAGTTGTTGATGAAATTGTAATTATAGGTTATGGAAATAACTTATACCGTGGCACATAGAGTCATTTAAATAGTCAGATGTTAAGGCCTGGTCTATCTTAGCATATTTGTCTTTTTTTAACGTAACTTGACGTGGCTTTGATAAGTACAGTCAATCTCCAAATAGACGAGACAGGGAGGCTGACATGTGCCCGCCCCCTTCAACTAACCTGTGGTGAGAGGCCGTTGCTCACTGGGTTCATGTGGTTACTGGCAGCTGATTGGCTCATGAAGGTATCTGAGTAGCTGGAGAAGCTGTGGCGATTGGACGAGAGGCCGTAGGCGGAGCTGCCGTCAGACAGTCCTCCCTGGTGCATGGAGGACGGAGGGAGAGGCTGTGGTCGATGCAGCGTACTGCTGCCGTCTGTGTCAACGACAACAACAGAGACAACACAGTGTGCGTTACAGAGAGAGCAAAGGAGAACCACCAGCAAATGTACTGTTACAGCCCATCACTCATTACAAAACCCACATTCAGAACAAACACAACAGAGACAACACAGTGTGCGTTACAGAGAGAGCAAAAGAAAACAACCAGCCAAAAACTGTTGAACAGTAGCGGTTTCGGACGGAGACACTGTGTGACGGATTTTCCTGTTCTTTATGTAGTTTGGACATATCCTGCTCTTGTAATTGGTAGCAAACTCTGCAAAAGCTACAGGTGTTTTCCCTGTGAACGTTAAATGGTTTACTGTACAGATCCTATGTGTTATTGCTATAGAAAATAATAATATAACAATGTGTAGCCCACATACAGTAGATAAGTGCTACCTAGATTAATTGCAAACAGTTCTATATAGCCAGATATTAACATGTGTGCACATGTGTGTGTGTGTGTGTGTGTGTGTGTGTGCATCAGCGCATGTCTTACCCTGTGACAGGGTGGCACTGGGGTAAGAGGATTCAGGTAGCTGGTAGGTCGGTAGGCTGGGCATCCCTGTGGGTGGGAAACCTCCAGGTAACAGGTGGTTAAAGGCAGCCAGCTGATTGGCTCCTGCCTGCTTACGCCATCTGGCCCTTCTGTTGCTGAACCAAACCTGGAGATGGAATCACAGAAGAGAAAACTGGAGAACAGGAGCCGCACAACATTCAACACTTCCCTTTCTTTTCGTTCACACACAGAATTTGTGTGTGCAATTGAAAAACGGCGTGTGCACAGAAGTGTGTGTGTTCGTGATTCCAGAATGTTCCAAATATATTGAGTGTGTGGTCCGGTGACCTGCGGATGAATTAGCCCGTTGCTGTGTAAAGACGTGGTCCGCCGTTAAAACTAGTCCCTGTGGGAGACAGCATGGAGGCCCTGTTGTTCCTGTTAAGTGGCTGAGGCTGTGATCTGTGTCAACAAGCTGCACTAAAGGCCTCTTCACAGGGTAGAAGTCATTATGGGGTCAGAGGTAAGAGCCACGAACTGCAACGCAGACATCTCAAGTATGTTTGTAGTGGATGAAGAATGCCACTACGGCGTCACATCCTCTCTATCTCTATCGCTATCTATCTCTGGATCACATTATCATCAGATACATCGAAATAGAAATACTTACTTCAATGAAATAAAAAGTCAAAAGATTTCACAACACATCTGTCAGTTGAAGTGCATTCTTCGATGCGAGTGTCCCGAAGACAACTAAATACACAGCGGGATCGTACCGATATGCACACAGAAGCCAACGTTCAACCGCAAATTCCCAATGTCAACTCCCTGAATGGCGAGCGAGTAAAAAGGCTTATTTTTAACCGCGGCGATTTACACATTGTGAAAAAGACTTCTGCCTCAACAAAACATGAATATAATCAGGCCTTTGGAAAAAGAGCAGCCATGCAGCCGGGCAACCTGTTCCATTTAACCGAGACAAGGCCCGGGTCCAGTGTGTGCTAAAGGTTGGGCGACATGGATCTATGCCTCGCACAGGCAATTCATCAGAGTTTAATACACTGTCAGCGCAGTTCATCTACTGCTGTGCTTGAAACGGCCTGACTTATTGTGAGCCCAGATGAAAGGGTGGCGACAAAAGGGTCCCCATACGCCGGGCAGAACACTGGGCACAAAGAGGGGGCGTCCCTTTTAAACAGCTCTTAAAGAGCCTCACTTTCAAGGGACGAACACAAGGACACACTCATCGCTACCAGGGCCTCTCCTTCTCTCCGCCGGACACAAACATATGCTGCGCGTAAACTCGCACATACACGGAGATCTCAATCCCATGGAGAAAGATCTCCGGTTGAATTGTGCGTCGTACTACGCAGCCCCTAAGGCTTCGGCCCCGTCGGCCCCTTAGTTTCAATTCGATTAGAGCGTCTAATGTGATAAAGGGGCCCGAGATAATAGTCCCACTGTCTAAAGAAGTCGCAAGAATCATCCGACTTCACTTAACCCCGACCACCCCGAGCCAACCGGGAAGGTTCCTCTGGAAGCATATCATTTCCTCACACTTTCCATCCAGCAAACAAAACTCCTGTGGACCCAAATAAAGCACCGGCTCTGGGCTCTGGGTTTCCCCGTTGCCCCCTGCTGACATGGCTTCTATTGGGATGTATTGAAGCGTGCTGCTGTGCCTGAGCCGGAGCTGTTGATATCCCGCTGGGGCTAGACAAACAGCTGCCCCGCCTCTGGGGGTGGGATATAGGGACACGCCCTTTCCTTCCACACACGCCCAATCTCACCCGGCCCGGCAGTGCTCACCCTCACCTCTGACCTCTGAACCTCACCCCTGCACCCCTTTTATGTCCCAGTAAACGTTTCTTCCTTTTGTGTCATCCCGAGCCACAGGTTCCGTCGTTTGGAAACACAAAACACACAGAAATGCCTTTTACGCACTCGTTGTTTTTTATTCACTTTACTTTCCTCGCATTTCTGACCGTCTTTCCTCGAAATTGTACATTGACGTGAACTCTATGTTTTTGGTATTCTTAAAAACTGCTCTAAAACACAATGCGCCCAAAACCTTGGTTTAATGTCTTCTGTGTGTTTCTCATCTGTGTCTATAATGACATAACAGGTTTGAGTTCAGAGCTGTGCATGTGAAACGAATCTACGTTAATATACTGATCCGTTCATAGAGTTCGTGGGAAAGTCAACCAAAAGATGCCCAGGTCTTATGGCGTAGACACTGGGCCCAATGTGCCAACGAGGCCCCGATGCTCCGCTGCTCCGGAGCGGATTGGATGTGATACTCCAGCAGCTGTGGGCTCTGGAGCAGAAGACAAGGAGGATTTGAAGCTGTACACTGGAACCCGATCCCAAAGTCACCTTGGACCACAGATTGTCCCATGCTCTTCCCGATCCGGTTTAATTCCTTTACACTACAGAGAGAGAGAGAGAGAGAGAGGGGGGGAGAGAGAGAGAGAGAGAGAGAGAGAGAGAGAGAGAGAGAGAGAGAGAGAGAGAGAGAGAGAGAGAGAGAGAGAGAGAGAGAGAGAGAGAGAGAGAGAGAGAGAGAGAGAGAGAGAGAGAGAGAGAGAGAGAGAGAGAGAGAGAGAGAGAGAAAGAGAGAGAAAGAGAGAGAGAGAGAGAGAGAGAGAGAGAGAGGGAGAGAGAGAGAGAGAGAGAGAGAGAGAGAGAGAGAGAGAGAGAGAGAGAGAGAGAGAGAGAGAGAGAGAGAGAGAGAGAGAGACTCATCCCTTCTCCATGTCTCCTTCTACTGTAGCATTCATCTCACTCCTGTTTTGTTTTGTCAGCGGACAAGGTTTACTGGGCGACAAGCCTCCTGAACACTTGGACTAGCCTGGACAATCTGTGGGTATCACTGCAAGACACTAGAGGGACTTGGAGAGTGGGGGAGGGTAGAAAACCTGGGGCGCCAGCACATCTCCTAGGACTAGAGCTTAGCTGGAGCCTGGGAGACAAAAAAGAGAGACCCGCTTTGAGCTACTGAGCTGAGCACAGACGTGGAGGGGGTGGCATTGAACTGTCATCGGTTTGGGGGGATATGAAGGTTGGAATGAATGTCAGACGAGCTGAAGGTCCTGAAAACACGTCCTGGAATATAGTGGAGAGCAGATCTAGAGGGGTGCGTGTTAACAACTGTTTCCTGATACCTCTTTGATCTCCGTAAATATGATAATATATCTGAGACTGACATTCATTCTTGGATCAGTAATCCACCGTCATTGGAATCTCTAGAATAATCTACAGAGGAATCTCTAGAAGAATCTACAGAACAATCTCTAGAAGAATCTACAGAACAATCTCTAGAAGAATCTACAGAGGAATCTCTAGAAGAATCTACAGAGGAATCTCTAGAAGAATCTACAGAACAATCTCTAGAAGAATCTACAGAACAATCTCTAGAAGAATCTACTGAGGAATCTCTAGAAGAATCTACAGAACAATCTCTAGAAGAATCTACAGAGGAATCTCTAGAAGAATCTACAGAGGAATCTCTAGAAGAATCTACAGAACAATCTCTAGAAGAATCTACAGAGGAATTTCTAGAAGAATCTACAGAGGAATCTCTAGAAGAATCTACAGAGGAATCTCTAGAAGAATCTACAGAGGAATCTCTAGAAGAATCTACAGAACAATCTCTAGAAGAAGCTACAGAGGAATCTACAGAGCGGAGGATCCAGTTTGCTTGTCACTGATCGCACAGACAAAACACTGACACAGTTTTGTGTTCAAAACAACAGCCTTTGTCAGAAGTACAATCGAGTCTTTCTTATTTTATTTCAGATCATTGTGAACGGCGTTCTTAAAGCCGAAACGTAAGCAATTGTCCAAACGGTGCATCTTAAAGCCAACGGTGCCAGGTACACATTGGGGAGGGTAAATTCATGCCCGGCCAAAACACGAATCGTCCCTTCATCTCATTCGTCCTCGACAGCACAATCCACAAAGACGCGACGGCAATATACAAAGAGACGTAAACAACACCAATGTCCTCGCGGGTTTTCCGCCACGTACGACCCTCCCTCTAACTCCGGCTGGTTCTCTCTCTCTGCCTGCCGGTCTGGCAGACTGGTACTATGCTAATCAGAGTAGCTGCGAGTGTGAATTTCAGAGGAGGGAGCGGGATTAAGTCGATAAGCATCGGGAATACAGAGGGACGCCGGGAAAGTCATTTCAATTGGAATAATAAGAAACTGTTAGAACATTCACGCGGACGCATGGCAACAATTTCTCCTCCACGATCGACATAAATCCTATTTATTCCTTTATGGGAGCAACATGAAGCCAGACTGCCGGGAACATGGATCCCGGTCGGGCTGGGCGGGCTCTGTCATTGTCACCATTGAATCCTAATATCGCTCTCTGCCGCCTACTGCAAGGTTTACTCCTGAAATTGGCTATTAAATGGCAGGGAAACAGTCGGCGCCCATTTGTCATTTTCATAATACATTTCAATTGAATTATCTTGTTGATTATGAATTGGAATTTGTCCACTGTTTATTCGGGCACCGATGTGTCATTTACTTTTTTTTTGGGAAGACCCGTTTGAAACCACTTGGAACTGATTCAGGGTGTCTACGAGAATATATACGAGGGACATTGAACAGGCACACAAGGATATATGAGAAAGGAAGCCGTGCGCTCTCAAAACACAGAAATTCTATGCCTAATAGAAGATAATGCTTAAAGCTTATTCGATTCCACTTACTACACCAGCTCCACCTAGAATGTGTATCTATAATGATAGAGTATCTATTTGACAGCCAGCCAGCACCGCCCAGATGTGCCTTCACAGCAGAGGTGGAGTTGGCCTCTCACAACTTCAGCCTAAACAGCGCTGAACGTAATTCACATCATGTGTGAAGAGCCAATGATTTACCGTGTTGCGACCCAGCCTCTGGCCTCCAGCCCTCCATTTCTCCCTCTGTTCTCTACCTTCGCTACCTCCACCTGTTCGCGGGACAGCAATGCCCTCCACCTGGCCCTTGGTTCTGTAGCAGACACACGCGACGCTCTGTTCTCTGAATCATTTGTGGACCGGCTGCCAGGCCTGTTTAGGAACGCGCATTTTAAGAGGCTGAGTGGCAGCACTGAGAAGGAGGTCATACATACATATTATCAGACAGGTCGTGTTCGGCAAGTGAAGCCTGGAACTAATGTATATGGATCAGGTCCCACAATTTGTCAGATAGGGTGATAAAACAGTAGCTGGATTAGGGGGGCTGCTGGTAGCTGTTTAGGGGACGGCATTCCTGATTAAGATGGATGAGATAATGTGACTGAAGAGAGTGGGCAGGGAGGGTGTTAAGGTTGTCTGGGTTTATGGGACAGTGGATTTGGGCTCTGGAATCACTGGTGAATTAGCAGACAGCCTCTTCAGTGATGCTGTGGGCTGAGAGGGTTTTTACGCTATGATAGTTTTACAGAAGACAATGCTGTCTTTTGTCTTCACACACACACAGACACACACACAACCCCCAAGTCCCAATATTCTATTGATCTATCAGGAGTTAAAAAAAGTTAAAACCACAAAAATAGGAGAAGAAATGGCTGTTCCTAAGCCATCCACACAATAGCCATGTTCCTCGTATGACTTATTCAGAACCCAGACAGCAGAAACGATGTTTACATTGTATGTCCATGTTACAGTGTTTACATTGTGTTTACATGGTACAGTGTTTACATTGTATGTCCATGTTACAGTGTTTACATTGTATGTCCATGTTACAGTGTTTACATTGTGTTTACATGGCACAGTGTTTACATTGTATGTCTGTGTTACAGTGTTTACATTGTATGTCTGTGGTACCGTGTTTACATGTTACATGTGTTTACATTGTATGTCTGTGGTACCGTGTTTACATGTTACAGTGTTTACATTCTATGTCCATGGTACCGTGTGCACCACAAACCCCAGTTTACAGATGATCACCTAGAGATCACAAACAGCTTAACGAGTAATTCTTAATATCCACGACCGATCCCACCGGTCTTTAAAACCTTACAGCGCCCACCCTTTGTCTCAGCCCACTGCCCCCTAAGCCTTCCCACTTGCGGACATCTGGAAGATGCGTCATTGCAGCTGCGTTTTAGCAGGTCACTTTTCAGGCCAAAGGTTCTTCTGTATGGTCCAGAGATGGACAATCTGGGCACCTACACGAAATAACAGCTGGCTGACATCTTCAAAATGCACAGACACTAAAACTGCCAAGTTCCCACACACACCGAAAATGCCGTTTTAGCCTCCAAGTTTGGTTTTGCGGTATATTGATTTGGAAGCAGTTTTAGGAGTAGCAAACCCAGGTTTATCTCATATCATCATGTTTCCTGAGGTCGGTGTTTCGTGTGTCTCGTCATGAAAGTGTGCTGGTGCAGAGTAGATTAGGTCTCTGATGCAGACTCTGTTGTACACACACAACCCATGAAAGAACATCTATATGGCTCCGTAATCCACCTCTCAACTCAACTAGCCAAAATGCTAAGCAACATCGAGCACCACGGCCATTATTTACCTTGGTTAACCAGAGACAGTTTCCCGCTGGAGATGACCTTTGGAGACTTTCAAAGCATTTCGGAATTAGATTATGAGGAAAACGACATTAACAAATGATATCCATGACCTCAGGTTTTCACATGACTTCATTTAGCCACATTATCTCGCTAGAATGAAAGTGTCCTTTTAGCTTTCAACTCTGTTTTGCCCCCCTTTATTTCATCGCTTTTACACTTCTAAAATTACTATCGGTTTCCAGAAATTCTTTAGAAGAGTTAAAAGCCTGAAGGGACTCGCTCTAAAATTGAAATGTAATTGACCTAGAAAAAAGGTTTCCTGAAACATAGACAAGACAGTGGACTCTCTGGGCTCTCTAGTGAACATGACTCTCTTTTTAATTCATCTGAGGTTGGCTGGATCTTTTCTTCATCAAGTCCTAACACAACGATTCCCACACCAAATGTAGTACAACTCTACGCGGTCAACATCCTAAAATGTTCAAGCCACATCTCAAGAAATGTCATCGAATTGGTGGCATCATATGTGGAAAGCAATAGAACCCATCTGTCAGGACATAATGCATTAGACAGGTATGCCTTTATCGGATGTGTTTCGTTAGACATTACACTTTAATGGATGAACCACTTCAGGAAAGGATTCATCAAGCAATTATCGAAACACCTTAGCCACACCCTTGTCCAAGTTTGCTTCAAAAGCAAATCAACACTTTGAATATATTGCAAATAATACATGCATTTGATAAATCTCTTAGCATTGAGCGGTGGGCAACACCATTTAGACGTGTTGTATATCTTTCTCTTTGGAGGGTTTAGCGATACAGACATGTGTGGAATCAGTTATAGCTCACCGCATGTTGGAGTGTGAAGGACAGTTAGCACACGGGGTGGTTCAGAGTTTGGGGGGTTCAGGGGGGGGGAGGATTTGTGGTAAGAGGAGAGGGTTGCCCCGGCCCGGTTTTACTAGGGTCTGATTGATTCATGTTGTTGTCGGGGCATGGGGTCTCTGGAGAGGATGAGAAACCCTCTGTGATATGCACAGGGTTTTACAAGCAGCGGCAGGCATGAAAGACAAGTGAGAGAGTTCCTGGCCAAAGGCCGAAATGAGAAATTCATCAGGAATGCATTTCTTCTCCCGTTTTTTTCTTCTCCTCTCTCACTATCCCTTCCTCCAGAACAGCTGCTGCTATAACTCTAGTGCGTTTCCCTTCAGTGTTTCAGAAAACCACATGGTGTATTAGCAGGCAGGCGGCTCCTGGAGTGAAATCTCGGGTGCGACGCATTTTTACATTCCCCGTCGAGGGCTTTTTGAGGACCCAGAGAAAACTGTGAACTTTGAGAGGTGAGGTGTGGTACTGCTGGGGTGTTGCTGGGGTGTTGGTGGGCGGGTTTGATGAATTTACGATGGCCGTTGGAGACAAACAGCAGCATAAGAAAACGAGGAAATATCAAAATATAAAGTCAACTGGGCATGGTGTGGATTAATTTAAGTGCATTAATGCAAATATGTTGACAGCATTTTTTGACTCCTAAATGATGTTTTGGAATGCCTCAATTTCAGTGCATGAGGGACATTCTGAAATTAAATTGGAAAAATCAACATATCTATCAAAGCCAGGTTATAGCCGAGGATGTTAAATTAACTTTTTCCATTAAAAGTAGTTTGTGCACATTTGATGAGTTCAATGGGAACATAACCTGCTGATAAACTGTTCCCAAAAAGTGACCAAGCATATCTAATGACAATATTGAATGTCCCATTCCCTTTACACAAGAAACCTGATGTGGCACCGTTTACTACTGCTTCTATCTTTACATGGGGGACTATTGAATCACCTATACCTTTACATGAGGGACTATTTAATCACCTCTACCTTTATGTGAGGGACTATTTAATCACCTCTACATTTATGTGAGGGACTATTTAATCATCTGACCTTTACATGAGGGACTATTTAATCATCTGACCTTTACATGGGGGACTATTTAATCATCTGACCTTTACATGAGGGACTATTTAATCATCTGACCTTTACATGGGGGACTATTTAATCATCTGACCTTTACATGGGGGACTATCTAATCATCTGACCTTTACATGAGGGACTATTTAATCATCTGACCTTTACATGGGGGACTATTTAATCATCTGACCTTTACACGAGGGACTATTTAATCATCTGACCTTTACATGGGGGACTATTTAATCATCTGACCTTTACATGAGGGACTATTTAATCATCTGACCTTTACATGAGGGACTATTTAATCATCTGACCTTTACATGAGGGACTATTTAATCATCTCACCTTTACATGGGGGACTATTTAATCATCTGACCTTTACATGAGGGACTATTTAATCATCTGACCTTTACATGGGGGACTATTTAATCATCTGACCTTTACATGGGGGACTATTTAATCATCTGAACTTTACATGAGGGACTATTTAATCATCTGACCTTTACATGGGGACTATTTAATCATCTGACCTTTACATGGGGGACTATTTAATCATCTGACCTTTACATGAGGGACTATTTAATCATCTGACCTTTACATGAGGGACTATTTAATCATCTGACCTTTACATGGGCGACTATTTAATCATCTGACCTTTACACGAGGGACTATTTAATCATGTACTGAAAACCACTGGATAAAAGCCCACCTGCCATGACAGCATGTACGCTGTGTTGACTGTGAACGTGCTCAACCAACCTGTACACGGGCCTCCGTGAGCTTGGTCCTCTGGGCCAGCTCTTCTCTGGTGTAGATGTCTGGGTAGTGTGTCCTCTCAAAGGCCTTCTCCAGCTCCTCCAGCTGTTCGGCCGTGAAGGTCGTGCGGCTACGACGCTGCTTTCTTTTTAGCGGTAGATCCGGCTCTGACTCCACGTCTGAACCCTCGTCTGTACGATTACCTGGGCCAAAAGAGAGTGTTGCAGAGCCCGGCTCATTTAATAGGAAATACAATCAGGCGACATGAGAGGAACTTTATGGGTCGTCCACTGTTATTTGATTAACCTGTGTCATTGAGCAGGGCCACACAAAGCTGGGTTGAAACCGTGAACTGGCCCTAGCAGGCCCTAAAAGAGACACTTACTGTGGATTAGAGGAGCAGCTAACTTCAGGGGATATATCGCTGGCAAAAGTCATTACTATTGAGGGGGAGAGGTTGCAAGGAGCATTCAAATGACAGCTTTCCTCTACGAGCACAACGGAGCAAATATTATCTTAATCTGTGGATATTTATACAGTATATAAGAGGGCTGATATCCCATCCTGCCTGACAGAGTGAGCGAGCGAGCGAAAGAAAGAAACCGAGCGAGAGCAAAGATGCCCCCGAGGCATTGGAGGTCTGCAGGCTGTTGGGGGAGGTGGGGAAGGGGTGTTTGGTGGAAGGGTTAATCTATGCAGGACACCTTGCTGTTCCTCGCCCCAGTATTCTCTGCCTATGGCCCAGGGCGGACTACTGCTCAGAACAGCGGAGGCAGAATGTACAGAACACCGCAGCGCTATCAAACCAGAACCGTTCAATCCCATGTTCTGTGTTTCTATGAGGCGACTGTCAATAAACGAATTACAATATATCTTATACGTTACTTTTAGGCATTAAACTAAGCTGCTGCGTTTTCGCTCGGGGAACGCAGATACGCCACAAAGCCGCCCGATCCAGGCCAAGAGGAATGTTTCCTGACAGCGAGTGTGTATCAGCACAGCGCATTACCAATAGAACTGAATTTAGGAAATTGCATCATTTACACCTCCTCTGCATTTCCATTCAGGCAACACGGTCCTTTTCATTTGCCGGCATAAAATTCACATTTTCACAAATTGGCTCATTGAGACATTGACGAGTTGAGTGTGACATGCCAATGTTGCTCGAGGGCCTAGTTGGATTGCGTCAGACAAGTGCAGTCCAGAGAGACAGAAGGGTAAATAAGACAAAAAACACGCGCGATATAGAAGGAGAGAATGGGCAGAGAGCTTATGTGTCGTTCCTAACCGACCACAATGACCGCCGTAATGGTCCCCTGGACGTCTGACCAGGTGAATCCCCCGAATTGGATATGGGCACGACTAATCTCAGTTTAACAAAGCGCACGGACGTTTCGACACACACGCGCGCGCGCGCACGGACAAACCGAAGCCAAATGGCCTTCGAATAACAACTGTGAGAATAAAAGAGCAACCGAATCTGGCTAGGGCTCAAGACCGGCTCCGGAGTTTAATTAAACAAGGAATTAGGGGATTATATGGGGACTATCATTACGGGCCACTCCATGAGTCTTCCGCGAACATCTTTTTGTCCCCCCCCCCAGAGCTCACGCTCAACGATTCTCAACGGATTACATGCGGCCGCGGGACATGAGGCCGCATTCATTAAATCAATTCTTCCGCCGTACCCCTGTTTTAATACAGATTGATTCTCCAACGCCGGATCCCCGTATCACGGAGGAACACCCTTGAGCACACAAAGTTGAAAATGTACATATATGGATGTGCAGAACGATTTGCCACTAGCTCTCCATGACAGCACTCGAAACTGACACAGTGGCTTGCGGATCACTGCCCAAAGCCACCGCTGTGTCCTGCTGGGGTGGGGGGTGAGGGGGGGGTGGGATGACGAGGAACAGTGGGGGGCAGAGAGGAGGGCAGGACTGCGCCTACAAACCGGACAGACACCATTCATTTCTACCTGAGGCATTTTGTTCAAATGTCGCTTCTTTGTTTATCTATGTGAGTGAAGGGATAAAAGTTTGTGTGTTTTGTGTGTTTTGTGTGTGTGTGTGTGTGTGTGTGTGTCTGTGTGTCTTTGTGTCTGTGTGTGTGTGTGATATATAAACTAGCCTCAATTTCAAAATTGCTAAAACAGTGTATTCCCCTCTAATCCAATGTAAGCATTTTTCTATGGCTTTGCAATCAACCTGCATGTGAGAAACCCGACTAATCAATCACCACCCGCTTAGAGGCACGTATGGATGTGTCATGGCAGTCGACATGTCTGTTTGTGTGACTCCACTGTACGCAGGAACCAGCACGCCACTGGGTGAAGGTCAACAGCCCTACCGGTAATGAGTTTTTGGGAATCAGGAATGTGAAAAGCAAACCCTGTCTTGCCAAATGGTATGCCAGGATTTATGAACAACACCGGAGCTTCTAAAGAAACTGAATATCCGTGAAAGCTTTAGTTATTTTCATTGTTAGTACAACATAGGGTTGCTCGACTGACTGGCTAAGATATTGAATTGTAGGCTAACGGCATGTCTGGCCAATGAAATGTAGGCAAACCACGTCTGGCCAATGAAATGTAGGCAAACCACGTCTGGCCAATGAAATGTAGGCAAACCACGTCTGGCCAATGAATTGTAGGCTAACCGCATGTCTGGCCAATGAAATGTAGGCAAACCACGTCTGGCCAATGAATTGTAGGCTAACCGCATGTCTGGCCAATGAAATGTAGGCAAACCACGTCTGGCCAATGAATTGTAGGCTAACCGCATGTCTGGCCAATGAAATGTAGGCAAACCACATGTCTGGCCAATGAATTGTAGGCTAACCGCATGTCTGGCCAATGAAATGTAGGCAAACCACATGTCTGGCCAATGAATTGTAGGCTAACCGCATGTCTGGCCAATGAAATATAGGCTAAAGGAATGTCTGCATGGCCAATGATTTGTAGGCTAACCGCATGTCTGGCCAATGAATTGTAGGCAAACCACATGTATGGCCAATGAATTGTAGGCTAACGGCATGTCTGGCCAATGAATGTAGGCTAGCCGCATGTCTGGCCAATGAATTGTAGGCTAACGGCATGTCTGGCCAATGAATGTAGGCTAGCCGCATGTCTGGCCAATGAAATCTAGGCTAACCGCACGTCTGGCCAATGAATTGTAGGCTAACGGCATGTCTGGCCAATGAATGTAGGCTAGCCGCATGTCTGGCCAATGAAATCTAGGCTAACCGCACGTCTGGCCAATGAATTGTAGGCTAACGGCATTTCTGGCCAACCTACTCTCAAGTTACACCCTTTCACTGACAACATACATTTTCATCCATAATGACTGTAAGTGGATAACTCAATATCCAAATATTTGGATAGAAATGTGTTAAACGGTTAACACTTCATCCAGACAGCTGGAGACAAAGACTGAAACGACCGGTAGGGAAACATGCTGAACTTGGCTCGGTCTGTCAACGCTTGCAGAATTTGTTTTCTAATGAATGCTTTTAAGATATTTCTGGATGCAGTGCCTCTAAGCCTAAATTACAGAAGAATAAACACTTGCTATCTGTTTCCCAGACAACAAAGCTTTTGAATTGGAATAACACGTGCCCTCTTCTTGGTTTACAAATCTGCTAGTGTTGATACAGGACAAAATGGGGGGGGTGATTAGTCTAGTCTACTACCTTGGAATCCACTCAATCCCTACAGGCATTGAGGTCAATTCTTTAAGACTTCTCCCCGCTTTGGAACAATAAGGTACATCCTGATTAGACCTTGGTATAATGCCCCAGCTGTAATTCCATTGAAAGGTTCCGGGGATATTGATAAAGCACTCAAGCTTTGCCTCATCAGTTATCATATTAATTAAAGGCTAATTATGTAGCAAACATCCAGTGGTCATGATTAGGCTGTTACATATCCTCCTTCGGGGACCCGGTGGTACTGCTCAATACTGCTTTAAAGACACACATTTGTTGCGAGAGACATTAACCACGGATCGACCAAGTCTTCAATTGTATAACTTGTTAATGGAGTCATATGTTTTCTGAAGAAATTATTTGAGATATCATGGGCAAATCAAAACAAGTGTTTTCTTAATTATTTCAGTATTTCTAACAGCATCCATAAATGGGCTGGACGACAACACAAGTGACCATAGAACCAACGAATGTGGGCTTTTCTCTGAAACTGCGATCAGTTGATAGTTTAGTGTCCGTCCTCCCTCCCTCCCTCCCTCTCTCCTCGCTCACAACTCAGACCGCAGATGGAATAGTCATCATTCAGACCACCCCAGCCCCCCAATCTCCCATCAGACACCCCCCAACCCCCCAATCTCCCATCAGCCACCCCCCAACCCTCCATCTCCCATCAGCCAGCCCCTAAACCTCCTGGACTCTCTCTTACACTTCCTCGCTTTCTCCCTGTGAGCGTCTCTGTCTCCCCTGGGAGAGAGGCTGACCTAATATGGCTTAGATTTACTGTTATCCAAGGTTGTGCAGTAATTAAAGACCGCTAGGCTCTGTGCCCCACATGAACACTGTTCTATAATAGCAATATTTATTGAAACCAAAGAGGACCTGAAATGGCAGTCAAATAAACACATGACGAACAACCTCCAGGCAACACCCCGACAATACCAGCATGAACCGATCAGAACAACAACAGATCCTGGAAGGATACTAATCATATGTGCATAATGAAAACAGAAACGTTGACCAACATCAAGAATGTATGAGTGAATATGTTGGTTAAACACGGACAATATAGGTCCGTGCGTATAGTATATATAGTATATATAGTGAGAAATAACAAGTTAGAAAAAGTATCTGTGGTGACACATGGGGGAAGCATCATTCCTCTCATCTCCTGGACTACCTCAGAGTCAGAATTAGCTCACCTCCATGGAGTGTACCCCTAGTCCCAGCCCCAAGCAGGCTGTTTGTGATGCACCCCAACCAATGGCCTCAATATCAGCTGTACCAATATCAGCTCTACCAATATCAGCTGTACCATTATCAGCTGTTCCAATATCAGCTGTACCAATATCAGCTGCACCAATATCAGCTGTACCAATATCAGCTGTACCAATATCAGCTGTACCAATATCAGATGCACCAATATCAGCTGTACCAATATCAGCTGTACCAATATCAGCTGTACCAATATAAGATGCACCAATATCAGCTGTACCAATATCAGCTGTACCAATATCAGCTGTACCAATATCAGCTGTACCAATATCAGCTGCACCAATATGTCACGATTGGTGTGGTGGCGTTGCTACACTTACATTTCGGTGATGCACTTCCTTGTTTCACTTCCGTGTTTACGTTTGTCTCACGGCTGTTTGCACTTTTAATCAATGGGATATAAGAGGGTCGCGAGCAGTGCACTCATTGCTTCGCATTGTTCTATGTCACATTGTTTGTAGAGGTGAGTGTTTTTGTAACACGTTTGAATTGTTGTTTGAAGGTGCTTGTTTTAAGTCGCTATATGCGCATTTTCCTTTCATTCGACCAGTACGTGTTTTTGTCGCCGTTTACGGTTTGTTTTATGTTTTGTCATTAATAAACCTGACCCAAACGGATTACCTTGGCTCCTGCACATGGCTTCATCCACACTACACCCGACGAGTCGTGACACAATATCAGCTGTACCAATATCAGCTGTACCAATATCAGCTGTACCATTATCAGCTGTACCAATATCAGCTGTACCAATATCCGCTGTACCAATATCAGCTGTACCAATATCAGCTGTACCAATATCAGCTGTACCAATATCAGCTGCACCAATATCCGCTGTACCAATATCAGCTGTACCAATATCAGCTGCACCAATATCAGCTGTACCTTTGCAAACTACCCAGGACAGAGGGACACAAACAGACGGACTTCGGAGCATTTGCTCATAGTGGCTCATTTTGAAAAGCATATTAGTTCCAGCATAATTACAACTCGTGCTCGTGCGTTCTGGAGGCATTTCACAGGGCCGGCCTCAGAACACACAGAAACACCAGTTGACTGTGACTGGCAGAAAATGCTGTTTATTGTTACTTTCCCATCGTTCCCACAGGACAAAAATAACAGCCGTCTATTCTCTCTATTTACGCTAACTTGTTTATTTTGTGCGCGCCTTTTGTCGTGGCTGATGTCGCAATTATCGTTTTTTGTCACTTGACGGGGAGGAATATCAAAAGGCCTAATTATGCAAAACAGGCTGTGCGATATGCAGCAAACGCCTGCGATGGGATCTGCTATCTCTGACACCCATCTGTCTCTGTGCTGCCTCTCCTGCTCCAGGCCTCAATAGAAACATATCTTCCCGTCCCCAGGACAGCATGAGAATCAACTCCACATTCTGGAGAGGACCAATGTTTTCGGGGGCGGGATCACGCAGCAACATCAAATAACTTCCCTATTTGCATTTTTTTCGGGAACGGGGTGGTATTTTTCCTGAGTGCAATACACTGTGCATCTCTAAATGTTTGCGACGAGAGCCGTAAGAGATGATTCGGATGTTTCGCTGAACGATAGATCTAACACAGAAACCTTATAGTACACAGTGACATCAAACCTTGTAGAAGTCTATGAAAAATAACCTTGTAAATGGTTAGTTAGACGTCTGCCATCTGATTGGTTCAAATGAGGTCTGACACGTTCCATAGTTCCCTGTTATCAGCAAAGTCAGAAATAAGCTGAGCACTCACTGAACAAATATGAGACACAAAAATAACTTAACCCAAATAAAAAACATGTTTCTCTCGTCAAATATGTAACCAATGGTAATAACAAAAATAAAATATGTGGAAATTGAAACAAAAATCCTTAGTTTATTTTCTCACGTATTCGTCTGTTTACCTGCGAATCAAAGCAACGTTTTATTTGTTTCGAGTTTGATACCGCTTCACACTGGTGTAAGTTCTGGCGGTCCGCATTTTGTGGACAAAAAAACATGTGGTTGGAAATGTGTTTGACTCACTGGACAGATATTTGGGCAAAACTAAACACACAACCCACTAGACAGTAACACATCTGTCACTAAGCCCCCCAATGGATGGCTATCAGGGAACTTAGCAACCTTTCACTCTAAGCCTCCAAGCACCAAATACTTTTATCCAGGTTGTCATGCCACACAAAGTTCTCTTTTTTGCCCCTAGAGCTGATGCCTTTGTGTAATGTGTTGGGCACTTTCATGTACTGTCGTTGATGGGATTTCTGACACAGCGCTGATCCACGATTTCGCTGAAATCCTCTCTAAATGTACGAAATCCTCTCTAAAGGTTTGAACATTTCAGAGTTCTTCAGGACTTTTACCTACCTTTCTGAGATGCGCTCTGACTTCTGGTGTTGCATGTCTGTCTAGTGCCACTAATTAAACAAGCTAGCCAGTGATGTGACTCTTTGTATTGTAGCTAGCTAGCAATGTCAGTGATTGCCCTAATAATCCAATAATACAGAGCAAATTCAACCAACAATACACTGCATTTTGGGAGCTTTTTTATATTTGTGTCAGATTGGATTCTCAATTATCTTGTCTTTGTACGTGCACTGGGAAACAATTAAGAAGCAGTGACAAGACCATCAAGAACCCACATTCAAGCAGAGCAGGATGCAGTTATTTATTCAGACTACTCTTCCTCACAGTCCACTCACTGGTTACTACTCACAATCTACTCACTGGTTACTACTCACAGTCCACTCACTGGTTACTTACTCACAGTCCACTCACTGGTTACTACTCACAGTCCACTCACTGGTTACTACTCACAGTCCACTCACTGGTTACTACTCACAGTCCACTCACTGGTTACTACTCACAGTCTACTCACTGGTTACTACTCACAGTCCACTCACTGGTTACTACTCACAATCTACTCACTGGTTACTACTCACAGTCCACTCACTGGTTACTACTCACAGTCCACTCACTGGTTACTACTCACAGTCCACTCACTGGTTACTACTCACAGTCCACTCACTGGCTTCTACTCACTGGTTGCTACTCACTAACTGGTTACTACTCACAATCTACTCACTGGTTACTACTCACAGTCCACTCACTGGTTACTACTCACAGTCCACTCACTGGTTACTACTCACAGTCCACTCATTGGTTGCTTCTCACAGCTTACTCACTGGTTACTACACACAGTCCAATGTCTTTAGCTGGCTAGCAAAGTATGTATGAGGGGTACAGTTGTTAATTCAACCACACTCTCACAACCAAAACCATCCAGTTTTTCTTTCAGTTAAAAATAGTACAAAACTTTTTCCATGAATAAAAAAATGTACCATTGTTTTAAAAGAGCATTTACACACTTTCTAGTGTTTAGGGGTTGACGTCAGTTGGTCTACTCACTCTACTTACCACACCACTGAGGTGTGAGGTAATTCAATAGCAATACACAATCTGCCGCTTAATTACAGAACACCATGAAAGCACATTGTACACACTCAGGCAGAAAATAAGCCAAATCAAAAGCAAACGTAGATTTCTGATTCTAACATAGTATTGTCTAGGACTGAAAATGTGTTTGTCGAGATCCTAGTGATTTAGAATCTATATTAATCAAAAGGAAATAAATTGATAAATAAAATGTGTAAAAGTCTCATCATTATTTTTTGCCCCAACTATTAGAAACATACAAACAAGTGTTTTTTGGCCCAGTGTTGGCTTGCAGTCAGCCAGTTGCCTATCCATTTTAATTTGACCCACTCCTCATTTAATCATAGCTACAGATCCAACCAGAAATGACATTTGACAGTTTTTGCATCTCATTGACGCTGCCTAAAATGTGTCTCTTTTCCCTCCGTTCGAAATTCCAAGGGAAGATCACAATACTCTTCTCTAGTCCGGGATGAAATCGAATTCTTTAGAAAGGAGAGAACGCTCGTGTAAAAGAGGAGGCAAAGGCAAAGGGAGAAAGAAAGACTCTAGTGAGGCTCTATAATCTTTTGCACTCACAACAAACAATTAGCTCCCTTTTCTTTCTTTGAGGTCAGGCAAAACATTCTGAAGGAGGAGAAAAAGAAGACGAGGGAGAAGCAGCAGAAAGCTTTATGGCTCATGTCATATGGATGAAGGCGCGGCGCGTCCATGAGAGAGCGCACGCTCACCTCCAACAACAGGGCGTCCACGGGGGCCTCCCGGCCCTTTCAGTCCAGAGAGACAGACTCCTCAGGGGGCCATTAGAGCATGAATAGGGGCCTGACAGCCCTGTGCAGCTCTGCGGGGCATCCATAAACGCTGACATATTGACTCCACAGGCCTCTGCTCTGCACTCGCTGCCTGGGTGTGAACCCGTGAAAACCTTGAAGGGCGGGGATCTCATTTGTTTACACACATTCTCGCCCGTTAGTTAAAACTAACGTGAAGGTAAAAAGTGTCGCTCAGAATGCCGGATAACCTACTACGTTTACACCCTTTAACAAAACGTATGGCCTTTGGTCAACTGCTGTGATGATTAGCACTACGGCAAACGTAATCAGAAAAAAGTTGTTCTTCACCCCACCGGGGAAACCAAAACAAGAACAAATGAAAGCGAGCTGCCAATGTATTTTTTTGATGTTGTTAGTGCTCTTCCCCTCCAAATGTGAATTAATATGGCTGCTATTGGCCAAAATGGTTGGGCAAAAGGTTTGTCTTGTACAACAGCACACCATTGAGACCGATCAAAACCACACAGAGTTTAGCTAGCATATAAAAGATGACTAACTGTTGTTTTAAACATATTCAACAAGTTTTAATAAAATCCCAAAATTATATACAGATTGGTCATTCTCAGGGAAGTAGGTGTTCTGGGGGTTTTAAGATAAGGAAAACATTGATCCTATAGATGCACGTTTTTCCTTGGGTGGAGGCAAACCTTTGCACCGAATGATTTGTCAAAGTTCGTCACTTTGTCAAACATGGTGAGGGGAATATTGCTGTTCATAGCGCCACCATTGAAACAAATTGGCATTGCATTGCATGAGTTGATTTAGACCTCTGCCATTTACACTTTTTAAAAAAATATACAAAAACTATAGAGCATAACCAGTGCTAGCAAATCAGAAGATTTCCAAGAAACCTACACAACACAAAACTAATAAGCTTTAAAATCCCTAGATATGTTTGGGACGGTTTTCACGACAATTCCGATAAAAAAGTTTAAGTGGGAAAAACTGAGATCTGTGTGACCGTGATGCCAAGAGTCACAACGCACATTCCTTAAGCACTGTCACACTCTCTTGCTTATGGATTTAAGCTTCACACTGTTCGTGTCCAAAGTCATTTGCTGGGCTAGGATCCCTTCTAATTGAGGTCATAGTAAAAGTAATGAAATTAAGACGGAGTGCGGAGCAAACGGAGCCCAAGGGTCCCTGCCAACTGGCACTGGAAAAAGAGCCCCCGTCCCTCAACAAAGGCTCCTGAACCCAGCCAGGAAATCAAACAGTAACTCAGGGCTATGAGTGGGGGTCTGCGAGAGGAACAAATCATTTTCTCGACAAAGCCAAGGAGAGATTACTTTGCACAGAATAGGAAGGCACAGTGGACAGTTGCTCAGGGCCCCAGGGAGGTTTTCTCATTTTCTGGCCACTGCCAAACGGTAAACATTTTTTCCGATTGAGCCGAAGTTTTGCATGGTACAGAGGGCGGCTGGACGAGTAGGATGGAGTAAGGATGGAGTAAGGGTGGAGTAAGGGTTGAGTAAGGGTTGAGTAAGGGTGGAGTAAGGATGGAGTAAGAATTGAGTAAGGGTGGAGTAAGGATGGAGTAAGGGTGGAGTACGGGTGGAGTAAGGGTGGAGTAAGGATGGAGTAAGGATGGAGTAAGGATGGAGTACGGGTGGAGTAAGGGTGGAGTAGGGTGGAGTACGGGTGGAGTAAGGGTGGAGTAAGGGTTGAGTACGGGTGAAGTAAGGGTTGAGTACGGGTGAAGTAAGGATGGAGTAAGGGTGGAGTAAGGATGGAGTAAGGGTGGAGTAAGGATGGAGTAAGGGTGGAGTAATCTTTGAACACATTTATGTTGGTGTTAGAGTAAAACAATCTGCAACCCTAATATCAATGTACTGTAAATGCAGCATTTCTGTTTAGATTTGATTCAAAAATAATAAAAATCTAATGATCAGAGAGGGTAAACCTCCTTTCTAACGATCCCTTCATAGGTTCACACATGGGACCTAGCAACCCCAAGGCCTATTTTGGAAGAACAAATCATCATTCTGAAAATTATCGTGATCCAGATTAACTGAGCTAAATACGACAAAAACAGTTAACTGTGTAAATTGATCATATACACAATCATAAAACATGTTTCTTGAACTTATATGAGATACAATAGATTCAAACTAATTTGTGTTTTCAAATTGTTTCTTATAATTCAAAAGGTTTTGAATATTTCCTGGATGGGAAAGGGAAGTTGTCACAGACCTTGATATTAATGTTTCAGATCTGTGCTCCATATTGTGGCTTTGCAATGTAACAAAAAAGCAAAGCTTTTAGAAGTCAGAGTACATATTGCCCAAGGAGAGAAATAAGCCCATTAGTTGAAAATGGAGTAGCAGGCGTCATTTTAACTTGTTATTTTGAAAGCTGGAACGTCCCCACCGTTTCAACTCATTCCTTAATATTTTAACTGGGTGGAAAATAAACACATTTCTAATGTTCAACACCTATGGGAACATGTTTATTGTCTTTGCCTGTGTTGTAAAAATTAAAAAAAAACTACACGCAAACAATTAAAACAAATGACGACGGTAGTGGCAAGGCAGATTAGGAGCAGAAAATGGGGAATGTTCTGGTTCTAAGTAGCATAGGCTAATGGCGATTTTTAAACTAGCAGACCATGGTCAATGTAGCCCATTCATCACTAAGAGAGTTGGGCACACTGCTCTAAACGTAATTACTGTTGCACATTATGGGGGCTATTCCTGTATTGTAATAAAATTAGCCAGAAATGCTTGTTGTCTTTTCTAATGCCAATCCATAGTGACCAGGAGATTGGTCTAATGCAACACACTGTCCTGATCTGCGCCAGCTGCCAAACACTGACAACTCTGGCAGCCAAGACAAATCGGAAGAAACAAAGTTTTAAATAAATTCTGAGGAACCGAACGGCTCATCCATTATACCACTTACGGAAGACACAAAACGTAAGCCAGATAGCCTGCTGTAGTGTATTCAGTCATGTAATATGCATACATCATTACTCTAGCCACTCTCTCAATTCCACTGTTTGTCAAAACAACAATAGCTTAATCACCCAGAAAATATCTATTTGGTTGCGAACGGTTCCAGTTATTACACTGTCCGCCTTCATATCCGTTTTGATTAAAGGCATGTGCCTCATGTGATCGTCATCACTGTAGCACAAACCGTTTTGTTTAGGAATAGACCACCAGAAATAACCAAATAGAAGCAAACCAAGACTACTAAATAGTCACTGAAAACAACCGCATATTTCTATAACTGAGAGATGGAATGATATTTGTGGAGTAAGAAAAATAAGTTGATTGATTAATTATAGGAACATTATACATGTTTAGAAAAGTTGTTCCTAATTATGATTATTTGCATGTATTATTTCATGTCATATTTCACATAATCTCTTTTATTGTTATCGCCTTAAGACCATACATATTTTTGGAACAGTTACCATTCAACAGTTAGCTTATATCTGAAGCTAAAATAAAGCTTTCTGTTTTGAGCGGGAATGTTCAGAGATGGTTTCAATGTGTCAGTCCCATAATACTCACGTTTAAAATACTGCAAACACAAAGGAACATTAGAGAAACAGGTGTACAGTCCAATATGAAAATAAATACCAAACAGCTCTCTCGTTCATCCGACGAAAGCTCGCAAATGGCTTTATTCGAAGATTACACTGGCATTTATTGGGCTTTACTCGTGATCAATAAAGGAATTAATGTAATAAAATACACATGGTTTCCTTATGCCATCATCCAACTGCTTCGTAGCTCTATTCACACCTGGCTTAACAGCTGAACTCCAGTACACTAGTAACATTACATAGATGGATAACATTATTAAAATGTTGTGATTCAAATTTGGGATGACTTTTGATCAAACAATTAAAGATATGTGTCCCTTAACGGGCTTGTGATTCCTCAGCCCGGCCGTGACCCGGGTGGGGGCGGAGCTAATTTATATTGTCCTCCTCGGGCCACTCCCCTCTGGTTGGACCTCTCAAAACCCTGAACGCAGAGGATTCGTTTATTGCTAGCTAACACTGTGATGGGTCTTTCATGACAACGAACCACATCGTCTCAAGGGGTAATTAGGTGCGTTAATGAGCGCTTGTTTATTGCTGCTTGTGGTTATGGTTTAGCCAATGATGCACTAATGGCAACTTACCCAAAGAGCTTCTCTTTCAGAGGCTGTTTGTGTTGATGTATCGTTCCCACAGGAACAATGAGTGATACCCCAGAAACATCCTCCTGAGAGTTGTGCAGCACACGCAAATGTATTTTCATTTTCAAGGGCCCGGGAAAAGCGGAGAACCAAGAGGAAATCTCAAGTCAAGAAATTACACAAGATTTTTGTCCCATGCATCCCAAAACAAATACTACTGGTTTCCTACTTCTCAACCCTTCCAACTAATCTCCACAACGAAGGAGAACCCTTGTCTATTCTGGTGGCGCGGCCTAGAATCAGCAGTGAGTGAGAAATAAATGGGCTTTAAAAAACGTTGCCTTTCTTGTCAAGACAGATACCCAGTCAAGAGCAGCAACAGTCCAAATGTCAACTCATTCCCTTACCAATCCATCCCGTGTGTTTAAAGTGACACCTCCGTCTAATGAGAGAAAAAGGCAGTGGTCCCCAGGAGGCCCGGGGCTCCTGTTGTCATTGAACGCTGCATTCCTCCGGACAGCTCGGTGATTGTCCACTATCAACGCTAATCCACTCCGACCGGGATTCATCGCAGCTTTAAATCTATGAATGAGCTATCCACGAGCTGGAGTAAACCAACCATTAACAAAGCCTCAGTCAGGTCTCCGAGGACTCCTCTAACTAAAATTGGATTGCCAATATGAACCGAACCGCAGACGTTTGCGAAGTTAGGAAAAACAATAGACGCAAAGAAGAATCCTCCGCAGTCCGTAGTGACTGTCGCTTGGTAAACCAACATAGTATTGATCTTGGTCTAGCTTTTTTGTTTGTTTAGAATGGCCTCATCCCTGCTAATAGCTCTCTGGGAGTGTAATCTCTCCCTTGTCCTGCCCTATCTTCTCCTCCCCTTTATGTTGTCTCCTTTCATTGAGCCTCACATAGTTGGGGTTCAATGTGGCACTAGGACTCTGGGACTGGGCACTGGACTGGGGTGCGATTGTGTTGCTAATGTTGACACCTGCCAGATCAGGCCAGGGCTGTTTGGGGCGCTGCGTTCTATAAAAGCTGGATGCTCCCCCTCTTTTGCCAGATTAAGTATGGATTTCTGGGGTCACAAATCACAGGCCTCCCTCTGATGTTGCGAGGCAGAGCCAGAGACTAACTTGACTAAAGAGAAGGGCAGCCCAGGAGAGGATGGTGAATGAGAGGTTTGAAGACCGAGAGAAAGTGATGTCTTCAGATGTATACATTATCAACGCATTTTCTCCCCAAAATCTATTAAAATCAATGCATCCTGTCTTTAAAGAAAAAACATGCTGGATTGATTTCTAATTACAGACATTCACAGTGGTCCATAATGTTAAGAATGCTTTTCTTAAGAATAAAAAATACAAATGAAGTATTAATAATGAATGATAACAATTATTAAACTAACCACAATAAAATAATTTCAAACTTTGTTTATCTGAGTAACAAGAGTTAGATATTGGAAACAGAAAATATGACTGGGCGCAACAACATTTTTTATATTATATAACCGCTATACTCTTGCAATTTCCTTACAAAAATGTCTGAGGTAAGGAAAGTGCACTGTTGTTTTTCCCATGGAAGAGGACAATCTAAAATGTGTAATATAAAGCTGAATGAATTTGAAGAATGTTCAAATGTCTGGATGTTATGTTTGTAGTAATACTCAAAGCGTATAGCCAGAGAAAAGCAGCCTTCCCATGACAGTCAATGCGCCCCCCACCCCCCACCCCCACTCTCTCTCTTCTGCAGATGTATATTAATGTACAAAAGGAGAGACCTGAGCAGTATAGCAGAAGAACACTATCCTTTTAAACGGCTGCTGTCCAGCCTGATCGTGTCAGTTTGAAGGCCCCATTCAAAAGTATTCATGCATCTGTCCTTGGGGTACAATAGCAGCTAGTTTATAAACTGTCTGGCCGGGCGTCTGAAGGCTTTGGTTCTTATTGTTTTCAGCCGCTTAATAAACTTTTTGGAGGAGTTCATCAACTCGCCTGAATGGCCTGTGCAGTCTCAAAACAGAAAATAACAGAAGGTCCTTTTCTCCTCCCTTTTCTTTCTCTCTTCCTTTTCTAATGGCCGTTCCTCTGACAATGGAGAGACTAGTCTGTCAGACATCAGAAGGGGTTTACAAGAAAAAAGGTATTCAATTAAAAGAAATGCTTTCAGAAAAAGAATGGAGACAATTGAATTTCCACTTCTTCTAAAACAGAAAGGATCATTCAAAATCCAAAACCGATGTTGCACTGGAAATCCCACACCAACATTCCAAATGATTTTCCACATTTTCAACCATTTATGAAGCACATTTAAGGAAAACGTATATATTTACAACATGAGATTAGATAGTTCCTCGATATCAAAGACAATCAGAGGCCAACATAAACTGCAGTTCTTGATTCAATATTCTCAAAGAGATAAAATGTAAGAGTAATATCAATAAATATTTATTTTAAAATTAAAATTATCCGATATTAACCGGTTTGATTTTACATAAAGAAAATTTGGGGATTGAAATAAAGATGCTCACAAGCTCAAAATTACCAGTGATTTTCAACTGGTGCTTATCTGAAGTTGGTAATGGCTGTATAAAGAATCCTCAACCCTGGATTACAGTTTATATGGTCGTAGACTAGGATGAAAATCCATTTAAAATGTTTCATAAATCTTGTTCGGGTCCAAGATCTCAATGATATCATATTTTGGCACAAAATGGTTTAGCACAAACCATCCGGAATTGAGATGCAATAAAATGAAATATTGTCTGTAAGCCATTAATCCACTGTTATACCTTTTAAACTGTGTGAAAAAATTAGGCAAACTTTAAAGACTTTAATAGATGTCTAGTCTAATTAATTTCATACCTAATTAGGACGCACCGTGACTCCATGCACAGGCTGCCCTGTTTGGCCCGTTTGAAGTAAAAAAATACCCTCCATCGAGCGGTCCAATTTGAAGAGCCTGCACGCACGCACGCACGCACGCACGCACATCCCACAGTATAGGTCTCCTCAATTGGCTGCATGCATAGCTTTCACCCACCGCCTACTGTTTTACCACGGACGCAGATGACCGTTTAAAGGTGCTAATTAGATCTGACAAGTTCAGCCAGTTAGTCTCAGAGAAGAGAAAGCTGGTCAATTCATGATTTCCGAGTCCGACTCACAGGGGACCCGCACACGCCTGTCAGGCTCAGCCTCTATAACTAATGCAGTTTAATGCCATGCATGCGATACTGTTATTTAGTTGAACAATGCATTATAATCATAATCATAATAATAACCTAGAACATGTTATTTTATTTAAAGCTAAATTATTGCCCTCGTATAGCTTGTGCAATGCACATTAGCCCAGGAACAGACAGACACTTGTATATTTAGATTTTTTTTAAATTGTATTATTATTATTCCCCATTCGTATTTCAGTCGACCAGCGGATTGGTGCATAATTCTGGTGCATTTTGTATAATGGGTTTCTGGGGAACAAGTTAACTTGTCGACGACAGTCTTGAACCATATTGTCTTAACAATTATCTCACATTGTGCCATTGTCATTATCTTTTTTGTCATCATCTGCTTTAAATAGTAATTGACGTCTGTGTAGGGCTATGCATGCAGACCCAACATTTTTAAAAACGATTTTACAATACAAACCTAACATGCATAGGATGGGGTTATACTGGCACAGAATAGGCACCTCAGAGCTCGAGTGAAAACGCACATGCAGGCATCAAAAGCTTATTGGGAGAGAGTTCTTGTAAACGTTATATGGAAGAATATATCCAAACCCACAGTGGCCAAATTAAAACGAAAAACATATCTACTCAGTTTGATTTAGGGCCTAATATCGCTTAGGCATACTGATTTCTGACTTCTCTGCAAACACATTTGTAGCCTATAGCGGATTAGTCTAATTCATATATTCTTTTACAGAAGACCTCCATGCCAACTGAGCGCACTTGTTGCATGCACAGCTAAAGCAGTAAATGCAATATGCACGGAAATAAAAGTCATATTAATTAAAAAATCAATTTACGTTGGAACAAGATATCGACAGGCATTCCCTGAAGATATGTACTTGACTTAATCTCTCCATGACCCTCTCCATTACTGGTCGCAGAACATCTCACCGGTCTGAGGACAGTATTTCTGTGGTAGGCCTGGGGCCTAACACAAATTCAGAAAGACCATATAACTATCAGCATTGTATAAGTTTATATATTTCGCCATAGAATGCGCATATCGGGTTACCAAAAGCGTTAGTAAAAATCGACTGATTATGAAAGGCAGGAATGGACGTGTCGTGCACCCTATTGCTCTAAGCCGCAGCCTTGAGGGCAATAGCGCACTTCCTTCATAATTCGTGCCGTCTGGCTTTGTTAAGAAAAGAAACCGTGCAAACCAAATACACACATGCAGTGGTGCTAAAAACGCTGCAAATGTGTCCAGCACATAAGGACATATTTTAAATATGCAGTCCATATTAAAAATACAGTCACCCGCACAGCAAACATGTGTGTGTGTGTGTGTGTGTGTGTGTGTGTGTGTGTGTGTGTGTGTGTGTGTGTGTGTGTGTGTGTGTTGAATAAACTCCCACAGAGTGAATTTCAAAACTGTTTCAGGGTTTATATAGCCCCACAATCTCCAGAGCTAAATGAACACCTTTGAAATAGTTAAACATTCAACACTATGTCACAGTTATTTTTTAAACTTTGACAGAGTCGAAGTACCGCTACGAGATAAGACATAAAATTGATTTTAGTTACTTTTTTTAAGACTAAAGAGTCAAGTTATCTACACTGAAATGCTGAACAACAACAACCCACATCGACGAGTACGATAACGAAAACGACCGTAAATCAACGTTTGGGAAGATGTATCCTAAAACCTATATTTCACAATAGGAGACAGTTTTTCAAGCAAACACTGGTAACTGCGGAATAATATATTGCAAACAGTGCATTGGCCAAATTAAACTAAATGAAATAAGGGGAAATTGAATCCTCAAGTTATTAAGCAGGAAAGGATTATAGACTCGGTCTTTATAAATGAGGTAGAAATCCCCATGTCTTCTTCTGTACACTCCTCAATATCCCCTAAGTAGCTGGAGAGGGAAGATTGTCCCATTTGGAGAATCCCACTAGAGATAGAAAACCCATTCTCCATACGAAGGCGACTGTGCTCACGATAGGACCTGTCCCGCATGGCAAACTGTGCTTTAATTAATAGGCCAGCATGCTTACCAGCACCCAGTTAGTCTGGCATTATATATATATATATATATATATATATATATATATATATAAAAGAACCATACTGTCACAATATTGCTTCTAAAAGCATGTGGATCTGTCTTATTCGTTTAAACGAGTAGCCAAATGACCATTAGAATAAACTGCTTCCCTATAGAAGCTTTCCCATGCTGCTTGTTTTAAGTAACATATAAATCAGCCATGTATTCAGATAGAAACTTGAGGTGTGACAAAAATTGTCCCTTTATCACAGTGGCGGGTAACGAATATAAAGGGACCCAGATGCACCGTTAATTGTATAAAAGCTTGTAAACCATGACCCCTGCTAAATATTGTTCACTGTCCAAGAAATCGGCTTCGGTGCAAACGATTTATCATAAATTATGAGACCGATTGTGTTTTGGAAAGCCCGGATTATATAATAGGCGACATGCGATGTTAGAATTATGTTATATCCACCTTGCGTTAAATTATATATATAGGCTGATGTCTAAAAATATGTTCATGTTTTGAGTCAGAAAATAAACATTATATCAAACATATTAGATTGACTATAACAGATTATTGTGAGTGTTGACCGTCGGCTTCCAATAAATAGCAATGCATGTCCAGAATAGTGTTATACATTATTGTACAATTTCTTTTACATAATTTCAAATTATTACAAGGCTGTCTGAAATTGCTCGAAATAACCGGTAGCAGAGGCTATTAGCCTATGGTGTTGATCGTGGTCGTATTCTGGATACTTTTGTTGGCCTCAATTACATTGATTATTATTGACATTTAATATTGTTCAATAAAATATATATTAGATATTAGTTGTTGTGAGGGTTTTCGGCTTTTGCCCTCTGTGAGAAACCCACCAATGTAAATTCCAGTGAAATGTGGGGTGAGCGGGCTGCGGGAAAGAGAAGGTTAATCCGAGTTTAATGCAGTGAAGCACAGCGCAGGGTCCTGGCTATGATGGGTGTGTTATCTCTGCCCAACATTTGGGTCTCCCTCAATTTCAACCCAGCCAAATAGCTGGGAGAAAGTGCACACGGAGTTACTCTCAATGCCTGAGGATTTTTTTTATTAATAGCTAAATAACTTCCCCATATACTTCCACTAAATCTCTCCCACACACACACACACACTATTCCAGATGGATTTGTTTGAAGTGGTCTCTCGCTTCATTCCCCTGTCCTTCTCATTGAGCACGGCTTTAGACCCTGATATATAGCTATATCAGGTCTATATTTTAGTATATTTTAGTACACAGAGATGTGTGCGCGTGCGTGCGTACAACACATTAATTTCAAAGCATTTTAGATTTTACTCAAATGTGAACTTGTTCGTTCCGAAAGCACCAACTTATAGCCTACATTCTACCTAATTAAGTGATTCATTTGTGACCCTTAAAATAAAGCATGCACGTCCCTTATCCGGTCAGTTAATTGAATATGAACACAGGGAGCCTCGGTTTCTCCTGACACTATGGAGTAGATCTCCAATGCTCTCTCTCTCTCTCTCTCTCTCTTTCTTTCTCTCTCTCTCCTTCTCTCTCTCTCGCTCTCCCTCGCTGATTATCCCTTCCCAACGCCTGTCTGGCCTCTGTTTGATTAGATTGAGAACCTGCAGGTAATCCGACGATTTGCTGAAGTGTCCATTGCCCGCACCTTGCCAATTCATGCGAGCTATAGCAGAGGACAGTTTGTTGGTTTAGTAATTGCAGATGGTATTTTTTTAATGGACGGATTGGTTTTTGGCTCCCGGTCAGACCAGTCATGCACTATAACAATATCATCCCCAGGCTGGGTACCTTGCTGCTCATGTGCGTTTTGTTGAAACCTTTTCCCCGTTTGGTCTCCCAATTAAACTTGGCAGGGTTATCACATGCAGTACCTCGCTGTCACTTCATTGAGGGTGACAGGTGAATGTTCTTTATGTCCAGGCTATTGGTATGGGACAGGGTGAACATTCGTATAAAATGACACATAAAGATAACTATAGGCTACAGCTTTGCGCTTATTCTACGTTTAGGTCGACATCTCTTCGGATCATGGCGATTTATTTTTAACTAATTGCAACTCCTGGAAGGAAACCGTGTAAATAGTCAACTTGTATTATAACATCTGATTTGAAAACCAACATGTGGCCTATAAATAAACGAATGCACTAATAACGAAACAAACATCTGAATGCATTTAATACATCTCTATAGCTCTGAAGAAAACCAGAAATCTCATAAATGTGTGCCCAGGGCGAGCCACTGGATGTGAGCCCCCCGCACAGAGATGAAAGTGAAAAGAAATAAAAGGCTCAAATTAATCTGCTTTAAAACCCTTCAACATAACGTTTGTGCTTCAAACTCTGAAAGTGAGTGGCTGATTGGGGATAAATACACCCTCAGTACCATGCCTGCAAGCTATTACACCCCAGTCGAACACGGCTGTGCGCACATTCAACAGACACCGTTTTCATTACTTGCTCTAATAAGTCTTAACGTTATTAAATGCCATCCGGATGGTGAACGGCATTAAGTACGAGGACGACTCTTTTTAGAATTAAAAAAGTATGTGTGTTTTTTGCTGTTTTAACAGACACAGGGACAGATCCAACATTTTAATGTGACACACTTCCAACAGAATTAATATCTCAGTCAGAATGCAGGGGCTGTCTGTTTCTATTCGTTTGTTGTTAAGCATGAAACATAATCTGCTAGGAGAAATATATAGTCTAATAGCAAATGTATGGGAAAATGCAGTTCAATATTCTGCAAGAGTTTACATGAAATGCAATATTTCTTTGAACTTTGAAATCAAAATGTTGTTGGCTCTAATGGTTATTACTGCCTGAAGTGTTATTAAATAAATAATGTTACACAATAATTTGTGAATATAAGGTTTACATCGTATAGATAGTATAAACACAATGGCCCGACCGGGAAAATGGAGAAACGTGCACAATCATTTCCAAAAGCCTATAAAAAACAACCGTTCTGCACTGTCAATTGCGTGCTATACTTTCCTCAAAACAAGAATTCGGTAATTTTACAAAACTATATCCACCAGCGGGGTGTGATGAATAATTCATTTCCCTTTATATCTAACCTTTTCCTTTGTCCAAACTTTTTTCTCTTCCTATTCGCGAGTTTTAGAAGGAGAATGGACCGGGCTATTACCATCTTTGCTGCACTGCATTTTTTTTTATTTGCTTTTGTCCCCGGAATCTGTAGGCTACCTCAGAAAGGCGTCTATGGATAAAGGACTTGCGAACGAAGTTCATCTTCAAGTTTCAAGACGTTTGTCAGTGTCTTTTGGGGCGAAAGCTTTTTGTAAACTCTTATCTAAACTCTGTGAATAGATGTTTGATCATGAAGGGCGACCTTTGTCTCATTTGGGACAGGTTTGTGTAATAACTGATTATCTCTATCCCTCTATATCCGATGACAAGCGGTACAATATAGCGTATAGACTAGTGAACAAAATAAAAAAAACATGTTTTCATTAAGTCATATAAAAAATATGGATTAACAATTTATTGGAGAAATCATATTTTTTTTGTGTTATTTATGTGTAATATTCCATAAGACCTATAATAAAAAAATATATATAATAAATAATAATATAATAATTATAAATAAATAAAAATATTATGTTAGGTTAGGAATTTTGTCTTGTTGCACCAACGCTTGGTCAACTATCCTAAATGTGTCCATTCCAAGTTGCCCACGTCTTAGTTTTACTGACAAGTGGTGATGTAGTGCCTGACTAAACTGCCATTGATTGTCAAGTGGGTCAGCTGTCAGTTTTCGTTTGGGAAGGAGGGTGTCGTTAAAAGACCGCGAGAGGAATTTGTTACACAAATTAATTTTCTGGAGCTAAATACCTTCCGTCAGGGCTCACATAAATAATTCAGTAATTGAGTAACGAATGGCTATAGGACATCAAAGCTGAAATGAATGCGTCAATCTGGGGTAGGATCCTCCGATTTACGGTGAATGTATAAGAATATCCCAAGAGATAGGCTATAGGGCCTATATAGGAAAAAACAACATTTAAATCAATTGTTGGCCTAATTGAAAATAGTAGATCATCATGTAAAAAAACGTCGGTATCTTCACCTCCAAATAACGAATATAAAAAGTATTTTCAAAATAGTTTTCCAAATATGTATAATAAGACTAGTGTGGACAAAATGTAGCTAATAACAATAGTGATACTGCAATTACTATCAAACATAATTACAAGAATAATAATTATAATATTGTAGAATTATCAGTAGGTAAATTGGTGTTATTTCTATTATAATAATTATTATTAGAGTTATAATTATAAACGGAATATTCTCGTAGAATTGTGTGTAGGCATTTGTGCTACAACGCTTTATTATATTTAACCAGCACAAATAGAACAAATGGCACAAATTGAATAACAACCTGTACCAACAACATCAACAACAACAACAACAACAAAATGCGTTTGGTTTGGTTGGCCTACCTTTATCGCCAAGTATGCCATCGATGCTGTGCTTGGTTTTCTTTTCCCCGTCTTCATCCTTCTTATCACAATCGTCATCATCATCCTTCTTGCCGAAACGTGCCCTAAGAACTCGGCTGATAGAGCTCACTGTGAGAAAAGGAAGGACATATGCTTTGGATCACACTGTCCTGCAATAGGCTACATTTGTCTAAATTAATGTTATATACATGAGCCAATAGGCGGATGTTAAGTCAAGGTATACAAAAACCTGATCTGCACACACATTTTTCATCCTATTTCAGTATTCACCATAATAAGGAGATGTCGCTTACCAGAAGCCTCACCTGAAGGAACAGTGCTTCTGTCGCACACCCCATCCTTCAGCAGCTTGTCCCGGATCTCCCAACTAAACATCCCGGGGTTCTCTCGTTTGTACTCCTCAATCCGCTTCTCCACGTCCGGAGTGGCTACCTGCTGTGGGTTTAAAAAAGTGCACCGACACAGAAACTTTAAAATCAGACGAAAAGCATGATGTTTTATTGCATCTACTGCAAATACACCCAGTGCGACATGCAAGGTCGCCTGTAGACTAGTTTCTTGGAGATGTTGCTTGACCTGTAGGCGCAGGTTGTGACATTTCAAACCCCAAAGCCCCAGCCTATAGACCAACTCCACTTCCTGTTTGTAGGCCTTGGGATTTGATGATGTAACCTAGATAAGGCTATACAATCAGGCACAAACCGATGTGTTTCACAATTCATGCAATAAACCAAACATATTTATGACATATAAAACACTTCCATCGTCCTTACAAGCATGCGGGTGCGTGAAATGCACATGATATGGTGCATATAATATTCTTATTATGCTGAGGTCAATTAAGTAAAAAATGCTACAAATGTTTTAATGGTCATATTTGATGCATAAAAGTGCTGCACTCACCCTGGGTTTGCTGCCTCCAATAGCCCCGGGGCGAATCGAACCGGTCTCTTGGTACCGACAGAGAATTTTGGAGACACATCCGTGGGAAACTCGCAGCTGTCGCGAGATTACACAGGGTCGGATGCCGTGATGGGCCATCTCCACTATCTTGTGTCGGATGTGATTTGGCAGCGGCCTCCCGTTGATGAACACCCCGCCGAGCTGGTTCACCCGACCCTGGCCCAGGGGCGTCGATACTGTTCCACAATAAACATATTCAGGTCCTGATGATATTGTAATTGTTAAAGTTTAATGCGTCAGAGATCAGGTGCAGACAACAATGCAACACACAGGGCAAGTTGATGATAGGATATGGATAAACAGTGGGCCATGTTGATTTGAAATGTCGATTGGTGCTAAATAGATCTGCTTTGAAATTACTGTTGTCTCATGGGAATGCATCTCATATAGCTAATCAGAAATAGTGGTCATGATAGAAAAACGAATTGTCATGAACACAACTTTGGTGCGTCGAACAGCAGTATAATATAACAGATTTGGCCAGCTATGATAAAATATAAACGCATTCCTAACATATCCCAGTCCTTATTCATTCCCCAAACCCAGGCAAATATATTTCCCGTCAGCCTTGCTGGCAGGATGTGTTATTCGATGCATATAGAGCACTTGAGCATCCAATTTCGCATTCAAGAGGCACTAAAGAGTGTGGCACTTTCCACCTTGATTATTCCTAGTCATGATGTACAAATATTGATGTGATCCTTTGAGCCATCTCTTTGCTGTGTATTTTATTTCCATTTGAAGAAGCAGCACACTTCAACAAATCCGGGAGCTTCAGTAACTTGCAAGATACGTGCATTTATGCATTTTCCTTAAAAGCTCTTGAGCACGAACACGCTGTGACTGAGAATGATCCGCATAAATACATGCAAAAGCACAAATTTGTGTTTTTCCGCGCATATGCTAATATATATTTTCTTAAACTTGCATGGTTCATAATTTGACCGATACAATAATATAAACAGCCATGTCACTTCTAAATTACCTAAAATGTTAAATTATTAACGAGAAAACAGTTTTTTTAGTGGGGATATACTTCTAAAATCAACACGTAGGCCTGTCAAGTAATGTTAAACTGTTGGGAGTAGATCACACAACAGTTGTAATTTTACTTTATAGTAGCCTGGTTATAGTTGGTATTAGAACCACAAATGCAAAACACAGAAATTGTCTACGATTTCATAAAGATGACCTATAAAATGTCTCCAACGTTTCTTGAGAAATAAATTATAAGCATGCCGTACCTTCCAGGGGGAATCCCGTGCGTGGGTAATTCTGGCCCGGCGCAGGGCGCATCATTCGAGGCACTGTTCCTGGTAAAGTAGCCATTCTAGCTACTGGAGAAACACGGAGTGGGCACTGGTACGAAATTCTCACCGGCGCAGATTCCAGAAAATAAAATGTAGATCTATGCCGATAGGCGTCCTCTCTCAAAGAATAGAAAGCAATGTATAAAATCGTAGTCCCAGACTGCAACTTGTGAATGCAGATACCCCTCCAAAGGAAAAAAAGTGACGGTGGTCACCTGCTATGGTGAGTTGCCGGGGTGAAAGAAGACCCCTTTGGTAAGGGGGTTTGTGCTGTGAAAAGGGAGGGGGTGCACCTTGAACTCAAATGTGTAACTGGGCAACGGTCGTTTATTTCTTTGCCTTGATATACTTTGTGATCAGCTAGTTTGGAAAACGTATGCTTGCTGCTGGTGGAAAGTAGGCAAGTATAAGTGACCAACTTTAGTGCACGTTGTAGGAGGAGACAGTGGAGCGCTCGGATAGGTTCGATTGCCTTTCTTTTATTCATGATGCGGAGAGTGGGTATAGCCACGGATCTGTCCACCAATCAGTGGGGTGGGTATAACCACGGACCGGTCCACCAATCAGTGGACTGGGTATAGCCACGGACCGGTCCACCAATCAGTGGACTGGGTATAGCCACGGACCTGTCCACCAATCAGTGGAGTGGTGGGTATAGCCAATTATAACCTGTCGACCAATCAGTGGAGTGGGTATAGCCAATTATAACCTGTCCACCAATCAGACGACCGCATCCGAGGTTAAGAGAACATTCCGTTTGGAATTCATTACATCACTCCCTCCACTTTACAAAACTAAGAAACAAAACCAAACAAACCGGCCATTAATCGTATACGGGCTATAGGCCTATACATTAAAACAAACTTTTGTCCACGCAACTGAATATGTGATGGTGTATTAATGTATAGGCCTACTATAGGCATAAATTAAGATGAATAATATATATATACCGTATATACTATTTGTTTTGTAGCCTTCACTTATTGGCCGGACCATTTGCTTGGAGAAGCAAGCGCGTTATGACGCGGGACGGGACCAACAAGATGCGTTCGTTTATTGAAAGGGAACCTGGGAACTTTGCCCTCGTGGGTCTTTGAAAGAGGCAGCACAATCAAATCCTAAGTGGCCTGAACTGTGTGTTACACAGCATGCAATGACCAATAATTGGGATTAGTAAAGGGTTATATTTGTTTCACCTACTTCTCTACTCTGATGGTTTTTATTGGACTTTGTCACGCAAAAATGTCCTACATGTTCTGATTGCATCCATAGTTGCATATTGGCAATATATATATGTTTATATAATTTTATATAGTTTTACTGTTGCATGTTAAGTAGGCCTATAGTTCAATTGCAGATTTATGTTTTTGACATTTAGATTATTGATCAAAAGACAATTGAAAGATGAATCCTATTTGATGGGAATATGTCACGTGCCTCAAACAAATCACATTTGATATAAATATTTATATGTATATTTAAAAAAGTTAAATGACATGTTTTAGATCAAAGTATATATTACCTTATATTCGTAATTCTAAATCATGATATGGCATTTTAAAATCACATTTGATTCAAAGTATGAGGTAATTCAACACTTTTTTGATTTCCTATATGACAGTTATCTTATTGATTTGAATGATTAATGATCGACTTTTTCCATCGTTCTCTTCTGCAGAAAACCTCTTCAGGCATTTGAAAGTTTACAGCAATTAATCCGTGGAATTTAATGGCACAATATAGGTTAAGACATTACATTTGGATGTTAACATTTTAACTTCAATTAAGCCTAAAATTGCGTGTCCGGAACATCAAATCGTTCTCCCCATAACGTGCAAGCTGAACAATTACACCACCCATGCAGGTTGAGCGGTGAACACATTTAAGTGGGATCTCTCCAAATAAAGCAATAGCTTTAAGCCAATTCTAATAAAAGTAATAGGTTAAAACTATTATGTTCTTAAGTAGCCTATATACGAAGGAGACACGTTGAAAGGAAGAGGTGTGTGTCAGCTCTGTGGGCCTGCCGTGCATAGAAAATTGTGACAATTGCCGTGGAAAACACTCCTGGTGGAAGGCAATTTGAAAAATATTTTTTTTTGCAACAATTAGGGAGTGTGGAGGGGTGAAATGGCGATTTCACATGCAGATGCGCCGGTGGGGAGGACCTGCTACCAAGCCGAATACATATGACCCACTGCCTGGGCTTTGGTTCGCTTCACGTGGGACAGAGGGGCACACAGAGCCTGGATCACCCTCCCGGGAGAACTCACCGAGCATTGGATTAAGCCAAGGGTCAACCACGAGAAAACCAAACCAAAGTGTTTTCTTAAAAAAAAAAAATAACGACAACAACAGCATCCAGATAGATGGAAACTTGGTCTTCAAACTTCAGCGTATGAGGTGTGTTATCAATAAGATTCCCAGATAAGAATATCAACAAACAAACAATCAATCAAGTTCCTCTGGAGTGTATCAGAATCTCAAATTATTCTGTCTTTAATGATTGTACTATTATTTACCGTCAAATGATTTACAACTCTAATTCTATATTATAAAACCAAACATTTTTAACAATCTCGTTTTTATTCAAGGCTTCCATTGTGGGCAATGTTGCTGCATTTCAGTTTTTATATAAATGTCTAACACTAATGTGGCGAAGAAAATGCCTATGCAAACAGAAATGTGTATCACTGTTGATAATGTAGGTAATAACCACAACACAAATTACGTTAAACACTAGAGACATAAATATATATATTTTCAACCTTGTCCATGTTTCCTACTTTAAGGAAAGTATATCAGTGACGCGCTGAATGCATTTTTTCCCAATGCACAGCCACTCATAGTTTTTGTGGTCGCATTATTTAAATTAATCTGACTCTTTGGATTGAATAATGAACGTTTGTCATACTTATGCATATATCATTTTGATGTATATGTTGGTTTAAAGACAATGTTAAAAGACAATTTTTAGATAAGTAAGTGAAAAGCGTGTGACTGTGTTGATCTTTTAGTTGCCTTACGGATCACATAATTGGTGCCATGAGGTTATGTCAATGTCCACTAGAAGGCACGAATGTCTTCACTTCTCACTCAGCCTCTCGCTCTTTTTGGAGACATTCAAATTATGACATTAAAAGTTTTTCTGACTATCATTTTTCTCTGACCACCTGCCATAGCCCAAGAGGTGGTATTGTCTTTATTCTTCCAGAGGGATAAACATGTCTCATTGTGACTGTTGACAGTTGACTGACATGAGTCCTAGGGCTATAAAGCGTGTTTACTGCATGTACCAGACAGCACCAGCTCTCTGCATCTGAATCCAATAAGGGACAGGCATTTGTGTTTCCACTTCAAAAGACACAGAACACTTCCTCTTTTATCATATTGTCCCCCAATCTTATCTCGATCGGGGTTTTTGTTCTTCAAACACTTTCTTACATAGCCTCTCATCATTTGTGACATGGCAATTAGAAAATCTTCCTTTTAGCTCAGGTGAATCTTGCTGTTTCTCTGCAAGGCATCATATCTCCCTCCTGCATCAACCCATCGTTTATTGTGCACTATTAATTTATTCATTTTAGAAGCACTGGAAGAAAGTTAACCTTTAATGAGAGGTTTACTATCCTTTGGAACCAAGTATTGCATAAATAAAGACTTGTTGCCATAGGGTAATGTTAATCTTTCCATTTATCTAAGACAATAGTATTTTTCCAGTGCAATTCTCCCCAATGCCAATATTTGTTACAAAAAAATAAATACAAAAAAATAATAATATTTGATTCACAGTAGAACATAGAGTTTTTTGTTATCACACATTACTCTATAGGATAACACTCTTCATAATATAAAGCACATTTTTTTCTGCTTCAGGCTGCCTGTGAACTCTACTTGACACTTCATCAAATTCAGAAATATAAAAAAACGAATCGAAACAAAAAACAATTTGCCTTCAGCAGTTACATTTGTTAATCACACAAATGTAACTGCTGCAGACACAGGCAGGATACTGCTAGCCATCTGCCTGACACAGTGACACCGTATATGGCTGGCTTTTATCACCTTTTGGCTGGCTTTTATCACCGTATGACTGGCCTTTATCACCGTATGGCTGGATAGATGTCCACGAGCAGAGCAAAACTCTGGCAGCATACTGCAAGTCATCTGCCTGACACTGTGACACCCGTATGCTGTGCACGTTCACAGGAGTCTTGTTAACTTAGTAAGGCATGTTCACATCTGCTTGGCATTATCCAAATCTGTTATTGCTTCCTTATGGGAATAATTTTATCAGGATGCAGAGAGAAAACATATATAAAAACAGACTATTAAGAGGAAAGGAAACTGCTCTCTCTACTTTGTGCTTAAATTAATCAGAAGGTGCTACTAAAATATATTGCCCTAAGATTGTGGTTCTCAGACTGTGGTCCTTAGTCTGTGTTATGTGAATGTGGTCCTGAGATTGTGGTCCTCAAAATGTGTTCTGAGACTGTGGTCCCAAGACTGGGGTTTTCAGACTGTGGTTCTGAGAATGTGGTCCTGAGAATGTTGTCCTCAGATTGTGGTCAGACAGTGGTCCTTAAACTGAGATCCTGAGACTGTGGTCCTCAGACTGTGGTCTTGGGAATGTTGTCTACCAAAGCCTTTAGAATTAATTTTTTTTACAGAAATAGGAGGTTTGGAGATGGACCAGAGGTTTAAGAGATGGACCAGAAGTTTAAGAGATGGACCAGAGGTTTAAGAGTTTGACCGGAGGTTGAAGAAAAGGACCAGATGTTTTAGAGATGGACCAGAGGTTGAAGGGATGGGGCAGACGGCTTTCATATTTGGCCTAAAGTAGATGGAGCATTGGTTAGCGAGGAACGGCAAAACAATATATCAGCAGTTGATAAACAACTGACGTCTGAGGGCTGCTTTCGGTTAAATATATTCACTCACCAGATGATCTCATAAACACTTCAATCGAGCGTTTCAATCCAACCGCTGTGTTATATTTTCCGATCATTGAACTAGTCCTCCTGTCCAATACGACGGCAACACATACACACTTATTTGAAGTTTGAAAAGTTATATCACATTTGCATATGGCCTTTTGGTAGCTTCTCTGTTTTATGTTAACATGAAGAAAACCCTAGCGGTTTAAAAACACAAGCAGTAACAGGCTCTCAGTTTTCACAAACAGTGAGTGAACTGTTACCTCGTATTCTTGTCTTCAAGATGACGTCACGGTTGGTAAACACACTTTGTGCACAAGTTGTGTCATTCTTGTCCATATGTATTTGGACAGTGACACATTTTGTCTTCTCCCTGAATGAAAGCGCAGACTGTCAGCTTCAACTACTGCTGGGTATTCACAGTCAGGAATTGTGTTTTTTTTAACTTGTACTCTTTCGTTTTTACGGGATCAAAGGTAAATTGACAATTGACTGCTCAGCTTTTCTGGACAGTTAGGTTTTTGTATTTCTGGTTCATAACACGAGAGAGCTAACAGAACAGGTTCTAGAGGTGATTCTAGGCGTGGCAGTTGCATTTGGAGTCTGTTGCATTTATATCCACGGAGCGATAAGTAGCATCACTAATTGAGGCTATGGGAGGTGACATCACGGAGGCACCAGGTGTCCCAGCCGGATTGATGGTAGAAGGTGAGTCATTATTGCATGGGTGACATCCTGTCAATGCTCATTATTGCATGAAATCCTCATGTTCTGTTGTGAAGACACTAACTCACGACAGTGGCGTACAGAAGACATGTCACTGATGATGGGTTCTCGAAATAAAGAGCCCTGTGCCACTAGTTTGTTAGTTAGTCAGCCGTACTTGGTTCCCGGGGATAATTAAGGACAGCTACTGATAGAGGAATCACAATTTATTATTCTATTAAAAACTCCAAAGAGGCACTTACAGGTTTAGCCTGTTTGTGCCTGTGTGGTTTGCTGGTTGACTTCATATGCCTGTTTCACAGAGGTTTTTAAAGGTTAGTATTATCTCAGGCACCCTGTATTTCATTGCATACATGTCTGATTAGGGTTTTCATTTGAATGATAAATGATGTAACACTCATGCTGGTGGAGGAACGATCACAGAAATGCTATTCTAACTGGGCCCTGACATTTAACAATACTGACCGCCATTTTTTTTCAAAACATTGGGCCATATTCTTCAATGTTTTCCTAAGGTATTTCTTAAATTCGTTCATAAGAAAGGTCCTAAGAAAAGTCTTACTCAAATTCACGAACGTGTTCTTAAGTGGCGTAATTGTTCGTACCTACGTTCCTATAACGATGAATACCACATCTTCGTAAATTGAAAGCGCGTGCCCGTTGTTCCTAATTAGAATAGGTAAACGCCCCGGTATTTCCCATAAAAGGGCATTCAACTGCAGGGCGTAGTGGAAACTCATCGTAAAAATGTGGAGAATGCAAAAATGCCGAAACGAAAATGTAGAGGATCAGACGCCAAAAAAAAAAACCTTCAGTAGTTCACAAGTGGAAATACTTCTGCAAGAAGTGAACAGGCAAAAATATGTAATATTTAGCAGCGTCAGTAGTGGTTGGAAAATCAAATACAATCAAATAAAATGAAATGCATGGGATTTAATCAATCGTTCAGTGAACGCTGTGTCAGGGGAAGGGCGCACTAGGGCTGAAGATCTTTGCCCGAACCCGACCCGTCCGGACCCGACGGCTCGTTTAGGGTTTGGTCTTAATGTATATCATTAGACTCGGGCTCGGTCTCTTGCGCTCCGGGTTGCCCGGTGAATGAGTGGTCAGGTGATGCGTTTAATTTAGCGTAATAATGGATGCTGAGGAGGTGAAACGCGCAGGCAGGACTGTGGCGATTACATTTGGTTGCACCGGCAAAAAGATTAAAATCTCACTTTTAATGAAAACAATGAACCGGTGGGTTATGCTAAATGCAAAAAATTGACAGTCTCTTAAAATATGACAGCAAAATGACAGGGAATTAAAAGGCATGAAGCTGTTCAACACCTGCCAGTGGCCAATCAGTGCTGCTGGACGCACCATTAGAGCGCAGGACTGGCTGAACCCATATACTGGGGATTACATGCTTATCCTACACTGAAACATGTAGCCTAATCATGGTGAGTAACGGATTTCAAATAAATATTATTTGAATCTTAAATGCAAATTGGAGACAGAGTACATAGGCTAATGTTGCTATTATTCTTTTAATTTCAGCTGCTGTTCACCGTATTGGCGAACCAAGTGGAGCCTTCTCTTATACCCTCCCATATTAATTTAGAATTTATACTTAGCCAGGGATATTATGTTGTAACAGAGTATTACATTTTTTTGTTATTATAAATGTCTTAAAACAAATGTAGACTAAATGACTCATTCTTGACGAAAGGCAATAGAACAATTGAATAATATCGGGCTGGACATAATCGGAATAACCGCAATCTCGGGTGTGCCATCCACAGAAAAGTTAAATATATGCAAATATTTGAAATAATTGAATATTATTCATAATGTTATTCTTCATAATATATAAATCACTGTACAATTTAAATAAACGCAGAGACTAATGATTTGTCACGAAAATGTCAGCGCGCAAATCTGCGTAAGAGTGCTTTTCACTGTGCGTAGATTCTGTTCTTTCCTAAGAACAAATTCCAGATAAGTAAACATTGGTGAATGTCAGAATCTTCGTGGAAACTGCGTAAGTGGGTCTTAAGAACGAATTTCTTCTTAAGAACGGTTGAAGACTACGGCCCATTGTGTTTTTTTTATGTTATTGAGGGCCTACAGTAATTACCTTTTGTGACCTTGACTGTGTAACTTTATTGAATAAGTAGCGTTACCCCATCTCGTTTTCTCTAAAGAGGCCATGAAATCACAATAACTGTTAAGTAATAGTTTGTATATTAAAGTTACATTACTACTAAGATACAAAGTGAAAATCTAAAAGAGCATGAGATCTCATTTTGAGAGCACTTGAGCATGAACATTTCTGTGACTAATTTAAGTGGAAATCAAAACGTATTTGAAGAATTAATTTTGGTTGATGATTCGAATTCCACTAAAACCCTTAGAAATGTAGTACAAAAGACACACATGCTGATTGACTTCAATATTAGCAAACAAGAATCTTAAATAATCAAAAGGTCCTATCAAAGTCCACATCCATTCCCTCATCATACCGTGTAACCTAGTAGAAAACGTGCTACTTGTCCACACTCACTATAACTGAAGCGCCACAGCTACAGAATTGTAATTATTATTATAATGTAGACTTCATGAAAGCGACCTTCACATGGCTGGTGGTGATGTGGGTGTTTGGTGTAATAGAATGATGTGCCTTCTGTCCTTTCAGGAAGTCAACCGGCCGTGCCAGAAGAAATTCCAGATCCCGAGATCCCAATAGCGTTGTTAAAGCATTTGAACTATATCTCTGACATATCTAAAGTGAATTCATGCTATGACCCTATGTTAATAAACTCGTTATAACAATGAGGGCATAATCCCATCATTAGAGCTCTCCTCATAATATGCCAAAAGGCAACGGAATGAACAGCCTTTACTGTACCATCCAATTTTCCCCACTGGCCCATATTGGCCTGTGACACCTTCAGCCTCTTATCACAGTAGTGCATGGAGATCCCCACAGGGTTAAATCCTCGTGGTATGTATCAAATGGCATAGTTAAGGATATATCAATTTTCGGTCGTAATACATCACAAGCCTTCATCCACATCACATTTAGGTCGGTCTATAATACACTAAAGGCTGATCTATTTCATACGGTCAAGGTGAAATGTGTTTCCTCATTCATAAAGCATTCAATGGGTAAGTATTTCAGTAACCGAGCAGTTTGACCCTCTGATCAATAACGACAACATTAAAGGTTTTTGTATTCATTTATGCAGTCATGACAATGTTATCTCTATTGGAATTTATCAATTCACATTTGGAAGAAATGCATAAACCTGCCTCACATTTCAACACAAATGGAAACGCCAAAAAATAAGTGAATCATTTAAATAAACCATTAAACAGTCAGCAAACAATAGTTTGATTCAGAAGAATACACGTCACACATGAATATAAGCATGAACAATGTAGACACTTAACAATATTCATGAAAATGTGAAAGCAAAAGTTAAAGGTTATATGAAAAATCACCTTAAAAGTTTTTAAATATAACCCTTGTATTTACCAAATTCATTTTGACTGAAAATCAAAGATGCTTTTTAAATATTCAAAAAGGTCACATGGTTGCCGCATATGTGGTATAGGCAAATGCTAGGGGTGCCGTTCATCCATAGGGGGCACAACCGCGTAAAACTATTTAAATACAAATAATCTGCGTTGCACGGGGGGGGGGCACTAGCTAACATCTCACCTAGGGCACCATATTGGTCAGGGCCGGCCCTGTTGTTATCCAGCAAATAAAAAAGTATTTTTTTTACCTTGGTCGTGTTAATCTAACAAAAAACGAGATGACAACATTGATACAACTATTTAGTATTTTTTGCATAACAGTCAGACACTACAAACTCATAGTGGCATGTGATAGACTCGTCGTTTTTTGCTCTTAATCGGTTAAGGAAGCCTGTCTTTGTAAGATCCAAAGAAAGAAAGGAAGTCCTTTGTTTAATGAAGATTAAAGTAACATTCTCCATTTTCCATGCAGACTCAATTAGTCTCACCGAATCCATCTCACAGATTGTTTCATGGAAACGATCATTATTTGATCCCCAAATGTTCAAGCAAAAGTCTTCTGTCTCTTTTCCTTCTGTTTGGTCCATCGGTCAGTATAGCTGGACACTAGTATAATCAACACACTGTAAACCCCCCACAAATACATTAAATCACATTAAAAGTTAGATGCCTGCAGAACTTACAAGATAATGGCTGGTTAAACATGTATACTTTCATTTCATACAACATATTCAGAAAGCATACTATTTTCACCATTTGAGATGTGTTAGCTTGAAAGATTTGTGTGTTTTTTCCGACCACCAAAATAATTTCAACGAGAATTATCAACGAGTCACTTTTGCTGTTCTGTACGAATGAGACACATGATGACTCAGTATTTTGGCCAGTAGGCCTATACTATTCATGTTTCCTGGTATTATGCTTTTAAAAAATATTGATTATTATTATTAATTAATTATTGTTTTTCTGGTAATATAAGCATACAACATAAAATGTTTTGACCTAAAATGTACAAACTCATGAACATCTGTTAATATTTAGCGCACCTCCAAATGCCTGTCCATATCATGAATTATACATAAAAAAAAATATTAACGTATTCCCCCAAAACATGACAATGTTTAGTACTCAATTTCTGGAGGGGCTCATATGGAAGGTTGCTATGGACACACAAAAATGTATTTTTGAGTATATTGAGATCAAATCAAATGTTTTGTTGATTACCTTGAAATTGCCTAAAAACAACCCATTTGAATTTGATTACTTAAGTAAAGCAATGTAATGCAAAACATAAATTGTACCCAAACAAGTCTTTATTAAGATTTTTGGTTCAGGTGGCTGTAGTGAAGGCATGATAGAAATCAGAAAAGTCAAACACTGCATATCAAATCTTGCAAATCATACAGAAGACAATGTTGCCTTTCCAGACTAAAAAACAAATGTTTGTAGAACAGGTGATCTAAGAATTGATAGGAGACTTATTTTAGTTATCTCGTTAAATATTGGTGTCATGGGAGTCTGTAGAGCTCAATATGATCTGCTTAGACTCCTCTATAACCGCCAAGATAAAATGAATATTCGGCACAGCAGAACTGGTTAAAATATTCACCCACTGAAATTGTGAAAAGTATGAATCTTCTCTTGGCTGAGTGGGCCTGGGATATTGACTCTTTCATCGAGACCAAAGGCTAATTTTTTCTTCTGAACTCCACTGCCTGGTCCAGTGTACCGGAAGTGGACTTTAAAGTCTCAACTGATCTTATTTTCAGTATATAGGTTCGATTGCACACTGTGATACATTGAAGGCCATGTTAAAAAGTGGCCTCTTCTGCCTTTCTTGGTATATTATCTGGTCACCTGAGCATCTCTAACTGACCTGTCACAGATCATTATGGCAGGAACAACTACTCTTGGTGTTCCCAAAGAGCATGGGCTCGTCACAAGAGTAACAGTGTTCGGCTGATCACGCTCTGTGGAATCACCAGAGAAGATGCATTTTGCTTGCTGTCTAGCTATCTGAAGTGCTCATTCATTTTCCAATTTGGCACAGAGAAGCGGTCACTGTAATAATGACGCTGTTGCCCTAAATACCATCTCTGGTGGTTTCACACACGATGTGTCGGATGACAGGGAAGTCTCCATATGACGGGCAAGTTGGATAACAGGGAAACATCCGTGATAATATCTGTGTTGGATAACACAGAAACGGGCAACAGAATGATCTTACATTATACAACATGTGTATAAGATGGAAATGTTTTATGCCTCTGAGACGTTGACAACATGAATAAACAAACACAGGCTATAAACCGTGAGGTTCAAATGCTTAATGCCGATTGGCTGAGAGCTGTGGCATATGAGAATGTACACCAATGAGCCAAAACATTATGACCACTCACAGGTAAAGTAAAATAAATTGATCTCTTACCAAGATCCCGATCAGCACTACTGAGTACCTACTGAGGTGGTGTGTGGAGCTCCCGGTCAGCACTACTGAGTACCTACTGAGGTGGTGTGTGGAGCTCCCGGTCAGCACTAATGAGTACCTACTGAGGGTGGTGTGTGGAGCTCCCGGTCAGCACTAATGAGTACCTACTGAGGGTGGTGTGTGGAGCTCCCGGTCAGCACTAATGAGTACCTACTGAGGTGGTGTGTGGAGCTCCCGGTCAGCACTAATGAGTACCTACTGAGGGTGGTGTGTGGAGCTCCCGGTCAGCACTAATGAGTACCTACTGAGGTGGTGTGTGGAGCTCCCGGTCAGCACTACTGAGTACCTACTGAGGTGGTGTGTGGAGCTCCCGGTCAGCACTACTGAGTACCTACTGAGGTGGTGTGTGGAGCTCCCGGTCAGCACTACTGAGTACCTACTGAGGTGGTGTGTGGAGCTCCCGGTCAGCACTAATGAGTACCTACTGAGGGTGGTGTGTGGAGCTCCCGGTCAGCACTAATGAGTACCTACTGACGGTGGTGTGTGGAGCTCCCGGTCAGCACTAATGAGTACCTACTGAGGTGGTGTGTGGAGCTCCCGGTCAGCACTAATGAGTACCTACTGAGGGTGGTGTGTGGAGCTCCCGGTCAGCACTAATGAGTACCTACTGAGGTGGTGTGTGGGTCAGCTCCCGGTCAGCACTACTGAGTACCTACTGAGGTGGTGTGTGGAGCTCCCGGTCAGCACTACTGAGTACCTACTGAGGTGGTGTGTGGAGCTCCCGGTCAGCACTAATGAGTACCTACTGAGGGTGGTGTGTGGAGCTCCCGGTCAGCACTAATGAGTACCTACTGACGGTGGTGTGTGGAGCTCCCGGTCAGCACTACTGAGTACCTACTGAGGTGGTGTGTGGAGCTCCCGGTCAGCACTAATGAGTACCTACTGAGGGTGGTGTGTGAGCTCCCGGTCAGCACTAATGAGTACCTACTGAGGTGGTGTGTGGAGCTCCCGGTCAGCACTAATGAGTACCTACTGAGGTGGTGTGTGGAGCTCCCGGTCAGCACTAATGAGTACCTACTGACGGTGGTGTGTGAGCTCCCGGTCAGCACTACTGAGTACCTACTGACGGTGGTGTGTGGAGCTCCCGGTCAGCACTAATGAGTACCTACTGAGGTGGTGTGTGGAGCTCCCGGTCAGCACTAATGAGTACCTACTGACGGTGGTGTGTGAGCTCCCGGTCAGCACTAATGAGTACCTACTGAGGGTGGTGTGTGGAGCTCCCGGTCAGCACTAATGAGTACCTACTGAGGTGGTGTGTGGAGCTCCCGGTCAGCACTAATGAGTACCTACTGACGGTGGTGTGTGAGCTCCCGGTCAGCACTAATGAGTACCTACTGATGTGGTGTGTGGAGCTCCCGGTCAGCACTAATGAGTACCTACTGAGGGTGGTGTGTGGAGCTCCCGGTCAGCACTAAAGAGTACCTACTGACGGTGGTGTGTGAGCTCCTGGTCAGCACTAATGAGTACCTACTGAGGTGGTGTGTGGAGCTCCCGGTCAGCACTAAAGAGTACCTACTGACGGTGGTGTGTGAGCTCCCGGTCAGCACTAATGAGTACCTACTGAGGGTGGTGTGTGAGCTCCCGGTCAGCACTAATGAGTACCTACTGAGGTGGTGTGTGGAGCTCCCGGTCAGCACTAAAGAGTACCTACTGAGGTGGTGTGTGGAGCTCCCGGTCAGCACTAATGAGTACCTACTGAGGTGGTGTGTGGAGCTCCCGGTCAGCACTAATGAGTACCTACTGAGGTGGTGTGTGGAGCTCCCGGTCAGCACTAAAGAGTACCTACTGACGGTGGTGTGTGAGCTCCCGGTCAGCACTAATGAGTACCTACTGAGGGTGGTGTGTGAGCTCCCGGTCAGCACTAATGAGTACCTACTGAGGTGGTGTGTGGAGCTCCCGGTCAGCACTAAAGAGTACCTACTGAGGTGGTGTGTGAGCTCCTGGTCAGCACTAATGAGTACCTACTGAGGTGGTGTGTGGAGCTCCCGGTCAGCACTAATGAGTACCTACTGAGGTGGTGTGTGGAGCTCCCGGTCAGCACTACTGAGTACCTACTGACGGTGGTGTGTGGAGCTCCCGGTCAGCACTAATGAGTACCTACTGAGGTGGTGTGTGGAGCTCCCGGTCAGCACTAATGAGTACCTACTGAGGTGGTGTGTGGAGCTCCCGGTCAGCACTACTGAGTACCTACTGAGGGTGGTGTGTGGAGCTCCCGGTCAGCACTAATGAGTACCTACTGAGGTGGTGTGTGGAGCTCCCGGTCAGCACTAATGAGTACCTACTGAGGTGGTGTATGGAGCTCCCGGTCAGCACTAATGAGTACCTACTGACGGTGGTGTGTGGAGCTCCCGGTCAGCACTAATGAGTACCTACTGACGGTGGTCCAAGTTGGGATTAACCACAAACCCGTAAGGACGTCAGGCTTCCTATAGGCTCTGGTCCGAACTGAAAGAAGGTCTACTGAAAATGTTTAGGTCACGGGAGGAATGTGTCACAACGCACTGTGCCTAGCATCTTGCTCTGTGAGGGGCTGTGTAGCTGCAGAGCGGTCAGAGTGCCCACGATTACCTGTGTTCACCACACGAGCAACCATCAGCAAATTAGGCAGTCATCAGTAGATACCACAACAACGGCAAGGCATATTTAACGGTTGCACCTGCATTAGTTTAGCAGTTTATAATAGCTAACATAATAAGAAAACACACAACAAGGGTTTTTGGTATATTGCCAATCTTCCTGTACTGGGAGAAATTCAGGGTACTCTGTATTGTGTCCTGTCTAAGACAAGTCCTTTGCCATTATATTGATCATATCCCACAAACCAACTCGTCTCTTTATTTAAAAAACAAAATTCCACAAAAATGTTTTTATACAAAAGCAATTTGTAGGTAGAAAATATTAAGTAGCACTTTCTCTTGATACAGTTTGCAGACACGTGTCACTAACACAGCAGAAGTCACTCGTCTGTACCGTGTAGCAATGTGACTGTGTGCACATCCAGTGTGTGATTTCAGGAAAAATATGTGTTCAGTTAAAGACAAAGGGCTACCTGAGTCTGACCCTCCTCAGAGAAACCCATGTGCCTTGTCACATTCAGGCACAGCATCTCTCCACAACAGCAGCGTGAAATCACCATGTTCCAACAGGGAACGCGTGGGGCTCCCAAAGGGAACCAATATCATTGCACCCGTTGTACATCATGCAAAGTACGGACCCAGCGTTCATGGGTCACTCTCAGGAAATCAATGTTTCTACTCTGCTGTTGCAATGGCTTGAGCGGCAACAAACCGTAATCGTATAAATACATAAAGGCGAAAGAGAAATGCAGCACTGTTTGGATTTTTACCAGGAAATGATAGCACAAGCTTTTTGAAACAAATGTAACATATTTTCATATACTTTTTTAAAACTCTGCAGCCCTTCAAATATTTACAAGTTTTTTTTACTTTGAGATATAAATGAAATTATATAAGTGCAGACATTTAAGGTCTACATATTTGAATCAGTCTACATTGTACAATCCTATTCATAGTCCAAGGCCTATTTATCAATCACCATAAAGCATAGACAATACGCCTGACGTATAAGAGCTGTTTACAGCGCAACGCCAAGATAATTTACAATGCATATCCATAAGATTAATTTTTACTGTTGTGAATCAGTTACCCCAACAAACAGTAACGTTAAGTTATTGGATTTTATAACTATAATATACCATATCTACTCATGTAAGCCATACACCACAGCTTTCAGCTAATGAGCATTCCGTGTTAAAACCATCGGTTTATATTCATAATTTGATTATGTTTGCAAATCAAGGGTTGTGTGTTCGAATCCCACGTAGAGCCACTATGAAAAAACTAGCCAGTATTAAACACTATTAAAATATTTAAGCCACCCAAGATAGATTAGCTAAATCCCTTAAATAACGATGCAAAACTTTTATTGACAATCCTTTGGAATGTCCCTGACGGTCCACCAGCGCCACCTGGTGTCAGGTTACAAATATAAGAAGATCCCCTTAAAAGAACATACGTCACTTCCTTTTGTAAATGGCTGCGCCCTTACGAATGTCACCAATTATATTTTTTTCCTCTAGTTCTTTAGCGAATGCTCTTTTCTGTAATATAAGAAAACAATAATATTTTTCTTATTCAGTTGACCTGTTTTTGCAGGGTGTTTTTAAACATGGTCCACCTATGTAAGTATGGCAGTGTTGGTAACTGTAGATACACGTGTGTATGTATACCTAATAATATACTACAGCATATATTCCATGTGTTGTAATATGTGTTATTGTTACAGTTAACCGAAATAGCTGCTTTAATTTAGTGCTTGTTAGGTGAATTAATGGAGCTTTATAGCATCTACTACTATAATATTTGTGGCAATTATTTTTTATTTCATGCGATTCATAAAAGATAGTTATTTGCAATGGTCGAGAATAGAGTTTTAATATCATTAGATATTCTAGGATGCAAGTTAATCATTAGTCTGGCCACCTTTCATTTTTTTATTGACAGCTTTCATATGGTTATTGACAGCTTTTTGATATGTGTTCACCAGTGTAACTTAAATCACAATGCTTGTTTTCTGAACCCTGGTGTGTTGTTTGTATTGCAGTCAGTATAATCATGTATACATGTGACCATTAACAAAACGATACAATGTTGACTATTTTTTGAAAATATTATCTCTACAGCATCCTTTTTACTGAAGGCGTACCACGGAGGCTACGTTGTCATCAGATTGGCCATGGCTGGCCACAAGCAGTCAAACAGACCCTTCTACCGCATTGTGGCAGCTTACAACAAGCGTGCAAGAGACAGTAAATACATCGAGCAGCTGGGCACTTATGACCCACTGCCCAACGTATACAACGAGAAACTGGTCAGCTTCAACTATGACAGGATCAAATACTGGATGGGTTGTGGAGCATATCCATCAAAGCCGGTGGCCAAACTTCTAGGTGTGTTTCCCATATGATCACATGCACGTTTATCTTTTAACTAAATCTAGTAGTGTCAAGGCCACATCGTGCAAAAGATACCAAATTACCCTATCATAAAACACTAATTAGCGTACTAGCGTACTTTAAAAAAAAACTTCTGACAATGCCTCTAAGGATGTATGTGGCCTAAATTACAATTATATGTGGCCTAAGTTACAGTTGTATGTGGCCTATGTTACAGTTGTATGTGGCCTACGTTACAGTTGTATGTGGCCTACGTTACAGTTGTATGTGGCCTATGTTACAGTTGTATGTGGCCTATGTTACAGTTGTATGTGGCCTATGTTACAGTTGTATGTGGCCTATGTTACAGTTGTATGTGGCCTATGTTACAGTTGTATGTGGCCTATGTTACAGTTGTATGTGGCCTATGTTACAGTTGTATCTGGCCTATCGTTACAGTTGTATGTGGCCTATGTTACAGTTGTATGTGGCCTATGTTACAGTTGTATGTGGCCTACGTTACAGTTGTATGTGGCCTAAGATACAGTTGTATGTGGCCTACGTTACAGTTGTATGTGGCCTAAGTTACAGTTGTATGTGGCCTATGTTACAGTTGTATGTGGCCTAAGATACAGTTGTATGTGGCCTACGTTACAGTTGTATGTGGCCTACGTTACAGTTGTATGTGGCCTACGTTACAGTTGTATGTGGCCTAAGTTACAGTTGTATGTGGCCTATGTTACAGTTGTATGTGGCCTATGTTACAGTTGTATGTGGCCTAAGTTACAGTTGTATGTGGCCTATGTTACAGTTGTATGTGGCCTAAGTTACAGTTGTATGTGGCCTATGTTACAGTTGTATGTGGCCTAAGATACAGTTGTATGTGGCCTACGTTACAGTTGTATCTGGCCTAAATTACAATTATATGTGGCCTACGTTACAGTTGTATGTGGCCTAAGTTACAATTATATGTGGCCTACGTTACAGTTGTATGTGGCCTAAGTTACAGTTGTATGTGGCCTACGTTACAGTTGTATGTGGCCTACGTTACAGTTGTATGTGGCCTATGTTACAGTTGTATGTGGCCTAAGTTACAGTTGTATGTGGCCTAAGTTACAGTTGTATGTGGCCTATGTTACAGTTGTATGTGGCCTATGTTACAGTTGTATGTGGCCTAAGTTACAGTTGTATGTGGCCTAAGTTACAGTTGTATCTGGCCTATGTTACAGTTGTATGTGGCCTAAGTTACAGTTGTGTGTGGCCTAAGTTACAGTTGTATGTGGCCTAAGTTACAGTTGTATGTGGCCTACGTTACAGTTGTATGTGGCCTACGTTACAGTTGTATATGTGGCCTAAGTTACAGTTGTATGTGGCCTAAGTTACAGTTGTATGTGGCCTAAGTTACAGTTGTATGTGGCCTATGTTACAGTTGTATGTGGCCTATGTTACAGTTGTATGTGGCCTATGTTACAGTTGTATGTGGCCTAAGTTACAGTTGTATGTGGCCTACGTTACAGTTGTATGTGGCCTATGTTACAGTTGTATGTGGCCTAAGTTACAGTTGTATGTGGCCTACGTTACAGTTGTATGTGGCCTAAGTTACAGTTGTATATGTGGCCTAAGTTACAGTTGTATGTGGCCTAAGTTACAGTTGTATCTGGCCTATGTTACAGTTGTATCTGGCCTATGTTACAGTTGTATCTGGCCTATGTTACAGTTGTATGTGGCCTAAGTTACAGTTGTATGTGGCCTACGTTACAGTTGTATGTGGCCTACGTTACAGTTGTATATGTGGCCTACGTTACAGTTGTATATTTAACCTACGTTACAGTTGTATATGTGGCCTACGTTACAGTTGTATATGTGGCCTACGTTACAGTTGTATGTGGCCTACGTTACAGTTGTATGTGGCCTACGTTACAGTTGTATATGTGGCCTACGTTACAGTTGTATATTTAACCTACGTTACAGTTGTATATGTGGCCTAAGTTACAGTTGTATGTGGCCTACGTTACAGTTGTATGTGGCCTAAGATACAGTTGTATGTGGCCTAAGTTACAGTTGTATGTGGCCTAAGTTACAGTTGTATGTGGCCTACGTTACAGTTGTATGTGGCCTAAGTTACAGTTGTATGTGGCCTACGTTACAGTTGTATGTGGCCTACGTTACAGTTGTATGTGGCCTACGTTACAGTTGTATGTGGCCTAAGTTACAGTTGTATGTGGCCTAAGATACAGTCTCTCCCGTCCCCCTTGATAAATTCCTGTAATCTTCTCTCGTCTCCCTTCACCTAGGATTGGCTGGGTTCTTTCCTCTGCATCCCATGACGGTTACAGAGGCAGAACGCCGCAGGACCCTGGGAGAACGAGCAGAAGGAGCTGCTCCAGAAGATGTAGAGAAGCAACAGGAACTATGAGATCTGGAGTGTTTGGGACAGTCTATTGCAGCCGCATGTGGAAGTGGCACCTACGCCACATCCCCTGTGCTTAGTGTTTCAGTGAACTATGAATATTCGAAAATTGTACTTTTCCTGTGATTTGTTTTGTGCTGCACATGTCAACAGCAAATATATTTGTTTAATTAACAGTGTTTGTTGCCTGTCAACGTTATTAGTTATAATGATTTTTAGGATACTTTTACTGTTTTCCAGTCCAATGCTTTCTCTTGAAAATCCTTAGGTTATAAACTTGTGCTGTAGGAATTCCAAAACCAGGGACAATTGAGCTGGTGTGTTGAACGGGTCTGCAACGATTGAACGTTTTCTCCTTGATGTTTATTTTTTTACCCAAGGTCCCATGGGTACTTTTTTGCAAAAAATGAAAGTTACACTATAAACTGCAGATGTTTTCTGGTAATTTATTATTGTATTGATCGTAGTTCACTAGTGTAGCGACCCTTGTGGGGATGGGATATCCCTAATTGGAGCAGTGCTCGGCTGCGGAGCCAGAGGCCGCAGGTTCAACTCCCTCTGGACGCTACAGTAATAATCTTGCATGTGGCACCTTTAAATATCAAAAATATATAGGAAAAAAGGTTGGGACAAGGTTTTCTTAAAAAAAAATAAGAGGACCAAAGTGTGTGTGTGTGTGTGCATGTACACTATTGGTCAAAAGTTTGGGGACACTGTTTTTAAAAGACATTGTTAATGCTGTAAATTACTTTAGTAGCTGAAAATGGCTGACATTTAATACAATATCTACATAGGTGTAAAGAGGTCCATTATCAGCAACTATATCTCCTGTGTTCAAATGGCCCAGTGTGTTTGCTAATTGATCTTTCGAAAAAAAAAGCTCTTGCAATTATGTGAGCCTGAATCTTTTCACGTTCTGTCTTCCAACTTAGCGCCTTCTGCAGGAGAGCAAATTCACAAAGTAGTTAATCTTAAATAGGTTATTAAACAATATCCCCTAGGGGCTCCATTTTGTTGTAATACAGTGGTAAATCTTTAACATGATATGTTCAGGGATGTGATTAACCTAGTTAGTTGTGGATTGATCAGTTTTAATAAATACCAATAGCTACAGAAATGAGTTGTAACAACAGTAACAAAATCCACTCTTCACAATGTTTAGACATTTACAAAAAATGTGTTAATTCTTCTAGAGTCGTAAATATCGTCGCAGAAAGCTTGCTCAATATAACTATGCAAACTATCATTACTATCAATATTACAACAACGCATTTCAAAAGATTCTCCTAAACTATGAGCGGGAACCCATATTATGAAATATCATAATGCTAAAAGCTTCATAAACACCAGTCAATGCTGGGAACATGTGAGAATCCAGTTAACCAAGGATTGAGTATTGTTTGCCTAAAGACCATGATTGTAAATTAAATTGCTAGCAAAAATCTATATTTTAGAAATGTCTTCGTAAAAACCTGTTTTATTGGGAATTGTTTCTAAACAGATATCACTGACTTGAGGCAGTTTGTCTCAGAATTTTGCCAACTATTCAAAAGAGGTATCTGATGGAAGCAGTCAGTGTTTGGGACCTGGTAAACAGCATCCTGGTTGGGGTCATAGACATCGGCAATCGTTTCAATGAGACCAAGGCACTATTTGTGTTTTCAAATAAACAATTTATGAATACTCAAAATGTTTTTCTGATATGTACTTTCACACAGTGTTGTGTCATGTACCTAAAATTCAGTGTTGACTTGTACAGAAAATGGTGAAGCAGTGTACATTATTATTTTCACACCGTTTCATCCAGATGCTTTCTTTCCTGGAGCAACATCATTGACCCCAATGTGAGCTTTTTATGTTCCATTTGGCAGTTACAACTATTTCCACCAGAGGGCGCACAAGCTTGCATGACAAACAGATCAATTCACTCTGGGCTTTAGGGTGCTGCTAATAGCCCAAACAGCATGTAGACACGACCAGGACAATCTTCTGAAGTTTAAACCAAGCATCAGATTGGAAAAGGTGATTTCAAATTACTTCAAATGCGGCATCGTTGCTGGTGACACACGGTTGGTTTGAGTATTTCAGAAATTGCTTAATTTCCCATGCTATATCTTTAGGGTTTACAGAGAATGTTCAGAAAGAGAAAATATCCTGTGACTGGCAATTCTCTGGGCAAATATGACCTGTTGATGACAAAGGTCAGAGGAGAATGGCCAGGCTGGTTTGAGTTTATATAGGCCATATTCTCTCAAATGACCACTTGTTAAAACCAAGGTTTGCCGAAAAGCATTGCTGAACAGACGGAGCAGACGGTCTACAGCAGCAAAATATCAGAGCCTACCTGAGTATTGTTGCCAATCATGCCCATTCTACTATTATCTAATGGCAACTTCCAGCAGAATAACACACCATGTCACACAAAGCTCACATTATCTAAAACTGGTTTCCTGAACATGACAATGAGTTCACTGTACTCAGATGCTCTCCGCAGTCACCAGATCTCAATCCAATAGAGCACCTTCCGGATGTGGTGGAACGGGAGATTTGCGTCATGGATGTGAGGCCGACAAATCTGCAGCAAATGTGTGATGCTCTAATGTGAATATGGACCAGAATATGGACCAACTAAGGCAATTCTGAAGGCATAAGGGGTCCAACCTGGTACTAGCAAGGTGTACCTAATAAAGTGGCTGATGTGTGTATGTCTATCTTCTACAGATTACACAGCGTAGGTTATACAATAACTGATGAGTCAATACTATATGGCAATAACTATAAAATAGATAATAATAACAGCCATAAAATAATTCAAGCATTTTCCGTTCTGTAAATCACATTCAGTATGCCTTGAGGTGGAAATGTGTTAATTCGTCATGGCTCTTTTGTTGGTTTAGAGTTTGCATACTAAATCATTCGCGTCTCGTTTGAGACCTCACTGTAAATTTGATGGCTTTCGTCACCGTTTCCCTAGCCACCGTTGCCCTAGCCACCGTTGCCCTAGCCACCGTTGCCCTAGCCACCGTTGCCGTAGACACCATCCAGCCTGTCACCTCACCTGAGCCAGGTGAAAGGGCATGCATGAGGCCTGGCTACCTGTTGTTACCCTCAGAAGACAGAACAGTGACTGTAAAAAGACCAACAGCACAACATGTAAAACACCACAGGCCCATTTATATGCCGCGATTCCAGAGACAATAAGAAACATAACAACCTGCGGTCACACCCTAGATTGGAAACAGCTTATCGTTTCAGTCTTTCTGCTCAATGTGCCAAGCTCCAATTCTGAGCGACTCACTGCAGTGACACATACCTTCATATGAGCACAGAGCCCGTGGAAACGTCACTCGGGGCTGACTCAAAGTAAAAACAGGACAACGTGAAGCGCAGAGTTACCGGTTTGAGTTGCTCAACAAGTGGCCCGGCCAGAGGTAGTCATTCATACTAAACACCAGGAAGGGGAAGGTAATGTACACCTGTCTGTCGGAATAAGTCACTCTGCTGTGTTTGGAGCGAGGCCAGCTGTAATGAGACGCCTCGTGTGGGTGTGGGTGGATGGGCGGGCGGGCGGGGGTGATAAAACACGCCAAACAGCTGAATCAGAGTTCACCTCACACCACGCGACGCATGCGAGCCAACACAGGAGAGACAGAAGGACAACAGGCGGGTTCATAAATATAGAAGCATTTTAATAGTTTTCCTATAAAGACTGACACGTCGATCGAATACAGGCGATGACATTTGGAATTTTGTTAAATACTTTTTACAACACACAGCATACTGTCCTTTACTCCCAGTGCATTTTCTGTTCTCAGCACAGCACAGCAAGCGTCAGTTATCGGCGGCGGGCTAAAGTCTTCATTTGATTTCATTGTTTCTGATAAGACATGGGATTATGTTAAGATTAAATAACATCAGTGTACAATGTAAACAATTACTAATACATGAAATAAAATAAAAATGACATGGCTTTTCTTGTAGCCTTCCCCCCCACCCCCCGTTTTGCTTTTGAGGGAAAACTTCCTCAAGTAACCATTTGACCGTAGAGCTGATCAGGTATTGGATATTGTTCTTCAATAATCTATGACAATAAATCTTTTTATTGTTTCCTGGCTACCAGCAGACGAACACTCGGGCCACACCCACACTGCAATCACGTTAGGTAGGAATGCAGTGAAGTTGGTGTCAGGTAGGTAGGCCCGACACAGCCTGCGTAACACATCTGCGTTATCAGGTGAGCCCAACCTCTCAGTTCTCCATCACCGCTGTAGTTCAAGACAATGTCAAACTCATCTAGAATTACATCAGGGTAGATTCACTGAGTGAACACAGCGTTCCTAATAAAACACCCACGTCCTCACCGAGGGACTTCCACTCGAATTATCTTAGCGTTACAGCTCACAACATTGGAGTAAGTATTGGTTTCTATTCTCACGGGAGGTAGTACTTCCAGACAACGACTCACAGCTTGACCCGACTACTGAGCTCGCTAAACAGTTTGACACAATTCAGTAGGAAAAGCATACATTCACATATGCCCGACAGGAACACTTTGTGCAACAACAAAAAATGACCTGGAGACTAAAAGAAAACATACAGGGTTGTACCGTGTACTTAAAAGGAAGTGCTGAAAACAGGCAGAGAACACTAACAAATATTGTTAACCAAATTTTCTACAATATGGTAGAAAAACCACAAAACCAGCAGAGAAATCCCAAACACACTTGCACCAGCTGACACACACACACACACACACACACACTAGACATTCCAATGGAAACATGCATACTAATTTCCCACCCCCCCATCGGCACTGGTCGGTCCAACGAGGGAAACAGAGAAACACACCAATAACATCCATAAACATTGCAGCCTGGACACTAGAAACACGTTATTCGTATACATAATAGGGTGGGGATCCTTCATAAAGTGTGTAAATACATTGGCCATTTTTAACTTCATATACGCAATACAAGAATACATTGCTTTACTGACCCTTCGTCCATACTACGCCAGGCTGGCGCTTTCCCCATATCCTAGGGTATTAGAAAATAGCCGGCGAATATGAAATACTGTTGAGACTATTTCTAAATATGTTTTATACATTTCTTTTAAGGAAATGCCCAAAACATCGTGCACGATATGTTAAAAGACAAAGCGCGGACTTTCCTTCATTTCACCGGTCACATTATATATTTTTACAACAACACAGACTAGGAACCGTGAGCACTCGGAGATGTGCAGGCACTTCCCAGGTCACCTAGTTACCGTTTGGAATTCCCATGGTTCCCATGGTTTCCCAGATAGAGAGCTCTATCTGACTATTTATTGAACCTTTTCAAATGTGCCGCATGCTCCGAGGTTGCACATTTGTATTGCCAATTTAGTCACTAGCTGGGAGGTTCTTATGGCAAAATCCAGCTTGTTTTGGTAACAACCGTACTATTCGTCTGACTGCAGCAAACGAAGCACGGCGCATTTCTCATTTACCTGCATGACCTATGAATGCAAGTAAACGAGCTAAGAGGTCTAACATGCAAATTCTTTGTTATGGACTGTACAACATAGCATTCCCGACGTGAGTCGACTGTACATACAATTGTCAATATTGCAAACGTTCAGATGGCCGTTTGACTGAGAGTAGCACACATTGTGTTCAGTGCCAAGTTTAACGTCCACATCTTACTTTGAGACACGAAAAACAAACACAGAACAGGAGGCACAAGTCCAGCTTATACCTCAGAACTGCACCGACGCATCAGCATATAATCAATGTGCTGAAATAAATCATACAAAAATAATCACTTTACACTGTTAAATATTACCCACACGATCAATAGTTAGATACCATCTGGGTCATGTGTCTGTGTTCTGATTGCAATTCCAAAAGTCCCAGTAACTTGCAAATGGTAATGTGTCAAATACACTATTTAAAAATCCAGAGGTAAAACCACCAACGTCATCTGTGTGAAAGCAGCAGTAAATAAATGAATAGTGTCGCGCGACGCTGTGTTTGTTGTTGTTGTGTGTTCAGTAGAGTCCTTTTCCATGTTGTCTCCATGTCAAACCATATCCACCGGTGCTTTTCTCCCAGTCTGACAATTCCACTCTGGGTCTGAAGCCCCTCTACTACGACCTGCCGGGCATTCCGCATCCCTGAAAAGCTTCTCTAGATACGACTTGTCCGGGTAGGCCGGGCGCTGTGGCAGCAGGAAGTAGTGCGTGGTGCTGGCCTTCCTGCCGTTCTCCAGGACCGGAAGGATACAGGGAGAACCCTCGCTGTTCTGTCTCTGTAAACCCCGGCTCACGTACTTGGGGTCCGGGGCGAAGCTCTGCGTGGGGGGCATAACACCGTTGTGGTAGAAGGGGAGGCTTTTGGGACTGGGGGTACGGGAGCTGCCTCCCGACAACAGAGGGTCCCTGGGGGGCACCTTGGGGGGCTTGTCCTCGTCACTGTATGCCCCCGATGACACCTCTGCCGACCAACGACGGATGTCCACGGCCTTCGTGGGTCTCGGGGGGATGGGTACGCGGGGCGGCACCTCCGGTTTGTTCATGACCTGAGCGTGGCGCTGGTGGCAAGACAGGCGTAACGTCGTGGGCTTGTTGAACGAGCCGGCAGGCCCGGAGTGAGAGCGCCGCAGCTTCCTTTGGGCCCGGTCCTGCGGTCTGGCACACGCCGGCTGCTCCGGGGTTTGAGGCTTGGCCTGCTCACAAACCTCCGCCTCCCACCTATGCTGGTGCTCCTGCTGTACCCGCGGCTGCTCCGGCTCTGGTACCGGGTGCCTCTGCTGTCCCGGGCCGTCAAAATAAGCGTAGTTGATCTGGCCGTACCCCCTGATGCTCCTGCGGCTCAGGGTTCCGGTCCGGAAGGCCGTGGGTTTGGGGGGACACTGTACCGGTACCAAGCACCGGATATCATCTGAACTGGTGAAAAACTCCACCTCGTTGTCCATGGCCTGGTCGGGGGAAAGGTCCACCTGCCCAGGGAGAGGTGGCAGGGGCTTGGCCCGGCGGCCTGGTGTGTGTGGGGGACTGGAGCATTCGTATACGGACAGACGCTGGAAGGACGGGACCACCTGGTCATCGTCGGCGGGACTTGGGGATGAGGGCTCAACGCTGGATGATAGCGCCAGGTGAGTGGGACGGGACTTCTTTGGCGGTAACGGCTGTGTGCCCGAGTTGTGTTTATGTCCTGAACAGGCAAAGGAGAGAGAAGGTGGTTAGAAAAACAATCAGATGTCAAATTTGGGCATTTGGTAACGACCGGAGAAGATGTACAACCACGGCATTAGTAATTAACTTAAGCCAGGCTTCCAGCAGATTCTCTTGGTTAAATTGTTCCGGGAAATGCGGAGGTCAAAGAGGTCCACCTTAATTACTTGAGAGCGCAACGCTCTTCTCCTGTCAGGGTTTTGTTAAACATTCCCTAGGATATATTTAGATCAGGTCAGACTGTCAGAAGACAGCTTTCTGGCTCTGTCCTAATGGAATCAGGAAAACCTGACAGTAAACACAATTTTGTTGGCTCGGAGGCAAGGTATTACATCCTCACTCAGATGCCTGGACTGTGACCGAGGCAGAGGGGGAACGGTTCTAAATGATCTTTGGTAACAAATAAAATGTCCAGAACTTACTCTCAGAACCGAGCGATGCTGGGAACTGCGGACATTTGATGTATTCCGTGGGTGCTGCGTCCATGCTGAAGTACAATCTGTAAAACGAGACACAATGATGAGGAATTGTCCTAGCTATATGTTGTTATTCCAAACATCCTTTCGGGAATACCCTTTGTCACAACTTAATAACATAGTTCTGGTTGGAACAGTGGACACACGGAGGGGACTTACTTGTCCAGCTCATGGGAGGGACTCCATAAGGGCTTGGCTCCAGCCATGCTGAGACAGTGACTGGCCCGCAGGAAGGGGTTGTCTGCGGGTAAATAGATCTCCTGGGCAGTCAGGCCCGCTGTGGACATGCTCCAGGCACAATCGGGTCGCATTAAAGCCAGGAAACGCTCGGCTTGCCCGGCTGGCTAGCTGGACCTATAAAACAGAACAGAGGCGGATACGTGAGTACAAGTGAAGAAGGTATGAGGCAGAATGATGACGAAAAGCGAAGAAGGTATGAGGCAGGATGATGACGAAAAGCGAAGAAGGTATGAGGCAGGATGATGAAGTAAAGCGAAGAAGGTATGAGGCAGAATGATGACGAAAAGCTAAGAAGGTATGAGGCAGAATGATGACGAAAAGCGAAGAAGGTATGTTGAGACACGTTTGATAAAAGGCACCAATTAAAACAATAAAAATATTCTCTTGATTTTCTACTTTTCAACCAACATGACATGATTTACACCTAAATACCCTGGTGCAATTTCCCAAGTAAAAAGTTTGCTTTAAGAGGGGGGGGATTAGATGCCAAAAACACTGCCCCTCCTCTGGTGCCCCTTTCATATTTCCAGTAGTGCCAGCCTGCCCTCTCTGACTGTCACTGATTAAAGAGCTGTGGCCTTGTTCCTCACACTCCAGTCGTGCTTTAAAAACAGAACATGGAGACAGTCGTCTCCCCTGGCTGTGGAATGACAGATGTTTTGACAGGACTGTGACACTGGTGCCCCTACACACCCAGAGAACAGGAAGACTCAACAGCTCAATTTCATACAGAACACGAACACATTCAAACTCCAAAAACACAAGAACTTATCACATTGAAAGGAAACAAAACACAGAAAACGAGAACTGATTGTGTGAGACATGAATGTAGGTATAGTACTTTTCAATCATTCCTCTGACAGGCATAATGTGTTATATAATCGAGTTATATACACACACACACACACGTGTTTTCTGTTTTCTTAAGAACCCCTCAGGAAAGTGGATCAAAAAAAGTATTTCCTAATGTGGAAGATGTTTGAGAAGAGCTGCAGATCTCATTTAGTCTGTTCTGGTTCTGCGTTTGGTGTTATCAGACTACCTGGATATGTTTCTCAAATTGTGCGTGTGTGTGTCGGGACTAAATAAAGAAACACAAACAATGTTCATTGGGATTAAATCAAGTTATTTTTGTAGAACAAAATGTAAATGTTGAGGCACACCGGAACGTTTAATAATGTTTCTAAAGATATATCCATTTATCTCCCTGAAGAATAGTCACAGCTTGTAATTGTCATTCCGGTTTTACAACCTGATGTTCTGGAGATGTTCTGGTGACTTCCATGAGGATCTGTGGCCACGCGCTAATGAGCGGATCGTTCTGAATGAATCGTCACACCGATTGCCACCAACTACATTTAAATAGACAACTCGGTTACATTTTATTCTCTGACTTAACATGCTGGAGACCACAACCTCCCTGTCAAACCCATGCACTGTATGGCTGTCAGAGGGAAAGCTGAGCCAATGCTTTCAGCATGGACAGAACCAAATACAGAACGTCTATTTGCATCCATTCTTCATCGAGAATTGAGAACCCATCAGTGGCGTCCTAAGGTCGACTATGGACAGATTTATGTGTTGACCAGACAGCTGGTTATTCAGAAACAAAGCTCTGGAACAACAGCATACCCAGGACGTCAGCTCAGGGGAACTTCTGCCCAACTTGAATCCCCCCCCCCCACAGCTCTCGCCCAGGGCCATGGATTCGGTTCGGAGGGGACGGGAAGCAACTTGATCCTCGATAATGAACACCCCCGGGGGGGCTCTCGCTTCCTCTGGCAACAGGTGCAAAGACGATTCATTACGGAAACGGTTAACCGTAGTTTACATTGAGTGCGTTCAGAGGCAACCACAGGACACAGCAAGCGGAGGTAGTCATAGAGAAATAACAAATACGAACATCACAGGCGAATGTATTTCAGACACAAGATTCTATTGAATAAGAGGAAACGGTGTAGGCTACAGGCAGATGACGACCATCTGACCAGCGCCACCAAAAGACCGAAACACACATGCCCGACCTCAGACCTGCTCACGGGCACTTCGGACGTCACACGCCATGTCACCCGAACACTAACGATATCATCACATGCACATCTGGCGTCCCACGTCCCGTGCAGTCGGCGCAGTCGACCGGAGTTGTAGAACGCACCGTGGCGTGCTGCTAGCCGTGGCTTGTCACAATGAAGAGAAACGGAGAAACAGACAGGAGCTGTTCACACCCCACTTATGACACCCCTGCAGCAGTTTTCTGAGCAACCATACCCGCTCTACCTGTGCAGCGAGCAAACACAGCACACGCCCCCCTCGCTTTACAACACCGGTTGTCACGGCTTTCCAAGGTGACTCACCGCGTGATATACTACAATTGACCAGATCTAAGAAATGACGAAATAGGACTTTACGGTTTCTCAATTCTTATGACATCGGGGAGACATTTGCTGTAGCCCACCAGAGAATTTCCACGATCATTTATCTTTGAAACAACAGCGATACCCAGGACCTCAGGTTCGTATTCATATACACACACACACACACACACACACACACACACACACACAGTGATGAGCCAAAACATTATGACCACTGGCCTAATATGCTGTTGGTCCTCTGCACGTCACCAAAACAGTGCCCACCCAGCGAGACATGGACTCTACAAGACCCCTGAAGATGTCCTGTGGTACCTGGCACATTAGCAGCAGATACTTCATGTCCTGTAAGTTGCCAGGTGGAGCCACTGTGGACCAGACTTCTTGGTCCAGCACATCCCACAGATGTTCAAATGGAGGTTTGGTTTCTCAAACCCTTCCGAAACAGAATGTGCAGTGTGGCTGGGCACATTATCCAGCTGAGAGAGGCCGCTGCCATCAGGGAATATCAGTACCATAACGGGGTGTACCTGGTCTGCAACAATGTTCACGTGGCACGTGTCAAATTGACGTCCACATGAGCTGGGTTTCCAAGCAGAACATAACCCTGAGCTGGACATCCCCAGGAAAACAGTGTACATGTACACGGCGGTCCACGTGATGTAAAATGAACAGGACAGACCAGGCAATCTTCATCCACTGCTCCAAGGTCCAGTACCGATGCTCACATGCCCGGTGCCGGTGCCGGTGCATTGTGTGTTGAGGCGTATCCTTCTCTCAACCGTCATTCAAACCAGATAGGCATGATAGCCTTTGTTGCCCTTTGCATGGAGGAGCATTGGGCACCAAACACCCTGTCAACGGTTTTGCAATTTGGTCTTGCATGTCTCTTGCATCTAACACGTTGACTACGAGATCTAGTCGTTTGCTTAACATCCAATCCCACCAGACCTTGTCATAATGTGTATTAACACATACTAAAACAGGTGAACGGAGGTGCCAGGAGAGGAAAAAGTTGCAAATAACCTACGGTTTTTTAAAAACACTGTTTAAAGGTGAGAGCATGATAATAAAGACAGAATAACAGTATCAATATATAACTCGATGCCTGTCCAGATGCATCACTGCTGTCATCAGCAACAAAACAATGCAGAGAGATGATTTGTGCCCCAAATGAACTCACCTTACAATCTTGCAGTTTTACCTCCACTGTTACTTATTATAGTAACTCGTTCAGAATCCTTTATTGGTCCCCAGCTCCCTTATTCGGCTGTGGATATGAATTTGGCCAATCTGAAGGGTTCAGTCTGCTATGGCATTAGGCAGAATATAAAGAGGCACACTTGACCATATAACCGCTCAGAAACAGGACGCGTCTCAATACTACTGAACCGACGCTCTTTATCAGATAGAAGGACACTGGATTCTAGCTCCGCCTTTCACTCACTTCTTAAAGGCACAGGACCGAATTTACGCCCGCACAATAATTCAATCTTTATTTATATAATTTTTTATTTATATTAATTTTCAACAATTTAAACAATTTCGAGTACAATTTCGAGTACAATTTCTCATTTACAACGGCGACCTGGGGAGCAGCTGGGATTTGAACCCAGGATGTCATACACACAAAGTGGTGCAAACAATCGGTGCAAACCGTGTGATATCTTAATATGTTTTGTGCACCTATAGGCCCTGATATAACAAGCGTCTGTTTCACCTGAATCCATTGAGTGCTGCACCGTGACCGTGTGTATGAGTTGTTACAGCGTTTCGGTTTATTGTGCCTACATCATACACTGGATTCACTGGTGCCTCCATCAACTCTGTAGACGTGCCTTATCATTTCAACACGCACACTCACACAAATACAGTGAATGTAAAACCCTCACGCACAAGGCTGAGGGAAGACGGAGGATAGAGACGTACATTGGGATGGTAGCTCCCGAGGAGATAAGGAGGCAGGTGGAGCAAACATGTAGAGAGACACTCTAATCTCTGCAGTATATTTCCCTCCATGGCAACTGGAGAGTGCCCTCACTATCTGGCTGCTGCTCCTTATCTGATGCCTGTGGACATTTGTGTTTGCCTGCATGGGACGTGTTCTGTGTTTGTCCGAATATTGACTGGGCAGCTCAGGCCACGGAAAAACAGACTTTACTCTGGTCATAATCTCCGGTCACTCGAGTCAGCGCATGGCGCTGTCAAATCAGGTAATTACTCATATATAGAGAAAGCAATCCCTTTATGGCAATGTTTATGCATTTTTGGTCATTTATTACACTGACTGTATGTCGTTTTTTTTAGTACTGCCCTGTCTGGTTGAATCGCTGCTACTCTGCTGCCTGAAAACTGGTGTCTAGCCATTAGACAATGGTGTACATTCAGTTTAACCTGGCTAAACTAACTGGCTGCAGTCGTGCGTGGTAATCAAACACGGCGATACAATGACTAGAAACACCTGAAGTGCTAAATAAATAGAGACAGAAACTGGAGATGCATTGTGGGAACAAAGTGCGCTAGCTGTTTGGTTTGTCTAAAACCCCCAAACCAGCAGAGACTCAACAGGTCATGTCATTAGACATTTAGCCACGTTGGGACCAGACTCAGTTTTATCCCCATTTAGAATTACACAACATGTATATTCTTCTGGGCCAGTTGTAGAAGACAGGAGATCTGTTTACCACATGGACGTTTAAGGTTCTGTCAGTGAGCCTAAGAGCTGTGTTATATGTTATTCCAATCTCATAAAGTCTGCACAGTCAATATGAGCCTAGTTTATCTTGCCCACTTTTGTAGGCATGTCATTGTAAAGAAAGATAATAAAGATAATACTGTTTACGACAAATACACAACGCAAGACTTGCATTGGACAGATATATAGGATTGACCTGATGACAAAATATAATAAAGCTACAAAAACATCCATGTTTCCTTTATTAGTATTATATTTTCTTATATTCTTAAGTTCATGCAATTTGCCAGTTCTTACCAGTATTCCAAACCGTCTTTCCCAGGATACCAACCAGTCTTTCCCAGAATACCAACCAGTCTTTCCCAGAAAACCAACCAGTCTTTCCCAGTATACCAACCAGTCTTTCCCAGAATACCAACCAGACTTTCCCAGAATACCAACCAGTCTTTCACAGAATACCAACCAGTCTTTCCCAGAATACCAACCAGTCTTTCCCAGAATACCAACCAGTCTTTCACAGAATACCAACCAGTCTTTCCCAGTATACCAACCAGTCTTTCCCAGAATACCAACCAGACTTTCCCAGAATACCAACCAGTCTTTCACAGAATACCAACCAGTCTTTCCCAGAATACCAACCAGTCTTTCCCAGAATACCAACCAGTCTTTCACAGAATACCAACCAGTCTTTCCCAGAATACCAACCAGTCTTTCCCAGAATACCAAACCGTCTTTCCCAGAATACCAACCAGTCTTTCCCAGAAAACCAACCAGTCTTTCCCAGTATACCAACCAGTCTTTCCCAGAATACCAACCAGACTTTCCCAGAATACCAACCAGTCTTTCACAGAATACCAACCAGTCTTTCCCAGAATACCAACCAGTCTTTCCCAGAATACCAACCAGTCTTTCCCAGAATACCAACCAGTCTTTCACAGAATACCAACCAGTCTTTCCCAGAATACCAACCAGTCTTTCCTAGAATACCAACCAGTCTTTCCCAGAATACCGATCAGTCTTTCCCAACATACCAACAAGTCTACTGAAGTGTTTCACAAGGGACGTTAGCGTCATTCTGCCACACAGCTAACAGCTGTTTCTGGACCTGACTCCATAAACAAGCTGTTGATGAACACTAAATAAAATTGTCTAATGAGTTCCTCGCGGCAGTTTGGATAGCACGGCCTGTTCTCCGATTCTCCATGTACCGAGTGCTCATTTTTTACTGAGTATTCTTGATACGTCGTTAAATTGAAATACGGCCGAGGACGTGTCAAACAACCCTGCACCATGTAATTGTGACATCAGAGGTCTCTTCCCAAATGTTTTCCATTTTAAGTGGCATTAATTTGAGACATTACCTTGAGGACACTGTGTGTTGGGAATTTGCCATGTTCTCCTCCCACTGGTTCTCTCTCTTTTAACAGAGCGGTCCTCTTTGCTCTGGTGCCTACCAGACGTCACCACACAGGAAGTTCCTTATAAAGTCAGTCAGGAGGGCAGACAGCAGCATCACAGAGTACAGATGGGTTTGGGACACAAAGTACAGAGCAAGTAACAGGCACTCAAACTGTACTATAAAAAAGGCTATACTTCAGCCAATACTTACACGAGGGAAAAGGCATGACTTTGGCAGCTTTCGATGGCTTAGGTTAAATCCCCGGCTTAATCAAGTATGACAGAAGTCCCACCAAGCAATTTCTGAGGAACGGAATTTGCCATTATCGTCCTGCCTTTCCAACACCGGGGAATTAATTGAATGACGTTACTTTCTCACAGCTGATTATTATGGGATTCCGGCAGGAAGTGCGGAGGGTGTTAATAATCAATATCATAGCTGAAAATGACTCATTGGCTCTAGTGTTCATCAGGCTGATGTAATTCTGCTACGTACCGGTATTTTCACTGGGAGTGCAAAGTTCAATTTGTATCTCTGGATACTGAGAGTTGAATAAAGTAAAGGGAACTTTTTTGTTATTGTGAAATGCTAGAACGTTTTGCTACGACTATTTATTATGCTTAGCTGGAATTAAGGAAACAAATGATTTCGCCCACTGGTCGTAATGCCAATGTTTCGTTTTCGTTTCCTTATCATTATTTTTTGTCTAACCCTAACCCAGTAGTTGAAGTGTTAATTTCAGTAACTGAATGTTGCTGTAAATTATGATAAATTAGGATCTATATAAAATGCTGTTTTATATAGATCCTAATTTATTCAAGCGGGTTATCTGAAAGGATGCTTGAGGAGTGGGAAAATGCCAAAAACATTTCCAGTAGGACAAATACAAACACCACCACTGTTATTTATTATAAAAAATTAGCTGTACTAGAGATTCTTCTCTGATTGGTAATTTCAGTTGGGAGATCGAAGCCAGGATCCGGGGTCTCAGATTAACTCGGAGACATCTTTTCTCTATAGTACTTTGGCAGGAATGTGGGTCTGCTGAAATCCACACAGACACCTTCAAGCTTCTGCCTTGGATACAAAACACACGTCCCAAAGCAACAGCCTGAAATGGTTTGTCATTGCTCACTAAAATGTAAACATTACCATATTACAACATATTCAGCCATTACTCCAAACCACACGTTCCGGATTTTTCCAGCTGCCTCGGATATTAATCACTCTCTCTTTACCGTGAAGACTTCTGGGAAGTTCTGGGCGGGATTTCGGGGTAAACAACCATGAACATCAGAGTAGTACTTAGTTGTGTGGTACTTCTATTCTGTAGAATCAAAAGTAGCCGGGACAAATCACCCACTGGCTCGCTCTGCACTATGTTGAGATCTATGAGCGCTGCTTTTGGCTGCTGTTATCAAAGGCACAAGTGGGCGGACGAACACTCCTCAATGACAGGGTGTGTTTTGTCTCCAGAAGTCAGGATCAATCCAGTCTGTGGGGGTTCCTTGCAAACACGTCATACCATTGCAATATCCACGGGATAGGATGTTCTTGCTGGTACGTATACTGTAGCTCTCCTCAAAATAAGGTGTTGCTCTTTGGGAAAGGCACTATGTTCCAGTGTGTTTATATGCTGTATTACAAACATGTGTGTGTGTGTGTTTTAATGTGGTTTCACAGTTGGTGGTTTGATGAGCGAAGAATCCTAACACGCCCCGTATACACGCCTCCGTAGACAATAGTGTCTTTTCATTCACGATTTATAAACTGCAGCCTTCGCGTCCGGTACAGGGCCACCTGTCCGGTCTTGGGTTGGGATTGTCGAGGTCGGAGTGATGATGACGAGGGTAAAGGTTGAACTCCGTAACCTCGTCTGATGTCATCCGGCCAGATTCACGCATTCCACTGTGTCTGATGAGTTTACTACTGAGATGTTTGTTCTGGTGAGAAGCTGTAAGCTGGACAGCTGTGATCTAATCCAGAATGTCCCGTTGGACAGATCGTCTTGGTGCTTCGCTTTCAGCCAACAGAGCTTTGAGCTCGCCCAAGGAAATAGAGAAGGAATCGCTGTCACCGATAAAAGTTGTTATTTCAAACAGATTCTTTCCCACAGGAGTTTGACACATTACCAGACGGTAACAATTTTAAACCTGAGCCAGTAGCTCTCAAATATTTTTAGGCCAGGTCACTCTTTATGTGATGTCAAAGGAATCCTGACTTCATCATTGCTAAACTGATTATACGAATCACTTTCTCAATATCGTAAACTGTGTTGTTGTATATCTCACTAGTGAGAACAATACTACTTTCTTCTTGTCATAGAGGCCCCCGTACAGCCATTGCAGACCTCCCAGAAACCTTTAATTATTCAGTATGTTTTATCTTAATCTCCGCTTACAAAATGAAATAGTACTGTTAATCTAAATGTCCTTTACACTGAAATACCAACATGTTTATGTCATGTCACAGAATCCGGTATGGTTACATCTATCCCAGGATTTAATTTGGACACATTTACATGTATCCTGTTCGTGCAGTGTGTACGTCTTAAAATGTGTTTTCTAAATGTTGCAAAAATCATTGTGTGTGTAAACAGACTTGGCGAATAAACCGGATTCCGGAACTTGGACCGGACTTGGAACTGATGACTATTCCATGTTCTCCTGAGTTCCTGGTGGGGGTCTTCTGGGTATAAGTCGAGGCTTTGCTAATGTAGTCATCTATTCATCTAAACCCGAGAGCTGATCGTTTGGGGACTCGCCTTCCCCTGCTTCCTGATTCATGCCATTTCAGAGAAACATATAGCAAACACAGACACACACACACACACACACTTGGATCCCAACCGCCCCTGTGTCACTGATAAATATTTCAGATGTTCTCTCTGTCCAGGAGCGAGCGAGCGAGAGAGAGCGCACATACTTTCAATGGGACAGAGCAATTGAACTGAGAGCGATATATCAATAATCTCAAGGTTAGAAAAGCAACGAGCTGTACATAACCCCCCCCTCGGTGTGTGGAGAAAAACACATGTTCCTAAAGAGGAGGGACCCATGGGAAGCACAACCATTATTTATGCTAAGCGTAAGAACAATGTGTGTTGGTGTGTGTGCGCCTGGTGACAGTGTGTGACTCAGGGTAGAGCATGTGCTCCGGCGGGTTTACTTTTGTCCTATTCTCTGCGTCGCTTTTGTTCTCCGAGTGAAGTCAGTACGGCTACCTGTTCCGGGGCATGTCTGTAACCCTATTCATTGTGACCGAAGTGGTTTTGGCCTGGCGCTCGCCCGTACGCCTTAATAGGCTGGCCCGAGGGCCCGGGAGCGTGGCCCGACGCACAGTTTCCACTTCTGTACGGCGAGACGGTCGTGCGGACGCATTAATCCGGGAGAGGTATCGTGTCCCGGCGAGGGTTCTGTTAGAGGGTGCGAATGCGCGGCCTCGTACTGAACCCAATATCGAGGGCACGGAGACTTACGAGCTAATGGGTCACATGGCTGTGAGCCAATACAGTGGCACAATGGCTTTTGTGGTCGACTCTTATGCATTAATGCATTAAATCACCCGTCTGGATTCAATGGCAATCATGGTACCGCGTTCAGAACGCGTAGTGCAAATCCCAAGAGAAAGGCTGTAATTATGACTGACAAAAACATTTGTTGTTGTAGGTTAGTTGCTATGCGAATTCTCTAGGAATTATGTAACAACGATTTGATTTTTAAAAAAACTAGACCAAGTTGTTTTTTTAAATGTAAAATACATTTGTTTTGAATAGACGTGGCAAATACCTAATTCGGTCTTCGACACCTTCACTCTATTGAGTTTTTGCGGAAATCTCTGCCTTTTGCCAAAACCTCAATGAAACAGATTGTCTTCTTTCATCAGGTGCGGGGCCATCCCAGCGGGTTTATAAGATCACTACGGGTGAAATGGACCGGACTGTGCTGCCTGTGTAGACCTGAAAGAGACAGTGAACCTATCCCAGCAGGCCCCTCTAAAGCTCCGTCCCAATCATAGAATAAATATGAGCTTGTTCCTGGTGGCCTTGTTATTTAAACAACTCGTGTTTATTCTTGTCTTAAATACAGCTTCCAGTAAACCTCATAGATATTAGCCTTCTAACAGCCCTGTGGTTCCCGGTCCGGAAGCAGTCTCAGGTCCCAGCACACCCGGCCTGCTCTCTGGTACCTAAACTGTGGGCGTCCGGGAGTTTTTCACAGCATATAGGGCACAGCTCACGTACCCTAGATCGAAAGAACAGGCGCACCGTACAAATGTACTCTTGCTGAAAACCCCACTCAGAGACACACATCTTAGCATACAGTAGGTATTCCAAAACTGGAAACATTTGAAGACATGCCACAAAGAATAAATAGAGAAATCTAACTTCTAAGAGGTCTCAGTTTGGTTTTGAAGGACTACACACCCACTGATGTGACCCGCTGACCTTAAAGGACAGATGTTCAAATACTTGACGGATGATTTCAGGCTTGTGTTTGAGTGCCTTTGCCTGTCACTACTTAAGTATTGTCAACTGGAGTCAGACGAACAGTACGACCAACAAGCATACAGGAACATGTTTGTTTGTCCCAAATGAAGTGTGTCCCTCCTATGAGGAGAGTATTCCCGCAACAGCAGAGAAATTACAGCCCCTGTTTCCGTTAGACAAGTCTGTTTACAAATGACTCACTATATCTTGTCTCAAATTAAAAAGCTACTATCTAACTACTCTATGAAATACACATAGTTGCTTGTTTTTGGTGAACCAAACCGTCCACGGAGATGAATCGTGCCTGTTTTTAGGTCAACCAAACCGTCCACGGAGATGAATCGTGCCTGTTTTTAGGTCAACCAAACCGTCCACGGAGATGAATCGTGCCTGTTTTTAGGTGAACCAAACCGTCCACGGAGATGAATCGTGCCTGTTTTTAGGTGAACCAAACCGTCCACGGAGATGAATCGTGCCTGTTTTTAGGTGAACCAAACCGTCCATGGAGATGAATCGGTCTTGCAGACAGTGAGTCACGTGACTATGGTTTGCTATAAAAACAAACAGAAAGGTACTGTTCTATTAGACATAAGAATCGGTAAACGGATCATAGAAATGACTTTGAGCGTTGTATGCTTTACAAGATGGTCTGAAGGCCTGTTTGAATCCACAGACATAATAAAAAGATTGGCAGTGTGACTAAATCAATGGTTCCGGGAGACATTTCCCTTTTGGCAGAGGCACAAAGTGTATCTTTAGATGTGGTTTAATAATTGACATGGACTCAATCTGAAGAAGAAAATCCCAAATCCATGAGAAATACAACATGAGAAAAAGAGTTGATGTGGCCTCAGTAGTTTATTTACCCAAATTCTTTTCAGATGTAGTGCTTCATTTTGTATTCTAAGATAATAGTAAACATTTGTGAGGAAGGGGAGTACAATGTAATAAACCTAAAGCAAAAAAAAGTCTTAGAGTAGCTCACAACATTTTATTATTTAAAAGACGACTCCAGACCCCAAAACACCTCAAAATATTTTTTTTCATATATATTTAGAAATAAATACATTTATGTAAATATTTTAAGTCCGAATACGACAATGAAAAAAAAAGACGTTGACAATAGCAGTATTGTGCAGTGGAAACGGCACAGCAATGGAAACAGCAGTACCCGTCGAAAAGATCAGTTACAACCATTCAGTGCAAACCTACATTGTGTTAAAACAGTGTGTTTCATCACACAACACCATGCTTGGGATCAGCCCTAAGAAAACTGTGGATAAAAAACAATTGTTGCCTTCGAGACACTTGATCCAACTGTTGATGCAATCAATGTACTCAGATCTGTTGCCGAATCAGTTTTTCCGGATGTAACAGACACAGTCCGGATGACTAAGACCCCTCTAATGAGAGAGAATATGTGGACAGCCAGCCAGACACGCAGCCAGACAGACACGCAGCCAGATGACCCGCAGGCGAGCATTGTCTTTTATTTGTGTAAGAGACAAGTAACCACTTGGAATAATGATACTGTATAAGACAGTGCTGTCTGTATATGCTATAATTAACCAGGTCAAGAATGATTTCACTGCTGTCTAACCATGAGAGTGGGAGGAAGAAACAGAGGTTGAGTGTAAAGGATTGAGTTGCTCACAGATGTTAACACTCAGTCTCCACTATGTTGTGTGCTCATTGTCTTCCGATCCGTTGGCTGAATCTATGGGATCCCCGAATAAATAACCAACAAATTAATCCATAGAGTTTATCCACTTGTCTAAATCGAAACCTAGATGGCTTTGCCCTAGTGATATCAGATACCACGAGCAATTGCAAAATGGCCAAAATGAATATTAGCAAACACAATTGTTAAACACAGCTCTCTCCAAGAACAGGATGTTGTCAAGATTCGTAAATGTGGAATGTATATGTAGGGTTGATATAGGAGATTTTTAGTTTTTACATAATCACAATCAAATAAACTGCATCACAATCAAAACACAAGCGTAGAAATTATTAGTTGTATCTATGCAATTTTATAAACCTTTGGCAAGTTGTGTGGCTTTATAACAAATATACGTCTACATACAATGTGTGTAGGGGTATTTTACTGCTATATATTTATCTTCAGTATTGAAAAGAAAGGTTAGGTGCGGTATCAACTTCGAGTTCTTTGCGCAAAAGATACCGATTGGCAATATATTCTGAGAACTGTGTTTGCAGAACATAGGTCAGCGGCATAAAAGCCAGCGGTACTACGTGCTGCGCCTTAACATTCATTACCCATAGACCCGTGCAACACAATGTCATACGGATTCTTTACACGTTTTACCATTTATTTATCCTGTGAGGAATTTTAGAAGCACTTCAAAATACGGCCTGTATTTCTCCAGGAAGACTTTTAGATGACAGTGTAAATCTCCTCAGGACAAGGAGACGTATATCAACATTCTGGGAATAAGGCGACGGACAGTGATAATAATAATCAATTATTATTTAATCTCATGTTTTTTTTAAATAAATTCTAATGTAAAAATGTTTAACACTTGGAGTCAGATTAAATGTATGACTTGTATTATATAAATATATATATAGTTTGATTGATTGATGGAACATATTCCATTCAAATCACACCAGGCGGTTTTTAGACCTTATAGTCGAGGTTTAGGAAGACAGCTAATGTCCCATATGCAGTGGACAGGCAGACAAGTCCCTATCAAGCACGGCTAGGCTCTAATATTTATGTCATTGAGCCAGGTCACAGAGATACTAAACACAGTGCCACTTGCCAACCCCCCCACCCCCAACCCCCCACCCCACCCCGCGGCCCCTCAGTTCCTGTCACACACACACACACACACACACACACACACACACACACACACACACACACACACACACACACACACACACACACACACACACACACACACACACACACACACACACACACACACACTCACACCCAGTCTTCCTCTTCACAGTGTAAGGTTACCAATCCCATTCAAACAGCTCCCAGTCTGAGGGAACTTTATGGACTGATCTAATCTGTTAAGAAGGTTTTATCCAACGCAGCAAGGAGAAATGGCATTGCTGAAAGTGAATGAGCAAGACCCCATTCACACAGAGCCTAACCATGCTGTGAATTCAATACGGTCTAAGTATGTTAAAGTAAATATTAGGCAAAGAGAAACCTGGCAACAAGGCTGATACATACATTTTTCTACCTGCTACCGCGAAGTATAAACAGGCTGTTTATTCTCAGCAAAGATTCTTCCTCTTACATCATCCCTCAAAACATTTAAAAAAACTATGCAAAAGTCCATTATTTTTTAAGTATTTCTTTTTATATCATATACATTCTATTTATTAAGCTAGGGTTTTGTTAGACACTACAGTGTTGCATATTCTTGATAGCGTCCAACGAATATTTGTTCACCCTTTCACTATACAGCTGTTTTCATCCATGCACTGGCAGAACTCTGGGAAAACAACATTATATATTAATTGTTTGCTTTCTAAAAACCATACCTAACTACAGAAGTTAACAGAAAACTGTAATGTGCGTTTTATTCATGCCAGAGTTGTTAAACCAATGCTCTGTCAGTAGAATGCTAGTAGAATATTTACTAGCTAGCATTCTTGGCCCTCGTTCTTGCGTAGCTGACTAGTTAATAGTTAACACTAAACAGTATAATAACCCATGCTTTTAGCAAGGCAAACAGTGCTAGCTGACACAAACTATGTGTTAGGCTATATCAATGAATGGTAGTAAATTCACTTGTCTGTTGTATGAAATATTCTGCTAACTTAAGCGTAAAGATTTCTGTGTAAACAGTGAGCATATAAACATGACCAAATGCCTATCAGAAGAAACAGCGCAGTTACCCTCTGAATCGGATCTAGGACAGGCCAACGGAGCTGCCGCTCGTCTTATTTGGTGCTGAAAATCTAATGATGTATAACAGACTCTGCTCTTAATTTGTCAGAAGCTTTGCTATACACCACCTGGATATGTGGCTACATGGACAAGGCCCTGGATGAGGGCCAAAAGGACAAATGAACATGTAAAAATGTCACAAATGCACGTAAAATAACGCTATCTAGGGAAATACCACAAGACACGTCACCTTTGTTGGACATTTTGGTTGTTATGTTGGAGAAAAGTCCATCTGAAAGATAATGCTAGCGGCAACGTTTCTCCTGCTCCGTCTATTTAGGTCAACAGGCTCGGTTAGACTCTGTCACTACGGCAACACATCAAACAAACAATGTGGGGCTTGTACACGAGCGAAATCCTAAACCCACCACAACTGCCCTCCGCCACACAAAACGAGTTGATGTATGAAGTCACGACAGAAGACCAGAGTGATTAGTAGATAAGTCTCGTCTTCACTCAAACAAATCGAGCGTGTGGGCGGAATTTGTTTGTGGAATAATATTGTGGTGGGATTCATCATGTTTACCGGAATGGCGAGCTCTGTAAATACAGGATGTGCCACAGCAATATTTTTGCTTTGTATTCCCGTCGTCGTCGACCCGTCGACCGGCCAACGCGGCCCACGTCGAAGAAGGAGGAGGAGCAGTGTGATGCGTTCACCAATTCCATTACTTATTCGAGTACCCATAAGCCATTTAGTGACACAGGGGCCCACGATCATTAGAGTTCTGCGATTTACAGCCGTTCAGTCTTTCAGAAAAATGTTGCTTAGGTGTTCAGAGTTTATGGGTTTGGTTACAGCTACAAATACTTTATTAAATTGGCCCCAAATGTATAGTCACAAAAGTAACACTCAATATGTAATTTTCATTGTCAGATGAACAGGAAAACAAAGCCGACGAGGTATAAAGACAACATAAAGATAAAAAATAATAACAGAAATGACATAACTTTAATCGTGAGATCATAAAAAAGAAATAACAAATTTGATACTGCTCAGTAGGCTTAGTGGTCGTGATTGTCTCATGATATAAAAAGTATTCATTTTGATTTGCCTGATGCTTCACTTGCTTCTTCAACATTTGCTTTCTTTTGACATTTTCCCAGATTGTAGAAGTGATGCATGTTGAATAGTTTACCACTTTCTTGTGTACTACACAAATACATACGTGTTATTTCATAGTTAAATAATGAAGGAAATAAATGTGGAAAGTTTTACGAGTAAAAATGCCAGGATTGTGTCGGTGCGACCAAACTTTTCACTGGCACTGCGCTTATACCTGTTTATTTATTTGGATATCCAGGAGAATTTGCAGAAACAGCAGGGACACTCAGAGACAGTCCATAGGGAAGCACATTCAGGACAACGTGAATAGTACCCTCCAAGGACACGTACTTTGTTCTTTGTTTGTTTGTTCTTTAGAGATGCATGTATGGTGTGTAATATATACTGGAACAGTCAGTGTAAAAAAAGTGCCATTTTACATCACTCTGACGGACTAATAGCATTATAAGAAATACTTATTTTGTTTCTTTCTTTATGTTTTCTGCCAATTCATATCAAATTCATATGTAATACCACATCTATATTTAGTACTTATGACCCGATAGTTTAATTTAAGAGTTTGCTGTCTGTAATTATAATGGCATGCTATTCATTCAGTCAGCATTACACGTAGACACCGTTAGACAGTAATAGACAGTGTTAAACAGTGTTCAGTAGGTCTTTTTGTGTATCATACACATAACACTGTAGAAACAGAGGAAACCTCAATAAACATAGGTAGGACACAATGTGCCAGATGACGAGGCCATGCAATTACCCACATCTGACCAATACAACACTGTACTTCCTGTACGACATGCTCCGGACCTATCAAAACAAATCATAAATCACTTTACAAGCTCAGTATAAACATAAAATGAATGAAGGACCGAGCAGAGGACAAACTCTATTGGCGGCTGGTAGCGTAACGTTACATCGATCGCCACGTCCGTGAGTAATGTGTGTGTTTCCGACCGCGTTTTTCTTAGTCACACCGGAATCTGAGGTCCACGATCTGCCCCCTCCCTCCATGTTAACCGGGCTGCGGCATTACAGTACGGCTAGTCTCACAGAGAGATCCTCCTAACCAATGTGTGTGGGAAAACCTACGTATGAGTCAGACATCTGTGGCCAGTGTCGGAGGCTGCTCCTGGTTTCTCCCCGGTGATTTGCCTCCTCTCTCCTCCTCTCTCCTCCTTCCCTCTTTATATTTTTCTTGCTTTTCCCTTTGAATCACCGGGACAACAAATCGACGCCCTGTTTGCCACAGAATCGCCCCTCGCACACATGATTTCATCCAGTGTTTGCTCGTATTACAGCAGAATACTCTACACTGGAGGTGGGTGACGTTATATTGTCAGGCCATATTTTATATGAGGTCACAGGAGGTGGGCCGGAGCAAAAGGCCAGCGAGCAGCGGGGAGGGAGTGGCCCGTTTAATGGCCCGTGTGTGCGTGAAGTGGTAGGTGCTGGTCAGCACGTCTACATGGTTCCTGTTCCATCTCTGTCTATCTCCACCGAGTGTGCTGACCTGCTTCTGTCGGGAGAAATAGCGTAGCTGGGTTGCCCAGGGCAACGGCTCCGGACAATTGCCGGACTAAGAAAACACGAGTGCTCAAGCTTGAAGACCCGTTTATCTCGGAGTGTGTTGACAATATGCTGCCAGGCTCCTAGAAACGACTGTGTACGCTCGTATCCGTCTATCTCTCACACGTGACTCTCAAAATACTCACCCGTGACGCAACCCCGGGGAAGGAATCATGGGTAGCTGAGAGAAGTGGAGCATTTGTCCCAACTGCGTGTGTGAAAGCTGTTTCCTGATCAGAAAGTTGGAGAGAGAGAAAGAACCGATGGCCATTAGAGAAGCTGTTGGAAATGGGAAGCAGGGAATTTGACATTCGATCACGTGCAATCTTATCTAAGCCAAGTGTGCTTTGTACCCACCAGCGCAGCACAGCAAAGTTTGGGAAACGGGAGCATTTTGGCTTTCCAACACACCAATTAAAATAAGGCTAATGAGACAGAATAGCTTAAGAAATATCTAAATGCTGCAAACCTTCATTAAAATATCGAAACAAAAACAAGTTATGTCCGGAAAAAAAGACCTGAAAACAAATGCGCTGCTTTGGTTTCCACAGTGCTGCTAGTTGCGTTAAATGAGTGCGAATTACAGCTGTAATTAGTATGACCTTGATCATGGCATATCCCTGGTTGATCACCTTAGGGTGGATTGCAAGCAAATTCCAATTATTTCCAAGGAACTCAAATCCCCTTAAACACACAAGTTTGTTTGTGCGTATTTTATCTTGCTCAGATATCTTCATCCGTTCAGAAAAATACCTATTTCAGTATTTTCGTGTGCTTGTCAATTCTCTCATGACGGAAACACACGTTCTACAATGTTTTATTTGTATCTGTGGGGTCTAAGGCAACGTCTCGACTCATGAAATTGAACCACTAGCAGCAGGGAAAGCTAATATAACCTTAGGAAGTTGGACCTCACTACATTGGCACATACAGATATTAGTTGACAGCAGTATACTGTACATTCCAAATATTTCTCATGTATGAAATGCAACGCCTACTTCCTGCCAACAATATATGAGAGCTGTGGAGCAACTAGAAGCACACAATGTAACTTTCCTCTGTGTTTCTACGTGCTGCTTGAAAGTATGGGAGCACTTTGTGCCTTTATATATTTTTATATATACATTTTTTATACCATTCTTTTACAACGTGACAGGGTTACCGTTAACAATTCCATATGATGGTCTAGATTAATGCGTGTGTATCACGTGTGTAGTAGAACATTTTACATTTAAAGGAATTATTGTTGGTGCGCAAAAACTCTAAATTGCGTTGGTTAAATCATGTGAGCAAGTTCAATCAGGTGGGTAAATAACTGGGAACCAAATGAACCAATCAAAGTGTGGATCTTCAAGACAGATCTGGTACGCTTGGTGTTTCCCACACAGGTGAATGCACAAGATTGCCAAGAGGAAATTAGATCTCGGAGGACACCAGGAAGAGAATAGTGACAGCATATCAGTCTGGGGAAACCTAGACAACAATCTGAAATAAATGTGCACTCCACTTCTCCACTGTGAGGCAAAAGGTTTACAAATGGACGGCATTTAACTTGACAGCAACTTGCCATAAAAGTAAACGCCCATACCTGTGTAAGGGACAGAGCCCTGTCCTCGCACTCCATGGTGGTGATGACACCTCCCCCGCATCCGGAGAGAGGGAAAATTAGGGACTTGTTCGTTCACCTGTGTTATTGTCCGCACCTGGGTTGTGTTTGCTCGTTAGTCCCTGTACTTAGTTCTGTCGGTTCCTGTCTTTCAGTGTCGGTCATTGTTAAGGTATGTTTCTCTTGTTTTGCGTTTGCTGGTCCTGTTATGTATTGCGTGATTATTCTGGTGTTCTGTGTTTAGTATGTTCTGTCTCACTAAGGGGAGGTTTTGTTAATTATGTTGTTCTTCTGTGTTTATGTTAAGTGTTAGGATTGTCTTGGTATGAAGCTACCCGTTCCTGTTTTGGGAGAAAATAAACCCTGTTATTGCAAGCACTCTGCGTTTGTGTCCTCAACCTGCTCGAAAGCCGCAATCCTGACAGAATGACCGACCCAAAAGAGAGGACACAGCAGGGTGCAGTATCGTGGGCCAGCCTACGGCTCGAAAACCCCGACGAGGGGTTAATGCACGGGCTCTTCATAGAGCCCTATGAAGCAGAGGACTCCGAGCCAGAGGACGACTCCGAGGATGAGGAGTACCTGGAGGGGAGTTCCGGTGGGATCCCTTCACCCTCCAGCTGATTCCCGTCTCAACCTCCACGTTTCTGTCCCCCACCTCACCACCCATGGCTGCTGCCCCGCAGCATGAGATGGCCGCCGCCCCGCAGCATAAGATGGCCGCCGCCCGCAGCATGAGATGGCCGCCGCCCGCAGCATGAGATGGCCGCCGCCCCGCAGCATGAGATGGCCGCCGCCCCGCAGCCGCCGCCCCGCAGCATGAGATGGCCGCCGCCCCGCAGCATGAGATGGCCGCCGCCCCGCAGCATGAGATGGCCGCCGCCCCGCAGCATGAGATGGCCGCCGCCCCGCAGCATGAGATGGCCGCCGCCCCGCAGCATGAGATGGCCGCCGCCCCGCAGCATGAGATGGCCGCCGCCCCGCAGCATGAGATGGCCGCCGCCCCGCAGCATGAGATGGCTGCCGCCCCGCAGCATGAGATGGCTGCCGCCCCGCAGCATGAGATGGCTGCCGCCCCGCAGCATGAGATGGCTGCCGCCCCGCAGCATGAGATGGCTGCCGCCCCGCCGCTCGAAACGGGCCCCTATGAACCGGTCTATCCGGTGTCCTCCAGGCCCACGCCACCATCGGCTACCTCCCCGGCCTTGGAGAGGGCTCTACGGGAGGATCTGGGGGTATTTGTCGACTTTCTGGCCTGGGTCCAGGAGGTGGCGGTGATGGACGATGAAAGGAGGTGGTGGCATCAGGAGTTCTTCGTGTGGAGGAAGGGACAAGAAGATCTCTGCCCTGAGCTCCTGGACTACCTGAGGGCACAACTTCTCCGCCGTGCACCACACCTTCGGCCAGTCACCGAGCTCCCTCCAGTTTCCTTGCCCGAGTCTGTCCCCGTGTCCTTGCCTGAGCCAGTCCCCGTGTCCTTGCCTGAGCCAGTCCCCGTGTCCTTGCCTGAGCCAGTCCCCGTGTCCTTGCCTGAGCCAGTCCCCGTGTCCTTGCCAGAGCCAGTCCCCGTGTCCTTGCCAGAGCCAGTCCCCGTGTCCTTGCCAGAGCCAGTCCCCGTGTCCTTGCCAGAGCCAGTCCCCGTGTCCTTGCCAGAGCCAGTCCCCGTGTCCTTGCCTGAGCCAGTCCCCGTGTCCTTGCCTGAGCCAGTCCCCGTGTCCTTGCCTGAGCCAGTCCCCGTGTCCTTGCCTGAGCCAGTCCCCGTGTCCTTGCCAGAGCCAGTCCCCGTGTCCTTGCCAGAGCCAGTCCCCGTGTCCTTGCCAGAGCCAGTCCCCGTGTCCTTGCCAGAGCCAGTCCCCGTGTCTTTGCCTGTCCCAGTCCCAGTTTCCCTGCCTGTCCCAGTCCCAGTTTCTCTGCCTAAGCTCGTTTCCCAGTCTGAGCCTGTCCCCGTCTCTGAGCCTGTCCCCGTCTCTGAGCCTGTCCCCGTCTCTGAGCCTGTCCCCGTCTCTGAGCCTGTCCCCGTCTCTGAGCCTGTCCCCGTCTCTGAGCCTGTCCCCGTCTCTGACCCGGTCCCCGTGTCTGTCCCGGTCCCCGTGTCTGTCCCGGTCCCCGTGTCTGTCCCGGTCCCCGTGTCTGTCCCGGTCCCCGTGTCTGTCCCGGTCCCCGTGTCTGTCCCGGTCCCCGTGTCTGTCCCGGTCCCCGAGCTCACTCCAGCCCCAGAGAGCACTCCAGACCCAGAGCTCACTCCAGACCCCGAGCTCACTCCAGACCCCGAGCTCACTCCAGACCCCGAGCTCACTCCAGACCCCGAGCTCACTCCAGACCCAGAGCTCACTCCAGACCCCGAGCTCACTCCAGACCCCGAGCTCACTCCAGACCCAGAGCTCACTCCAGACCCAGAGCTCACTCCTGTCCCCCTGCCTGACTCCAGCCCTGTCCCCCTGCCTGACTCCAGCCCTGTCCCCCTGCCTGACTCCAGTCCTGTCCCCCTGCCTGACTCCAGTCCTGTCCCCCTGCCTGACTCCAGTCCTGTCCCCCTGCCTGACTCCAGTCCTGTCCCCCTGCCTGACTCCAGTCCTGTCCCCCTGCCTGACTCCAGTCCTGTCCCCCTGCCTGACTTCAGTCCGGTCCCCCGTCCTGTCCTCGAGCCCCGTCCTGTCTTCGAGCCCCGTCCAATGCCCGAGGCCGTCATCCTGGCCGAGCCAGTTCCCGGGCCAAGGACTGTTGCCGGGCCAAGGACTACTGTCGGGCCAAAGCCGGTTCCCCGGCCACCTGAACCGTGTCCTCCGGCACGGCCTCCTGAACCGTGTCCTCCGGCACGGCCTCCTGAACCGTGTCCTCCGGCACGGCCTCCTGAACCGTGTCCTCCGGCACGGCCTCCTGAACCGTGTCCTCCGGCACGGCCTCCTGAACCGTGTCCTCCGGCACGGCCTCCTGAACCGTGTCCTCCGGCACGGCCTCCTGAACCGTGTCCTCCGGCACGGCCTCCTGAACCGTGTCCTCCGGCACTGCCTCCTGACCCGTCCCTGCCTGGTCGACCTCTAGACCTGCACCCTCCTGTCCGACCTCCAGATCTGCTCCCGCCGAGTAGACCTCCAGACACGCTCCCGCCGGGTAGACCTCCAGACACGCTCCCGCCGGGTAGACCTCCAGACACGCTCCCGCCGGGTAGACCTCAGACACGCTCCCGCCGGGTAGACCTCAGACACGCTCCCGCCGGGTAGACCTCAGACACGCTCCCGCCGGGTAGACCTCCAGACACGCTCCCGCCGGGTAGACCTCCTGACCCTCATCCGCCGGGTCGACCTCCTGACCTGTCTCCTGACCTGCATCCGCCGGGTCGATCTCCAGATCCGCTTCCGCCGGGTAGACCTCCTGACCCGCTCCCGCCGGGTAGACCTCCTGACCCGCTCCCGCCGGGTAGACCTGACCCGCTCCCGCCGGGTAGACCTGACCCGCTCCCGCCGGGTAGACCTCCTGACCTGCTCCCACCGGGTAGAACCCATGACCCGTCTCTACCTGTCCGGCCTCCAGACCTGCTCCCGCCCGGTCGACCACCTGATCCGTCGTCGCCTGTCCGGTCTCCTGACCCGTCTCCGCCTGTCCGGTCTCCTGACTGGCATCCACCAGACCGGCGGCCTCCTGGTCTGTCAGCCTCTGTCCTGCCCGAGACCCGTCTCTCCGTCCTGCCCATGTCCAACTCTTGGATTATATTCTGCTCTTGTGTTTTGGGCGCTTCAGGAGCCGCGCCCCTTGGTGGGGGATTCTGTAAGGGACAGAGCCCTGTCCTCGCACTCCATGGTGGTGATGACACCTCCCCCGCATCCGGAGAGAGGGAAAATTAGGGACTTGTTCGTTCACCTGTGTTATTGTCCGCACCTGGGTTGTGTTTGCTCGTTAGTCCCTGTACTTAGTTCTGTCGGTTCCTGTCTTTCAGTGTCGGTCATTGTTAAGGTATGTTTCTCTTGTTTTGCGTTTGCTGGTCCTGTTATGTATTGCGTGATTATTCTGGTGTTCTGTGTTTAGTATGTTCTGTCTCACTAAGGGGAGGTTTTGTTAATTATGTTGTTCTTCTGTGTTTATGTTAAGTGTTAGGATTGTCTTGGTATGAAGCTACCCGTTCCTGTTTTGGGAGAAAATAAACCCTGTTATTGCAAGCACTCTGCGTTTGTGTCCTCAACCTGCTCGAAAGCCGCAATCCTGACAACCTGAGACTTTGTGTCCCTGATTTATTTTATTACAATAGTTCCCAATATGCCCACTGAACAGGCCCAGTACAATTTCCTCAAAGCCAAATGTAGATCGTCAGTTTTATTACAAAATAAACATTCTGAGGACCAACGTGCAGTGAAGAAAAAGAACAACCACCCAACTACATGACAGTCAGCAGGCATATACGGCTGCCCCCTGATTGGTTAATGGTCCCTTGGCACCAGCCTGTCTGTCTGACTCAAGTAGACATCTGCACCTCTGCACTAAACAGGAGAGATATGACACAGGCGACAGTACCAGCCGCACGCAGGAAGAGTCTCTGTAGACTCTACTGACTCACACGAGCGTCACGTCAGTAAGACAAAACAAGCCGCTGTTTGGTACTTATTTAGCTCTGTCCGGTATTAACTGTGGACACGATGCGATCGTTGTAGGAGCGACTAAGTGTACAGAGACAGAGATAGAGACTGTGTGACGTTAATGTTATGTCAGTACTGTCATGTATACATGTATGACTCTAACACCCACATACTGGTTGCCGGTCGTAATATACACCTTTACTGAAAAGCTCACATGTTTAAATCAGTGTAAAAAGGGTGCCGGGTTTGACCTCCAGACACGCTCCCGCCGGGTAGACCTCCTGACCCTCATCCGCCGGGTCGACCTCCTGACCTGTCTCCTGACCTGCATCCGCCGGGTCGATCTCCAGATCCGCTTCCGCCGGGTAGACCTCCTGACCCGCTCCCGCCGGGTAGACCTCCTGACCCGCTCCCGCCGGGTAGACCTGACCCGCTCCCGCCGGGTAGACCTCCTGACCTGCTCCCACCGGGTAGAACCCATGACCCGTCTCTACCTGTCCGGCCTCCAGACCTGCTCCCGCCCGGTCGACCACCTGATCCGTCGTCGCCTGTCCGGTCTCCTGACCCGTCTCCGCCTGTCCGGTCTCCTGACTGGCATCCACCAGACCGGCGGCCTCCTGGTCTGTCAGCCTCTGTCCTGCCCGAGACCCGTCTCTCCGTCCTGCCCATGTCCAACTCTTGGATTATATTCTGCTCTTGTGTTTTGGGCGCTTCAGGAGCCGTGCCCCTTGGTGGGGGATTCTGTAAGGGACAGAGCCCTGTCCTCGCACTCCATGGTGGTGATGACACCTCCCCCGCATCCGGAGAGAGGGAAAATTAGGGACTTGTTCGTTCACCTGTGTTATTGTCCGCACCTGGGTTGTGTTTGCTCGTTAGTCCCTGTACTTAGTTCTGTCGGTTCCTGTCTTTCAGTGTCGGTCATTGTTAAGGTATGTTTCTCTTGTTTTGCGTTTGCTGGTCCTGTTATGTATTGCGTGATTATTCTGGTGTTCTGTGTTTAGTATGTTCTGTCTCACTAAGGGGAGGTTTTGTTAATTATGTTGTTCTTCTGTGTTTATGTTAAGTGTTAGGATTGTCTTGGTATGAAGCTACCCGTTCCTGTTTTGGGAGAAAATAAACCCTGTTATTGCAAGCACTCTGCGTTTGTGTCCTCAACCTGCTCGAAAGCCGCAATCCTGACAACCTGAGACTTTGTGTCCCTGATTTATTTTATTACAATAGTTCCCAATATGCCCACTGAACAGGCCCAGTACAATTTCCTCAAAGCCAAATGTAGATCGTCAGTTTTATTACAAAATAAACATTCTGAGGACCAACGTGCAGTGAAGAAAAAGAACAACCACCCAACTACATGACAGTCAGCAGGCATATACGGCTGCCCCCTGATTGGTTAATGGTCCCTTGGCACCAGCCTGTCTGTCTGACTCAAGTAGACATCTGCACCTCTGCACTAAACAGGAGAGATATGACACAGGCGACAGTACCAGCCGCACGCAGGAAGAGTCTCTGTAGACTCTACTGACTCACACGAGCGTCACGTCAGTAAGACAAAACAAGCCGCTGTTTGGTACTTATTTAGCTCTGTCCGGTATTAACTGTGGACACGATGCGATCGTTGTAGGAGCGACTAAGTGTACAGAGACAGAGATAGAGACTGTGTGACGTTAATGTTATGTCAGTACTGTCATGTATACATGTATGACTCTAACACCCACATACTGGTTGCCGGTCGTAATATACACCTTTACTGAAAAGCTCACATGTTTAAATCAGTGTAAAAAGGGTGCCGGGTTTGACCTTGTGTCAAAAATTGAAATATTGTTTCGTAAGTGTGATTTCACGTTCAGGAAGACAAGCACTTGAGTCAGACAAACTTGGAGCCAATTCAAAAGGTTTGTCACCTGTGACTGGTTGAACCAGATCTGTCAGCGTCCTTTCTCCCTCAGAGGGCGGGGTTTACCCCTGCCCTGTATGTGATTTACGCTAGAGGTTTGGTGTCCGTAGAAAATCCAGAGGTCTGTTTGTCACCACATTTCAGTCTCCCTTTAATACAACAGAATCAGTAGCTCACATAATGAGCATTTTGATCTCTTAATACAGAAGATCATTGAAGGATTTTGCAGACTGCAGGACCTGGTTACTGAAGGCAGTGGAGGTGACACTCCAATTGCATGCATATATGGGAGCTTCTTAACGTCATGATTTCTAACCCATTGCATGCATATATGGGAGCTTCTTAACGTCATGATTTCTAACCTATTGCATGCATATATGGGAGCTTCTTAACGTCATGATTTATAACCCATTGTGCAATAGACTGCTTTCTGTTTACCTCAGACTGCAAGTGCATCTGTGTGTCAGTGGATTTGCATGTCATTAAAATAAGCGACTACAGTGTGTTTGTGCGTGTGTGAATCTAGGGCATATTTATTTGGATTTTTTATCCACAGGGCTAGAGTTGGTTATTTATATAAGTGAAGTTGTTTCAATGGTGGACTGTATCGTGTACAACTACTTACAGAACTAAGAGTGCATTGAAAAAAGAAGAAAAAACAGAACCGTCAAACAGGTAAGTCAGGATTTATGAAAAGAAAATATGTGTTGCTGCAAGGTTCACCAAGTGCTGTCCAAGATAATACAAACCCACAGCTGCTGAACTCTGTCAAACATCACAATGTTTCTGTGCAATGGGGTCTCTTGGTGTCTGTGTGTGTTTGTACAGGTTTCATGGGAAAAAGCAAAGGTCAATAGGTCACATTCCATCAGCTGTCATTCTGCTTTGGGGTTGGTGTGTGTGTGTGTGTATACAGCATGTGTGTTCATACATTTATTGCGTGTGTGCATGTATGTATGTATGTATGTATGTATGTATGTATGTATGTATGTATGTATTTGTGTGTGTATGTATGTATGTATGTATGTATGTATGTATGTATGTATGTATGTATGTATGTATGTATGTATGTATGTATGTATGTATTTGTGTGTGTGTGTATGTATGTTTGTATGTATGTATGTATGTATGTATGTATGTATGTATATATGTATGTATGTATTTGTGTGTGTGTGTATGTATGTATGTATGTATGTATGTATGTATGTATGCATGTATGTTTACCATAAACCTAATGATAAGCAATTAATTGCCAATTATTGACTGGCCTGTACTTTTGCATTTTTATAAATAAATGGTGAGGCGTTGTCTTTTGTCTGTTGTGTTTGACCTTTTAAAGTTAGAAATATAACACATCTTGCACGCACTCATGCATAAACATAATTAGAGCTGTTACTAGACACTCTTTTGTGATTATGTAATATGTTTGCCACTGCTTAAAGTGGCCAGCTAATATTATTCCCTAACCCTAACCCTGGACTAGATAATACTATCCCCCCACCCTAACCCTGGACTAGATAATACTATCCCCCACCCTAACCCTGGACTAGATAATTTCCCATAATGCTGTTCATGCAACCAGGAAGTAAACACAAAAATCCTTATGTGCCAGAAGGAACACAATGTCATGCTTTAGTGTGTTTAGTTTGTTTTATGACGTAGGCCAGAGTACTTGGGAAGTGTCACACACAAGGAAAATAGTGTCAAGGTTTACAATAATCCTATAAAAAATAATTTACGAAACATGATGTGTTGTAGATTTATGGTATTTTTAAAGTTGGACATTTACATGTTAATTCAAGACCGTTGGATTAAAGTGAAAATATATTTTTGGCAGATTTACCCATGACTCTAATCTGTATTAAGTGATTCTAATTATTTAAATTTCATCCTTATTCATGCAGGTAATCACACGGAGACCTATGTCACTTTTGCAGAATACAGTTTACAAAAGCAATTAACAGTAGTTTTATCAAACATTGAACTGCCCATGAAAGACTGAAACAGAAGTTTCAATACTGATGCTAAGACAAGCACACACTGTATAGCACATCCGCATAATCTAAAACAGACATGCTGAGATGATGACATCATTTGTTTCTTCTTATTCATTTCTTATTGATAAAGACAGTAGGCAAAGACCAGTGGACCGCCCTGCCCTAGACCACTGGACTGCCCTGCCCTAGACCACTGGACCGCCCTGCCCTAGACCACTGGAACCCCTCCTCCACGAGTAGACTGAAGAGTTCAGAAGAAAGTTTGTCATTCTTCAGGATCAGGTTCTGGCAACTTTAAACATGATACTCAAGAAGGACAGTTTTGTTTCTTTATTGTTTTATTGTTTTTCAGCTGTGCTTAATTTTAACTTAATTGCAAAAGTGCTTTCTGATGACCATTTCACTTTTTACAATTATTAAGTTGGATTAGCCAATGGACCGTGCCATTGGAACACAGCGCTGATGGTTGCTGATAAAGGGCCTCTGTAGGCCCATGTAGATATTCTGTAAAAAACCTGCTGTTTCCAGCTGAAATATATTTTCTGCATAAAAAAATGCTACTCTATATAAACAGGCAACATGTTTGTCAAATTCTTGGTATTTTGCCACTCAATAACCAGAGGATTGGAGTATAAAACTATTGATATATTTCTACTGTATATAACCAGGGGATTGCTTGGATAACAGCAGAGAGCTGAGGCCTGTATGGAACTTAAATAAGCCACCCTGCTAGCATTCCCGAACTTCCCGGAGCTCTGTTCCCTGAAATTCCAAGAGTCTTTCCGGAAATCCGACATGAGGCAACAGGCATCTCCCACAACCGCAGAAGGAGGTCACAGGGTGTAAATGAGTCCACAGAGTGAGCAAGGCCACGGCCGACAGACAAACTGAGTCAGCGCCGCATTCCAGTGGAGTCAACCATCCACTTCACCCCCCGCCCTCCCCTCACTACTAGACACCCACCCACACACACACGCGCCAGCACACACTCCTCTCCAACACACAGTCGCACATAAACTTACCATGTTCTACACATGTAACGGGACAACATAGACACTCCACCTGCACGCCCACCTATACATTATAACCCGCCAACACAAAGCGCTGGTTAATGCAAGTAATACATGCACTTTTACTTTACACTTACCTTACTTTTACTTTACACATTACTTACTTTTACATCACACTTTACTTACTTTTACTTTACACTTACCTTACTTTTACTTTACACATTACTTGCTTTTACTTTACACTTTACTTACTTTACACATTACATACTTTTACTTTACTATTTACTTACTTTTACTCTACACTTTACCTACTTTACACATTACATACCTTTACTTTACTCTTTACTTACTTTTACTTTACACATTACTTACTTTTACTTTACTATTTACATACTTTTACTTTACACATTACTTACTTTTACTTTACACTTTACCTACTTTACACATTACATACTTTTACTTTACTCTTTACTTACTTTTACTTTACACTTTACTTACTTTACACATTACTTACTTTTACTTTACTTTGTCTTTTTGAATTTGGCATGTAGGTAGCTTCACTGTTGTGTTACATTACACCATTCATTACGTTACTATTTGTAGCTCCCCTTATGCACTCCAATTTACAGATGCTACATGAAATGTTTTTTGCTGTGAACTATTTCTTTACAAGGCTAACGTAAATATTTAATGCCACACCAGACAGTATTTTTATTTGTGAAAATCAAAGATGAGAAACACTTCACTCACTCACTCACTCACTCACACCATCACTCACACACTCCGTAAATCCCAGCAGTTGCGGTTCCGGGATTTATCAGTGCCTTCAGACACGTTCACTTTCACCACATTTTACTGTAATATAGAAAAAATATGTTTGCCAATAAAGACAGACTGAAAACATTCAGACCGTTTGTCTTGACACTCCAAATTAAGTGCTGATACATCCTGGGTCTGGGTTTCCTTGTCTCTAGAACTTTATTGTAGTCCACCTGTGGAAAATCCATTTAACTGGAGATCAGTTAAATTTAGTGGTCCTTGGAGAACTTAGTAGAACCGGTGATGAAAAACCTGCTATAGCTTGAAGGTTCCCAGGAGTGCAGTGGACTCCATCATGGTGGTGAATTTAGTTTCTTCAGGGCTTGTTGGTCCAGGACAGTTGTGCTCCAAATCAGCTGCTTTATAATATTTTTTTCTGAGATGCCTCTAGTAGGGTTAAACTGAGGTTTAAAGTACACACACTGATTACACACACTGATAGATTGGCAGCTTACTTACACACATTGCCTTCAGAAAGCGTTAATTCCCTTACATCTTCTCCACATTTTATTGTTATAGTCACAGGTCAGTCTTGCTCTATATTAGTTATTCTTCATGAACGTCGATAATTTAATCTGTTCATGATGTTACCCCAAAATGTTCTACAGTAGGTATGGCAGTAACCAGGCGATTGGTGGTATCATGTATTCACCAGATACAGCGCCTGGATATCAGGCTAGTAGTTAAATGTTGGTCTCATCAGACAATAAGGTGACATGTGTAAAAATACATCTGAAAAACACTGCATTACATTGTAGGATTGCATAAATGTATGTCTACAACCCTGGTTCCCTGAAAGAAAGCACATGGTATGACACATATGGGAGTATGCACTCACGCCACGTACACAACTTAACCAAACCATTTATGACCAGTAAGGGTTAGAGTCAAACTCAAAACCCCGACATCTAGGTGATAAAATTACATCTCTGCCCTGTCCACTGTGATTAGGTCTTCTTCTCAGTTTGCTCTGTTCATGATGTTACCCCAAAATGTTCTACAGTAGGTATGGCGGTAACCAGACGATTGGTGGTATCATGTATTCACCAGATACAGCGCCTGGATATCAGGCTAGTAGTTAAATGTTGGTCTCATCAGACAATAAGGTGAAATGTGTCAAAATACATCTGAAAAACACTGCATTACATTGTAGGATTGCATAAATTTATGTCTACAACCCTGGTTCCCTGAAAGAAAGCACACGGTATGACACATATGGGAGTATGCGCTCACGCCACGTACACAACTTAACCAAACCATTTATGACCACTAAGGGTTAGAGTCAAACTCAAAACCCCGACATCTAGGTGATAACATTACATCTCTGCCCTGTCCACTGTGATTAGGTCTTCTTCTCAGTGTGAAGAGGACTACATGGGGCAATTTTGTGGTACAACACAGTGAAAAGGTTATACATGGAGCCGGTCATATGGAACACTAAATATGGCAATCATTCAATTTAAAGAGGCACTCACTGCATTTTCACTTGCTTGAAAATAGTTGTATTCAATTGTCACTTCCTTGCTTGAGCAACTTCAGAACCAAAGATATGTTCTTAACAAGGGAAAACTAAGGAAAGCTCTGAGGTAAATTTAGCATGAATGTATTTCTGGTCGAGCTTACCTTATCAAATGTACATGTTAAAAATGTACTCGTTTAAAATATGTATACATAAATATTTTGGATCATTGCCTTCAATACATTTGGAAAAATATATTGAAGTTTGATTCAACTCTTTTCTGATATTTCTTTGGTCCTCCAGTGGCTGGAGGTGGTATTGCATGTACAGTAATAATCCCTGTGTCCCAATGCCAGGTTCTGTCATCACCTGACACATTTCTAATGCATGACAATGATGATGGCTGCTTTTGTCATCTGCTGTAAGGATTGTGGATTTTCCTGTAGGGTTGCCACAGCAAAGTAACAACGTGTGTAAATAAATATAGTTCTTTGTGAAAGTATATACACTGATGAGCCAAAACATTATGACCACACAGAGGTGAATCGAATAACATCAATCATCTGTGAACAAAGGCACATGTCAAGATCCGGGTATATTAGACGAAGTGAGCGAACAATCAGTTGCCATAGTCAATGTGTTGGATGCAAGAGAAAAGAGGAGGAGTGTAGACCTGGGTGACTTTGTCTAGGGACAAATTGTTATGAGAATGCGTCAGAACACTTTTAAGCACGGCTTGTGGGGAGCTCCTGGGTCAACAGTGGTGAGTACTGACCCGCAGTGGTCCAAGGAGAGACAAAACACAAACCGGCGACAGGGTGTCGGGCGTCCAAGGCTAGGCAATGAAGACACTGTAGACAACAAAGACTATCATGTCTGGCCTAAACCGACAGAAGTCACAGAACAAATTAATGACGGTTAAGGGAGAAAATGGGTCACGACACAAAGTACATCGAACCCAGCTGTGTATGGGGCTGCGTAGCCAACGGAAACTGGGCCCGGGTATTCATGTGGACGTTGACATACGCCAACAACCTAAACATTGTGACAGGCCAGAAACACCCCTTTATAGCCACGGATCTGCTGATGGCAGTGTCTCTATCTGCAGGATAATGCGTTCTGCCAAACACCCACACATTGTTTGAGAATAGTTGAAAAAACACAGTGAGTTTTGCCATGGCCTCCAGATTTCCCAAATCTCAGACCTACTGAGCATCTGTGGGATGTCCTGGACCAACAAGCGCTGAAGAAACTAAAGAAATCACTAATAATAATAATAATGAAATTATTGACGTCAGCAGAGAAGTGAATCAGTCTCTCAGACTGTAAACATAACAACTATAAACCTTGAAAACAAGCGCTGTCTCCGTGTTTTTCCTCTTTGATTGAAGTAAATTACTAGTTAAAATGGTTGGACAATTACATGGGTTTTATGACTAGCGTCTTCTTCTGGAAATTTCTAATTGTGCAAAACGCACCGAATCATTAGACTCTTGTAATAAAATTAATTACGCAAATAACACGAACGACTTATGTGGATTCGGACAGATCTGACGCACACAGGGAAAACAATATTTTTACACAAACATCAAACGGGAGGTGGGTGTAAAAATAATGTGTGGAAGTCATTGTCATGTCATTACTGTGACAGCTGATTAGAGAGCATCAGCATTGCATGACTGAAGTTACACAACACAACCTATGACGAATAATAAAGCTGGGGCCACGGCTCGTAATGAACTTATAGATGTGCATAATTCACCACTACCATAGATCCCAACGTGTCAGAAACTGTAACCCCATGTTCATACCGTTCATGATTTCACAGATGGATATAGCCATTTGAAATAGGTAGAATATATCTTACTTAACCAATTCTAACATATTTTAAATGTTTTACCTCAGGTAAGTAACAAAATCGCTTAGTCAAATCCTAAAATTTAACTGCTGCTTTTTTCTGAATAATATGACATGCTACGTACAAAATGCAAGTGATTACAGTACCCTAAGTGAGTGATATGGATAAATCGTATTCAGGGTTAAGCAGGATATCTAATTGTAGGACTGAACGTAAAAGAACAATAAGGACTAGACTGGGGTAGAAGACTGGTCACAGAAGATATTCTGGTGGATACACTGGTCCTAGCTAATATGCTAACATAATGAACCGACCTAAATACAGAGCTGATAAGGCCAGGTGAGCAACCAGCACAGGTGACATCCATAAACGAAAATGAAAGACAGAGAGCTATGTTAAAATAAGTTATGAAACAGAACCCAAGGTTGACTGAGAAAAGACATACAGAACTGAAATCAAATGGTTTGCCTGAGAAAATAAATACAGAACTGAAATCAAAAATACAGTAAATATAAGGGAAAAACAGAGGGAGGGAAATCTTTTGCTACGGAAATAGACTGTACGGACTGTATTAGAAAATGATTTATATTTTGTTTTCATGATATATCTGTATCTCATCACTTCCCTGCGTATTTGCAAGCAAAGTTCATTATTACTTAGGAAAAATGTATTTGATGAAATGGAAGGCACTATACGATAGGAAAGTTATTCTATGTGGATTCCAGTACATTCAATGCAAAACAGGCCATATCAGAACATAAGTTGTCCCAAACAACCAAAACAGTGGGATTGCATATCTCCGACCCAAATCCCCCCGTTTGAGTTAACGATACGAGAAGCACCAACGGAGGTTTGCAAATTCACAAAATAACCCAGGATCAAATTCAGTTTAACGCAAACAAAAAGTGCTTTCAACTCTCCTTACCTCTCCATCTCTTTGAGAACCACTTCTATAAATGACACAACAAATCATTCAAAAACGTAGTTTTTTTAAAGTATTTTGGTTCAGACAATGATTCGAAGTGCAGGAAATCGACGAGAGCTCAGAAATTACGAAATCATTGCAAGTGAGATTCTGCCTCCGGGCATGTAGGATGTGTGACACATGCAGGAAATTATACAGTGTGGTTAATTACGGGACGTGACTACGACCAGCGTCAGGTTAACTACCCGGGAATAACTGGGAGCTGGTAGTTGTTCCGGCAGATACAAACCTGTAGGGGGAATACAAAGACAGACACCCTAAAGGTCAGACAATGCCAGCTGGACTGTTTCTAAAAACAGACCCCCCTCCTCCCTCTCTGTTTCCTTTCCTATCTACAGCAGATGTTTCAGTCCTGTCTGTCTTCAGAGGAAGCCAATTACTTGAGTCACAGGGAGAAACACTCCTCGCTGTAATAAACCAGAATCAAATAATTCGCTGAGTGACATGACACCTTCACTTCTGTCGAAAACAGCCAAGTAGAAAAAAAGGTAAATAGCAACGCTAAACCGCCTGTGTCCTAAATCTGTCTTGTTTGCTTCTAACTCACACTGTATCCTAGTGATAATGTGTACACTACCGATCAAAAGTTTGGGGTCATAAAGACGTGTATTTTTTCCATTTAACTAATATCAATGATGATCAGAAATACAGTGTAGACAATGTTAATAATTTAAATGACTATTGTTGCTAGAGAAATTGTTCATTTTCAATGGGATATATACATAGGCGTACAGAGACCCATTATCCACAACCATCCCTTCTGGGTTCCAATGGCATCTTGTGTTTGCTAATAAAGTTAAGCATTTAAAATGGCTAATTGATCATTAGAAAACCCTTTTGCAACTCTGGGATGCTGTGCTTCTAGGCAGAGTTGCAAAAAAGAGCAAGATCTCTGACAGGCCAATAAAAAGTTTAGATTAAGATGGGCAGTAGAACACAGACACGGAAATAACTCTGGCTAGAAAGTCTGAGACCGGTGTTGGCAGGTACTATTTAATGAAGCTGCTAGCCAGGACCTGTGAGGTGTCTGTTTCTCAAACTAGACACTTTAATGTATTTGTCCTATTGCTCAGTTGTGCACCGGGGCCTCCCACTCCTATTTCTATTCAGGTTTGAGCCAGTTGGCGCATTTCTGTAGGGGAGAAGAACACAAAATCATTGTGCGAGATCTTCATATTCTTGGCAATATCTCGCCCAAAATATATATACCGGTACACATATTTAATGTCAAAATGTATGTGCATAAACACAGTTGTTATAGAAAATTCCATTCACAAACAACAGAAAATTCATAGAAAAGTCTTGCCAAGTAGACCTACAGCCATGTAAAGATATCATATATTATTGCTCACATTCCCACACATAACACATTGCATGGGCATCAACGAACGATGTGCTTCTGGTCAATACTCCACACCCATATAGTAACGACCAAACCAGAACACGATTTAAATCTTTATGGAAGGCTGGACCCTCCCAAGTTACACGTTAATGCTTTTCTAATAATGGGCTTCGGTTTTGGTCCACCTGACAGTGATTTCACCCTATTTTATGACAGTATTGCATCCTGAGTCTGACTGGATGACTCTCTTCTCCCCCAATTCCTATGACTTTGTCCTGTGGCAGCTACAATTTGAATCGGTTCAAATCCAACCTCCCACTCAGGGGATGTTATTCCATATGCTCGCAAAGAGGGTTACCTCAATCTCAATAAAAAATTGATACATGAGTAGTTTTCTTAAAAGCATTACTGTACTAGTTAAAGCTTTTACCCTGTGATACAAACACTAAGGCTGCATTTTTGTCCGCAAAACCAGCCCCGAATTTCCTTTGTAAATTAATTACACTTGTTGCTCTTAAACATTGCAGAAAGGTTCCACAATCCCTTGGACTTTAATCCCGCAATGTGTGTGACTACCAGGCATTCGGACAGAACCGTGGACGCCTGTTGGTGTAATGGTTGTCCTCCCCAACAAAGGAGGAGCAGGAACCCAAAGACTGACAACACTGTATAGAAGACAGATATATGGTTCTATGTGCTACCTAGACCTGTTTCCTTTTCAAATGAAGACAGGTGTTTTGAGGTAATTAGCTGAATAGAGTGTGGCACCAGGTCTTCAATATTGAACCTTTTCACAATATTTTAATTCTCTGAGATACTGATTTTGGAATTTTCATTTGTTGTCAGTTATATTAATCAAAATTAAAAGGATTTAACACTTGGAATATATCAGTCTGTCTGGAATGAATGTATACATAATCCAAGTTACACTTTTTGAATGGAATTACTGAAATAAATCAACTGTTTGATGATATTCTAATTATATGACCAGCACCTGTATGTTCAATATTGTTGTGTTTGTTTTATGTGGTTTAAAACAACCATCAATTTGTTAAATTAGTTTTCCTAGCTAATATTCTTCCAGTCCTTCGTGTTTTCATACCATCACCACGTCTATCAGATGAAAACACAGTTGTCCTCGGTTTCCATAACAACCACAGCATGAGTCAGTTTATTGTCATTTGATCCACCGGTTCAAACAGGTTTAAAACCACAAGACAAGAGGATGTGACGGCTAATGAGACATCTTTGTTAGTCATGGTATAGAGAGATACACCATGTCACCAGTCTTCTCCCATCTCACCACCAGACTAATACCTAGGGTGATGCCAGGTATACAGCACCACAATAATACCATGCACTGAAACCTTCAGGAAACGTTTGATAGGATATTTCTATAAAGTTACGTATGTTTATATCTTTTGCTACATTTTGGTCAGTCATTTATCACACTGTAGCAAACACACTCGCTAACCATGTTTGCGATTTATGAGATCTACATCTGAGGTAAGATTAATTCTGGCCCAATGTAAGACTAAAATATATTCAACATTAGCGACCATTACATTGGGTGTCAAAGGTTGGTAGGTTTTTGTGTGGTTATGTGAGCGATTGAGAGAGAGAGAGATGGGGGAGACAACCACCTAATCACAGGTACCCAGAACGAATGCCTTCTGTAAACATCACATGATTGCATAATGACTTGCATGTCATTACACAGATTCATGCCTCCCATTTCTCCAGCAAATGTTCATGTCGCTTGGTCAAATATGTAAATCTGACCTTTTTGTCATATTTTAGACCCTCTTATCATGAGCGACTTACAGGAGATGAATACATTTTATGTAATCTAAAAAAAAACATTTTTACGTAATAATTTGAAATCGATCAATGAATTAATTCAATTAATTCATCGACAAAGGTCAGCACTTGAAAAAAGAAATAGAAATAGTAAACATATAACATTTAACAAAAGACAATAGACCGATGTGTCAGAGGTATCTCCGGGGCAGTGATAAGAAAGACCAAGTGAGAATATGAGAGGGAGAGACAAGAGAATTGGTGTATAGAAAGAAAAGGACCTACAACCGAGCCTTGAGGAACACCCCTGGTAGGAGCCTGACAACTTTCCTCTGTATGTCCCCTGGTAGAGTTGGTCTGCAGATAGGGAGCCATCCAGGAGTGAGCGGAGTCAGAGGTGCCAGAATAATAAAGAGTGGAATGTATAATGCTACCAGTGTCGAAGGCAGCGGAAAGATCAAGGAGAATGAAAACAGAGAGAGCGAGTTAGTTTGGGCAGTGGGAGAAGCTTCTGTTCGTCCGAAGGAGTGATTTTCGGAGAGAGCAATTTGAGGGGAAGGTTAATTAGAAATGACTCAACTGTGTATGTCGTAAATGTAGGTTGGTCCGTAAGGTACTGAATACACCTACAGCTTCTCAATAATTGAACCTCAAATTGTTGTTGTCAATTTAGCAGCTTTCATATTATTTAACGTTGTTTTTCGGCCTCGTTATAGCTTTGCTTTTAGTGCATCACGCAATTTGTCATTCCGTTCTTTTTTTGTGAGCATTTCGTGGTAAACCCCGAATCTTCTGTCAGAAAGGTCAATGACAGAACCTTCAATACTCCGGTCGCACTTTTAGATATGTTGTACTTTATTCATTTACTTGAATGCGTTGTTTATTGATTCACATTGGAGACTGATGATAATAATAACATAATATTTTTAAAAAAAATATGGTATTAATTTCGCGTCGAATACAATAGATTGATACACTGTACTTCTCAGCAACACAGCTTCTCTTCCTTGTGTTAAAGATGCATGGTTCCCAGCTTTTGTAAATGAACGTATGTTAAAGGAAACTGGGAAACTGGGAATACGAGAAATTAAAACAATATCAATATAAAACGAGAAAAGTAGGTCATACAATTTTTTGATGCTTTATATATTATATAAATATATAATTTCAGAGAAGGGAGAAGACCTGCTACTGAACTGGAGGACTATGTATGCCAATGGTCATGTTGCCCAAATCCACTGCCAACCGTTCAAATGAACGATCCTGTTGAATGAGTCACGAAAGAGGACTTACTCTTGAATCAGAAAACGATTCAATCGTTAGGGTGAACCAGTGTACATATATCTAGGAAACCCACATCCTTTGTTAGAATCTGTGAATTATCCACATTGTCCATCACTTGGCAGAATGACAGACTATCCTTAAAGAACATTTAAATAAAAACTCAGAAATGAGGTTGTAATCGAATCACAGTTATTTCTAAAATGACAGACTTAAAGAAAACCACACATGGCTGGTAGTTAGAACAAGAATTCCTCTCAGACAGAAAACACACTTTTTTGAAGAAACCCACAATTGCCAGCAGCTGAAATACATTTGCCTCTCCCACGGAGACAACAACAGGACAAGTCGTCGTCATACTCCGATTTCACATGTCAATAAATCACACTGACGAATAGTATCGTAGTCCATTATGAAGGATTGTCTCCACAGGGCCATAACATGTACTGTGTTCGCCGCATGACACTACTGCAATCCCTTTAACAAGTACCTCCACGCAGATAACCCTGAGAACCCAGCATAGAACGTTCTAAGCATTATGTTTGCATATCAGACCAGTGTGATCCTGCTGTACAATAAAGCAAAAATCCCACCTCCACACAAAGACAAAGCTGCAGACCGTTAGTAAACCAAGTCGTAAAAAACGTCTTTTCTCTACTGCACGGATCAAACCACAGAGACAGTAAGACTTCTTTGAGTGACCTCCCATTGGTTACAGTGCTTCTGAAAAGGTGGGAATTACGGCACAGTGATCAGGTTTCTTTAGGTTAGGGCTTGGTCGTGTTTGCACTGTTCAGGGTCATTTTGCCGTGATCGCCACTGTTTATCTAACCAAAGTTTATGGTCTGTTATGTATTGCAATCTCTTCTGCGTGTTTGCATTTCTTAGATGTAAAACAGCATACAAAGCAACAGCATGTAGGAGTGCTTCTTACAGTCGAAGTTTCTACTGTGGTGCCAGATAACGCTGCCAAATACTGAGACTTCTGAAAACTGAGACTTTGATGGATTTCCTTCTGTCTCTCAAGCGGCAGACGTTTAAGTACTGTTGATCAAATGCAGACAGCTTTTTGTTTTTAATACGATTTCTATTGACTTCTTAATGTACTTTTATTGTTATAATATTAGTTGCCATTATGATGCTAAATAGAATGTTTATGTGCCAAAACTAGAGAAGCTTAAATAATTCCTAAGTTAGCCTAATACGATTGCATGGTAATGTGTTACGTAATAGTTTTCTCAAAACATGTCACAATTATTGACGCCGCCATACATTGTTATGAACCATAAGTCTCAAGGTCCAATGGAGTAGTTAAACAAACAATCCAGTCACATAAACATACATCTGAATCTTTACTTAGTAAGAATCGGACTTTCTGGAGCCAGAGCGGCTTACAAGAGAAAATCGTGTTAAGTGCCTAAAGTTAATGCAGCAAACTTGACATTTTAGTCTGGCCTGGGGTGGTGTAATGACATAAGCTGCTGCTTCTGGGACACTCGTATCAGAGACAGGGGTTTGAATTCGGAGCTCTGCAATATACAGTATGAATAGGGAACAAAAATATTGTTGTTAATATTATGTATTTGTATACCCTACCACACTATAACAGGTTTCATATAAAATGTAAGACTTCAATAAGTGAAAACTCGAATGTAATATATATATATATATATAAAATATTGCATATCTCAATTTGTACTTAATGTACAGACATCAAACTAGCAGTAAAGTGGCCATTAGTGATGATGTCACCAAAGGCCCAAAATCAACAGTGATTTCAAACACTTGGTTAAACTTGAGTCTTATGTCTTTCTAAACATACTATATTTCTAGCTCACAATGTGCCACATACAAGACCCCACCCTTTTATTGGGATATTTATTAATGTCAAAATGCTAAACTAAAATTTGATAAGTAGTTAAGGCTCCACACACCTTGTCACTGCAATCCTAAATAAGCACATTGAAAATCATTTACTAAGTCATTTGACTTCCACCTCCATTTAATTGAAGCAAGTACCCAAAAGCTAAGGAAGTTAGGGTCTGAGGACTAAAAAGGTGTGTAAACTTCAGTGGACCAGTCCAAGCCCTGAACGTAATACAATAGAAAATAATTGTCATAAATGCCGTCTATTAACATTTACGAAGTGACCTCATAGATTCAACACCATTTTTGTAAAATATTGTATAAGTTGTAAGATCATATCTTAACCGATGCATCGCATTAAACTAATTCAAAAGGTGCTCCTATCAAATAAAAATAGTATACATATAGAGCATAGTGTGTAGATGAATAGAATACAAATTAAATAAAAAAATTCTAACCTTTGCGAAATTGGGTGACATTTTTGTTATACATAACATAGATATAACATGACGGACATATAAACATAACACAAACATAACATGACAGACATATGTTGAGGCCTCTTGCTGCACGTGCTGCAGTGACATGTCAAACAATAAAATGGGTCAAACTGATTCAACTGCTCACTCGTTTTTGTGAGAAATATCTACGCTGTCAATTTCTCTCCCATGAACTGATAGATACAATCAACGATACCATTTTTAGGCTTCAACACTTGCCATTTCTCCTTCGCTCTTTCTGTGGATTTCTAGAATAATGCTGTGTTAAACTCGGATCTATCTTGTAAATAAACCTATCTTTTGTGTAATGCAAGCAATCTTTTTACAGTGTGGAGTATTTAAATTGGTCTAAAACTCAACCCTCAGGCCAATTAGCCCTAATCAACGTGCAGGTGAACGGCGCTAGCTTGCATTTGTACGAGTCATCCTTAGATCTTCAGAGTTACCTTTACTCATACATTTTATTTCAGTAAACAAGGTCTGACACATTCGCGTGATACATAACTGCAGTGAAATCAGGCTGGACACATTCGCATTCAAACCTCCAGACCAATCAATCAATGACAAGATCTTCTCATACTGATCGCACTGAACGTCGCCTGCTGGGCAAATCCTATTAAACCAACGACCTTGTGCTGTTCTACTGTCTAATTCTATTGTGGCTCCGCCCTGACCTCCCTGTTCTATTAGACGTAATGACAAACACATGTAAACCAGTCCCCTATCCTAGCAGATATTGTGCAAGTCTGTCACGGAGAGCGTTGCATAATGCCAGTGTATTATTTACAGTAAAAGGAACAGTAGTAGTTCTGAGTATCATTTGGCCTCGGCGAAAGTTTGCACAGCCACTAATAACCTCGGCCAAACATGCTGTATCAACAGTCAGGCATTCGATGTGATCAATCATTTGCGCCCTCTCTAAGCTCTGGACCGACTCACACGCGCACTCTTGCCTTCACGCCACCTCATACAATCTCACCTTTATTTGTCACATTCAGATTCACCCTCACATGTCTCTCTCTCTCTCTCTCTCTCTTTCTCTCTCTCTCTCTCGTACGTCCGTCACCGATATGCAGAACCAGTTTGGACACACTTACCACTTTACACTTTTGACCGGTGCTGTAGGCTCCGCTATCCGAAAATGCCTAGCTCCTCACACACACACACACGCACGCTACAATGTTAACTCGCAAGCTCTTAAAATAACACCAAAATACATGGATGCCTCCCTTCCAATGCAGTTGCTTACAAGGAGAAAAAGCCCCAGCACGCGCACGCACACGCGCACACACACGCACGCACACACACACACACACATACTTGTCCCATACATATTCCCAGTTCACTTTGTGCTCAAATAACAATGGTGAACTTCTATCTGCCCAGGAAACCTTTCTCAACGCTTGTCTCAGGTCATGCAAATGACGCAACAACCTCAACTAAAGTGGAGTCCATGAATTTCAGTGAACGAATGTTACAGGATCAGATTACAAGAAGAACAGTGTTTTTCCATCTCCTCCCAGGAGTGCATGCGACTGTGAACTGTAGAACCCACCGGCATCGATAACTCTAAATGAATGCGATTTGACTGGTCTGCACGTTTACATTTTTATACACAAACTGCACCTGCACCTAAATCAAATGCTAAATGCACAAACCCAAACTCACAAACACGCACACGCGAACCACACACACACACACCCAGACACACACACACCCAGACACACACACACACACACACACACACACACACACACACACACACACACACACACACACACACACACACACACACACACACACACACACACACACACACACACACACACACACACACACACACACACACACACACACACACACACACACACACACACACACACACACACACACACTCTCTTTAATGGCTAGAAGAACAGGTTAGACCACCAAAGAGGAAGTGAGGATGAATCATCTGTCCAACCCTTGAAGGCAGAGTAAAAGCCACCGTGTGTTTTCGCCTCAGGCAGGTAACTCATATTAACTGTTGCTGTTCTGTCATGGATAAGCATATACACCTAGGAACATTTGATACACCACCGATGATGTCGTCTTATAATCTGACCAGTGTCATGTCAACTGCGTGGCGTGCTCTACGCCACAGCTGGCTCTGTGCCGCTCAGTCTCCCCGTCTCCCTGGCACAGCAGCGTCCAATCTTTCCCACACTACCCTTACGCAGTGTCAGGCTCTGGAGTGGATCATGACAGATGGCTCCATGTCCAGCAGCACATTTTAGTATTCCACTGCTGGGCTGGTTAATCACAGGCCCGGTGGGGTATGAGGCCAGCGTGCCGACAACAGACCCACTGTTCCCCTGGCCAACGGAGGAGATTAGAGCCACTGTGATCGTCCATTCTGCGGCCAGAGGCTGAGTTTGGGGGAGGGAGGGTGTTGAGCCAGCAGCGGGGGCACGGAGCCTGTTTTCTCTCAGCTCACAGCAACGTGAATGGCACGAACAACATGTTTTGGAACAGTCACAGAGTTCTACAATAGTAACAGTGTTTAGTAAGGTTTAGTAGTGTTTAGTAGCGCTTAAAAAGGTCACAATGTTTAGTCACCGCAGCCTTGTGTTGTAGCGTTCACGGCGTTTGTAAGTCACATTGTTTTGTAAGGTTCATAGTCGTCTGTCGCAGTCACAATTTTTGTTACAGTAACAACATTTTATAACATGCAGTGTTTTGTTGCAGTTGCAGTGTTTTGTGAGATTAATCGTTTTTATAGCATTCACCGTTATTGTTGTAGTCAGTCTTTCGTAATGTTCGTAGTGTTTTGCAGCAATCACAGTGTTTGTAACAGTCACAGTGTTTCGTAACGTTTATAATGTTTTTTTTTAGCAATCACAGTGTTTGTAACAGTCACAGTGTTTCGTAACGTTTATAGTGTTTTATAGCAGTCACTGTGTTTCGTAACGTTTATAGTGTTTTGTAGCAGTCACAGTGTTTGGTTGTAAATGTCGACTAGCTCGGTATAACCTTGGTATCAGACATTAACAAACAAGTAAAAGCCTTCTCCCTACAGTTTTGGTCAATTTAAATGTTGATTGATATCTCTGCTGCCTCAGTAAAACAGCCTGGCAATAAAACACACTCCTACGCAGGCCGTAATGTTGACCAATTGGGAACAACGGACTAATCAAATGTTTTCGTTAGCAAGACCATTATGTTCGTCAAACAGCTAGTGTTGTACGTGGGACACTAACCCCTGTTATCTACTGTTCAAACAGCCTCCATGTATACACACACTCATGTCCCAAACGACAGTTCTTGGGAAGCCCCTTCATCTAATTACACACCACTTGGACTCTGGATCCATTTTTCAAATCAGGGTTCTGACTTCTAAGAATAAGACACATATTATCTGTCTTTGAGTTCGAACCACATAATATTAACATAACAGCACAGTACGGAGGATATTGTCTCTATGTAAAGATGTCATAGGGATTTTCTGAAAATGTTGTAACGCACACCTGACACCTAGTGGTGAAACTGTACACTTGCTTGTGTCAACATGTGTTGGCACGTACTGTGTCGTGATTCATGTTGCTCATTTTATTTTGGTGGAAATATGATACACGTTTCTACCCAGAATGTTGGTTTATAGCATGTGTGTGTGTGTGTGTGTGTGTGTGTGTGTGTGTGTCTGTGTGTCTGTGTGTCTGTGTGTCTGTGTGTCTGTGTGTGTGTGTGTGTGTGTGTGTGTGTGTGTCTGTGTGTCTGTGTGTGTGTGTGTGTCTGTGTGTCTGTGTGTGTGTGTGTGTGTGTGTGTGTGTGTGTGTGTGTGTGTGTGTGTGTGTGTGTGTGTGTGTGTGTGTGTGTGTGTGTGTGTGTGTGTGTGTGTGTGTGTGTGTGTGTGTGTGTGTGTGTGTGTGTCTGTGTGTCTGTGTGTGGGTGGATGGGTGCTTTGGAACTTTATCACAGGAAGAGCTTAGAAAGACTAGGGTGGATATTTGGCTTGGCAACCAAAGAAACAACCATAGAGTTTACCAAACAAACACGATGTGTATCTGAGTCTACTGTCTGCTACACCACTTTGACTGCAACACAGGAACAATGTTTAAATCTACACATGTCCAATACACCTTACTGGAGTGGGAAAATGTTAAACAAAGACACTGTAGTTTTCTGTAGTTCTAATTTTTTTTTAGTTTTAATTTTTTATTAGAAAATAGCAACACCAATGGAAAATGGTAGCATGCCGTAAATGGAATAAAAACAAATATTGACAAAAAAAGTAGGCTCAATGTTACTCTATTTTTTAATTTAACCATTATTTATCTAGGTAGGCCGTACTAAAGTGGAACATTAAGAGTTTCTTCACAAGCTCTGGTATGTGTCAACCTGCATATGTCAAGATCTCAGACAAGATACAGGAAATACAACAGTACCTGTTTTAACTAGTCACCAGAACACACACCTACTGCACACATGCCTTCAGACGTTATCTATTATCCAATTAAATACCAACAACAAAGGTTTTTCTATTTAGCCCTAATAAACCTGCCTAATAAACCAGTAAAACGATAAATCAGACGGACAGTGTTTACATTTTAAAGGTGTTTGTTGTTTGATGCAAAATATCGGGATGAACCTGGGAACACAATCATCTGCCTGGATGCAAATAGATATATAACATGACATGCAAACAACAATTCAAAACACGGGCATATCAAGTATCCCAAACTGAACACGAAAATGCAAACACCACCTGGGACACTTGAGCCTAATTGAAAAAAATGAAAACTGATCAAAAGGCTGAGAGATGGTTACGGTTTAATGTAAGATTTCTTTTGAAAACCATGAATATATTTTTTAATTATGATCTGGCCAAAAGCGTACAATTGCAAAATGGCAAGACACACAGAAAAACACACACGGTATGCACAAATGAACAACTAATTAACACTATTTACAAAGTAAACAGACAAATAATATGAAATGACACAAGAAAAAGTAGGTCAGATCAAATACGTTTGACGGATTCAACAGGTACAGCACACAGGTAGAGCACACAGGTACAACAGCACACAGGTAGAGCACACAGGTACAGCAGCACACAGGTACAGCACACAGGTACAGCAGCACACAGGTACAGCAGCACACAGGTACAGCACACAGGTACAGCACACAGGTACAGCACACAGGTACAGCAGCACACAGGTACAGCACACAGGTACAGCAGCACACAGGTACAGCACACAGGTACAGCAGCACACAGGTACAGCACACATGTACAGCACACAGGTACAGCACATCGCAGATAGCGACATATATTTATATTTAAGTGTGATGAGATGAGTCAAGTTCGACTGTCTTTCACAACCCGTTTCAGGCATTGGAACACTGACAATACATTTTTTATCTAAAACGGAAGTGATGTCGCGTGCCATTTCGCAAGACCGCCATTGTTCAGAATGACGCTCTATTGTCAATTGCATTTGACAAATGCAACACTTTGACTTTGAAGTCTAACTGATCGGCAGAGAGAACACACTGTGAGGCTGGATTGGTTTACATTTCGCTGAACAGGCATTCCCATTGGACAGGCAGGGCAGAACAGAGATAGGCTTATATCCAGCAGGGTCTGGCCTTGTAGCGACAAATGACGCCAGCAGCGTTCCAATCCTATGGGGTTACTGTTGTTTGTAATAAGAGGTTGGACGAGATATTTACACTCTGACAAACAAAAGGTTGCCAAAAAGAAACTATGAAAAAAACTATGGATAAGGTTCTATTGATAACTGTTTTATAGGAATTACCTTTTTGGAAAGACCAGGATTCTTTGTTAGGGAAACATTTATTATGGGATGATTATTTCTTCCAAAAAGACCATACGTACATGCATACATACGTATTTATGAAGTATACTGTATATATAAAGCTGTTTTAACGTTTTGTTTCTGTAAAGAGCGAAAAGTTTCATTAGTGAATACTGATTGTGAAAAAAGTGAACATTGTTCACAGTGCAGGTGATCAGTTGAATAGGACAAATCAAATGTCAAAAGAAATTCGCCATAATACAGAATGAGAGTATTATACAGAAATAAAGCTTCAGGTAATACTGAATGAAGAAGTACGCACCCTCTGGGTACTGACCTGGGTAGTGATACATTATACGGAGTATTTTTTAACTTTTTTGGTTTTATCAGAGAGAAAATAAAGGTGTGCCAGATTTCTCAGCGTACAGGACTGTCTTCAGTGTGGATGCTGCCCAGATAACTAAAATCCTCCCAAAAGTGCTTATAAACTTTCGCAACCTGGGTATCAGTGTATTTAATTTATATGTTTGTACTTCTACTGAGTGTCATTTAACAGATATGCTCAAATAGCACATGTAATTGTGTCAAACGTTTGTACAAGCCACACATTTAGCCCTCATTGTCACCGCTTCTATGCAAATATCGTTCAGAGGGAAATCAAGCGATCCTTTCAAATGTCAGTGCCAGTATTTGGGTTAGATAATAAACCGAGTATGACATGTGTTCTTACAATCTATTGTGTATTTGTTTGTTTAACTTTTTTTGTTTGACACGAGGACAATTGTCATCTCAGGACTCATTTGTCTCCACCTATTTTACTGTTGCCTTGTGAATTTGAAGAGACACACTGTTTGTTCTGTGTAGAGGAGAAAACATCCACGGTAAAATGTGTTTTTTTCAGATGCTCCTCAATGGACACAGGTTGTGTTGTATTTGGTTTCTGTCGTTTGGTTTGTTTTGATTAAAACCCTCATGTTTCAGCCAGCACTTCGTCTGCGTCCTTCCTCAACAACTTATCTGACAGTCACAACGTTTTGTCAAACGTTTTGTTCAATTAGTTTAAATAGGACATATATCTAAATGAATTGGACATTTTTTATTTATTTTTTATTTTATTTATTTCACACACCTCATCATCATTTTAAGGACAAAAAATTACATTAGTCATGAGGGTTATTGTGTGAAAAGGGAAAACCCCCGAAGCTAATAAAAGCTTTTTAGAATGGGGGCCTTTTGTGATTGACAAGTTTACAAATAATATAATAACATTCATATTTTATTATTTTTATACAAATTTCTTTCAAAATAGTTCTCAATTTCCAGCAAATACAGCCTTGCAGACCTTAGCCATTCTAGGTAATCTGAATATATTTCATCTATGCTTCCTAAAGTACCTCCCACAAGTAAGAAACACACTTCGTGATAGACAATAAAGTTTGCGCTGTTCTGTGGAGTGGTTTACAAATCATTGTACAATATCTTACCTTTCTTGAATGCAATAGCCTTAGTTAATCAGAACAAAGATATGCTGACTGGCCATTTTGAGCCTGTAATCACATTGACATTTAAAGATGTGTCACGTTTTAAAGCTTGAGGCAAATGCAGGTTACAAATATGAATGTTGAAGGCTAAACAAAACAAGATGAAGTGCCATGTGTTGGAAACACAGATACAGAAACATCACAATACATCAATGATCAAAAACTCAGTAAGGGCATCTGGGCAACAGACGTCATCTGGGCAAGTGAGGACATCTGGGAAGGTGAGGGTGTCTGGGCAAGAGAGGGTGTCTGGGCAAGAGAGGGAGTCTGGGCATGAGAGGGCATCTGGGCAAGTGAGGGTGTCTGGGCAAGAGAGGGCGTCTGGGCAAGAGAGGGAGTCTGGGCAAGAGAGGGCATCTGGGCAAGTGAGGGTGTCTGGGCAAGAGAGGGCGTCTGGGCAAGAGAGGGAGTCTGGGCAATAGAGGGCATCTGGGCAAGTGAGGGAGTCTGGGCAATAGAGGGCATCTGGGCAAGAGACGTCATCTGGGCAAGTGAGGACATCTGGGAAGGTGAGGGTGTCTGGGCAAGAGAGGGTGTCTGGGCAAGAGAGGGAGTCTGGGCAAGAGAGGGTGTCTGGGCAAGAGAGGGAGTCTGGGCAATAGAGGGCATCTGGGCAAGAGAGGGAGTCTGGGCAAGAGAGGGAGTCTGGGCAAGAGAGGGAGTCTGGGCATGAGAGGGTGTCTGGGCAAGAGAGGGCATCTGGGCAAGAGAGGGTGTCTGGGCAAGAGAGGGAGTCTGGGCAAGTGAGGCCGTCTGGGCAAGTGAGGGAGTCTGGGCAAGAGAGGGCATCTGGGCAAGAGAGGGTGTCTGGGCAAGAGAGGGCATCTGGGCAAGAGGAAATCTGGGCACTGGAAATGTGATGATTATTCAAACAGCACCACAGTTTTAACTGTGCTAACATAATTGCAAAAAAGGTTTTCTAATTATGAATTAGCCTTTTACAATGATAACCTTGGATTAGCAAGTTCAATGTGCCATTTGAACACGGGACTAATGGTTGCTAATAACGGGCCGTTTCCAGCTACAATAAAAAAACGATAGTATAGATCTTAAAGTCATTTGGACTTGCTTTCTGTATAAAGTAGATTCACAAACTACGTTGTATGTTTGGGATAATGAAACACATCTCTTTATCTGGAGCAAGGTCGGTCAGAACTTTGTCTTCTGGGATACATAAACCAATACTCAAGTCTGAAACAGCTGCCCCTAGTTTTTAGCCCAGTTTAATACTTAAACAGTGACATCAGTGGTTTGCATGCAATGTAGCCTGAGACATGCCTATAGTAACACGTCCACAACTTCATTTGGGTATTGGGTTAAGGATTTTTCCCTTCACAAGTCTGATTCTCACTGGGCGATTACATTAAAATGATGTTATGCTAAAATTGATTTGGATATATTTCACAGAGCTTGAAACAATACAGTGTCACTAGCAGCTGAACAGGACAGCAGAGAAAACAAAAGGCATCTTTTTTGATTTGCAAACTCCCTAAATATATCTTAGAACTGTGTAATGAAATGTACCGCCTCATAGATTTTTTTAGCGATTACTTTCTCACCTCCACCTTCAGCTAAGCATTACAGTAAGACGGCTTGTTCAGACCACCATACCCTGAACATAGGACGCTTTGGATGGGTACGTTATTGACCAGCCATGTGGGGATATTTGTAAAGCTGGTGTCTTGTTTCAAATGTCTTCTTCATGCGAACCACAAATTTCACTGTAAAATGTTTATCCGGTGGCGAGTTGACACAAACGGCACACCTGTGGTGGGACCTGTGCTCTGTCACAGGGCTGTCGGCTGCTTAGTGCTCGCTACTCGACACAGACAAGACACAGAAGGTGCCAGAAATCCAGACTACATATATCATTGTCACGTTCCCGGGCTTCCAGAGGATCTATCGCAGGTAAGCACTCCGATCACTTTGTAACGTACGATCGCAGAATCGGCTGACTCTCAACTAACTCTACCTGCATGTCGTCTTTGATGTCTTCAGCAGCATGGTCGTGACACTCCTGGTTCTGTGCTGGGTGTTGGGAACAGGGTGTGGTCAGAACGACCCGGCGTGGTTCCAGAACATCACCACCAACCTGTTCAACTCCTCGGGAGATATCCTCATTGGGGGGCTGTTTCCAATAAACGAGTTGACCAGCAACCTGAGCCAACGATTAAAACCAGACAGCGTTGTCTGTGACCGGTACAGAAACTCACTTGTAAAATATGTCAAGTGTGCTTAAAAGGAGTTTTGTTGCATGTCTACTGTCTAAATACTGTCATTCGATTAAATAGATAGTCAGAATCCTATAGATTCAGATACTGTATGATAAAGTTGCCGATACAAATCGTTCTTATCGTGTTTGAATCATCTATGTGTGGACAGCAAACCATAACTGCGCTCTCTGTCTCTGCTTGGCCTGGCAGCGTTAGCAGGTTCGGTCTGGGTATGGCCTTGGTGATGAAGTTCGCCGTGGATGAAATTAATGCCAACGGCAAACTTATGCCGGGCATCAGGCTGGGCTATGAGCTGTTCGACACCTGCAGTCAGGCGGCTGTCATTGTGAAGCCCACGCTTTACCTACTCACCCAGGGGTCCAGTGGAGAACTGGCCGTCATGTGTAACTACACAGAGTACGTGACCCGGTCGGTGGCTGTCATTGGTCCGTTCACCTCAGAGATGGCTTTAGTCATTGGGCAACTACTGGGATTCTTCCTCATGCCACTGGTTAGTGTTGTCACATTCGACTAAACTTTTAATGCAAAGAAATTCCTTTCTAAATATATATATATATATATATATATATATATTTTTTATATATGCAACGTTTTTGCGTGTACCGTCGTTCGACTCTTTCATTATTCTCTCCGTTCTTCTCTCTAGGTCAGCTACGGCGCGACCAGTGACATGTTCAGTGACATGAACCTGTTCCCGTCGTTCCTGCGCACGGTGCCCACCGACAAGAGACAGGTGGAGGCCATGGTGAACCTGCTCACATACTTCCAGTGGAACTGGGTGGCCGTGGTGGCCAGCGATGACGAGTACGGAAGCAACGGCCAGACCCAGTTCTACTCCCTGGCCACGGACCGTCAGATCTGCGTGGCCTACAAGGGAACCATCCCTGTCTACAGTGACCCGGAGCCCGTGGTCATTGATATGCTGGACAACATCATTGACAACAACGTGGAGGTGGTGGTGGTCTTCTCTCTCTCACAGCCGGCCAAAGCCTTCTTCACTGAGGTCAGTTTTTCCCCCCCGTTTCCATGTGACCGCTGACACGTTTATCCGTATGAACTGAGGCCACATGAGACCTGAGCACTCGCGTCTGTTGTCAGGTGATCAAACGGAAGGTGAAAGCGGTGTGGTTGGCCAGCGACGACTGGGCCCTGCAGCCGGACGTGTCCTCCCTCCCTGACATCCAGACAGTGGGCACCATCATCGGCTTCACTGCCCAGAACCAGAACCTGACTCTGCTGACGCCGTACATGAGGGTGCTCCTGTCCCGGATCAGGGAGGAGGCGCTCAACCGGCCCGCCGCGGGTCCCAAAACCGATCCGGCCCTGATGATGGCACAATGTCCGGAGTGCTGGAACCTGTCGCCGGACAACATGAGCCTGGTGACGGAGCCCAGAGTGCAGATGACGGCGTTCAGCATATATGCTGCCATCTACAGCGTAGCACATGCTCTGCACAAACTGCTCATGTGCGATGCCAACAGTTGCCAGAGGGACATTCGTAGCCCCATCTATCCCTGGCAGGTAGCCTTGTCTGATCCGTATTCAGATGTTCGTTCGGTGCGTGTGGCTTGTCCTGTTTCAGACGTCATTAACAGCCCTCTCCCTACAGCTGCTGAAGGTACTGCAGAAGGTTAATTTCACTGTCAACGGGCGACGATTTGAGTTCGACAGCAGTGGAAATCCAAACATTGGCTTCAAAATAATACAGTGGATCTGGACCAATCAGAGTCTGAGTTTTAGAGATATCGGCGCCTTCTATAAGAATCTCTCAATCCAGAGCGATCTCATCCAATGGCATACAGGCAGTAATAAGGTAACCACCCAATGGCATACAGACAGTAATAAGGTAACCACCCAATGGCATACAGGCAGTAATAAGGTAACCACCCAATGGCATACAGGCAGTAATAAGGTAACCATCCAATGGCATACAGGAAGTAATAAGGTAACCACCCAATGGCATACAGACAGTAATAAGGTAACCACCCAATGGCATACAGGCAGTAATAAGGTAACCACCCAATGGCAAGCAGGCAGTAAAAAGGTAACCATCCAATGGAATACAGGCAGTAATAAGGTAACCACCCAATGGCATACAGGCAGTAATAAGGTAACCACCCAATGGCAAACAGGCAGTAAAAAGGTAACCATCCAATGGCATACAGACAGTAATAAGGTAACCACCCAATGGCATACAGACAGTAATAAGGTAACCACCCAATGGCATACAGGCAGTAATAAGGTAACCACCCAATGGCAAGCAGGCAGTAAAAAGGTAACCATCCAATGGCATACAGGCAGTAATAACGTAACCATCCAATGGAATACAGGCAGTAATAAGGTAACCACCCAATGGCATACAGGCAGTAATAAGGTAACCACCCAATGGCATACAGGCAGTAATAAGGTAACCACCCAATGGCATACAGGCAGTAATAAGGTAACCACCCAATGGCAAGCAGGCAGTAATAAGGTAACCACCCAATGGCATACAGACAGTAATAAGGTAACCACCCAATGGCATACAGGCAGTAATAAGGTAACCACCCAATGGCATACAGGCAATGGCATAAGGCAGTAATAAGGTAACCACCCAATGGCATACAGGCAGTAATAAGGTAACCACCCAATGGCATACAGGCAGTAATAAGGTAACCACCCAATGGCATACAGGCAGTAATAAGGTAACCACCCAATGGCATACAGGCAGTAATAAGGTAACCACCCAATGGCATACAGGCAGTAATAAGGTAACCACCCAATGGCATACAGGCAGTAATAAGGTAACCACCCAATGGCATACAGGCAGTAATAAGGTAACCACCCAATGGCATACAGGCAGTAATAAGGTAACCACCCAATGGCATACAGGCAGTAATAAGGTAACCACCCAATGGCATACAGGCAGTAATAAGGTAACCACCCAATGGCATACAGGCAGTAATAAGGTAACCACCCAATGGCATACAGACAGTAATAAGGTAACCACCCAATGGCATACAGGCAGTAATAAGGTAACCACCCAATGGCATACAGACAGTAATAAGGTAACCACCCAATGGCATACAGGCAGTAATAAGGTAACCACCCAATGGCATACAGGCAGTAATAAGGTAACCACCCAATGGCATACAGGCAGTAATAAGGTAACCACCCAATGGCATACAGGCAGTAATAAGGTAACCACCCAATGGCAAGCAGGCAGTAAAAAGGTAACCATCCAATGGCATACAGGCAGTAATAAGGTAACCACCCAATGGCATACAGACAGTAATAAGGTAACCACCCAATGGCATACAGGCAGTAATAAGGTAACCACCCAATGGCAAGCAGGCAGTAAAAAGGTAACCATCCAATGGCATACAGGCAGTAATAAGGTAACCATCCAATGGCATACAGGCAGTAATAAGGTAACCATCCAATGGCATACAGGCAGTAATAAGGTAACCATCCAATGGAATACAGGCAGTAATAAGGTAACCACCCAATGGCAAACAGGCAGTAAAAAGGTAACCATCCGATGGCATACAGGCAGTAATAAGGTAATCTGTAGCCCAAATTTTAGCAACAGAAATGATGTTGCACTTTACGGGCTTCCTACATTTTGTACATTATTTTGTACATTATTTTGTACATTATTTTGTACATTATTTTGTACATTATTTTGTGCATTATTTTGTACATTATTTTGGACATTATTTTGGACATTATTTTGTACATTATTTTGTACATTATTTTGTACATTTTGTGTTTCAGGCCCCTGAGTCGACGTGTTCCTTCGAGTGTCAACCTGGCCAGGTGCGTAGAGTGAAAGGCTTTGACTCTTGCTGCTATGACTGTATTGACTGTCTACCGGGAACCTTCCAGAATAACACAAGTAGGTAGCAAGTAGCAGTCTTTTCCACCAATCAAAATAGGCTTGTTTCCTGGGTGGTTTAGGCTCATGACAACATGAAAACACTAAAAGACATCATAGATTCTCACTTTTTTCCCACGCTGACCAGCTGATTGTTTCGAGTTTGAGAGACGCTCTTCTCCGGTTCATGTCAGTGCCTCCACATTTGTTCGCCTTCTCTTTCTCCAAGTGGACATCCAATGTACCCGCTGTGTAGAGGGCCAGTGGTCTCTGGTGCGCAGCACCAACTGCGCCAAGCCCACCTTCGACTTCCTGAACTGGGATCAACCTGAGACGCTGGGTCTTCTGTTGGCCATGGTTCTCCTTCTATCCTGTCAGACCGCCGTGGGTGTCCTGCTCCTGCATCACTGGGGGTCTCCACTGGTGAGGGCCTCCGGGGGGCCCATGGGTGGCGTGGCCCTGCTCGGCCTGATGGGGGGCTGCGCCTGCCTCCTGCTGTTCCTGGGTCAGCCGGGGGATGTGGTGTGTCGCCTGCAGTTGCCCCTCACCTCCATTTTCCACACGATCAGCCTTTCTACCATCCTCGGCATCTCTCTTCAGGTGGGCACCGGTGACAGACGGATTGTGCAGCTGTTATATATGCAAATAGGTTTATTTCTTTCAGTAAAAATATCCAATCCAGAAATGACAAATGACTAACCCACAGAGGACTAATTATCCGTGTCACACAACCTCCACAGATAATGTACATGACAGAGTTCAGGGAGAACGCTCCTTCTCACGTGGAAACCCTGAGAGGCCCTGGAGGTTGGCTGCTGGTACTGGCCTGTTCAGGAGTCCAGGCAGGGCTCTGTGGCTACTACATCCAACAGGGGCCGTCTCTCTCTCAGTACCTGGCTAGGATGGACGTGACCTTCGTCACGTTGTTTTTGCAATGTCCCGTCGACCCCATGCTGGGTCTGGGTCTGATGCAGGGCTTCAACGTCCTCCTGGCCCTCGTGTCCTTCATGTGCACCTTCATGGCCATGAGGCCTCTGCGTCAGTACAACCTGGCCAGGGACATCACCTTCGCCTCGTTGACATACTGCATGGTTTGGGGGGTCTTCATCCCGATCTACATTGGTCTGGATGTTAAGGATCGCACCATTGTTCAAGTGTCTGTCAGTTTGCTCAGTAACCTGGGCCTGGTGGCTTCCTACTATATGCCAAAATGTTACCTGTTGTTGAAGAGGCCAGAGCTCAATAAAACGGAGCATTTCTGTACATTCCTCGAAGGGGCGCCAGTAATTCCTGTGACAGAACAGGGAGATACAGTAGACAGAGAGCAATCACGGAAGTGACAGAAAAAGAAGTGCATTCTGTGTTATTTTCAAACAATATTAAGATATATATTCAAATCAGTTTGTTATAAATGTCGTATGAAGTAAACAGTTTGATTCCATAATCGCATATATTGCTGAAGTTTTGACTTAATGCAATACAAATTACAGCTAGTTTAGATGTATTATACATATATTCAACGCCCCAAAGATATAATGTAAAAAGCTTAATAATTTTATGAAAATACAAATTAAAAAAACATTACATTTTCTGTTTGTTTATGTTGTCTGATGTTCTTTTTTCAATAATTCTGCCATTTCTCACACTAAACATACTCACGTTTACTTGATGTCTATAAACTTATTGTGGACATTGTTTACAATGAGCGCACATTGCGAATAATTAGGGATACCTAAAGAAATTCAGATGAACGGAAATGGATGACTCTCTGAAATTAAAACTTATTAAAAACAGAAAATCCTATTATTGTGTTTTCACACGGTAAAAACATCACACCTGTGACCAAAAAATATAGGCAATTTTATTTTATTTTTTAAAATAATTTTCTTAATTTTTTTACACTTTCATGGAATATTGGGGAGCGATGAAGAGCAGTGGTTCCCAATCAGGGGTACTGGGACCCCTGGGGGCACTCTGCCTCTCCAAAGGGGAATACTTGAAACACTCATGACACCATAGCCTTACTAGTTAAATGAACTGAGGGGGTATTTCAGGGGTGCCATGAGGAGAGAAAAACTGTCTGTGGTACGAAATCACATCAGTAGCACCACTGATGTAGAATACGGCATTTCTAAGATGTCTTAGCAAGATAGTGTGTTAAAATGGACACGCATTTTAACAAAATATTAGAAAACAACTAAAGAATCCTTATCCATACACAGACCTGTGTACCGTAGCCAATCAGAGCTGACGTGGGGTAACATGCAAATTAGCCATCTCGTTCGCTATACTATTGGTTTACCGGCTGTATAACTGCCACAACAGTTCTGATCCATATGACCGGTAAGAGCAACACGGTACCGTGCAGGCATTTATAAGTGATGTAAGTAACTAGATTTCCCACCAGAGGGCGCTATCATACAGTTTACAAACGTATACCTTTTAAAAAACCTTCTGGGAAAAGATCCCTGAGTGTGTTATTTCAGTAAAACAACATCCTACTCCGTTATATGGGTGTGATTGATATAAACAAAGATATATGACACTTTAATTTCAACATACTAAACAAAATGGTGATACTGTAATGCCAAAAGCAATATGCTTTAGCGTTATAGGCCTATAGAACATTCTTGATAATAGAATAAAATGAGTTATTCATCATATGTACAAATGTGTGAATACGAACTAGAAAAGAGATTGACTCCAAAATAAATTAAATGTGTATTATATTGCCCAGTATATTTCCTGCCATTGGCATAGGGCCTGTTTAACGTTTCATTTCAACCTGTGAATAAGTAAATGCAAATGGTAAAATATAAATACCATCAGTGTTTCTGTCATAGCCCACTCACAAATTCAAACGACAAACCAAATCTGCTACCTGTAAAAGAAAACACGGTAAAATCCGTTTTTTATTATGACATTGGTCGACTATTGATTTTATTATCATTACTCCAGGTTTTGCAGTGTCATGTATCCGTACAGCCGCATAAAGCCTGTCCTGAGTGCGGTTTAGTAACGCAAGAAAAAACGTATATCTTCTGGTTATTAAGGATATGTCAACACTGACCTACCCTTCACATGACATGGCTGTGGAACCTGAAAGCACGTGCCCTCGAACATTAACCGACTCTTAATAATCCCTGCATTAATCTACGTCTGTCCGTCACAGGCCTGTGTGCAGTAATCTAACGTCGTTAATGCATGATAAAGACTCACTCAATGAATCCGATTCCGTGAGCAATTTGGAATAATACGCGTTTGCTTTTATTCATATTCAGAAGAAACCTTTTTATTACCTTTCAAAGGAGGAAACTTTCATATAGGTCGGCGCCGGAGTTATCTTATCTGAATAATTCAACGAAATTAATATTAATAATGATAATATGAGCATTTAAACATGGAGCACAGCGTGCGGCGTGTTGTCGCCTGCGTGAGTACTCGCCCACAGGCGTTGAAAAACTTAAAAACCTCACATTAAAGAATGCTCCTGTATTAAAGAAGCCTGGCTAATTTGAATGGAGTGTCGGGTTGACCAATGCCACACTCGTGTAAAGGCAGGTATTCAACATGATGACGTCTGATTGGCTCTTGCAGAGAGCAGCCTTCACTTGTTTTCAGAATGAGACACAACACAAAGGCACAAACTCCACATAGTCATCCGCTTGCTCAAGTCTTCTGCGCAGGCGCGTGCAAAAAAAGTTGTTTCTTCCAACTAATGCGGAGAATCAGATAGGCACTAATGAAGCCATTAGGGATAGAGCAGACTCTGATGTGGTCTCGAACGTCCCGACCACAAAGGCATGGTTTTATTCGGAAACAACGGCATCAAACGTGTTTATCACGAGTACATTGATGTCAGTCGGACGTGAGATTCATCAGTTGCCACCTGGGGAACCGGAGCAGCGTGATAGAGCCTCACGACCTAAAACAAGGAGCCCCGGTGCCATATGCCCCCGGCTGTGGTGTTTGTTACAGTTTTATGTTTTAATAATAATCCTTCAAACCGAAAGCGACCTTTTGTCTGGGCAGAATATATGGCAATTTTCATGGCAATTATTTAATCACGAGCTGCGGCTTAATTTCCCTATTCAACGTAGGAAAAGGCCTAGAATGATGCTGGACACTTGCCAACATGGAGGATTGGGGCGCATTATGAGCCCAGACGGTTATTCATGTGACGGGTGTACATGGCTTTTGTTCACACGTTGTTAGGATAAAATACTCAGAGTGTTTAGGATGTTTATGGAACGACAATAATATGTAATTGATTGACCACCGAGATGGCACAGGTTATTTGCCAAAAGAAGAGAAACCATTAAATTAGAAAATTACCCAATTACTTGTTTTCAGTTCAGCTATTTGGTTTCAATACATTACTACAGCTAGTATAAATTACAAACTACTTCAGTATTAATATTTATATAAATGTAATTTAATATAGCCTAGATTTGAATATTGTACATTTTTTAAAAGTATATATTAAATAAAATGCTTAAATAGTACATTTCCTAAACAAAAGTACTTTTCAGCAGTAGAGTTCTAAACTAGCCTGCCATTCTTTTCAGCCAGGATATTTATTGGAATCTGCAAGGACAAATTGACAGCCTCAATCAACCACTATATTAGTATGAGTAAACTGTCCAAATGATTAAAAATAATAGCTGCAGACATACTATTATCTTCTATGGATACTTATGAATGTCTGCTGTCACAGCACAGTTCTCTATTTGGCACGTGAATCAGTCGCTGGCCAACTTGCAACCATCCAGTAGGTAGCGGGAAAAAAAGATTCAATACAAATATACTATATATATATATTTCCCCTGCCTCTCTAGAGTGTTCTACAGTTTTAGTGGTACAGGGTTTCAGCCTCTTATTATTTATAAGTATTACATTTCTGAGCTGGGCTTTTGGGATATGTACGAATATATTAAAATTATAATTGATCACAGGTACTGGAAGCTCGGAGATATCAGGGATATCCCTATGTGTGGATCCTGTATGTACTGTATGCATGTATGTATGTATGTATGTATGTATGTAGGTATGTATGCATGCATGTATTTATGTATAGGTGTGCATGTCGGTTAGAATGTCAACCACAATATTTTAGAAACCATTAAGTGAAACTTGATGCAAATGCAGTTGCCAGGTCCCTCTGACAGGGAACACGTTTGCCTTAGGGACTAATGAGGTCCACCATGATTGCAATTGCTTCATATAAAGGCTCCGTTCAAACTGGATATGTGTCGCTATGTTCTAGTATTTAATACAAGCATATGCAATATGAGCAATACCGAAATATGTGACCGACATAAAACGGTAAGGCAAATTAGTAAACAAAGAACAAATATGACATAACTCTACAAATGTCAAAAGATGAAATGGGATGTGATGTGAGCAACCAATAGTCAGCATTGAGCATCGACCGCAGGAGTGGGCGGAGTCAAGGAGATGCGCGGACATTTCGGAGGGAATGTGCTGAAACATTGGAGGAAAAAAAGGTCCTCCCCACATCACACAGATTGGAGACGCGTGCCCGTTGTAGCCAGTGGCATGCTTTAGACATGCAGGCGATGCATGTGCCCATAAATGTGAGCGTGGCACGTCACAGGATGACCTCTGACCCCTGACTGCACGTGGTCTGAGTTGGATATTAAAGGCATTCTTCTCTATTTGAGCAAGTGAGTTGACTGGAAACAGACCCTCATCTGCAGCATCCGTGCAGACCAAAATAAAAAGCATAACCTCCTGTCTTATTTAAATAAACTCTAAACGTACGCCGGACTTTAGAACAGCACATTAAAAAATACATATAAAGCCAACACATTTTTTGAAAACATACATAATCCCTGAAGAAAATGTCCGACTACAATGCCTAAAAGGGCATTACACACCGAGTACAGCTAATGTGTCAAAATACTTAATTTATTCACGAGGTTACAAAATAAAACATGAATATAATAAGGGCCCTGTTGTGGAAATTGACAAAAAGGACATGGTAAGTCTTTTTAAATATAATATATTTTATTTATACCATTCAACTTGCACACATACTGTATATAAGCATTTTTTTTAACAGAGAACACGTCTCAGAAAATAAAAAAACACGGTCCCATAATGTTATTCTAACGCACATTTCTGTACTCTATTTGTTGTCAATAGAACTGGGGAGAGAGGGAGTTGTCCTTTGTATTTTGGGCCAATTGGCCTTAGGTGACAACATCACCATTTGTTTGAGGCATAAACTAAAATGTTATTATTACAAGGTATAACATCTGTTGCAATTTAAAACAGTTTAATAATTATTGAAAGCAATGTTTAGCATGCGTCTGGCCTCTAGATCTGCTTCGTTATAGCTTTCAGGCGTAACCTTCGTTATTAAACGGGCAATCTGCTAATTGAACAAAACACATTGTTTTTATTATTGTTTTGTATTGTTTGTTTGTTATTGTTTTAAATGATCAATCAGCGCCCCACAACTATGTCGATGAATTTGAGAGCGGCCACATGTTTTAATTATATCTGACTATGCTATATTGGCAGGGTCCAAACAGATAGATTCTTTAACCAAGGGTTGAACCCACCCCTACACCGCTTTCTGAAGTCAAACTCAAAGAGCCGTTAGAGGAAGTGCACAAATTATGGAGTATGGCATTCAGGCATTTGAAGTAAACTCGATTTAAAAATGTCTACAAATTATGCAACATATACACAATACACATTCTATTGTCCTAGTGTTTAAGACACAGGTTTTGATATTCAAACCTGGACAAAACGTGTATCTTTGTGTCTAAATGAGTCCACCTCTTTGACACTGGCGTTTCCGTCCCTTGGCAAACCTGTTTCTCTTCTGTCTCACAACATTCCTCCGAGCACCGCGGCCCCATTGGCCGAGGACCGGCTCATTCCTACCAATCGGTGATCGTGCGTGCGAGACAGAGGGACTGAGATGGAGGAAAATAGAGCGAGCTGCGTGTGTATGTGAGAGTGATCTATGGTCGTGCTCGTGCATTTGAAAGTGTCTCATGAATATGCAAAGAGAGCGGTGTCGTTAATGGATGGTCAGTGGGACACACACACACACACACATGCGCACACACACACACACGCGCACACACACACACACACACACACACACACACACACACACACACACACACACACACACACACACACACACACACACACACACACACACACACACACACACACACACACACACACACACACACACACACAGACACAGACACACACACACACACACACACACACACACACACTTATTAAAGCCCAAGGTATTCACTCATTTTTTTATCCCCACATTTTTTTACATTTAACGATTTATTCCATACATATGACCCGTATATATATCACCTCATGTTCAATTTTCAGACAGTATAGTCTGTAATAGTTTTTAATGTCTCTTGAATTCTGTTTTTGGTCTTTATTTATCTCTTCCTTATCTTTCGCTCACCATCATTGCTCACCTCTCCAACAGTCAAAGTTCTATATAAATGACTAAACTTACACACACATTTACACACCTTGTATCACTGTTTATCCCTAATAACTGTGGGCTGTTTGTATAGACAGTCTTTGTTGTTTCTGCTTATGTCACCTGTCAGTCAACCAGACTGACACGCTAAATGTGTGAGCAGGACGGAAACTGTGGTTGGTCTGTGTGTGTACATCAGTATTTGATATCTGTCCAATGGGGGATACTTGTCTCTATGTTAATTAAGTGTGGTAAGTCTTATAACAAAACACATTTTTATTTAGATACATTTGGTCTTGCAAGCTTTGAAATGAACGGCAACTCTCTATCTGTCCAACAAGGTCCAAAAAAACATGACAACGCTGTAAAAACAATATTCAAAAACAACATTATCAATGGTTTAACAATTATGTTTAACATTTCAGATGTTTAGTCCAATGTATGGTGAAGTTGGAAAAAAAACCTCCAGGTTTATGTTTAGGCACGAAATCAGAGTGGTGAAGTTAAAGGCCAACATTGGATATGGCTTAAAAAAATATTGTGCCTAGCGCCACGATTGTATTAGCAAGCCTCATTGCCAGACTGTGTGGTTAATGTTCATTCTGCCGGACATAGTTCTCACTCAAACCCCATTTGGTTTTGGTCTGAGGATTTTGACAGACATGGATACTGGCATAACCCAGCTGACTTACACAAAATCGCTTTTCATCTAGTTATCTTAAATTTGTAAAAAAAAAAAATTGAATACGTTTAGCCTCCTTTGATGTCGTAGATATACCTCAATGCTTTTTCAACATAATGCTTACTACTCGGAGTTGAGGTACGCTACCGTACTAAAAGGTGAAAGTCCTTTAGAATTTTTGTGGGGAAAGAAAAGCAAATTCATGAAGTTGATCAGAACTAAAGTGTAGATATTGTTAATGTTGAAAATGGCTATTGTAGCTACAAACTTCAGATCTGTCTGGAATATTTATAGGATAAGTAGGTATGCTTATTGTAGTTTATAATATTAAAAGGCTAAACATGTGAAAATGTCCAGAAACCTGTTAGTCTATTCTTGTTCTAGGAAATGAAGGCTTTGCCATTGCAAGCAATTGTCAGCAAACTGAAGATCTTAACCAGAGGAGAAAGAGGAGTGGGAGGCCCCAGTGCCCAACTGGGGGAGTGGGAGGCCCCAGTGCCCAACCGAGCAATTAGGACAAATACATTGGAGTCTTTTTTGAAAACAGATCTTCTGAGTTTTATTAACAAGCAACCTGCAGTACACCAGTCTCTACACCAGTCTCTACACCACTCTCTACACCAGTCTCTACACCAATCTCTACACCAGTCTCTACACCAGTCTCTACACCAGTCTCTACACCAGTCTCTACACCAGTCTCATTGTCAACACTAAAGAGACTTTGCGATGCTGGCCTTCTAGGCTGAGTGACAAAGAAAAAGCCATAACGCCCAATGACCCAGAAGATCTATTAGGATGGGCAGGAGAACACAGACACTGGACGAAGAAATATTAGAAAAAACAGTTATGGACAGACGAATTAAAGCTTAAGGTGTTATTATCACAAAGAGAAATATTTGTGAGACACACATCAAATGAAAAGGTGCTGGAGTGGTTGCCATCAAGTCAAGCATGGTGAGACAACATGATGGTCTGGTGGTACATCGGTGAAGGTAAATGGGATGGTTGTAGAGAATGAAATAGATCCTTATGAAATAAAGGCTTTCACATATTGTGATGCCATTCCTTGTGGACGGTGCTTGATTGGAGCACATTTTCTCCTACAACAGAATAGTGAGCTGAAGCACAACTCCAAAGTATGCAAGAACTATAAAGGGAAGAAGCAGTCAGCTGGTATTCTGTCTATAATGGAGAAACCAGAATAGTCACTGCATCTGAACCCCATTGAGCTGTTCTGGGAGCAGCTGGACAATATGGTATGTAAGAAGTGTCCATGAAGTCAATCCAACTTGTGGGAGGTGCTTCAAGAAGCATGGTGTGAAATCTTTTTAGAATGTTTTAACAAATTGACAATTAGAACGCCAAAGTTCTGCAAGGCAGTAATTGCTTTAAATGATGAAGAATTTACTTACGCAAATTCGTAAATTCACCATTATTATTTCAATATAAAACTTTTTTACCTTGTCAATTAATTAAGCTATATTTCCTATTTAAACTCATTTTATGTGATTTATGTGAAACTAAAGACATTTGTAAGTGACTCCAAACTTGATGGGTAGTTTATGTGAATAATATTGCAATGTGAACATACACTAAACTTATAAATACAAGTACAATTTTAAGATCTCATCATCACATTTCCGAGTCATTCTGCTGACATTCTTATCCAGAACAACATACAGCGGCTAGCGCACACGTTCTGTCTTCATATGGGCTCCAACGAGGATTCAAACTCACAACCGTGGTGTGGTGAGCACTGGGCTTTCCCGAATGACCACGCCGGACCACCTGGCCTCTCTAGTGTACTGAAACTGTGCACTTTATTCAGTTGTTGTGTGGCGCATGTACTCACTGTTGTTTAGTTGGTGAAGTTTTCCCCTTTAAGTCAAGGCCCTTAAGGCTTGAGGAATGCCCTCCCCTGTGTGTGTGTGTGTGTGTGTGTGTGTGTGTGTGTGTGTGTGTGTGTGTGTGTGTGTAGATGGAAGAATGCCCTCCCCTGTGGTAGTGTCAGGGGGCTGGGAGTTGAGGGGCCCGGGTCGGGGGCTTAGTGAGGGGCCCTGTGTTTTGTTCTGTTACACATCAATGGGACGTCAACCCGGGTTTGGGCCTGACA